>OX465183.1:2433452-3041815 GCA_949987655.1 Polymixis flavicincta | reverse complement strand
TTTTTGATTTTACTGAACCAAGTATTATTTATTAAAATTTCAATAGATACTTATTATATATTTTTCTTTCTTTTTGGAAGTCAAATTTTATGAATTTCTCAAATAGGATTGAAACTATAGTTTTGTATAATTTAGAAGCATTTTGTCAAATTTTTGTAAATGTGAGTACCATGCATCCTTATAATATGTTGTTTTGATGTACGTCGACTTGAAAAAACGTGGTAGTTGAGAGTATGTCATGCTCACTTAAATGTCTCACTGATGGTGGCGTGTGTGTTGGATCATTCGGTTCCCTAGAAAATGGTTGAGCTAGATGGTGCTGATCCATGCGTCAAGTTCGTGAACGGGCGCCGTCTGTTGAGACTGGTCATCTCTTATCTGCCATGGCTTATTTTGAATCTTATTTTTTTTATTAATTTTTTACATTGTTCTCACATATAGAAGCACCAAGAATAATGTTCCCAAAATTTTGTAATACCCACGATTTAAAAGAGTGTCCTTGGAGTTTCTTGCCCGTTCTTCTCCAGAGAGATCTACGTTTTTGGAATGGGCACCTAGCTTCAACTTCGATTTTTGTTTGACAATTCAAAAGTGCCTGTGAAAGGTCTAATTGAAATAAATGCTTTGAGTTTTGAGTTTTTTTTTTGAGTTTTGGGGATCTCTTCCACGCCTTTTTCGAACGCAGCCTCGGCATCTTCAGATCCCTGTAGATGAGTCTGACTTCCTACCCTGCCAGGAAAACTCTATTAAAATTTTCCTTGAAAAAAACCCAGAGATCTACCTAGCCTTTTCCGGACTATGATGGGGTCGGTTTCAAGTCTTACTTGATGCAGCTGAACACTAGTATTTTACATGGAGTGACTGCCTATCTGACCGCCAGAACCCACTTACTGGGTAATACGATACCCCTACGTAAGTCGTCGTAAGCCTTTCTGGCTTCTGACAATCGAAATCCAGAGATGTTGAACCCAAACCTTTTGATCCATAACGAACTTGATAATTGAAGATAACTTTTTTTAAATCGCTTTCACTTTGTTTTCCTTCCCTTGAAAAAACGTAAAAGTAATAAGTGAAAAGACAACGATCAAAATTACGAAGGACATTCTTTTAATACTAACTCATAAAGAATAAATTACTGCAATAAAGGAATTGTTGAAAACGTTCCTGCTCACGGAAGACGGATATAACTTTTTTTAAATGATCGTTGAAGGCTGTCCTGGGAAATCTTATAAATGCGATACTTGGACTCCGATATTTAATTTTTCAAGGTGATACAAAGTCAAAAGTTAATATGTGTGCGAGACCATGTCAAACAGTTACAAACAGTTAAAACTGCTAAAAGTTACAAATCTGTTAGAAACTGTCAAAGTTGACTTGATTATATTTTGTGTTTTTAATAACTGTCATCCTTAACATTCTTGATGTCATTTTGTTTATTTTAAAATACTATTATCATTTACTGTGAACACATTTTGCTTTATCGAAGACCTTTTGTGGATACTACATTTTCTATTTCGATGTTATTCAACGGGTCTATTTTTCGTACATGTATCATAGTTTTTCGCTAGACCCTCCTCGACCGTCATAAGCGATCTATCACAGCGCTTTCTATTTTCTTCTTAACATAAAAGCTAGATAAGTACCAATTTGTTGTAAACCCTCTCATTATTTTTCGTAAAAAAGATATATTCTATCAATTTCCCTTACGAAGCTATCTTTTCAAGGCTATGAGGCAATATGTGTCACATATTTTTTGTTACGAAGCAAAGATTTTTTGTGAATTTTGTCCACGTACTGGCTTTATATGAGAGTATTTTGTTTTGTTTCAGGTAAATTCGATTTTTATCTTCATTTATACCGACAATGGGCTGGCTGTATCATTTACAAAAAAGGTATTGTCTTACTTATTTAAACGTGTATGTTTCGTTTTTTCGTTGATCCATTTTTTTTATTTGGACTTGCCAAATGAAAAAATGGATGCTTTATAGAATCACTCGTGTGTCTCTCTGTCTGTTCGTTTGACAAAGTTAATTAACTCCGAGTCTAATTGACCGATTAATTTGAAACTTCTGTAAATTTGCTACAAGTCCATATGAATTTCTGTGACCCACACTCGGACGTGTGAAGTAAATAATTTAATTTTGAATATGGGGTTAATTTCAGTAGGCAAAACAGAAATTAAAAAAGACCTGATTCGCAACAAAGCCTGAAAGATTATTTACCTATGAATAAAAATTTAATCTAGTAAGAAACTATGTCCTCCAAACCAATTAACATCAAATCTCTCTGCATAAGTATGAGTTTAAGAATAATAAAAAATCATCTTAAAACATTTCCTACAAAACTGATCGAAATATCGAAACTTTCAGCGCTCGTTAAAAATTACGATAATGTCAAAAGAGATTGCGATTGACAGATAAAGACCTTCCGACCGACCGATTAAATTTACCAACAGTATTTTAAAACGAAGACAGGCTGAGATTCACGAAAGCTTTGTTGAACAAATTTTAATAAAGACCAAACGAGGATTTTATAGCTTTATTTTTCATCGATGTTTTTTATTCCGGAAAAAAATAACGTTTCCATGGTATGAATTTTTTGACGCCATATTTCAGTATCTACTAAAATTTGGTTAAGTTAGGATATTTTGTTCTTATTAATGTATCTAAAGATTTAGTTAATTAAGTATAAAAATAATAAATTAATAAATAAACAAAATGTATTAAATTACATTATATTCTGTGGTTTATGTAATCAGAGGTTGGTTATTTTAAGGTCCTATCTCAAATAGGTTAGTTTTCTGTTTTCAGTAATTCTCAGAGTCAGACCTATTAATTGCTTTCTATTGTGGTTCTGAGAGGCAATGTTAAGTCCTACCTCCCCTGTGTCCATTAAAAAACAATTGCTATTTTAGAATTCTTCCGACAGTTATTAAATGAGGGTTTTTTTTTTCAGGGTGGGAAATCATCAAATAACTTCTCCCGCTCTGGTCCACCCAGAGCGGGAGAAGTTATTTGATGATTTCCAGTTATTTGATGATTTGCAGGAGGGCGTGTCAGACTTTTAATGAGTAAAACCCACCCGTGTTCCCTCAGTAGCCTGTGTGCCAGGGGCCACGATATCTTTTTCGAACAACCCGCACCCTTGGCAGGGATCGGCCCTTGCAGGCCCCAACAGTTTGTGCTGACATCTCTTTGAGGTGCGTGGAACACAACGCGCCGTCGATCCGAGCTTAGTCCATTGCGGACAGTGAGCTAACCATTATTCGTCATCCGCAAGCCTTCGCCTACCGTGGCCGGGAATCAGCCTGGGATTCTAGACGCCCAGGGCGTCTCCTGCGGCAACTAGGCCGTGAAGGCGCTTATACTGCCTCTCCCTCACGTGCACCGCCTCCTTCTTCGCGAGCATTACTGCTTCGCAGAAGGAGGTGACGGCTACACATGCACTCTCGCTCCGAATCATGGCCTGGACTAGGGCCGGACGCGAGAGATCGCCGCCGTCGATTGCCTCCAAAAGGACATGGTAGTGCTCCGCCCATGCCGGGCAGACCTCCACCGTATGCTCCATCTTGTCGTTAGGATGATCTACGCAGTACAAACAGCCGGGCGTTTTCTCCCACCTTATCCGAAACAGGAACCTCCCGAAACAACCATGTCCGGCGAGGACCTGCATCAGGTAAAAACAGCGGATGCCGTGGGGCGTCTCAATTCACTCCTCAAAGAGGGAACTTACCGCCGCAATCGTGGCGTGTACAGCACTGGGTTGCGACAATCGCATATTAATTGAAGGTTTACTCTTGATTTTTTTGTTGTGAAACAGTCTTAAACTTTAGGTAAAAACGGAATGTGTATTTACTTAGTCGTGGTATTTTAGTAGCCATTCATAGTCGATGAGGTCGAAAAGAACACAGGGATTTTTAATTCTTGTATAATCACTTTTTCATCTTCGAACGAATGCCCTAAACTTATATTCGTTTACCGGATGTCGGTTACATAACTTTTTCGCAAGTAAAAGTACGCACACACATAAATAAGTAAGTCGGTCAAACCTAATATTGTGGCCGTAAGAGTACAACTTATCGCCAAAAAGGTACACAAGTTTATTTACGATACGAACCTATCATAAAAAGACATCCTTTCAAATCGCAAAACGTCATAAAAACGCTACAAAAATGGGTCATCGTCAAGGTTCAACTCAATCACGTGGGCCACAGGGGTCACTCGGGCCACGGATGTGCCCCCGACCGAGCTTTTAGCTTCACACAACCAGCAATAACTCATTGGGGCGGGGTGAACATAACATGTCAAAACATTGCTTTACAACGCCCTCACCTTTACAAACGTTATTAAGCTTTTTGGTCACGATCGGATCCCATTTTTGTGAAAAAATGTTTATGTTGTATTTATAGGACGTGAATTATGGGAAAGGTATCGAATAAAGATCGTATTATTGGACATTTGCTACTCGTAGCAGGTTTGCTACGCTTTCGTAACAGCAAAAAAAATAATCTTTTGGCTTGCACTTATCTTACATTCAATTTAGTATATTTTAATGGTTTGTAAATACATTAAAAAAATACCAATTAATTGAAACCAGAGCAAATAACACATACATTTTCTGAAATTAAACGTCAGGATTTCATAATCATAATCAGCCTATAACGTTCCCACTGCTGGGACACAGGCCTCCTCTTTGTGAGAGGGAGTGGGCCGTAATCCACCACGCGGTCCCAGTGCGGATTGATAGATGTCACATATTTTCGAATTTTTCGTTCCATGACATGCCGGTTTCCTCACGATGTTTTCCTTCACCGTTTTGAGAGCAGTTGTGTTGAAATAATTTACACAAATTAAAGCGCCTGTCTGGGTTCGAACCTACGACCTACAAACTCGCAAGTCGCGGCTGTTACCACTGGGCCACCACTGCTCTCAGGTAGAATATACTATAAATTAAATCTTATTATGTGAATATATACTACACGTACAACATTATACTTCTCTCAGACTTTAGTGTGTAAATAAAAATCACACGCTAACAACATGTAATTACTCATCTACCCCACCAAAGCTAACAAGCCGACTATTATAGCAACAAAGCCGACATATAAAAATAAATAAAAATAGAGCTCAACACATTTATTTACCGACATGACAGGTCAAAACAAAGGCTGATTGTTGTTATATATTGGGCAGTACATTTGAATGATGGCCTCATGTACGGATACTGACCTCTATTCGTTTTGTATCAATAAATGTTGATTGAGATGTATTACAGATTTTTCGTGGAACCGAATTTTTGTGGAATCGGTTTTTTGTGGAATTACGGGCAGGATTTTTTGAATTGGGTGAGAGGCAATTGGGTTTGTGAAGTGAAGTAGTTACTGTGAACACCAATTTGTAAATTTGAGGGTTTCGCGTTTACACGAGTAGAAAAATCAAACGGCATTTAGATGAACATGATTTTGGAAATAAAAAAAAGGATTGCAAGCAATGTAGTTTTGTTCTTTAAGTTAGATAATATGTATAACTTCTATTACTTGAATACTCTCAGAGAAATACACCTTCTCAGGTAGTTAGTAAATGCTTGAATTTATTATGTACGTGTGTATTTACGTAGGAGTATAGAAAATCCGTTGGTTTTTTTTTTGTTTTATCGTGTCGTTGTCGCTTCGCGCTTCTTTGAAGAAACTTTAGTTTCTTCAAAGAAGCGCGAAGCGACAATTGTGAAACAATTTCTATGAAATTTTTCTACTAGTATCGCGACGAGACGACAGTCTCGTCGCGCTAATCTGCACGAGCCTTTGAGATACTGAAACCTGTCACCTCTGTTAAGTTCACACGAATAAAACTGATTTAATAAACTAATATTTTCAAGTAGGTACCTAACTACTAAGTCCTAGATAGACTACAAAAAAACAAAATTATCATTTTTGTTTTGTTTTTCGATCACTATTTCAATATCAATACCATTACGTCAGTGGAGTTTCGCTACATAATTAAATTTGACCCAGTAAAGATGAAAAAAATTCTGAATCGTTTAAACGTATATATTAGAAGTTTTATCTGACTAAGACTGAAGATTTCTGGTTCAAAATAAACGAATTCATGAGAGTTATTTCAGGTTTTACCCACAAAATAAAATTATGAAAAATGTTAGTAAGACTTTTATAATGATACAAAACGTAAATAAGAGCAAACAACATACATTTAGCTGCAGTATCATTAGTATAATAGCCACATCCGCTAGTTTCACAACGAGAATTGAATAATAAAAGGTAATTAACCCAAAATTGTAACTTTGCCTCGTAAATAAAGGAAAAATTAGGGCGTCCGATCCCTAAGGTACACTAATGTTTTAATTAGTAAATCCTCATTTGTGTGCGAATGAAATTAAATGGCGGTTCTGGGATTTCGAGTAGATTTTTGTTAAATAAGCAACGAAAAGTTTAGTTATTGTTGGTTGAAAGGTTGAAAGTGAAATATTGAGTTACGTAAATATTTAAATGTATACTGTTCTGTGTTCGTATATTGTTGGTCTTTTGGTGAATTGAGTGTGGTGAAATGGTCTTTGAATGTAGCTGAAAAATATTTATTTTTATTATTATTCTGCGAAAAACGGATTCATTCGCTCAGCAAGCGGACGCAGTTCGCACGAATTTGAATAAAGGAAAACATCACAGAGAATTATTAAAAACTCGTTCATTTCTGCTTCCAGAATAAATAATCTTTATGTCAATTTCTCTTTTTGTGTTTCTACGAAGTCGGGGAAATTAATTAGTATAGATTAACCTATCATCTGCCGAGCGGTTTCTCCACTATGTTGGGGACGGTTTTCAGTCTAATGCAGCTGATTACCAGTATTGTACACGGAGCGACTGCCTACTGACCTCTACAACCCAGGGCTCACTGGGTAATACGAAATCCCTTGGTAAGATTGTTGATCAGACTTTTGGGCTTCTCACTACCCGTACCAACTATTAAAGAACTACGAATTAGGGATGGGCAAATGAAAAAATATAAATCGATACCTATATATTGTATCGATATTTTTAAAAGATGTTGTAGAGTACTGATTTAAGTAACCTTAAAAATATAGATATTTCGATATTTTTACCCCAAGGCGTGATTACCTAAAAGTAACGTAAAAATATTTAACAGTGAAAAAAATTAACACATCTGGCAGTTTTATAATTATTAAAATACGTATTATTTAAGTAATATTAGGAGAAAGTGAAATCATTAATGTCAAAAATAATTACCAGTGAGCATGACAGTCAAGAGGCTCGGTCCCTCCACAACTGGACTAGTGTTTTCAAATCTCGGTGATCTTACTTTATGTCCGTATATTCAAATGACAAGTTGTTTTTGACAACAAATGGCTATAACACGCCCGTCCACCGCAGGATACGGAGACGCCCTGGGCGTCGGGAATCCCAGGCCGATTTCCGGCCACCGTAGGCATGGGCTTGCGGACGGCGAGTAATGGGTAGCTCGCTGTCCGGTAAGGACCAAGCCCAAGTCGACGGCGCGTTGTGTTCCACGCGCGCCTCAAAGAGATGTCAGCACAAAAAGTGATGGGACCCGCAAGGGTCGATGCCTACCAGGGGTGCGGGTTTGTTCGAAAGAGATACCACAGCCCCTAGCTTAAGGGCTACTGAAGGAACACGGGTGGGTTTTAGTCAGTAAAAGTCTGACACGCCCTCCTGCTCCACCCAGAGCGGGAGAAGTTACTTGATGATTTCCCAACCAAAAAAAAAAAAAAAACACGCCCGTCCACCTATTAGAAATACGATTTGAAATTCAAACTGTCCGTCAAC
The DNA here is from genome assembly GCA_949987655.1 of Polymixis flavicincta. Classification (NCBI taxonomy): domain Eukaryota; kingdom Metazoa; phylum Arthropoda; class Insecta; order Lepidoptera; family Noctuidae; genus Polymixis; species Polymixis flavicincta. Next base: position 3,033,999 of record OX465183.1, on the reverse strand, counting down.
ATAGGATGCTTCTGGTTTTTTTTATTTTTTATCATAGATATCATGTTACCGCTGCCTTTCCTGAAACATTTACAATTGTGTATAATAAGACTTAATAAAGTAACTTCCTTTTTAACAGCCGGAGATAAGATTGTTTTTCCACAGAAAACGGAGGTACTTTTATATTTATCGCTGCTTCACAACCCTTCCTTATACCCACTAATTATCTTAATTTTCATCCCGAGGGCTATAAAACACTGGGAGCGAAAGTACCTTTAAAGGTTTCTCCATAAATGAGTTCTTGTGGAGGATAGTACTTTTGGTACTAAGTCGTTTAGGCTTTGGAGTGGTTGGATCTAGTGGTGACCATCTCAGTTTCTTATCATGAGGTCTTAGATTTGATTCTACTTATACACACATACTCAAACTGACGCCTTTTCGCACGGAAGTAAGTAGCAACTATGGAGCACAATCTTCTGCAGGCTTAGCATGAGCACCGATTTGTCGACGGAAGAATAGACATGATTATTAACTAAATGATATACAATAGGAGAAGATGCTATGTTTTTCCATTAATGATCACAGTTATGCGTTCTAAACGAATCATGATTTTGTAGAAATCGTATATACTTTGTGGCCGTCGAGTAGAAAGTTTGTTGTCAGTGTGATTTTGACAGTTTCGGAATAAATATTCTTCTGAAATAGTCTACATTTATAAGGACCTAGACAAACATCGTTAGAAATGAAAGACAAAATGACAGATTGTAGAAGGATATCTACGGTGCGATGTCAAAAATGGACAAACAAAATGTCTCTTTGTATTGAAAAAGCACTGTCTATTCTTCGTAGAAATATAAAACGTCATGCTAAGCCTGCTGGTCGTTTGATTTTGTGTTAACGTAAATTGTAGCATCTTAGGTGGCCCTACACCTAAAATAAGTGTGAACAATAATTTAACTGCATTGTAATATGATTTATAATCGCTTTCAATCAAACTTATTCTTGTTTTTGAAATTATGACACAGTTAGCTAGTTACCTTAATTACTTTGGCCCAGAAGCGTTATTTACAGCGAGAAAATGTTTAGTAGTAAGGACACTGGACATATTCGTATCAACAAGTGGGCTATCGGATGGACAGGACCACCTCTCTCGCACCAGGTGTCAGAAGCTAAATATTGTGCAATGAAATTGAAACTCGTTCATACGTTGGTTCATTCTAGCACGCATTCTTTAAGATTAGTCTATAGTGATAAAAAATACACAATTCATCATATTAATAATATAAAACGTGTAGCATTAATAAATGCCAAATAAATCGCAGACAGTTTAAACTAATATTAGTAAGTTAGTGATTAAGCTTAGTGTATTTTTCGTACCATTATTATAATATAACTGGTATTATATTAATGGTACGAAAAACTACTGTGAACTTATAACTCAGAATAACTATGAGAATGGATTTTAAAAAATCCGAAAAATAGTGATTTACCAAAAAGTTAAATTTCACGAACCTCGTTGTAGAAGTTAACGAAAGGCTACCTAATTTAGCGAAAGCCTTTGACAGAGGTAACATAAAACTAATGAACAAGAAGGTTATTAGTAAAACTGACAAAACTTTTAACTATAAGTACCATCTTTCGAAGCCTCCTGAGTTTTTGCTCGAAAATTAAGTACTAGGTCAGAAAGTTTTTAATTAAAATTTTGTTTGAATTAATGTTATCTTGGTTGTTATTTTTGAAGCTGAAATTGAAGTTGTATCAAGATTGTGCCATTGAGGCAAAAACAATGTTTGAGCAATGAGTCGTTGATAACGATAAAACTTATGATTATAACAAAAACTAGTGCGACAAAATACTATAAACCGGTAGCGCCGAAAAACGTCGTTAACGTCAAACGTCTGTTTTTTTACATTATGAAAATTAAGATGACAAGAAGACTGCATGCATCAACCATAGCAAACAAAATGAATAAATACTTGGTATTTTTTGTATTTGTAAGCGGTAATGTAGCGATTGCTACGCCGTAGCATCATTACTACGACGTAGCGCGTCTGCGTAGCACTTCTGCTACGGTAGCTACAATACTTTTATTACGAAACGTAAACATAATATGAAAATAACCCAAAGACTACCTGAAAACACTTTACATTCGCCTTCTTATTTCTTCCACTTTGATGAGTACCTAAGTTGTTTTTATTTTTGGCGTTACAATGTGACTTTTTTCTTTCAAACGCGTGATATGTCATTGGCTTATAAGGTCGCGCTGTTTTCATGTCGAAATTACTTACCTGTAAATAAATATTAAGTCGGAAAAATCTTCCCAAAATAGACATACAATGTATTTCTTTTTAGTATACCTCTTTGTTTAGCTTTACGTGTTTGGATTGGTAATTGAAGTAATATCTCACGAATGTCGCTTTAGCTAGACCTGCCTAGCCCATTTAATTTAGCTCTCGTGGTACTAAGAGACATTTTCATTCCGTCATCGATAACCTGGATAAGGACATCTTATCCCGATTTTTTCACGTGATGGAAACTCATGCGCCTTAAACCGCGGAGCGCAGCTACTCATTATTTATAAAGTAAACATGACATTTTTTTTTTTTTTGTTAAATGAATCAAAATGGTCCCTCCAACTAGCTGACAATGCATACGTCAATTGCTTTTTTTATGGGTGGGAAATCACCAAATAACTTCTCCCGCTCTGGGTGAAACAGGAGGGCGTGTCAGACTTTTACTGACTCAAACCCACCCGTGTTCCCTCAGTAGCCTGTGTACCAGAGACGGCGGTATCTCTTTCGAACAACCCGCACCCCTGGCAGATGTCAACTGCTGTGATTCGTTTACGAAATTAACAAAAGCCAATCAGATCGATTGATCTTTAAGACTTCTACACACAGGCGCGACGTGACAGCGCCACGGGACACTTGTAGAACGATTTCCATGAAGTTTTCATAGATTTGTCATACGTAAGTAGCGTCGCACGGTCGCGTCACGCCTATTTGCCTTTATCTATACTAATATCATAAAGAGGAAAGATTTGATTGTTTGTTTGCCTTGAATAGGCTCCGAAAGTATTGAATCGATTTGAAAAAATATTTCACTGTTGGAAAGCTACACTATCCCCAGGTAACATAGGCTATATTTTATCCCCGCATTCCCACGGAAACGGGAACTACGCGGGTGAAACCGAAATATTTTAGAATCGGTATGACATGTATTTTTCTTCCACACTTTGTATCAGTCGTCATCGCAGTCGTCACTTACTTTCTAGACATATTATCATCTTTCTATATGAAAGATGATATGGCTAGAAATTGAGTCCATCCATGGTTAATTTGGTCTTCCCCTAATCTTTATAACCATGCAAATTATTACTCAAAACTTTTGTCACGACGTTTTCTTCTCAAACAGTGAGTATTTTTTTTTTCAAAAACAATATGTGAGTAATTCGTACATTTTAAAAATATTTCCAATTTAAACCGCCTAGAATTAATACAAGCATGATGTATGCAAATTATATTATGTAAAATTAATTAAGAACTGTGCCTCTACAAAATGTAACCCGGATCTACACAAAGAGTTTGTTACTCAAATATCCAGTAACTTTACCCTGTTTAACTCGCAGTCAGCAGCCACAGTTTAGCAAACAGAACAGCCGTTTAAAAGTTTCTTCCAGGGCCTTGGGTTCCTGGGTCCCTAGGAATCTGTCAACACAACCGAATCGTTTTGTCCGTACCTTTATTGTTGTTATACATTTCTAACAAAGAGATGCTTTTAGTTGCATGCATTTAGCATGATACAGAGTAATTTCAGTTTTCTGAAAACTGTTTCAAATAGAGGGAATATTTTGACTTCGTAACTGTTGAAAGGCAAGGTAACCTTTTCGTTGCATTTTTTAAATTTATTATTGTTACTCCCAGAAATACACGAACATAAAATTTAACACGGAACAAATAAAAAAATGGCTTAAGCTAAGTGATTCACAGTAAAAAAGACCCTGACCTCTAAACTAGGTAAAAACCTGTATCTTAGAAGTCAGTGTGTCTTCAAAATTATGCATGTATGTATATAATGAACCTTATAATTTACCTAGATAAGACTTTCGGGTCGTCAGAAGCCCGAAAGTCTGACAACCAGTCTTACCAAGGGGTATCGTACTACCCAGTAACTGTGTTGTGGAGGTCAGACAGGCAGTCGCTCCATGTAAAATACTGGTATTCAGCTGCATCCTATTAGACTGGAAGCCGACCCCAACATAGTTGGGAAAAGGCTAGGCAGATGATGATGAATTTAACTAGATAGGACACAATGATATAGAAAGTAAAATAGTAAAAAACAAACATAAAAGATACAATGCAAAATTGGGCTGGTGTATAGGGAAATATAGTAAAAAGCAGGAACATAATAAAAGAGAGGAAAATAAGACTGATTTTGATTAACTAATTGGTGAAGTGTGTGTTTGATATTGAGTGAGTGAGAGTTTTTGTGAGTAAGTGTATGTGTGTGAGTAGGTGTTTGTAAAAGTGATTGGGAGCGAGATGTATGTATATTAAATTCAACTTTGGATGTATTTAATTTTGAGCAATAAAAGCCTATCTGTTGAGGTTTTAATAGTTTCCAATCAAAAGATCCTCCGTCATACGGTAGGTAAGTTTTTGTAGATATTGTTGTAACTCAGATTTACACTGGTATTTAGTTTTAGGGTATTTAAAAAAAAAAAAAAAATTAACTGATTGTAATGTTTCGTACTGTTGATGTAATAATGCCTTTTAGCGAAGGAAGTTTTATACGACTCTAACGGGAAGACTGTGTGTTTGACCCTACCTTTTGGCTCTGAAAACGGACGAGTTGAGTGCTTACGGAGCGTGGACTGGAGGATATACAGTTGCCTGACTGAGAGCACTTTGGATCCTGCATAAACCTATGATGTAGACTATCTCCACAGCTGAGAGTAGGACTTTCAGTACAGCTCTCTGCGCTCGTTCTAGTCGTAAAAAATGATTTTCACTGGCTCCACCCCAAGCTGGAATACAGTACACTAAAATGGATTGGCACAATGCGTTATATACGAATTTAAGGGTGTGTCCGTATCGGTAGTATTTTTTTATAGACGTATATGAGTTTGCGAGTTCTACTTGCCAGTGAGTGGAAGTGTTTATGCCAATTTGGATGTTGATCGATGTGGACACCTAATACTTAACAGTAGGTGTCTTGGTGATTTCAGGGCAGTCACAGGAGCCAGGGAAGACAAGCATGTGTGCATTTTAAGAGATAATGATGTTGGTGGACTTAAATTTGATCTTATGGCGACGGCATGCAGAGTGTTTTACTTACGTATTTCATATTTTGTTTTGAAAAGATGTTTACTTTTTATTTGCCGAAACCAAGAACTAGTTAACATTATGTAGGTAACGTGTTTTACAGCGTCAAATGTTCATTTACATAAGTAAATATTGTAAACTTAAATAAATTTATTCCACGACCAACAAGTCGACACAATATAAAATAATAGATAATAATGGGGATATAAAATAAAATGGCATTTACGCAAATGGTAACATGTAGCCAAAAAATACGACACATAATCCTCAATATATTTTGGATAGTAAACATTTCCATATACTTTTTTAACACCGAAAGCCACGCGATTAACGCGCCTACGCTTTAACAGTCTTTCTATCAAATAAGCGTTAGCGCTCCCAAAATATTTGCTTATTTTCGGAGCCACGGAAAAGCTTTAGGATTAAACTAAAAATTCCGTTGGGAATACTTGTTTAATTTTTGCAGACTGAATTTTGGAATTTCCAAACTTGTTAGCTGGTATTCACACTTAATTTTTAAATATTTATCAAAGATTTTATTTAACTTTTTTGAACTGTCATTGGTGGAAAACGAGGCGCATTATATTTTAAACCGACTTCAATAGTAGGTTAAGCATTCGAGTTTTTATTGCATCCGAAAATAAAATTATTTTACTAACGCACATGAGTAAATACTTACGTGCGTTCCAAAGAAAATGGCTTACCCTGATTTAGGTCTCTTTCCCAAAGTCAGTGTAATCCTATTTCTTTTGTGAGTAATTTATCTCTATGTACTCTTATACTTTACGCCTCACGAGCTAAGTCACAACTTCTAATCCCTTCAAGTTTTCAGTTTCTTCAAGTGTCGAGAAACCGCAATTATTCTTAACGGCTTACATATCTTACTCGGCAAAAGTTTGCGGAGCTTAGGACAGCCCTAATCCAGTTGAGGACAATTTTTTGTTGTGTTAGATGGCGTTTCGAAGAAGTGACAAGATCAGGAGATTAAGTAGACAACATAATCTCCTTTGTTTTGGATTTTGTGAGAATTTCACAGCATGCTTACTTTTCGTTTGGGGAAAGAATAATTAAAAACGGATCCCTCAAGCGCTATGCTAAACATGAGGTCCCTGGGTTCGATTACCAGGTCGGGAAAAGTAATATAGGGTCTTTGCTTAAGGAATTTCTCAGATGTCAATAGGCTCGCCCCTATTACATGGTAATAAAAATAATATAGGTACATACCTGCCTTAAAATACACCATAACTGTATCAACTAGTTTTCAGACAGAACCTTTTGATATTGTTACACTTACAACTAAAATCCTCCTCACACTTTTCATTTTTCGGCATAATGGCAAAGCCCTCATCTCATACACAGACGGCACGAACATTGATCACCATGCTTGTTCAAGACGGGTTGGAGATTTCACACTGAAATAAAAGTCCAGTATACCTCACAATCTTTTCCTTCACTGATGGCAGTAATGTGAAGGATAAACTCCGAAAGACCAATTTATGAATTGAAATAATCGCAATAATTACATTGGTCCTCAACCTCCAGCAAAAGAGGCGATGCCGTAATTTCTGGACCATGCCAACCTTTAAACCACACAACTTTAAAACCTTTAAAGTGTCCGTCTTTCTCCATTCAAGAAGAAGAGCACAAAATAACCCTAAAACGCGACCAACAACTAAACTTTCGCACTTGATTACCAGTTACAGAACTCGATGTACTTTCGTAAATTCATTAGCAATTTTCACACAGATTAAAATACCATTGAAACTTGAATATTACTTAGAAGTTGTTCCAAGTTCAGATGAACGTGAATTAACTTTGTTATTTATAAAATTTATCTTTCTGTTGCTTTCCATTTCAGTGGCTAGAGGCTAGTTTCCAACAATAAAACAAACAAAAGTTGAAGATATTAAAATACTCTAACTCATCATTATCATCTAGGTACCTAGACAACAACGCCAAACCAACTACGTTGGGGTCGGCTTCCAGTCTAACCGGATGCAGCTGAATATCAATATTCTACATGGAGCGACTGCCAATTTGACCTCCACAACCCAATAACTGTGTAATCCGATACCCCTTGGTAAGACTGGTTGTCAGACTTTCGGGCTTCTTACCACCCGTAACGACTGTCAAAGATCCACGAATGACAGCCAATGGCTTAACGTAAGCACGTTAAGCCATTGGCTGTCATTCGTGCATTGGAAAGCTGCAAAGCACGGAGGGGTATTGGTATATAAAGATGGTCACCCATCCACGGACTAACCGTGGCAAGCGTAGCTTAACCTGATCGATCGACGTTTGCAGCTATTATTAGTTAGCGACAAGCCCCTCCAACTAATCCACGTTATATGAAAACCAATAATTTCATTTAGTCTGTTGTCAATCTACATAAATAAAAAAAGTCCTGACTGACTGACTCATCAACGCCCAGCCCAAACCCTTGGACCTAGAAAGCTGAAATTTTACACAGAGGTTCCCTTTATGATGTAAACAAGGGATAAGGAAGGATTTCTCGAAATTCAATCCCTAAGGGAGTTAAATATGGGCTGAAAGTTCCGCACGGGCGAAGCCGCTGGCAAAAGTTAGTTTTACATCTGATTTTTAATTTTATCAACCGGTCATAACACCTTGATAACAAAAAAAGGGGGAAAATGTATTACTGTCTCTTTCTCTCCGTTACACACAGAGTAACAAGTAAATCACATAAATACAAGTAGTATAAGGTTCCCAGTACGGCCAGTCACCAGATGCGACTGCATATGAATATTCTTGATTGCAAGCGCACTTCCTTTGTCAAGTCTCTCCACTTAAATTCTAGAATAGAACATTTGGAATTAACAAAACATCACGCCTGTTACCCGTTAGGAAAGGTACCTACAAAAATTAGAATTTAATTATAAATCAACCTAAACTAATTTGTACCTAGTTAATTTTTGGGTGTAAAACATAACACCCAAAAGTTAACTACATAAGTACAAATTAGTTTAACCGTTGTCAGAACTTTGTACGATAACTAATACCTTATGTTATAGCATGTTTTTTTTCGTGCAAATTACTGACGACAAAACCCTTCATCTTTACGAACCTTACTCGTACTACACAGAGTTACGATAACCTACTGCCCTACTTCATACTTGCCTTCCTAAAATATAGCTACCATACATCATGAGTACAAGGAACCCCTATTAAAATTAACATAACAAAATAATTTCGTTGTCCATTACTCGGTCACCGATTCCATCACTCACAGGCGTCGTTATCGTGCCGGCCGCGTCACGCACCCGTCACGCAGCCGTCACGCTGCCGTCATGCCCCCGCCCCGCTGAACGCGACGTAAAATGTGAATTTTGTTAGTGCCATCCGTCATATCGGAGTGACGTTTTCATTTTGTAAAATAAAATGTTTCCTTTGTGAAGACGTGGAAAATTTATTGAATTAAATTTTTGGATGGTGTGACATGAGAAAAGGGACACCGTGATATGTTTATATTTGTTTTGGTCACACTCTCCACTTCTAAGCCCCCTGCCCCTCCCTCTTTTGCTCCCTTATTTATAAACGTTGCTTGAAATTAAGAGAAGTGTAAACGTCAAAAAAAATACGGTTTAACAAACGGTTAATCTATATGTAAAAGGAGAAACTGACAACGCACATCCGAAACTAATAAGACTAAGAACGTGAAATTTTGCACACGGCTTCCTTTTATAATGTAGGGGAGCACTAAGAAGGGTTTTTGGAAATTCGACCTTTGAGGGGGTGAAAAGGGGGGATTTTGTTTGTATGAAAAATCTTATTCCTTGAGGTGATAAACTTGAAACTTGGCACAAATACTAAGTTAAGTAAATTATGAGGTTGGCTATTTATTGTTTTTCTAAACTACCCCCTAAAGGGGGATTGGGGGGTGTTAAATTTTGTATGGAAGAATTTTAACGCGCGGTCTGATTAACTCCAAACTCAGTAATTATACCTTAAACCAAAAATAAAGAATAACGTGTATCAGGATTTCTCGAAAATCTACCCCTAAAAGTAAAAAAGGTTAGTCCGTGATATTATAAATGCGAAAGTTTGTGAAGATGATTGGATGTTTGTTACTCAATCACGCAAAAACGGCTAAACGGATTTGGATGAAATTTGACACACAGACAGATAACCTAGATTAACATAGAGAATACTTTTAATCCCAGTATTACGTTCCCGCGGGACAATTTTCGACATCCACGCGGGCGAAGCTGCGGGCGGAAGCTAGTCATTTATAAATAAAGGGGTCGATTGCCAGTCCAGGCCATATTATAATCACAATGTTTTGTAATTTTAAGTCTAATAGTGGATAAACTTTATGATGAATAATGTTGAGAGTATTTCGAGCAGCTGTTTATAAACACCATTTATTATTTCAAACTTAAATTAAAATAAGACAAGACAGACAACCTCCTATTATTCAACCGGCAGACTAAAATAGCCAAATTTATCTAGCCTTTATCTAGACTAGACTGGAACCACAAGAAGTCTGTCTAGTTTCTAGAAAATTATTCAAGAGTATTATGAAAATCCTAAGGATTTTGCTGACAACTGATTTATATGATTTGAATGTACATAACGTTTTGTTTTAGTATTTTTTTTAACCAATTTAAAATGGTGTACTGTCATTTAAATTAAATGTAATGTATGTATGTGCCGTAGTCCTTGAAATCCTTTCTTTACCCGGTGATTCTTAGATCATCGTTGTGTTGATCTAGTGGTCGCTTACGTGACGAGCGGTCTTGTATTCTAAACTGTTTATTCCAAGGAAATTGTGAGTAGCAGAGAGTCTGATTGTGTCCCCGTAAGTAGCAAAAAGGTCACTCTTTTAATCTGACACATGAAATGTTGAACCATCTATGTACACCAGCACTTCTCCAGTTGTTTATCATGTAGTTAGTTATGTTGCTTGAAAAAATTAAACAAAAGAAAAACTAAAAAAAAATGCTTCATAAAATGTTACCGCCATTTTCAACATTCACCTCGTCCTATCGATCTTTACCTCAATCCGCTAAGAAAATGTCATAAGCATGCAAACATATCTCCTCACAAGCCTTCATGTCATCTGCTAAGCTAATATGAGTCCTAGTTACTTGGAATAAAGAATGTATTATTAAAAACATAACATTTACGTCAGGTTATATTTTATAGGGGCCTATTACTCTTGAAAATTATCACATTCAGGAAGGACGACCTTTGGGTTATGACAAGGAATATTGTAGGTACCTATGTAAGTTTATGTTCATTTTGAATAAAGGCGTATCTTCTAGAAAGACCGGTCTTTTGACGAGAGATATTTGGCCATTGGTTCGTTCATGTTACCCGTGATGTTACCAATTGCAAATTCAAGAAAGTTCATCAAAAACAAAATGCATACTATTTGATTACGAAAGTCTGTTTTAATTACTCTTAATCATGCTTTCATTTCACATACCTAAAGTTAAAAGTCTGCACAAGAGGTCCCGATTAAAAACCTAATAAAGATATTTATATTCGGTTGAGTGACTTAAGAAGCAGTCTCCACTTGATAATAATTGCTCTAACCCCTAACAATTCATAATTTATTATCTTTTTTTAATAATATCTTTGCAGCTTTAGACCTTATGCTGATTTGAGTGCCTCCTCAAATAATCTTAAGTGCTTTCGAGGCGTTTTACCTAAAACCCATCCCAAGCACAAATAAATGCTAATCCATTAGATTTTGTATTATTTTTGTATTATATATTTTCAAAAATGACGCTAAACGACCCAGCAAATTTGAATCATCATCATCATTCTCCTGCCCTTATCCCAATTTATTTGTGGTCGGCGCAACATGTCTTTTTCTTCCACACTTCTCTATTAGTCGTCATCTCCGTAGTCACACCCTTTCTAACCATATCATCATTCACACAGTCCATCCATCGTTTTTTTGGTCTCCCCCTACTCTTATAGCCATCGACATTCATACTCAAAACTTTCCTCACGACATTTTCCTCATTCCTCCGTATCACATGCCCATACCATGACAACCGATTTCCACACAACTTTTCATTTATCGGTGCCACTTTCAGGCTTCCTCTTATGTACTCATTTTTTATTCTATCCATTCGTGTAACACCACACATTCCTCTTAACATTCTCATCTCGGCTACATGCAATTGCCTTTCATTCATCTCTTTTGTGGCCTAACATTCTGACCCATACAAGACGGCAGGTCTTACCATGGTTTTATATATCTTCCCCTTAAGTTTGAGGGGAATATGGGAGTCGCAGATGGTTCCCGTGACCTGCCGCCATTTCATCCATCCGGTGTTAATTCTGTGCTTAACCTTCCGATCTACTTCGCCATCGCTTTGCACGAGTGAACCGAGATACCGAAAGTCGGAGCAGACTGGGAGAAGCACGCCATCAAGCACTATGGCCAGCAAATTTGAATGATAACCCCTATTTGGTATTGTGGTTTCCATAAAATAAAAAAATGGTTATAAACAAAACCCTCTTTATTTAAAAATGTTGCTTAAAATTAAGTAATGATTGGCGTCTGTTTAACCATACATTTTTCTCATTTAGACATCTCTTAACTTTAATAAACGTTTATAAATAAGATGTAACTTTTTATTGCCAAGAATTGGTACCTGACAAAGTTTGTTTAACTCTTTTGAACTACAGACAAAAAAAAAGAGGTACTACCAGTAAAATTTTAACTCTTTTCAAGCCAAAAAAAGTTCATTTTATTAAGATTTATGCCAAAAGCTACACAAATTCTTTTGTCTATGTCCAAAACCATACATCCAATCACACGTCAAACACCACAACCCACTTCCAATTCTGCACATTAAAAAAAAAAAAAATAAGCGAACACTGGACAGAGGGAAACACAAAAGGGGTTCAACTGACTTTGATGAATATGTAATGGTTGGACATTGAAAAGATAAATATTCAGAAGCTGGGGTGCACACCGCGTTCACTGTTCACCCAAATTACACATTCACGGCAAACACAACTCATATCAACAAGCGGCAAACATTTGAAAATCACGAGGATTTGGAAGTGACAGGACGCGGAGTTTTAAAAAGGTTGTAAACTTAAAAACATGATGTTAAAAGCCGGATAATACAAACTTCACAAGATTCGAATAAAGTGAACATAATTAATGTTGTTACACTTAGCAGCCATACTAATTCGCAATACATAAGTTACCCTGAAGCGTTCTACTTGATAAAAATGTTACTGTACAAATTAAGGGGTGCGACACACTTGTTCATGTCAGCATGATTCGACAAAGCCAGATGGGAAAATAAAATATAGAATAATTGGCCGCGATCCGACAAGTGTATAGCAAGCGTAACAAACAGTTAACTGATCATATTTTGTAGAAAATAACGGGATCGCCGGAATTTAAATCCCCGTATATTTTCAAGGTCTAAAAAGGGATAACAAAGACCGTTTATTTGAATTCACACTAAATACTCCTGTTTGTGTTAGGAGAGTGCGCGAATTGATATTAACAAACAATTGTTCATATTAATTTACATTAAAACGGGGAAACGGTTTTAAATAATAATAGAATGAAATATATTTGTCGGACTGACAAATAAATATAATGACCGAAAGGAATGAAAATCCAAACACAGCAATAATATTTAAGCGAAAACGACTAAACGTTCCGATATTTACTAAGATGATTAATATTAAAAACACTTGAAAGTGAAAAATAACTTTAATTTCGGAAGGTGGTGACAAAAATATTAAATACACATCCAAAGTCACCGACTTCCGAAATGAAAGTTATTTTTCCGGAAGTCAGTTTTTTTTTTTGCTCTTTTTACTTAGTCGAAATACGCCAATTCGAAATGTCGTCATCCTTGGGGTCAAAAAAATGCATGTTTATGCGATAGCAGCAATCGCGGTTGAATTGATATCATTTTTTGAGGGGTTCCGTTGTCTGTCTCCGAAACTCTTCATCAGATCTATATGAAATTTATATGGGACCATTTCGGAATAAACCCCATTCGAACAAAAATTTTTGCAAATCCGTCTATATATGACGGAGTTATGTCCGAATATACATAAAATATATATTTATAAACTTGTCGAAAGAATACGATAATGTTTTTGTTTGAAACCAATGTCTATACCAATTTATTTATTCAGTGGTGGTTGAACAAAGGGAAAAATTAAGTCATGCATGAAGAAAAGGTTCGCGATCATGAACAAAATACGGGAAACTGCACAACTTCCTTAAGATATGGGAAAAAAATCAGCCACGGTTATGCCATGAAAACAAACGACGCGAATATATTATGAATATGGTTTTGATCGTCGGTAAACCAGCAAGCAACATACGACATATCTTACAACATTCATTTGCAAATCACACAACGTTTTATAAGTCAAAAATAGAAAACACGATTAAATACCGATTACTTTATACATTTAAAAATTCTGACATTACCTTCCTTGTACTTATACGAATTAAATCTTTTTGTAAAATTGAATCTAAGCTATTATACGACTGCTTCTAAAAGTTATTACAGAAAATTACGTGAGAAAAAAAGATTAGACGTAGAAATACCGTATGGGAAAACGGCACTACTCAATAAAAGTATTATTTGCATGGCATCACTGGTTTATAACAAATTGCCAGATGACATTAAGAAGTTACCAACACATCTGTTTAACAAGAAATTATACACATTTCTAATTAAAAAGTGTTATTATAATGTAAAAGACTACTTCGAGGATAAAGATATTGTATTTAAACTATAACAAATTTTTGTACACTAACTCAGTACAACAATAATAATAATTACAATTACTGTGACATTATTAATTTGCTTGACATTACTGTTATAATTTATTTGTTCAGATTTAATTTAATTGACTATTTATGTATGTTTTCAGTGACAATGTAATTTAATAAGAAAACTGATTATGAATAATTTGTGTCTTATATAAAATAAATGTCACAATGTTTCCTAATACCTATATTTGCACACCTCATATTATGGTTATTATACAGTGTACCTTATGAACCTTTACAACATCCTCTGAACCTGTAATATGCAAATAAATAATTTGATTTGATTTGATAACTTACTATAATAACGTACTTTAATAATTTTTAAAATTGACATAAAATTTTGTCATGAAATAAAATTGACTCTGAATTGTAATAACATTTAATTTCCTTGCATGCACAATTAGGTATTCAAATAATAATTATTATATGATAATATTTAGTATTGTAATTGAATAAAGCTCCTTTAATTGTGTTTAATCATTTGCATGCCAATATTGGCAAAACATAGCACACTACCTTATTTTTAAGATCTTTGTATGAAATTACGTATGTTTTACAAACAAACTGCCCTATTATATTGTACGAAACACATAACGAACACTCTTCCTAAGCACTGAAATATAATACGAGTAGGTACCGGTACGAGACAAAAGGTTTCCATAACACTCCATAACAGACTGCAAAAATATAAGAAGAAAAATGAAACAAAAACTATATCTTGTTCCTGTACATAACCACTTAAAGTAAGTGAAGATTTTGATAACGCATTGTAAAAGTGAACTCTGGGTTTTATGGGTACTTTATTAAAGAATTTTCATATTAGCTTTGCAGTATATATCATATTAGAAGTTTTCGCATCATGCTGAACAATGATACTATAACCATAAACAAAATCTTCACCGAATTTCCAATACTGGTGATTTAGAAGTCTACTAAGTCTTTCTTTGGCCGTTGTTACGTCTTTAATTAATACAGTCTTAATTTGTTGTATTTTACTTTTCGATAAACTTACAGGTGCTTCAATTCGTAGTCTCCATCGCCATCATATAAATAACTATATACTAAACTATCTACTCCATTTTTATATATTCTACGTTGAGTGAAACATTTGGTAGCAAACGAATTTGAACTTTGTCTCGTAAGACTTCGAATTTGTTGTTCCAAAACTTGTTTAATAATATCTTAGATTCAGAATTCAAATATTTTAGCTATGTAAGTTCAACAGCGAGTTCACAATGCCGTTCAATTCCAAAAGGTGTATAGGTTAAAACAGTTTGCCAACCATTGACATTGTCATCGTTACTATCTGCTACATTTATTTTCGCTCCCAGTTGCGTGGCAGTAACTTTCAAAACAAAATTGTCAATATGACAACCAGCCGTCTTATCTCTAGACGAACATCACGATACATGCCATTTGTTTTATTGGGCTGGCAGAGACTGCTTCACAAAAGCATAAAACTGCTGAATCGGAAACGAACTGATATAAAAGAAAAACGAAGGATAACAACGTACGTTCAAGCGGGTTCATTGAAAAGGTTTCAGTTTCTTTATTTATTTTTTGTCCCCTATTGTTAGATAGTTACAAATGCAAATGTTTGTGATTCTCGTCAGAAAACCTCGTTTTGTTTTAGGTATATAAACAATACCATCGCGTTTTTATTCTTGCTCTGTAAATTTATATGCAGCTGTAATTGTGTTCTGAATGTAATTAAAAGTTGCATCCAACTTTGAAACAATACCTTTTAGATTTTCATAAAAAATATGAAATGCTCCATAAATTTCCGATACAAATAATAACAACGTATACAGCGGATGCATTATTTTCAATATTCTAAAATTTGGTGAACTTGCAATATCGCATTTTGTGATCATGTTAATAAAAACAAGTTACCATCGCAAGACAGATGTGCCATGTGAAACCCATTGAGCCTTGAGGAAATGAACACAAACCGAATCAAACAACAAGTTTAATTAGAAAGCTCCCAAAAGAAGTTGCTGGAAGAAAATAATGGTTTCGGCAAAGATTTACTGAAGAACAAACAATTGATCCTTATTTGTCTGAATGAAGCCGAAAATAAAAGTAATTTCGAGGAATTAACTGGAATCACATTTTGATTTGTTTTTGTGAGAATTCTTAATGACGCGAAAATAGGACGTTTAAAACGCTTTTTTAATTATTTAATACTCTATTTTTCGCCTCATCCTCATCGTCGGCCAGTTGCCTACCAGACACAACATCCGTCTGGTAGCAGGATCCTCCCTGTCTATCATACCTCTATAGAAACCTGCCATTTCATTAGGACTATTGCCTCATTTTCTTTCACGGCTTCGCTAGCACAAATTCTCGCAATGTGATATTCTATATCATAATATTTATTGGTAAAATTATATTTGTTGGTACCGTTTTCTGTCACAAATATCGGAGACAATTTTAGCAAAAACTAAAGAATATTGTTCATAGAAAGACATTTATACAGGCTCAGAATAATATAATACTAAATGATACTACTGCAAAACTGTTGAGAATAAAATCTGTAGTAAATTGCATTTTGGGATGGTCTTTTATTTTTCTTGAAATAAATGTAAGTAGATTTCTCAGTGTTTCAATGTTCTGGTAACAACTTAACTATGTATTCTACTTATCTTTATTATTCAATCCAACTATATTGCCTTTTCCTGTTTTGGGGTCGGCTTTCAATCTAACTGGTTGCAGCAGAATATCTGTATCTTACATGACGCGACTCCCTGACCTCCACAATCCAGTAATTGGGTAACACGATACCCCTTGGTAACCTGACCTAAATGGCTGACCATCTTCACTTACCAAGACCCCTTCGTGCCTCGGAAAGCACGTTAAACCGCTAGTCCCGGCTAGTGGATCTTTGACAGTCTTTACGGGTCGCTAGAAGCCCGAAAGTCTGGCAACCAGTCTTACCAAGGGGTATCGTATTATCCAATAAATGGGTTAAGAAGACCAGATGGGCAGCCATTCGATGTAAAATACTGGTGGTCAACTGTATCCGGTTATGCTTGAAGCCAACCCTAATTCAGTTGGGAAAACGCTTAACAGATGATGAATGATAAACTTCATTAAAAAGTTTAAATTCGCTATGCATATGTCCCACTTAATCAGTTACCTCACTATATTTTACTACATCGTAAATAAGAACAGATTTACACTATTTTGCATCTAATGGTGAAAATGATACCGAAATTCCCTTTTCGTCGCCGAAACAAACAAAATTGTCCAGTGCCATTTTTTTTGCTACACGCTTTGGGGTGTAAAAATATTTTTGTATATATTTTTGCGGGAAAGCCAAGACGTTTAGAGTAGCGACGTGCGTCCTTCTTGATACTTTACTGAGATTTTTTTTTTTTTTACTTTGAGGTTTTACATAAGATGTCCACAATACTGCATCGGTAGTCTAGTGACTCCTAAATATGGGGTGGTTGCTTCGATTTCCGGATCTGCAAAGTATTATTTATTTATACTTTTTACACCAAAAAACACATAGCGAAAATAAATGCCTTTTGCCCACTACTTCTGCTAACAACGATAACGCCCTACGATTCCTTTGTGTCCCTAATAATTTGAAAATTACTGTTTTTATTTTAAGATCATTTGTTAATAAATTAATTACGTATTCCCTGTAAATAAAACACTAAAATTAATTTTAAACCACCCGTTGTATGTTTTACGTTGTTTAATTAATTAAACAACGTAAAACATACAACGGGTGGTTTTACAGTTGGATTTCTTAGAAGCAGCTGAAGTTTTGATTTATGGCGGGTTGAATGCTATGCTATATATTCGTCCCAATGGCAACTTCAATAATGGTGAAATAACAGTGCGCCCCTCTGCATACTCATTTAAGTTTTATTATTATGCGTGATATTATATACAGGAAAAGTTTTTATCCAGTGCGCAAATTGTAACCATGAACTTAGCATATCATTCTAAACCCCCTAGCGCAGAAATTTTTCGACGAATACACAAAAAAATATCAGCCGTTCCATACATTTTGACCGCGTAGGTATTGCACTTTTCTATGAAACAGCTGACTTTTTTTGTACAACCGGCGATAAATTTCTGCGCTCGGGATTCTAGAATGATATGCTGAATTCATGGTAACAATTTGCGCACTGGATAAAAACTTACCCTGTATTGTTTAGCTGTAAATGAACTGGGCACTTTGTGGGAAATTGATCCTTGCCCAATAGTTACTTTATTGTTGGACAATATCTAATAACAGAGGCTATGTAATATCTTAAAAATATGGTACCTTCCTGACTATTTACTGCCTGCCTAGTTTGTTCCATTACCATATTTATTCGGGTCGACTTCTGTTCTAACCAGATGTGGCCTAATATCAGGACGTATTTCACATATAGGGACTGCCGTTAGAATCCTAATTCCCACCAGAGTTCCCAGGCTATTCCGATATCGGTATGTTAAACCTTTTGTCCGGTATTAAGGTTTGCGAATAACCGTAACGATTATAATAAGTATACGTATGACAACACCGCGAATTTCCCGTAATCTCCAAGGCGGAGTTTTATTATCCCATTAATGGCCCTTTCTGAATATGGGCTTTCCAAAATGTCTTGTGTTCGAAGAGCTTTTCGAACAAACTGCTCCTGCAAGCTATTCCGAAAGTCTGATAAAATCTCTAAGTTGCCGTTAGCCACACCCTTAAGGAAATATTAAGGAAGTTCACAATACTACCCTTGAGTAAATTATCAAATTAGCTTGTAATTGCCTCATGAACACGCCAAGGACATAAATCCCTTATCTGAGCCATAACTGTACGTCATATCCGCTAGTTGTAAATGTCCGTTTAACCATGATGAAGATAGTTCAGAAGGAGAATTGAATTTATTAGGTACGTCATAAAATCAAAATGCTAATAATTTTGTAGACATTTTATATTAATTGATTTAAAAGGTTGACTTGTCGCGTATGCATCGAATTAAGGCTATTCTAGATATTCGCCTTACTAACCATAACTGTTCCTATATTATAAAGTAGCTTTTGCCAGCGGCTTCACCCGTGCGGAACTTTCTTCCCCTATTTAACTCCCTTAGGGGTTGTATTTCGAAAAATCCTTCCTTACTCTTTATCTACATTACAAAGGGAACCTCTGTGCAAAATTTCAGCTTTCTAGGTCCAAGGGTTTGGGCTGGCCGTTGATGAGTCAGTCAGTCTGTCAGGACTTTTCTTTTTATTTATGTAGATAATGAAACCCCAAAGGTAGAAGATGTATTGTTATTTCTTACATACAAAAAATCAGCTGTACCATACATTTTGACCGCGTAGGTATTGCACTTTTCTATGAAACAGCAGATTTTTTTTATAACGGACGATAAATTTCTACTTCAAGGGGTCTAGAATAATATGCTGAATTCATGGTGACAGTTTGCGCACTGGTTAAAAATGTACCCTGCATTAAAACATTGTTTTGTGACATATGTGGTTTCATTGAATGTTGCAATCTCATCGCTCCACTTGCTATTATTACCTAAAGAATTTTGATACATACATAAAATCACCTCTTTTCCCTCTTCCATACTCTTTCTTTTTTTTTTCTTTTCTTTTCTCTGGTACACTTCAGAATGCCACCATCTTTTAGAAGCTTTGGAAGGCTTAGTGACCGTAATATTTTTCTGATCGTCACCGAAATACTTTTGCCCCAACGCTTTTTATTTATGACACTCACGCAAATATTAAACTTTTATATTTTGCGTCAAACCCACGTCCTACACGGTTTCATCTCGTGGTAGAAATATCATACCCACAATGAACAAAAACTGGAGCAACGTATGACTAGAGAAACTGCCGAACGCCACATACGAGTACTACGATTCTTAATAACTTCTTTTGTTTTCTCAAAAGACTAGTCCAGGCGCTATCCAGCATTGAATTACAGGTTTTTTATAGATACGTCAGGACTAGAGACTCTGACCTCTGAGTTTCTTTGACCATTTCTTCTCATGGAAAGTCGATTCCGTGTACCTTTCTTTTTAAACATGACTGTTAGAAGTGATTTCGATACCTAAAGTTATTGCCAAGACGAGTCAAAAATAAAAAGCCGGGGCACTACCTACCATTTCTCAAAGCGTTTGGTTGTATTTTCTTACTTACAGAATCATCATCATCATCATCATTTCACCCGAAAGACGTCCACTGCTGGACATAGGCCTCCCCTAAGCTCCGCCACTTCTACCACATCCAGCTGATTCCTGTCTTCACAAGGTCATCGGTCCACCTTGTGGAAGGCCTTCCAACTCTTTGTTTTCCTGTACGTGGTCGCCACTCCAGAACCTTTCGACCCCATCGGCCATCTGTTCGGCGACATTACAGTATAAAAACGTTTATTTCGTTTCATACGCGAGTCTGTTTTGATCAAGCTTCTCTTTATTTTTTGGTACATCAATGCTCGTTCTCAATATAGTAAACCTTCTGGTTACGGTTCTGTTTAGTAACAAAACCATAACTACTACAATTGAGTGCGTTTGAGTCCTATTGTGACATATGCAGTAAAAATGCTGAAAATCACGCCAACTTATGGTAAAATGAACAAAAGAATGGTTAGTTTTATTGCTAGAACACCGAATTTTGGACTTTTTATAGGGAAATATAGTTAGAAGGCGTTTAATAATCTACATGTAATGGGATTCATTACTTCTGAACGAATTCTTATTTATGGAAAACATCGCTGCTTACTGTTTAAGCCATAATAGGCCATAGAGGCCTATGTACAGCATTGGACGTCTTTCAGCTGATATGAAAATATGATGATGATGATACAGTATAATACTAAAAGTAGAATTTAGGGCCTTATTTAGGGGCTTAAAACTTACACAAATATTTTATTTACTTACGTAAAACCTCTACAAACAGTCTGTGTCATGGGCACGCCACGATTGCGGCGGTAAGTCCCCTCTTTGAGGAGTGGTTTGAGAGGCGGCATGGCGTCCTCACCTTCCGCCTGACGCAGGTCCTCACCGGACACGGTTGTTTCGGGAGGTTCCTGTTTCGAATAGGGCGGGAGGAAACGCCCGGGTGTTTCCACTGCGAAGATCGCCCTGAGGACACGGTGGAGCACACGGTGGCGGTCTGCCCTGCTTGGGCGGAGCACCGCCGTGTCCTCGTGGAGGCGATCGGCGGCGGCGATCTCTCGCGTCCGGCCCTGGTCCAGGCCATGGTACGGAGCGAGAGGGCATGGGGAGCCGTCACCTCCTTCAGCGAAGCAGTGATGCTCGCGAAGAGGGAGGCGGCGCACGTGAGGGAGAGGCAGCATATGCGCCCTCGCGACCCCAGCCGCCGCAGGATACGGAGACGCCCTGGGCGTCGGGAATCCCAGGCCGATTTCCGGCCACCGTAGGCATGGGCTTGCGGACGGCGAGTAATGGGTAGCTCGCTGTCCGGTAAGGACCAAGCCCAAGTCGGCGCTATGTGTTCCACGCGCGCCTCAAAGAGATGTCATCACAAAAAATGATGGGGCCCGCAAGGGCCGATGCCTGCCAGGGGTGCGGGTTTGTTCGAAAGAGACACCACAGCCCCTGGCATACGGGCTACTGAAGGAACACGGGTGGGTTTTAGTCAGTAAAAGTCTGACACGCCCTCCTGCTCCACCCAGAGCGGGAGAAGTTATTTGATGATTTCCCACCCAAAAAAAAAAAAACAAAAAAAAAACAGTCTGTGTCATGGCGATTTTGAACTTTGGATTGTGAGTTCAAGGTTCCTCACAATTATTGATGATATTTCAAATAAGAAAACACTCTTCGCCAGGTCTTTCATTTTAAGAATATCTACGGATTTTAGACCAACAGAGGTTTCTTTTTACACTAAGATTTTTAATAATTCGCCATCTGTTCGCAGAAGGGCATAGCTACCAGACTTGTCTGGATAGAATGATCTATTCTAATCTTCGCACAGTCTAAGGTCAGGATCTACAGATGTTACTAAGCACGTACTTTGGCTGAGCGTTAGTCCTGTCAAAGTCGCACAACTGTCAAACTACAAGTGCAAGAAAAAGACGGAAACATGAGTGTCAATTACCTATGTAACGTTTTTAGAAGTTGGCCTGAATCTTATGGTGGTGAATCTTTATTTAATAGACATTATTTAACCTTGCCTAGACACACAACACACATAGTACTAAATTACTTAATCACTGAAACAATAATTTAGTATAATCGAAGATATTGGTGCTACTGGCAAGCGTCCAAGAATGGAGCATTGATCACTGTCTAACGTTTAATAATGAGGGGGTAAGATGCCTTAAATCTTTGTGAGAAGAGAGAGAGAAGATTATTATACATAAATAAATAAAAAAATAAACATTTATTTTCAGAATCACTTCCATATTTGTTAGTAATAATGTAGACTTAAAACACATACTAGATACTACACACACACACACACACATATATATACTTAAAATACATTTATTGTTTTTAGGTACATTATTAGCTGTGTCTTTGAATTACTGACACTAAATAGAAATGAAATGTTATTTATGAACTGGTTGTCACTTGTACCTAACTTTACAATATAGTGTTTTTATTTCACGAAGCGACGTGCGCTTTACTTGTGGATACTAAGTGTACAAACACGCTATGAATGTGTGTGTAAATGACGAAGCACTCGTACTGTCCGAGACAATAGCGAAGTCGAAGTGTATGTGCCGACGCTACTCGTCTTTACCCACACATTCATGGCGTGTTTGGACACTTGCTTACCACAAATAATGTTTGCATATCAGTATTCATAGAAACGATCGCGTACTTAGTACTCTATCGCAGTCCACCGCTGGAAATAGACACGTTCCAAGTTGCACCACACATGCTGCAAGAGACTCTCGACAAAATACCAACATGCCGAATAAATTAAATTAATAATTTATTTCTTCAGACAGCAGTGATACATTTTTATGTTAGTAAGTTAGGTACAAAAATAAAAATTAAAAACTATGTTAGTGTGTTAATTTAACTAAAAACTAATCTTACGGAAAAGCCAATATTTACAATGGTACATCAGATGTAATGAATCACTCCTGCCTAACCAATACTTGCATGCAAGTGATTCGTCATCGGTGAATCTAATTTGTCCACCAACATCTTCAGAATGTCATTAGGGCTTGACCGCGTTCTCTCCAAAAGTGACGCGGTTTTTCTTCTCACCATAGCGTGGAAGTCGTGAGCGTGCGCCTGAGCGAACATGCCAGAGGCACTACAAAAACGCGGCAGCCCCGAAAGCATTCTAAAGCTTTTGTTGTATTGGACCCTCAGGGCGTCCATTGTTTTCCGCGTGTAACTGGCCCACAGGCTGCTTGTGTAGAAGGTCTAGCAGTAAGCCTTAAACAACGTGATTTTAACCTCCTTACTACAACACGCAAACCTGCGAACCAGCATATTGCTTCTTACAGCAAGAGCCCTGCGCTCGCGTTCAATATCTTCAAGGTCCTCAGTTAAGTAATGACCTAAGTATTTGGCTTGTTTAATCCTTTGTAAGGCCACTGAGGTTAATACTTGGCTCGTATGATTGCTTCCTACCGGGGGCTTAAAAATAAAGAGTGCAAGCAAATTGGCCAACGTCATCTAAGTTTACATCTCGACCGACGTTAAACGTGGAAGAAACATCTGAAGACCAAGAGACACGAACTTAATATCTGTTACAAGAACTTACACTGGATCTTGGACGAGACATTACACTAAGTACCAACAGCAAACTTTTAATATATAAAGTGATCTTAAAGCCAGTGTGGTTTTATGGAATTCAACTTTGGGGCAGTGCCTGTAACTCGAGCATAGTGGCTTTCCTTGGCTTTTCACAAATACAAAATAATAAGATGAAATACACAAGGAGTTTTCAATTATTAATATCATGAACGAGATCAAGAAAATCACAAAAACGTACCAGGAAAGACTGGAAAGGCTCCCCAACAATCTGGCTGCCGCACTGAAAACAATAAGTTACAGGAAGAGACTTCAAAGGAAAGACATCGTTTAGTCCTCCCATAACCGTGTGGACTTATATAAGCACGAATACGGAGTAGATGGTTGGCTAGGGTCACGCTTTTCCTGCCAATGTTTACCCTCATCCGATAAAAGAATAAAAATGAACGTGGATTGCTACAGAAAAAAAAATACAACCTTACGCATTCAGTTTGTCTTGTGGTGGCATCTACAAAGCCACATGCGAACTACGCATCAAAGACTTGACGTCACACAAATCCTACATCGCGCAATCAGAGTTTACCGCGCGACTCGTATATATACAACATCCCGATATCAACTGTCGGGCAGTTTCCCACCAGACAACACCCGTCTGGGTCCTCCCTTTTCCATAGAGTATGAGTGAACTTTACACACTGTTCCTCATAACTCTATAGTTTCATCCGCGTTTTCAAAGTCGTTATAATTATTATTTAACCTGAATTAAATTGAAACAGCGTGCCTTCGTTTGTACAACATTTTGGGAAATCCTCATCAATCGATTTAAGTCCCGCACTCAAAGACATCCATTAACGCTAATGAGTCATTCGCTTGCAATCACTTAAGGAGTCTACTATATCCCTTTGAGTGGGATTAGCTGTCCAAGAATGGCAGGCCCCAATGATTTTCCAGGAAGAACGTTTGACCAGTCACGTTTACGTGCCAGTGATTTCGTACTGCTAATTGAATTTAGCATAGAAACACTATACTAATTGAAAATCAATTAGCATCATTGTAGGTAAGTTTTGTCTTGAAAACGAAATAGCTTGCTAGACCTACGTAGTAATTTGTTTTTTTGTGATATTTGGAACATTTTTATATTAGTACTTTTTTAACATACCGATACGTACAAAGTGAGAATCAAACTCGTCTTAATCCCGGCAAAGACACGATCAGAACAGAACCATTTATAATCTGCACATTATAATCCCAAAATTTATCGAATTTTTATCCTAATACGTCGGTTTTACGTAATAAAACCTGTACGTAGCTGCTTGTAATATTTGGGTTGAAAATATAAGGGTCCAAGGTTTGAACGTAGCCGAAGTAGAATTTATTTTATTGGGGACTTAGCTTGCTTCCTGAGTTATATTTAATGTTGAATATGAAATAGGGAATTTTGGGTAGAGTTTTCGTGTACCCAAATAAATAAGGGTTATTTTGTTTTAGATTTTATGTATTTAAAGGTTATGTTGAGTTTATTAATGTGGTGTGTGTATTAAGAGGGGTTTTTTTTGAGATAACACGCTTTGAAAATGAGTGTTTCTCACTGTGTTTGTGTTCTGCTAGAGCCCTGTATGTTTTCGATCCTTGCAGATAGATCTCCTGGTGCAGTCTATGCAACCAAGTCTGTGTGCCAAGTTTTCTTGAATAATCATACATGCCCATATTATTTATTCATTGTATCTTCGTGCTAAATGTAGATTTATAACATCCTATAGACATCGAATACTTTAAAATAAAATCTTGAACGTTTAGGGCTTAGGCTATAACATCTTGACTAACGTCTGTTGGATATCCAAAACCCTTATACAACACCGAGATTTGAAAATTGAGTAGTGTGATTTAGCTTTAAGTAATTTAATAAACATTTATATATTTTCTTTTATTAATTTCAGGGAGTCACGTAGTCGAAAACAGGATAGTAAGATTAATTAAGAGAGAATGATGATTTTACCCGCGTGAACCTGAAAATGGCTTTGTATTACTTTAACAACCGGCATCGTGATTGTTCTCCTATGTAGGTACTTTACATACATAATTATTAAATAAAAGTTGCTCTTTTTGTCTGTGTTACCACGTTGTTCTTCGAAACTACACAACGAATTTGGATGCGATTTCGAGAGGTGTATGTGTATTATAAATGAATACTTAACTCACATCTATCATCATGTGCCTATCCTTTCCCAACTACGTTCAGGTCAGCTTCCAGTCTAACCCGATGCACCTGAATAGGTATTAATATTTTACATGGAGCGACTGCCTATCTGATGTCCACAATCTAGTTTCTCGGTAATACGCATTGGTAAGACTTAACTCACATACATATTAGGTCTTTACCTATGAAATTGCCGTTCTGCAGTACTGGCCATTTCAAATCAAAATAATTTTTGTTTGGCTAAGAATTCTAATTTCAAATTAATTTTATTTTAAAAACATGGATTTTTTTTTCTAAAAGTAGTCATTTCTTTATTGATTAGTGTTACATTTTCATCGCATTTCAATCTTTTTCGTCATCATGGATACGTTAAAAATTCGAGTAATTATGGAATATGAGTACCGTCGTGGCAGCAACGCGGCACAAGCGGCACGCAACATCAACGACGTTTACGGAGCTAACACTACAAACCAACGCACCACCTGTTATTGGTTTGCTCGCTTCCGTTCTGGAAATTTCGACCTGAAAAATGAACCTCGCGGTCGTCCGAAGACTTTGGTCGACAATGACGAATTAAAGGCGATTGTGGAAGCTGATGATACACAATCTACGGCTGAATTAGCAGCAGCTTTCGACGTTAGCGTCAAAACAATATTGGTCCATTTGCGTCAAATTGGCAAGGTAAAAAAGCTTGACAAATGGGTGCCCCACGAACTCAATGATCGCCAGCGCGAAGTACGCGTCGAGACGTGCCTTGCACTGCTCAACAGACACACAAATGAAGGAATTTTGAACCGCATTGTTACCTGCGATGAAAAATGGATTCTGTTTGATAACCGTAAGCGCTCAGCAAGTTGGTTGGATCCTGGTTCAGCACCTAAACAATGCCCTAAACGAAAACTTACCCCTAGAAAAGTGATGGTCACTGTTTGGTGGTCTAGCGCCGGTGTGATTCATCACAGCTTCTTACCAAACGGGGTGAGCATTACTGCAGATGTGTACTGTGAAGAACTGAACACAATGATGGAGAAGCTGGCGCATCTCCAACCAGCATTGGTCAATCGCTCGTCTCCGCTGCTCCTGCACGACAACGCGCGACCTCATACTGCACAGCAGACGGTCTCCAAGTTGCAAGAACTGGGGTTGGAAGCTCTCCGTCATCCGCCCTACTCACCAGACCTTGCGCCTACAGACTACTACTTTTTCCAGAATTTGGATAACTTCTTGGCGGGAAAAAAATTTAATACCCGAGAGGCAGTACAAAATGCCTTTGAAGAATTTGTTGCCTCCCGTCCAGCTGATTTCTTTAAGAAGGGCATCAATAAACTGCCACTGCGATGGCAAAGATGCATTGATTGCATGGGTGATTACTTCGATTAATACAAATAAAAAATTCATGAAAAAAATTCGTTTAAATTTTTTCATACAAAACGGCAATTTCATAGGTAAAGACCTATTATTATGGTATAAAAAAACTATGATACATAAATAACAATCTTTACCGTGTAGTAGTTCCAACGTTTTCGAAAAAAATACTTGCAAAGAAATAAACAAGAACTCGAACATTTTCTCTCCCTATTCATAAGTTTATTTGTAACGCATTATTTCTGCGTCAGTTCTTTTATTCTTAGGGCTTGTGAAGAACTTAAGTCGGTATCAATAGGGCTTACAATAAGCCTCTTTGAACCAAAACATCTTGTGAAGAATTACGTGAACATTTACTTTCATAAACTTTTTATATATGTTTACTTTGACGTGATGAGTTCATGATTAATATTTACAAAAAGATTTTCTTACTGATTCGATAAGTCACAATAAAAGTAAAAATCTATTGATTGGCGTATCTTTGTATATGTATAATGGGCGCGGAAAGATGAAAAGATTGTGTAGAATAAAAGACATTTATTTTTAAAATACTTACGGTTTTTTTTTTTGGGTGGGAAATCATCAAATAACTTCTCCCGCTCTGGGTGGAGCAGGAGGGCGTGTCAGACTTTTACTGACTAAAACCCACCCGTGTTCCTTCAGTAGCCCTTAAGCCAGGGGCTGTGGTGTCTCTTTCGAACAAACCCGCACCCCTGGCAGGCATCGGCCCTTGCGGGCCCCATCAATTTTTGTGCTGACATCTCTTTGAGGCGCGCGTGGAACACAACACGCCGTCGACTTGGGCTTGGTCCTTACCGGACAGCGAGCTACCCATTACTCGCCTTCCGCAAGCCCATGCCTACGGTGGCCGGAAATCGGCCTGGGATTCCCGACGCCCAGGGCGTCTCCGTATCCTGCGGCGGCTAGGGTCGCGAGGGCGCATATGCTGCCTCTCCCTCACGTGCACCGCCTCCCTCTTCGCGAGCATCACTGCTTCGCTGAAGGAGGTGACGGCTCCCCATGCCCTCTCGCTCCGTACCATGGCCTGGACCAGGGCCGGACGCGAGAGATCGCCGCCGCCGATCGCCTCCACGAGGACACGGCGGTGCTCCGCCCAAGCAGGGCAGACCGCCACCGTGTGCTCCACCGTGTCCTCAGGGCGATCTTCGCAGTGGAAACACCCAGGCGTTTCCTCCCGCCCTATCCGAAACAGGAACCTCCCGAAACAACCGTGTCCGGTGAGGACCTGCGTCAGGCGGAAGGTGAGGACGCCATGCCGCCTCTCAAACCACTCCTCAAAGAGGAGACTTACCGCCGCAATCGTGGCGTGCCCAAAATACTTACGGTTTAAGTGGGAATATGGATTTCTGCGTTTGACCGTTTACTTTTTCCTCTTAGCGTGTCGATGGCAATCAAATTGATTTGGCCCAGAACTCGGCTACGTGTTTGGTACCATCATTAGCGTTCATCATTTCCTGTAATGTGCAGACGATAGGACATATAAGACACGATATTAAGGGTCAACAACGAAAGAAGACGTGGGACAATGAAACCGTTTACTTCTGTAATTTTATATCGGGTACACTAGTCGCGGGCTCGAACTCACTGGTGGGCCTGGCTAAAAAGCACGCTGTCTCACCAGGATTCGTGTCCGACAGAGGTAGTATCAGTGATGAGCAGTTACACGCTAGTCTACACGCACAACATTATTGAGTGAACTGCAGGATCAGTTATAGTAAAAAAGGCGCGTCAAAAATAAAAAAAATCCTTCGGAAGATCGGATTTTCTGAAAAAACCACTGCATAAATCAACGACCAATTAAGTTTATTGAACTTTTCTTTAATTGAGCTTTGTCGGTACCGACATGGTTTTTGAGATTTTACACTCCTTTTATTACTTAAACATGCCCACAGTTAGGTTAAATTAGCAAGAATAACGAATCTTTGTTGGCTCATAACTATTTAATGGCTTTTTATTTTAGTATTTTGTTTCCGTACAGACAAAATTAATACTGAGACAATACCATACCATGTTTAATTTGTGATGTACATAGTCAAACAGTGGAGTAAAACCCTCCCGAAGTTTGTATGGAAAAAATGTGGACAAGTGTCACCTTAACTGAATTCTCTCAACATAAAATGTTTGCTCGATTTGAACGCAAATTCTAAATAGTCAGAAGTTACACGATATTCGTAAGCGAGATTACCTTTGTGTGTTATCAATTTAATGCAGGTGACAAACAAAATTAGCAAATTATAATCAATAATAAAAAAAAAACATAAATTTCTACATAATTTGCATGTATTTACGTCAAATACAGCCAATTAGAGTAAATGCGAGCAGTGGTGGCCCAGTGGTAACGGCCGCGACTTACGAGTGTAGGTCGTGCGTTCGAAACCAGCCAGGCGTACCTATTACTTTGTGTAAATAATTTCAACACCACTGCTCTCAAACGGTGAAGGAAAACATCGTGAGGAAACCGGCAGATCCTAGAACCAAAACTTCGAAGACATGTGACATCTATCAACCCGCACTGGGCCCGCGTGGTAGATTATGGCCCACTCCCTCTCATGGAGAGGAGGCCTGTGTCCCAGCAGTGGGAACGTTTATAGGCTGAGTATGTATGTATGTACAGCCAATTCGCTTCCATATAGCCTAACAACATAGAAGTAGTATAAAATTGCGCAAACACTGAACTATTTTATTTGAGTAATTTTAAAGTCGTTTAACTGCAGGTAGAGCCATAACTTCTGTTTAATATTTTGCCAAAAAAAATGCGATGTATGTGAGTAATGTACATTTTGTAAAGTATGACAGTTTGATTCCTGACAGTGTTAGTGAAACGTTTAAATTGTCGCGTCGTACGTTTTTTATGTGCTTTAAAGCCAGAATATTATTTATTATTCACTAAGTGCGTCAGCGGTTCCGCGCGCTTGTCGTGATTTTTTATTGACTACTATCGGCTATCAATCTGCCTAGCCTTTTTTCATATCGGTTGGTGTTGGCTTCTAGTCTAACTGGATACAGCTGAATACCAATGTTTTATATGGAGTGTCTGCCTATCTGACCTCCATAACCCAGTAACTGGGTAACGCAATATCCCCTGGTAAAACCATGCTTTCCGAGGCACGGAGGAATCTCGATTTGTAAAAATGGTCACCCATCCATGGATGGATCGACCCATGCCACAGTTATGACTTAGTCACAAGCCCCTTTCCTGGTAAGTTATAATTAATGATTGGGCCCCATTGAATAGAAACTAAAATTTGCCCAAAATCAACATAACCAACACTCCATTAGTAAATGGAAATCACTTGGTGAAAGCGCTTTCATTTGAATGGAACAGCTGAATTAACATTCTGCAAATGAGCAGCCAATAGTTTGCTTAGGTCAGACCTATCTATTATTAAATGCAAACGTTTCAATTTGCCGCCAAACTGCCGAATTGCATTGAGAATATTAATGTTTATGTAAGTGGGGAAATCTTGATTGCCTAGAGCAGGGATGGCGAACCAATGGCATGTAACAAAGTAATTTGGGCACGACAGCCTATGTCACAGTATGGTAGGTACAGTATGATAGGAATATGGGTTCATGAGTCGTTAGTTTCAGAAACCGTACCTTCCGTGGTAACGTGACTGAAGTTGCACTAATTTTTTCTTACATTTAAATAAGGTGGTGTGATGTTATTTACTATATAATAGTGTAAGTCTATTTCTGTTTGCATATAAAGACTACCAATGATTGTGAAAGTATTTAGTTTTCTTCTACTAGTCAATAAGTCAAGATTGGTTGGTGGCACGTCAATGCCATATTAAATATTGTTTTGGAAATAATGGCTCTTAGAGATTAAAAGGTACGCCATCCCTAGCCTAGAGTAATTTAGTGTTAAACTGGGATACCTATGTTAGGTATACAGCGTGTTTCAGAAAAGTATGGTCATATTGAAAGTGTGGTAGAGAGCATCAAACTGAACAACTAAAGTCCCATACAATACTTCAATACTTCCTCGATCCAAATGTATGCTAATTATTTCAG
Organism: Polymixis flavicincta; assembly: GCA_949987655.1. Lineage (NCBI taxonomy): Eukaryota > Metazoa > Arthropoda > Insecta > Lepidoptera > Noctuidae > Polymixis > Polymixis flavicincta. The sequence continues at coordinate 3,002,613 of OX465183.1, read as the reverse complement.
ATATTCGTAGATCTTTGACAGTAGTTACAGGAAATAGATAGCCCGGAAGTATGACAACGAGTTTAACCAAAAGAATCGTGTTACCTAGTAACTCGGTTGTGGAGATCTGATAGGCAGTCGCTCCATGTAAAATACGGTATTCAGTTGCGTCTGGTTAGACTGGAAGCCGACCCAAGTAAAGTTGGGAAAAGGCTATGCAGATAATGATCTATACTAATAATAAACCAAAAGAGGTAGTCTGTTTATTTGAAAGCGCTGATCTCCGAGACCACTTCAAAAAGCTTCTTTTTGCATTAGACTAGATTATGACGCATTAAAAGTATTGGTATAGAAAAAATGGAAAGTCTTGCAGTTTTCAAATAAAACAACCTAGATAAGACAGGAAGAAGAAGTTGCTTGACGCACCGACAATCCTGCAAGAGCTATTGGTCGATGAAAAACCTCAACCCACCTATTTACGCAAATTAATGGCCATGGTCTACTCCCCCACCCCCACACCCGGCGCTCAAATCTGGTCTTCGACAGTTCAGCAGAGGTCAAAAGTTGAGGTTTACCAACGAACAATGGGGCACAGCATCCTTGGAATCAGATAAACGGACCGTGTTAGAAACACCGCTCTGCGCTCCAGAACACTAATTGCCGACGTCACCCAAAAAGCAACCAAGTGGACTGGGACTGGGCCGGACATGTTTTCCGCATGTCAAATGAGTCATGGGCCAAATCTACCACCATGTGGGTCACAGAAAACGTCAGGTGACGTCGAGGCAGACCCAAGAGAAGATGGCAGGGTGCGCTTGACGCGACGCGACAGGTTTGGTTCATACTAGCTTATTGACAGAGAGAATTGGAATTGAGAAATAGAGCGCGTTCAATAGGACACACAGATTAAAAATTAAATGAAAATAAACTACACCCGACGTACTATAGGCAGGCAATTTCACATTTACAGTTATGCAAATTCGTTATATCAAGCGTTAGATCACACTATTTTCATTTATACAGCCCAACTGTTTTACAACTTTAGCCTTAGATTTTATTGGCTAATAAATGTGGAGATTGGTTGTATATCCCGACTGAGTGCGCTCAGATAACCGTTTTCCTTTATTTGTATATGTATCAAATCACCAAACCTTTAGTGACGATAAAAAACAATTATTAGCTATAGACTCAGCAACACGCCTCTTCTTTTCACGGTTTTTACGACTTCACAGAACATCGAGACTTCTTTATAAATTTTGAATTATTATACAGATCAACCTTCCGGAAACAGTACTCTACATGATGATATAAACCGCATCAACATCCGTTGCGGAGTTTGGAAAAAAAGACATACAAGCAAACACGAAAATATGTATTCTTAGGCTAAGCGCGGACTACGTATTTTAATCGTTGCGATAAATAATCGCCAATCTTTGAACTAAACCAATATACTAGAGAGCGCACACTGCAGTAAAAATCGCCTGAGAATCTGCTTGAAAAATTATATGGGCAATGCGATTTTATTTCGCATGAACACGCGATTATTAAAAACGCATCGCAGTGCGCGCTTTGTCTTAGAAGCAATTAAATTTTCTGTCAAATTGTCACACTTTCTGAACATTCCAAATGACCACGGCAGAAACATTATTTATCTCGAAAACTAATCAGGACCGAATATCTTGTAGCCTGATGGTACAATTTTGATAAACGAATAAACTTTGTTTAATCTCATTCGTATTAAGAAACTTTGTTAATTGTAAAGTCCATTAATTTACTTTACACTATTATTGATCTAAAGTTCTACGTTAATCCTACAGAAATTTATTGCTAATTTTATTAAAAAAACTACAGATAACCATATTATCAAGCCTGTTATTATCGAAGGGAAAAACAGGGGTGTGCTTGAGTACACCTACATTTTACCAGCTAATTTGAAGTCACATGGCAATAGGCTCGCCCCCTATTACTTAATGGGGGCGAGCCTAATGCCATCAGCCGGGCCCAAATCCAAACTACGAGCTGCTACTGAAAATTTTCTAATAGAAATAGCCTAGTAATACTTTGCTTAACAACTAATAACAAATGTAATTTTACTCAAATTCTATTCAAATCGTTGTGTGTAACAAAAGAAAAACCTAATAATTCATACAAAACAAAACCATGCCGACATTTTTAGTACCTATCCCATTAAGTTTTCTAATGTTATAACATAACGAACAATGCTCGAAAACATAATAATGTATGAAACATGAAACACAACACTTAGTTGTGATAAAAGTGGCCATTTGTGCACAATTACGCAACTGAAGTTGTACAGTGTGGTGCCACACTTAGCTAATATTTCATCATTAAAATCATGTCGAAATTAAATTCTGCTTCGTGTGTTAAATTATCATTATGGAGGCGTCTGGACCGTTTCTCCTGTCTGGAAAGAATAGATACTGCTTTAAGACATATTTAGCTCAGCATTATTAATGGTGGGTAAAATATTAGCCAAGTCATCGATGTTGAAATTGAAGCCCAGAACGTGTTTCGGTATATTTTTGCTTATAATAAGTTATTTAATTTATTCCTTAGGTAAATAGTCAGTTGTATAACAATTTACGATTGTAACTAACACATCCAGTTTGAATGATTATTTATAGTTGACAGATTTGACCTACCACTAAATCAAACAAAGCATATTTATGGGGAACAAAATACGCACTTACACACCTTTACACGCCACACGCATCACACACACACATACCACACACACGCCAGACACCAAACAAACTTGAAAGCACCTCTCTAGTTTCCACTCTAGAATTCGTATCGTGAACCCCAAGATACAGACTAACTGTCTAGTTTAGGGTTCACTGGCAAATAATATAATTATGTAACTAACTGCGGATAATATTTAAGCTACTCAATATGTCGTCTCAACTTGATGTTAACCTGTGTATGCTTTATGTATTACCTGGACAATTAATATGTTCTATTTTTTTCTTTCTTTTTTGTCTAGTGGTCACAAGCTCTAACGCTGAGCATGAGATCCTGGGTTCCAATGCAAGGTCGGGCCAAATTTTATTCAATTTTTCTACGAGAATATGGAATTTATCAATAGCAGCCCAGAGTCTGGATTTCTGCCTAGTTGATGGCAAAAGGTTCGCCCCCCTATTACATGGGATAACTGGCGAAATGTGGGTGTACTATAGCTCCAACTCTTCGACGAAAAACGGCGTTATGTTAAGTTATTAGGATAGATTTTCGTTTCTATTACAATGACAAAGCGTGTTTCTACTATTATACATTGCTTTTAGAGAATGCTCAAATGCTAACAATCTGCTGAAAGGACAATCATCATCATTTCAGCCGAAAGACATCCACTGCTGGACTTAGGCCTCCCCTAAGCTCCGCCACTTAACCCGGTTCTGTGCTTCCTGCATCCAGCGGACTCCTGCGGCCCTCACAAGGTAATCAGTCCACCTTGTGGGAGGCCTTCCAACTCTACGTCTTCCACTCCAGAACTTTTTGGCCCCATCGCAAAAAGGACAATATATGGTCAGATAATTAATTAAACCTTGTTTAATTTCGGTAAAGAGACAACATCAAGGAAGACATTGATTTACTCATTCACTCACTCTGTGATTACTTTAATCCACACACTGACTTATTGCTTGTTAATATTTTAGGAAAATCGTATACTTACTTCTACAATGTTTGTAAATATGTAAGAATATGTGTCTATCACTAAATTTGTTTATCTGTAACTGCTTCAATTTCATTCTTTTTACCTATTTTTGTGTGGTATTTATATTCTGGATGCATCGTTTTCACACATAATTATGTAATGAATGTATATTAAACATTGTACTTAAAACATTTTAAAAGAGTGACGATGGAGTTTCTTGCATTCTTCTCCATACTTAACTACATTTTGGAACTACTAGAATCAATTCTACTTTAATATAAATGTTGACGTTCAAAAGTGCCTTTTAAGTGCCTATTTGAAATAAATGCTTTGACTTTGACAAAGAAAGAAATAACCTTACTCATTTTCACATTAATGAAAACAATGGGGAATTAAGAATGGTAAATGACAAGACTGGTAATTAATGCCTCAGTTCAGACTCCTTTCTTTCCAACTTCCGTTTGTCTTCATTAAAAAAACCGTCTTTCAAGTTTAAATTCTATAAAATTAATGTTTAACAGTGCTGCAAATTACAGCGAAGACTCGAAGCAAATAATTTTATTCTTAAACAATCCTAATTTGCGTTTCGTTAAGCTTGAAATCTCAGAGATTCACTTCAACAATGACAGATTTTTATACAACTTTAAATTATATTTAAAATGAGCGTGAAATTTCACTGTGAATGTAATTCTTGGAGCTGAGAACTGTGCGTAATTTGTGAGTTTCTGTAAAGATAGGTTTATATGAAGGAAGTACCCTGACTGTCGTAGTTAGAGGCTACTACGTTTTGAAGATTATATCTAAGATAATTCTACAGGCACAAGAATAGTCTCGTGCTACAGGCACGAGACTATTCTTGTGCAAATGAACAAATATATCTTGGGTAAATGAATAAATGTTAGGTAAATGAATAAATTTAGGTAAATGAATAAATCTTAAGTAAATTAATAAATCTTCCGCACAAGCAGCTATCTGCTTGTGTATTCAGTCGGAATTTGGATGTCTCGAAAAATTTGTCTGCTCGACAACTTAAATAACACAATGAATATTGTTGAACTGTCAAAATTAAAGCCATTTCTGCTACTGTAAGTGTGTTAAGGTGCTCTTACACGGGCAATTTTTTAGCAATTATTGCTCGGCAACACTAATGGATAATGGAACAACAACAATAAATTGCCGTCGTGTTTCGGCAATATGCATATTGCCGAAACACGTCGGCAATTTATTGTTGTTGTTCCATTATCCATTTGGGCTTCTGATTTACCTATATTTCATAAGTTACTGAATATCCAATCGGTTTGGAAATTTTAGTCAATTTTCTTTCTATCTCGTTTCTAACATATAACTACGTCTCGTTTTTACGAGAGGACCCGGTCGGAACCGGACAGAACCGGTCGGTGGCGGAGGCAGCGGGTTTTTTTAGTTTTTTTTTTTAGTTGTATTGCTTAGTTTTTTAAGTTGCTCCATATTGTGTGGCCGTATCTCTGGCAACAGGTTGCTACATGTTGCCATTGCCTTAAATTGTTGGATGTAGTAGTGATGTCATATTTGACGAGAATTGCCCAAGTTGGGGCAATTTTAGTTGTTTATGTAAGCGCACATTTACGCATTTGCCTTTCGGGATGTGCAACTACCTATGGCACAGAAACGTTGTCGCTCACAATGGTCCTTATCAGAAGGCTTAAAGTCACCCAAAGACCATTGGAGAGGGCTACGCTTGGAGTTTCCCTACGTGATGGAATTAGAAATGAAATTATCCACTGGAGAACCAAGGCAACCGACGTAGCCCAATTAATTATCAAATTTAAGTGGCAGTGGGCAGTGCACATTGCTCGCAGAACAGATGGCCGATGAGGCTGAAAGGTTCTGGGGTGGTGACCGCGTACCGGAAGACGTAGAGTGGGAAGGCTTCCCACGAGGTGGACCGAATACCTTGTGAAGGCCGCGGGAATCCGTTGGATGTGGGAAGCACAAGACCGGTCGAAGTGGAGGAACCTGGGGTAGGTCTATGTCCAGCAGTGGACGTCTTTTGGCTGAAATGATGATGATAATGTGCAACTTAAGATTTTGGGTTTCCTCCTCCCTTTTCCTTTTTGGAAGAGGTAAAACTTTTGACTGAATTTACATAAATGATAAATGATTTTATTTCTGTAAGTAGGTTTGTACAAACACTTTTACACGTCAATCATATTTTTTAAACTAGGTGAGGTCGGCATAAATACATAACATCACGCCTGTTTTTCCCGAAGGGTGAGGCAGAGGTCTTCCGACGTATAGTAATTCTCCAGTTATGTTAAAATACAAATTACAGACTGCTAATGAAAAATTCCAGATAAAAAATGCAATTATACTTTGTCCGAGCTGGGCATCGAACCTAGAACGTTATTCTCAGTATTAGCGCTTGCAATGCAACCACTAGACCAACGAGGCAGTATAAATCTGGATGAATTTAATTAATAGTACCCAATGAATGAAAATCGCAATAAAGTGTCTCCTTTCTCATTCGTTACCAGCACAAGTGCGACAGTCCACATAATATGTACACTCTCGGCCAACATTATTAGAAATCGGAGGCCGCTAAAGTCCCAGTTAAAAATACTCTTTTCACGCGACTCTAGAGTGCCTAAAACGCTGCTCTGATTAATTACTGTGAACCTCGAAATGTACGTTGAAAATTCGGGCAAAACTGAAAGTAGCGAGTATTTGTGGCACGTTTTGGTAATTAAAAACGTGATGGGACGAGTACAAGACCCTGGGTAGTGTTTTGTGCGATAAATCATGACTTGTACTTAGTTTTACAAATTGTTGGGTACGGTAATGGACCTCTTTGAATTATAAACGTTGTATTATTTTGAAAAGGGTTTTAGGATATTCGACTTTTCATGATTTATTTGAAAGAGTTAGGAATTAATTTCCAATCTGTATACACAGGTGTGGAGTTAATTAAAGCCAAAAACTACTATAGGGAGAGAAGTTAATATTCACATGAAGTCATGATTAATTTTCACATGTTGTGTCTAGTCTATGATTAGAGGTCGATCCATCCATCATCAACCTACAACAGTTCAATGTAGAGTTGAGCCAAGTACTCGTTTATTAGTCGGTACTCGGCATACTCGGCCATTTTGGTAGTGCACGTTACTGGCCGGTTTGACTGCTAAGGCACTCGAAAAGAAATCATTGTCAGAAAAATCACGTGGAACAAACGAACATATCTCATTAAATATCAGTCTCGCATGGTAGTATATGTTCGCTGAAATATTGGTCTAACTCTATAGTGATGGCTTTTTTCGGATTTTCACTGTGGCGGATGCTAATTCCACATAACAGTCAAGTCAAATCAAATCAAATCAAATATTTACTGGTACGGAAAACTGCACCCTAATTGCGTAACTCACGATTGATCATAATTGGTTTCGTCTTCACAGTTAAACAATATTCATTGCGTTATTTATGTTGTCGAACAGACACATTTTTCGAACATATGAAGCAATGGTTTAACAATCCGTTTCAAAACGATACAGATTATGATGAATCGTGAGTTACGCAATTAGGGTGCAGGTTTACAAATTTTTAGTGTTCGTTAACAGCTACGATGGTTTAAAAACTGTGTTGCAGCCATCAGCGCCCACCTCCGTGAGTGGAGACTTCGGCGTTCCAACATTGATAATTATAAAGCATAACATTAAATTTAAAAAGTCATAAGATAATTTAAAGTAAAAGTAAGTAAATACATTATAAACTATTTAGCTAAAATATTAATAACTACCTACAATTATAATTCCTACTATTTTGAATTATGAAAAAAATAACACACAACAGTGCCAAAAACTTGTATGGTTTTCTTTTATACCTTATATTTTAAGCGTTTCGTACATTTCCAATACCTGCATCCATTACACTGAGTTACTTGGCAAAGTACTCGGTTCGGTAAACATATTACCGTGCAACATTCGGTACTCGCTAAAACTTGTACTCGGCGCATTTCTGGTTCAATACTCAAAGTAAGCCGTCACGCAGCTGATTTTCTATAGGTTTTATTGATCCAACATTAGTTCTCATAAATCATTGCATAATCTGGTTATTTATCAAACAATAAAGACACATAAGTGGACTGTACTGGCAACAGCATTTCATTTTTAAGCAAACAGAAAATTGTTTCTTCTCATGCACTAGATTGGCAATACCTTATGAGCGTAACGAGGGAACGGCACGTAATTGCGAAATAATTGCGTTCGATAGATCCCTTGCTGCATCGTTATCTCTTTTTGCTTTGGTAATGTAATTAATATGTAAGATATTGTAGGAGTTTTATTCATTTTTTTATTACGATATTTAAATAAAAAAATAAAAACTTTTTTCTTTTTCTTTTTACTTTTCTAAACTGTAACGATTCACTCTATGACTCATAGTTTAGAAACAGGGTTTTTGTTTTGGGTGGGAAAACCTCAAATAACTTCTCCCGCTCTGGGTGGAACAGGAGGGCGTGTCAGACTTTTACTGACTAAAACCCACCCGTGTACCCTCAGTAGCCTGTGTGCTGGGGCGGCGGTATCTCTTTCGAACAACCCGCACCCCGGCTGGCATCGGCCCTTGCGGTCCCCATCGGTTTTGACTGACATCTCTTTGAGGCGCGCGTAGAACACAATACGCCGTCAACCTGGGCTTGGTCCTTATCGGACTGCAAGTTACCCATTACTCGCCGTCCGCAAGCCCATGCCTACGGTAGCCGGGAATCAGCCTGGGATTCCCGTCGCCCTGGGCTCTCCTGCGGAGGCTAGGGCCGTGAAGGCGCATATACTGCCTCTCCCTCACGTGAGTCACCTCCCTCTTCGCGAGCATCACTGCTTCGCAGAAGGAGGTGGCGGCTACCCATGCACTCTCGCTCCATACCATGGCCTGGACCAGGGCCGGATGCGAGAAATCACCTCCGCCGATCTCCTCCACGAGAACACGGCGGTGTTCCGCCCAAGCCGGGCAGACCTCCACCGTATGCTCCACCGTGTCCTCAGGGCAATCTTTGCAATGGAAACACCCGGGCGTTTCCTCCCGCCTTATTCGAAACGGAACCTCCCGAAACAACCGTGTCCGGTGAGGACCTGCGTCAGGCGGAAGGTGAGGACGCCATACCGCCTCTCAAGCCACTCCTCAAAGAGGGGACTTACCGCCGCAATCGTGGCGTGCCCAGCACTGGGTTGCGACAATCGCACTCTCCACGTCGCAATCAGATCCCACCGGAACTCTGTCCGCCGTGCCGCGATTTCCCGCGGCAGCGGAGTTACGTTTGGCCTCGTCGCGCCACTCCCAAGTGTGTATGAGGACCTTTGCCTCCAGATCCTATGGCGGTAATCTGGCAGGGAGGCCCGCCGCCTCACCGGAGATCCGGGACCATCGAGATGGCCATGACCCTATGGGACGCCTTCAACCAGCGTGCTGGTTGGCGTCTCAGTGTAGGTGCCCACACCAGTGCCCCATATAAGGCCATGGACCGCACGACGCCCGCGTAGAGCCTCCGGCAGAAGACGTTTGGCCCCCCTAGATTGGGCAGGAGCTGCTTCAAGGCAGCCCCGGCCCGCTCCAATCTGGGAGCCAAGGCGGCGGTGGCAGAAATGCTCCGCGAAGTTCCACCGGCTATCGAGCACGAGTCCCAGGTACTTCATCGTCGACTCGACGCCGATGTGGACCCCTCCCACAGTTATCTGGGACCCCGTCGGTGGCGCATTCCGAGGACCATGAAACCACATGGCCTCAGACTTGTGCAAGGCCACCTCGAGTCCCAGTTGCCGAATCATATCGACGATTGTCGCAACCCCGTGTGTTTCTAAGTCGGCCGCTGCCTGGTACGACCTACCTTGCGCCAGGACCAGCGTGTCGTCAGCGTAGCATACTATAGAAACACGGTTACTTGTCGTCTCCTATTAAAAATTAACTTAGCTGTGCCCGACAGGGTCCATAATTGTTTCGATGTTTTAACATACCAACTGTTATATGTACACATTATGGAATGCAATAAAGTTTTGAGTATTGAGTAGTTTCCTTGATAGAAAGAAAAGCAAAGTAATCTCTTAATTTAAAAGTCCCTAAGTCGGCATAAATACTTCACGGAAGGTCATCAAAGTCAAAGTCAAAGCATTTATTTCAATTAGGCACGTAAAAGGCACTTTTGAACGTCAACATTTACATTAAAATAGAATTGATTCTAGTCGCCCATTCCAAAATGCAGTTTCGTATGGAGAAGAATGGGCAAGAAACTCCACCGTTACTATTTTAAAATGTTTTAAGTACAATATTTAACATAGGTAGTACATTTACTATATAATTATGTGTGAAAACGAAGCACCCAGAATAAGATTACCATACCAAAATAAGTAAAACAATGCAATTGAAGCAATATAGAAAAATTAATTTTATGATAGATACATGGTGCTTACCTCATCAAACATTGTAAGAGTATACGATTTTCCCATAATATATAATTATTACTGACTTTTGACTTGTTGATATTAATATTAACAAGTAACAAGTCAGTGTACGAGTTCAAGTAATCACTGAGTGTAAATCAATAATTATCATAAATATAATTATTTATACAATTCAATGAGCAACCAGTTTGATTTTGTCTAGACTCTAGATTGCCCTATGGAGCAGGACCAGCATGTTTCCAAGCATTCTTATCATGGATGCTTGTTTACAAAGTGTACTTTTAATATGAGTTTGAAATGTCCTTTCATTTAATTGCAATATATCACAAGGTATTTTGTTATAACATTTAATACTACAGTACCCCATAAAAGATGTATGTACTTTAGCTAATCTGAAAATTGGTTGATCTAATTTGTCTTTGTTTCTGTTCATAATCAGTTTCATAACAATACCACGTGTTTTCTATATCGTTTACACGTTATGTTTTCAAAAGGTATTTGTTTTAATAACTCGAAGAAAATACCTTAATTAGCGGCCGAACCGCCCAAGCCGCCACGCTTCAACATAAACAAAAGTTTTAAATTGCAGAAAAATCCTCGACTGTTTGCTTCAATAGCCGTTTGGATCGCTGATCATTACTAATTCAACGACGAGAAAAAAAGTCGCTCAGAGAAAGTTTTCCAAGCCAGCTCCCGGACTTGTGCTAATCTTTTAGAAAGAAAGAAAGAAAGAAGAAAGAAAAAATATTTATTGGACTTGCACAGGAATCTTACAGACTTGCTACAGTATGATGCGATAATTAAACACATAAAAGAAAAAACACTAAAATGCTACACTACTATTAAAATTAACATTATACAAAAACAAAAAGAAAAAAGTAAAATAAAAAATAAAGTCCTGTGCGAAGCCAAAAGGCCACTATCTCAGCATGATGCTGCGACATTTAAAAGTGTCGCAGCGCTGGTATTCTGATAGGGCCCGCTGTGATGTCACGGACAGATATACAACAAAAAGGAAATAGATATAAATAAGATAAAATGTGTCTAGGAACTGAGAAATAAAATAAATATGTAACAACATAAATAGTAAAACATTGTAATCCGCGTGTGTGCACCCTACGTAACATCTATTACTTATCTATGCCATTAGTGACTATTACACTATGGCACCGCTTTGACAAGTAATGAGACGCAGGCGCCGACGTTTTGTGGCAATTAAAAACATCAAAAATCTTATATAAATTTAAAAGTGTTACGGCTGTATTGTAATTCAGAAAATTATAGGCAATTGGAGAAATGAAGATAAACTACGGTTTTCAGAGGAATAAGTATTCCGATTTAAAAAAAGACAAAAAACGATGAAAATAAAACAAAAACAAAGTGCAAAAAATGCTGTAGGGCCAGTATAATCGCTGCCAAACGCTCGCCACTATTGCCAGCTGCGTGCAGAACAAGGGTAAGTTCAAAGGGTATCTTTTTGAAGTTGCAGTAAGTGCTGTTTAAATTTAGTTCTGAATGTGCCAACTGTCTTTATAGCACGAAAAGGAGGTGGCAAGTCGTTCCAGCAACGAGAGGCAGCGAATTTGAAACAGCCACGAAATGCAGCAGTTCTGTGCGATGAGGCCAACAAAAGGTACGAAGATGCTCTGGTTTTAATCTTGTTAATATCGCGCGACCAGGACAACTTTTTGTATAAATAGTCTGGTTTCTTTGTGAGAATAGTGCCAAAGAGTAGGGTAGCCAGATGTAGCTTTCTGCGTGCTGACATTCTCATCAAATTACCCTTATTTAAAAATGGAGTGATATGGGATCGGGGTGGGACATTGTAGCAGAATCTTGCACAGGCGTTCTGCACCCGCTGGATCAGTTTTTCACTTCTACCGAGAATGCACGCCCCATACACAGTGTCAGCGTAGTTTAGCTTGGATAGAACAAGTGACTCACACAGCATGACACGCATATCCACACTTATGTAGGGACGGATACGATATAAGAGCTTAAGTCGGTAGAAGCAGTTGCGTACAGCTTCCAAGATGTGAGTTTCGAAGTGCAGCTGCCCATCAAATACTAGCCCAAGATTACGAGCCTCCAGAACCCTTTCCACATCACAACCATCAATCCTGAGGCCCAGGTTACAAGCCAGCATTTTGTTCAGGAAATCCCTGGATCCCATCACAATGAACTTGGACTTACTTGGGTTCAGGACCAAGGAGTTTCTTCTGGACCAAGCAGAGATCCTCTCCAAATCCTCATTAATTTTTTGTACAGTTTCAGCAGTATCCTGGGAGCGGAAGGAGATGTACAACTGCAGATCATCAGCGTACAGGTGGAACTTAGTATTGATCAAACAGTTGATGATATCAGCACTGTAAAGAATGAAGAGAAGCGGGCCCAGGATTGATCCCTGCGGTACGCCCCTAACAACGCGCCTCGGACCAGAGGATATGGTATCTCCGTTACTGTCACATGTCACCTGGACGAATTGTGATCGATCACTGAGGTAACTCCCAAACCATTCAACCGTTTCTACATCACATCCATAGAACGCCAGCTTGGAGAGAAGAAGCGAAGTATTAATAGAGTCAAAGGCGCGTGAGAAATCAAGTAAGACAAGAAGGGATCCCATGCCCTTGTCTCTAGCTTCGAGAATATTACCAACGACATCCAAGAGCGCTGTAGCTGTGCTATGTCCCCTGCGAAATCCGGACTGAGCCAGAGGCAGAATACAATGGTGCTCAAGATATGCCCTAAGCTGGTCCGAGACAACTCTCTCTAAAATCTTGGAAAGACATGGCAGCAGGCTTATTGGACGGAGGTCTTTCACGCTGGTGGGGTTAGGTACTTTTGGGATTGGTCTAACTATTGCCATTTTCCACAGGTCAGGGAAAGAAGAGGTGACTATCGACTTGTTGATGATAGCTGTGATAACTGCAAGTGTTCGAGGGAGTGTCAACATCAGCATCTCCAGTGAAATACGATCAGCGCCCTGTGCATTGGACTTAAGACCACGCAAGATCTTCAGCACCACATCCTGTTGGACGGGCTCAAGCCGAAAATGACTGTTACTGTGTCTATGGTGCTCAAAATATGTTAAGTCAGCAGTTGTGACCTTACCACTGCCAGGCACATCCAGAAAGTGTTGGTTGATAGATTCTGGGTTGTTACAGAAATGTGGTAGACTATGCTCTGGTTTTTTTGAGATGGCTATTGTTGATTTAATATGTGTCCATAACTTCTTTGGTTGTTTAATGTTATTGTTGATGTATGTTTTAAAATATGCACACTTCTCACTGTCAAAAGCGGCTCTAACAAGGTATTTAAATTCTTTGTAGGATTTAATGTGATGTTTGGATTTAGTTGTTTTTGACTTCAAATGGCATTTGTCACGCAGCCGTATCATTTCTTTGACAGTGTCGGTTATCCAGGGACAAGATTTTTCTTTAATTAAGGTTTTTTTAAGGGGTGCATGCAAATCGAATAGTGTCAAAATGTATTGATTAAACATTGCAACCATGGAGTTCACATCTTCCAGACTTATAATATGTTCCCAGTCCATCTTATTTAAGTCTTCATTAAAAATATCTGGAAGGATGTCTTTAAGTGGCCTATAGGTAGTCCAGTATGGAACAGGCTTCTCTATTTTAAAATTAAGTTCGACACAAATAATTGCGTGGTGCCCGAGTTCCGGTATGTGTGATACTGAGACCCCACACACACGGGCGTCAGTGCACACTATATCAATTAGAGTTTCACTATGGTCTGTGAAATGGGTTGGCTCAGTAACTATTTGTTTAAGCTTGCAGCAATTTATAAAATCGTTCAACAGTTTAGATTTGCTGTCAGTTTGACATAAAACGTTAATATTGAAGTCGCCAAGCAAGATAACCTTGTCCGCATTAGCAAAGGAGGAGAGAGAATCAGTAATCGCGTCCAAGAAGACATTGACATCAAGCCACGGCGGCCTGTATGCAGTGCCGATGATAACCGACTGCGAGTTAATGTTAAGCCTGAGCCACATCTGCTCGACCTGCGACGCCGGCGGGTGCGGCACGGCGCGCACGCGCACCCCGCGGCGCACGTAGAAGCCCACGCCGCCCCCGCGCCCGCCGCGCACGGTGCGCGCGCGCGGCTCGTGCCGCAGCCGGTAGCCCGGCACTGTCGGCGCGCGACCCTCCTCTCCCTGCCTGAGCCACGTCTCGTTTATCGCCATGATATCTACCGAGAGGCTATCCATAGCAACTAAGAACTCCTCATGGCGCGAACCTAGTGACCCTGCATTAAATAATCCAACTGTTAGATTTCTTGTTTTGTTGAATTTTGTAAATAAAAGTGTATTATAGTAATATGTTCATCGTAGATTGTATCGGATGTAGTATTATGCATTACAGAGTTTTGTATAATAGAGTTTTGCATTATAATGCGATGAGTAAATTTAATAAAATACATAGTATTAGGTGTAATTCGTAATACAAGTGTTGAATATATTGCCAGAAAAGATGTAGTCAGCCAAATTGTAATAATATAGAAAGTCCGTATATATAAAGATATCATAATAAAAATTGAACACGTGACAATATTGAGCGGAAGTGTGATACGTATAAGGTGTACACAAATAGATAAACGTAGGGCAGCTGGGCCACTAGAAGAAACCAAAGTATACTGAGACAGGAAAACAGCTGGCCTCGCAAAAGACAGACTTAAAAATCTAAGTGTAAATAAAACAGATAAAGATAATAAAGACTGGTTAACAGTAACATTAAACCGGGTACTGTGATTGTCAGGGGTCAGGAAATTAGACATCCTTTGCAGTAGCCACCTCACACCCAAAAACCCGGGCAATGTCCCCCTCTGAGCGAATACAGTGCGTGGGCTTGCCGTCACCCTGCTTAGCCAGGATGCGGCCGAATTTCGTCCATGTATACCTCCACCCGAGACGGCTGCCAGCTTCACGCACCAAGTAAAACAAATACTTGTTGGTTTTGGTGAGCCTCTCGTTCAGATAGAAGCGACGCGGGGGAGCGGATAGTCCTAGATCCGCAGTGGTGGCTCCGCGTCGCACGCGCGCGCTCTGCAGCAAGTCGTCGCGCAGTGCGCGCCGCGTCAGGCGCACCACGATGCGCCGCCCGCGCGCTGTCGCCGCCGCTGCTTCTCCTGGGCTCGCTCCTCCGACGGGACTCGCGCCGCCTGCAGAGCCCGTATGTGCCTCTCGCTCGGCTCGCAGGCCCACCCGTTGCGCGAACACTATGTCCCGTTCGTCGAGAGTCACCCCAAGTTTTGCTGCCACCAGCCCGACGGTGTGCATCACGTTCTCACCTGGAATTTCCGGGATGTTGGCGATCTCAAGCTCGGAGCCAAGTAAATCCTGCTCTCGGTCGTTCAGGTCAAGCTGCAGTTTTAGAACTGCGCGTTCGAGCTGGCTTACTTTACCGTCTGGCACTGCCGCACTTTGCCGACTTTCCAGTGCCTCGATCCTGGCTTCCAGGCTGTCAACCCGCTCGGTACAGACCCCCAACGACGAATGCAGGCCGGCCATCTCACGACGAAATTCGCGCATTTCATCGCGAACCTCCCGCAACTCAGAACGGAAGAGTCTAATCTCCTCCCGGAGGGTCAGTTGCGTATCTGGCGAGGGCTCCCCATCAGCACCCTGCTCACTACCAGCCCGATACAGTACCTTAGCCTCGGCAACTGGGGGCTTGGACAGATTGCCCCGAACCTGAGTCGCCGCGACGGGCGATCTGATCATGGCGCTGCAACCGTAGTTGCAGCTGCTGCCGCAACAGGGTCCGTTGCGGATCCAGACGCTAACACAACAGGGGCTGCAGCCGCCGCTGACGCTGCTACCGGAGTAAAAGCGGGAGCACTACCCAGGTCCCTGACGGGTGTGGCACTGTTGTCTCCCCTGGGCAACTTTTTCCTGCACTCCGGGCACAGCCAGTCACTGCTTATCTGCGTAGGATCGGGCAGCAGCAAGCAAGCCAGGTGATACCTGTTGTGGCACGCCGAGTTGCCACACGCAGCGCCACCCTTTGCCGAAAGAAATCTACCGCAGGCTGCACACTTCACCATAGTATGGCTAGGAGCAACTAGATGTCGCACTCGTTTCTCGCCAATCCCCTACGACAATAGATGGCGCCTACTACTCAACAATTTATAGATTTGTATACACAATCTGTGGCAATGTTGTCAAATTTTGATAAAAAGTTACACTTTTAGGGGGTACCGGTGGCAAAAAGTAAGTGACAAGTCACTTCAACGTTAAATAATTGATAAAATTGTGAACTGTTTTTTGCGGTTTTACACTACCGAACTGCTAATATATTGCTTCAGAAAGAACCACACGCGTGAGGAACACTACAGTGCTAATGTGAACATGAATTTTTCGGTGAATTTAATGGTGTTTTATTTTTTATCAGTGGAGACACGAACAGCTGATGTGTACCGTAATCCGTCCGTGACGTCACGTTTTAACTACAAAGTTAATGCTGTTCACTAAGCTATTGGTTCGTTATACTAAGCCACTGATTTATTTCATTCTGGTCTGGTCATTTGTGTTGTAGATTAAATGGTGACATGCTGGTTTATTATGGATTCTGTTGTTAATTTCACCTCTTACTGTTAGAGGCGAGGCTGCCGAGGCGTCTTCATGTTCTCTGGTTTATTTCAACCGGATCCTGAACGAAATACCCAAATTTAAGATGCTGTCAAATTATCATCAAAATTGCTACGATTGGTTAGCGGAAATAGTAACAAACCAAATAAATCACTTAAAAATACATATTGTGTGAATGATAAATTATTTTATTTCTGTAAGTAGGTTTGTACAAACTCTTTTACACGTCAATCTTTTTTTTTTACTAGATGAGGTCGGCGTTTCCTATCTGACTACTCTGAGAAGAAAGGCGGTAACAAACTCAGAGGTCACAGTCTCTTTTATTTTAAGTCCAGATATAAAAAAATGTAAAATTCAAAACTACGAACGCGCAGAAAAGATATACATAATATTAAAAAAAAAATTGAGTGAGGATCAGTCTTCGAAAGTGAGCTGTATAAAATTATGTTTTTCTAGTATTTTTTTTTTTTTTTTCTGGGTGGGAAATCATCAAATAACTTCTCCCGCTCTGGGTGGAGCAGGAGGGCGTGTCAGACTTTTACTGACTAAAACCCACCCGTGTTCCTTCATTAGCCCGTATACCAGGGGCTGTGGTATCTCTTTCAAACGAACCCGCACCCCTGACAGGCATCGGCCCTTGCGGGCCCCATCATTATTGTGCTGACATCTCTTTGAGGCGCGCGTGGAACACAACGCGCCGTCGACTTGGGCTTGGTCCTTACCGGACAGCGAGCTACCCATTACTCGCCGTCCGCAAGCCCATGCCTACGGTGGCCGGAAATCGGCCTGGGATTCCCGACGCCCAGGGCGTCTCCGTATCCTGCGGCTGCTGGGGTCGCGAGGGCGCATATGCTGCCTCTCCCTCACGTGCGCCGCCTCCCTCTTCGCGAGCATCACTGCTTCGCTGAAGGAGGTGACGGCTCCTCATGCCCTCTCGCTCCGTACCATGGCCTGGACCAGGGCCGGACGCGAGAGATCGCCGCCGCCGATCGCCTCCACGAGGACACGGCGGTGCTCCGCCCAAGCTGGGCAGACCGCCACCGTGTGCTCCACCGTGTCCTCAGGGCGATCTTCGCAGTGGAAACACCCGGGCGTTTCCTCCCGCCCTATCCGAAACAGGAACCTCCCGAAACAACCGTGTCCGGTGAGGACCTGCGTCAGGCGGAAGGTGAGGACGCCATGCCGCCTCTCAAACCACTCCTCAAAGAGGGGACTTACCGCCGCAATCGTGGCGTGCCCAATGTTTTTCTAGTATTAAAATACAAACATGATGTTATCTTTTAAAATGTCTCTTGGTATCGTTTTAACTTGGAATATTTCCTGGCCAATTTCACTCTTAGAATAATTATCCTTTCGTTTGATGTCACTACCAGGTCCATCTGAACATTTCCTTTGATATTATTTAAAAGACATTAACAGAGAACAAACGAGAATCTGTGAGATCAAAATAAATCATTTTGTAAATCGAAAAATAAAATCTTAAGTCCAAAATTACGTTCTATCAGAGAACAAAGGGAACAAACGATCGAGAATATGTGGGATAAAAATAAATCATTTTGTAAATCGAAAAGTAAAATCTTAACCCTAAAATTACCTTCTATCTGCTATCTATTTATTTACCCGTTATCTCCCACTGCTCGGCAAAGACGTTCCTGTCCAACTTTGATCATATTGGCATAACGAGTCTTCTGTTGTCTTCTTGTCCTACTGTTGGGGTACAATCCCCTTCCTGTGAGAGAGGGAGTGAACCGTAAAATAACACGCGGGCCAAGTGCATTTTAGTGGATGTCACATCACACAAATTTCTGTCATGCCCCATCTGGTCATCCTTAAGTTTTACGCCATAAATATTAGGTCTTTACCTATGAAATTGCCGTTCTGCAGTACTGGCCATTTCAAATCAAAATAATTTTTGTTTGGCTAAGAATTCTAATTTCAAATTAATTTTATTTTAAAAACATGGATTTTTTTTTCTAAAAGTAGTCATTTCTTTATTGATTAGTGTTACATTTTCATCGCATTTCAATCTTTTTCGTCATCATGGATACGTTAAAAATTCGAGTAATTATGGAATATGAGTACCGTCGTGGCAGCAACGCGGCACAAGCGGCACGCAACATCAACGACGTTTACGGAGCTAACACTACAAACCAACGCACCACCTGTTATTGGTTTGCTCGCTTCCGTTCTGGAAATTTCGACCTGAAAAATGAACCTCGCGGTCGTCCGAAGACTTTGGTCGACAATGACGAATTAAAGGCGATTGTGGAAGCTGATGATACACAATCTACGGCTGAATTAGCAGCAGCTTTCGACGTTAGCGTCAAAACAATATTGGTCCATTTGCGTCAAATTGGCAAGGTAAAAAAGCTTGACAAATGGGTGCCCCACGAACTCAATGATCGCCAGCGCGAAGTACGCGTCGAGACGTGCCTTGCACTGCTCAACAGACACACAAATGAAGGAATTTTGAACCGCATTGTTACCTGCGATGAAAAATGGATACTGTTTGATAACCGTAAGCGCTCAGCAAGTTGATTGGATCCTGGTTCAGCACCTAAACAATGCCCTAAACGAAAACTTACCCCTAGAAAAGTGATGGTCACTGTTTGGTGGTCTAGCGCCGGTGTGATTCATCACAGCTTCTTACCAAACGGGGTGAGCATTACTGCAGATGTGTACTGTGAAGAACTGAACACAATGATGGAGAAGCTGGCGCATCTCCAACCAGCATTGGTCAATCGCTCGTCTCCGCTGCTCCTGCACGACAACGCGCGACTTCATACTGCACAGCAGACGGTCTCCAAGTTGCAAGAACTGGGGTTGGAAGCTCTCCGTCATCCGCCCTACTCACCAGACCTTGCGCCTACAGACTACTACTTTTTCCAGAATTTGGATAACTTCTTGGCGGGAAAAAAATTTAATACCCGAGAGGCAGTACAAAATGCCTTTGAAGAATTTGTTGCCTCCCGTCCAGCTGATTTCTTTAAGAAGGGCATCAATAAACTGCCACTGCGATGGCAAAGATGCATTGATTGCATGGGTGATTACTTCGATTAATACAAATAAAAAATTCATGAAAAAAATTCGTTTAAATTTTTTCATACAAAACGGCAATTTCATAGGTAAAGACCTATTATATTAAAAAAACTTACGTACCAGCCTTCTAATGTTCCACAGAAAAAAGGTCTCTTCTAATACAGAGAAGGCACGCAGCGAAGCGACGGCCGAAGGCGGTAAGCATTGTTCACCAAGCTTGCTCAAGACAAGTTGGCAATTCCTCTTCTGTTTACTATTAGTCCTGGTTTCCACACGATGTTTTCCTTCACTGATCAGTCACGTCCAAGATAAACTCAGAAATAAAGTAAAATATTCAACAAAGGACTAGGTAAGTACACAATATTCAACGCTTGAACTATTAATCTATTCTTCTCCGCTGTCAAGTGTTCACCAAGTATCCAGTTTCTTGACAGAAAGTTCCAGAACTTACCGAACATAATTAAGTTTTTGTAAGTAGCTGTGATTAATGTATTGCTGCTCATAGCTGAGAGTTCGATAGTTTGGAAAACTTGTGTCTTCGCGTATACGCTTGAGTTGTTAAATTCGTTAGTTACGTGGAGTGTGTGGGTTAATTTAAATTGTTTGATACGGTACCGGTACCTACGGTCCATCCAGGAGTTGATGTTTAAGTTTATTAATTAGTTATAACGTTTTGGTTGGTGGGTTTTATTGAATAACATTATTTAAGATGCTCTTTAGAGGCTTTAAGGGCTTGTGGCTAAGTAACAATAGCTGCACGGGTCGATCGATCAGGTTAAGCTACGCTTGCCGCGGTTGGTCCGTGGTTGGGTGACCATCTTTACATACCAAGACCCCTCCGTGCCTCGGAAAGCACGTTGAGCCGTTGGTCCCGGTTGTTTTTTGAGGATCTTTTACAGTCGTTACGGGTCGTCAGAAGCCCGAAAGTCTGACAACTAATCTTACCAAGGGGTAACTGGGTTGTGGAGGATACGCAGTCGCTCCATGTAAAATACTGGTATTCAGCTGCATCCGGTTAGACTGGAAGACGACCCCAACATAGTTGGGAAAAGGCTAGGCAATTGATGATTTAAGATGCTCTTTAGCTGTATGAAAAGTGGTACTTACTGTAAGGGTTATTGCATAGGGACCTATGTTAAACTTAGAGATACAAGATAAGAAACGATTTTCAACGCTAGGCTCGCCGGGAGTTAAAAATCCAATGTGCAATAATATTTATACATTACATTTAGGTGTCCCCTAGTGTTAGTGAAAATCGGCATACATGCAGGAAACATAACACGTGACAGTTGCGAGACTTAAAATTATATACTTTAGCCAAAACTGATTAGCAATTCAAAATTATTAGTACTTCTTCGGCGCCAATTCTACAAAGTACCATTAAGCTTAAGAATTTATAAACATTCTCCCAGAATATTGTAACATTTCTTGTCCAAAGTAATACAATTCTGTACTAAGCCCGCGGCAAACAAATAAGTAATTTAAATAAGAGAAGCCTTTCTGACTTGGGCCCGAAATCATTGGTGCGTTATTTGCAAATGAAAATTGGCAATTGTTCGGAACCCGTCAATGTAACCAAAGTGTTCGGTAAAAATGAGACGGAAAAGGGAAATAGAAATCACGTCTTATTTATTGAAAAATTTACAAAATCAATGCAATATTTTTGCTGTAGATAAAGGTGCTTACACGGGCAACGTTTTGAGCAATTATTTCTCGGCAACACTAATGAATCAATCTTGATCAGTAAGTGGAGAAATCTGGAGCAACAACAATTAATTGCGGATATTTTTCGGAAATTTTGCTTTCGATGCCTCCATTTATTTCAAGAATTGCTGAATATCCAATCGGTTTGGAAATGTTAAGCAAACTGACAACCTACGCATTTTGCCGTTTCATAGCTTTTGCGGCTTCACACGCATGGACGTCAGAAATTATCCCACGGGAACGTATTACCGCGATAAAAAGTATCATACAGGTATGATATATTAATCCAGGTTATAAACGATCTGTGTGCCAAATTTCATTCAAATCCGTTCTGCCGTTTTTGCGTAACTGCGTAACAACCATCCAAACATCTGCCAGAGGTGCGGGTTTGTTCGAAAGAGATACCGCAGCCCCTGGCATACAGGCTACTGAGGGAACACGGGTGGGTTTTAGTCAGTAAAAGTCTGACACGCCCTCCTGCTCTACCCAGAGCGGGAGAAGTTATTTGATGATTTCCCACCAAAAAAAAACCGTCCAAACATCTAAATATCAAAACATACAAACTTTCACGTTACTAATATTAATAATGATTGTGCGTTGAATATGCGGACAATTGAAGTTTTGTTTAACAATTAACTAACCTGATTTTCTATATTAAACGCGATAAACTTGATGGTTATATTAAAAAAAACAAACTCGCCACGCAAGCTGTGCAAACAATAGACGGGCTAGCATGCAAGCTTTCGTAATACAATAATAGCCATACGTCCAAGTACGTTAAGTTAATAGAGTATAACTTATGATGGAGTGGACCCACTTAGGTGGATGACGAATGTGTTGCATGCGACCCATATGTGACCCACATTCATTAAATTGGTCATACAAGCAGGTAACACGCAGGACGGCTCTTTCCGAAACGCGACGTATGATAATTTTATTTGATGTGATTTTTTTATCAAACGTGGGAATTTATTTTTTCTTTTCTTTTCATTACAATGATGTTAAGGTACCGCATGATTCTCACGCAGTCAGTTTCCTAAAAGTCTATTTTTAAGTATCGTGGAAAATATTATTGGTTGCGAATTTGCCCATATATTTGTATGTATTCAAACTCCAACTCAAAGCGATTATTTCAAATAAACCAATTACAGGCACTTTTGAATTGTCAAGGTCGGTGAGTTAGAAAGATGAAGCTACTTGCCGATTCCACAGCGTAGGTACCTATGGAGAAGAACGGGCAAGAAACTCCTTGGACACTCTTTTAAAATCATGATATTGTTAATAAAAGTTGGTCACATCATTATGTTGAAATTATCAATGTGAGAACGATGTAAAAAGACTCGCACATTAAAAGCGTCGATAATTAAAACAAAAATAAAGTAACAATTCAGAAATTAAAATAAGCTGTGAGAGGGATTTCTTCCTGCAACATGTGATCTGTTACTGTTTGCTGGGTGGCAGAGCTATCGACGAGGATACTGAAACCATGAACTCAGCACCTGATCCAGGGGGATCACAATTTATACGCTAGGGAGCGTAGAAATTGTTTGTCGGTTATCAAAACAAAATCTGTTATTTATTTAAGGAAAAACAAACAGTAGCACAATAAGAGATAGACATAAAATAATCTTAAATATTAAGTTTTAAACAAATATGCTACCCACTACGTTCTCCACAGATTACAATTAAAGTAGGTAATTAATTAAATTAAAAATTTAAAAAACCCCCGACCCAAACAAAAACTCAAAAAAGTTAAAAATAATATTTATAGGCCTTTTAATTTTAACGTAATATTTTGATCAGGTCATTGTCAAGTCGGGGGACGGTCAATGAAAACGCCAAACAGAGGCCTAGCCGTCCCCCGACTTGACAATGCCCTGATCAAAATATTACGTTAAAATTAAAAGGCCTATAAATATTATTTTTAACTTTTTTGAGTTTTTGTTTGGGTCGGGGGTTTTTTAAATTTTTAATTTAATTTTTATTTCTTGCTTTTTAAATTTAATGTCTCCCTTAAATCACCATTTATCTATAATCTATTCATTGAGACCTTTTCAATGAGCCCAAACACGATACTTCTGCTGTTTGTTGGTGAATAACTTGGGTTTCCTGGAAATTCCAGGTGTTGCTCCAGCATCAGTTCAAGGTTATTTTATTCGTCTAATATCATTGAAGTAATAGAATCCCAAATTTTGAGTTGATCAGAGGCTAAAATCCGTTTTTCAACCAGAAAAGAGCTGATAATCTTCAAACGGCTGAACCGATTTTGATGAAACATGTCTAAGAACACTCCCGACTAATACACCTTTCAAACAAAAAAAACTAAATCAAAATCGGTTCATCCGTTCGGGAGCTACGTTGCCTCAGACAGACACACACACACACACACACACAGGGACACGTCAAACTTATAACACCCCGTCGTTTTTGCGTCGGGGGTTAAAAACTAGCTAGTAACACAGATACAATACCTTTACAACAGTCATTGTCATAGAACTCATATCTGGATTTTAATTTTATAAAAGAAAATAAAGGAAAAAGTAAATTAAAAGAAAAATTTAATTCATGTGCGTACATTATTAAATATTGCGTTATTTTAAATGACTTTGTAGATCCATTAGGGTTGCTTGTGCTTATTGCTGGTATTTCATAGAAAAGTGCAATACACTAAAACCAGCCATAATCAACCTTTTTTCAATGGGGCCATATACGTTTCGGTCTTGATGTCGCGGGCCGCTAAAAATATTTAGGTGTTAATAAAACATAATTCAAAATTGGAAATGTTTTATTAAAAAAAACCGGTCAAGTGCGAGTTGGACTCGCGCACCGAGGGTTCCGTACAAACCTGTGGGTATATAAGTAAAAGTTCAAACTTGTCAAAAATATTTTTTTTTATATGACGAAACTAAAAATTGTCGGTTTTCGTAATTTTTCCTATATCTGTACTTTAAGACGTGACTTCGTACAAAATTTCAAGATTCTAAGTTCACGGGAAGTACCCTGTAGGTTTTGATTCCCGTGCGGAATTTTGCGGCCTAAATGGCTGTATCTTTTGAATGCGTTGACTTAGAAGGTTGATTTTTCTACAGCTTCCAGGGACAGTAGAACTAAGTATCATATAGAAATTTCAGTTTGATACCTCCACGCGTTCCTGAGAAAAACGGTCTTGACAGACGGACGGACGGACAACAAAGTGATCTTATAAGGGTTCCGTTTTTTCCTTTAGAGGTACGGAACCCTAAAAAGAAAAGGTGGTCACAATAAAGCCAGTTTACCTTTATAATATAAGGTTTTCATGAAGCCACATGCGATGTAGACCAAATTTTGAAAAGCTAACTTTGAAAGAACTAACAATTACTTCAGGTTCTAACAAAGATGTTTTGTATGAAACATACTTGTTCTGATGACATTTTTGATACTGTGAACACTTTTTCAATTTAAAAACTTTGACTTTAACTCCAGTTGGGCCAATCATAAAGGCCCACGGGCCGCATGTGGCCCGCGGGTTGAGTATGGCTGCCCTAAGCGGTCAAAATGTACGACAGAGCAATTATTTTTATAACCGACTAAACGTTTCTACGCAGTGGGATTCAGAATCATGTGCTGAATCGAAAGTAGGTTGCGCCTCGAAGTCCCTGCCACCCTATATTTTACGAGTACCTGATAAATAAATACAAGATAGTATTATATCAAAGTAATAGACCACCGACCACCGTAAGGTAAGCGATAAAGGCCGAATAATTGCCAAACTTAAGTGGCAGTGGGCAGGGCACATTGCTCGCAGAACTGATGGCCGATGGGGCTGGAAGGGTCTGGAGTGGCGACCGCGTACCGGAAGACGTAAAGTTGGAAGGCCTCCCACAAGGTGGACCGATGACCTTGTGAGGGCCGCAGGAGTCCACTGGATGCGGGAAGCACAGAACCGGTGGCGGAGCTTGAGAGGCCTATGTCCAGCAGTGGACATCTTTCGGGTGAAATGATGATGATGAATAGACCACTCCACTATCATCTTCTTATTTTCAAAGAAGCTACACCATTTTTACAACACGATTACCATGATTGCAATCCAATTACCCGAAGCAGAGCAAGATTAATTTTTGAGGGGCTTGTGGCTAAGTAATATTAGCAGCACGGCTCGATCGATCAGGTTAAGCTACGCTTGCCGCGGTTGCTCCGGGGATGTGTGACCATCATTACATACCAAGACCTCCCCGTGCCTCGGAAAGCACGTTGAGCCGTTGGTCCCGGTTGTTTTTTGTGGATCTTTGACAGTCGTTACGGGTCGTCAGAAGCCCGAAAGTCTGACAACTAGTCTTATCAAGGGGTAACTGGGTTGTGGAGGATACGCAGTCGCTCCATGTAAAATACTGGTATTTAGCTGCATCCGGTTAGACTGGAAGACGACCCTAACTAGTTGGGACAAAGCTAGGACGATGACGATGAGAGCAAGTTTTTTTTTTTTTTTTTTCGAGAAATTGCAATTTTCGCCCTTACAGTGGGACATTCGGTTATAACGCAACGTTTTCAGTTACGAATTATTTTCTACCGCGAATAAAAGAAATAACAACATCCCAGAACCGGGAAACACATTCCAGACCACTACGGCTACCATTAAAGTGAACACATCCAAGACACATTACTTCTAACAACACTTCACATTCCTTCCCATAGACCACAATATGGGGGAAGTACTCAAGCAAAGTTACACCTTAATGTACGCTTTTAACGTAATGTTCTGACTACACGCTTTTAGTAACGCGACCTTGAAGATAACTTTGAAAACTTTTAAAAAGGAAACGTTCTTATCTAGCTTATGAATAAGCTCTCACTAAGAAAACAAAACAGGTAATTGCGTGACTGACGCAGGTCCTCAACGGACACGGTTGTTTCGGGAGGTTCCACTGCGAAGGTCACCCTGAGGACAAGGTGGAGGTCTGCCCAGCTTGGGTGGAGCACCGCCGTGTTCATGTGCAGGCGATCGGCGCCAGCGATCTCTTGCGTCCGGCCATGGTTCGAAGCGAGAGTGCAGGGGTAGCCGTCACCTCCTTTTGCGAAGCAGTAATGCTCGCGAAAAGGGAGGCGGCACACGTGAGGGAGAGGCAGTATACGCGCCCTCATGACCTAGTCGCCCTGGGCGTCGGGATTCCCAGGCTAATTCCCGGCCACCGTAGGTGCAGGTTTGCGGATGGCAAGTAATGGGTAGCTCGCTGTCCGGTAAGGACCAAGCCCGGGTCGACGGCGCGTTGTGTTCCACGCGCGCCTCAAAGAGATGTCAGCATCAACTGGTGGGGTCCGCAAGGGCCGATGCCTGCCAGGGATGCGGGTTGTTCGAAAGAGATACCGTGCCCCTGGCACACAGGCTACTGAGGGAACACGGGTGGGTTTTAGTCAGTAAAAGTTTGACACGCCCTCCTCCACCCAGAGCGGGAGAAGTTATTTTATGATTTCCCAACCTCAAAAAAAGAAGTCATTCTGTAACACACTAGCTGTAAGAATGGCTTTCAATCAACCCCATTCAATGCATTATTTACGTTGCTGAGCAGACAAATTTTATGAACATACGAATCAATTTATCAGCAATATCTATCTAATGTAGGTATATACAAAATGATTCAGATTCCAATTGTAGGAAACTCATGGCTCCAGTAATAGTATATGTTTTATGTCTTTCTAATATCTTCATACTCGTTACGAGATATTAAAAATGAATGAGACATCACATTCCTGACATAATGGGGCAACGAAATTATGTGATATTACTTAGTCATACTCAATTAATATTGGTTTGTATTTCGTCTGTCGTCATCCTATTAATAAAAGCCAAAAGGTGCCCCATTCGACGATATGTAGGTACGTGATAAAATGTGCGTTGCTTACTTTTATAATTCCAAGACCGTGTCGGGGGCGAACCGAGGTAAGAGGTACGTATTGTACTGGCCTCGCATAGTATGGTGTTACAAAAAGAAGGGCAGCTTATACTGGTTATTAGGCCGCTGCCTCGAACCTTGCGGACAGCGGGGCGGCAGCGGCGGCGGCGCGGGAGCGGCGCGTGCAACGTTGACCCGTTCTCGAAACCAGCGGGCAGATCGCGCGGCACTATAGCGGCGTAGTGTTGTGTTCGTGGTTGTGTCGTTGAGATAGGTATTTGTTTTTATTCGCGAACGAAATGTCTGAACAACGGCGACAGGATCCGGCAACTGGGACTCGAGGTGGCATTGCACAAGTCCGAGGCCATGTGGTTTCATGGTCCTCGGAATGCGCCACCAACGGGTTCCCAGATAACGGTGGGAGGGGTTCACATCGGCGTCGAGTCGACGATGAAGTACTTGGGACTCGTCCTCGACAGCCGGTGGAACTTCGCGGAGCATTTCCGCCGTTTGGCTCCCAGACTGGAGCGGGCCGGGGCTGCGTTGAAGCGGCTCTTGCCCAATCTAGGGGGGCCAAACGCCTCCTGCCGGAGGCTCTACGCGGGGATCGTGCGGTCCATGGCCCTATACGGGGCGCCGGTGTGGGCGCCTACATTGAGGCGCCAACCAGCTCGCAAGCTGAGGGCGTCCCATAGGGTCATGGCGATCAGGATGATCCGGGGATATCGCACGATCTCCGGCGAGGCGGCGGGCCTCCTTGCCGGATTACCGCCATGGGATCTGGAGGCAAAGGTCCTCGCGCAAATATGGGAGTGGCGCGAGGAGGCCAAACGCCAGGGCGTAACTCCGCTGCCGCAGGAAATTGCGGCACAGCGGACAGAGCTCCGGCGGGATCTCATGGTGACATGGAGAGAGCGATTGTCGCAACCCAGTGCTGGGCACGCCACGATTGCGGCGGTAAGTGCCCTCTTTGAGGAGTGGTTTGAGAGGCGGCATGGCGTCCTCACCTTCCGCCTGACGCAGGTCCTCACCGGACACGGTTGTTTCGGGAGGTTCCTGTTTCGGATAGGGCGGGAGGAAACGCCCGGGTGTTTCCACTGCGAAGATCGCCCTGAGGACACGGTGGAGCACACGGTGGCGGTCTGCCCTGCTTGGGCGGAGCACCGCCGTGTCCTCGTGGAGGCGATCGGCGGCGGCGATCTCTCGCGTCCGGCCCTGGTCCAGGCCATGGTACGGAGCGAGAGGGCATGGGGAGCCGTCACCTCCTTCAGCGAAGCAGTGATGCTCGCGAAGAGGGAGGCGGCGCACGTGAGGGAGAGGCAGCATATGCGCCCTCGCGACCCCAGCTGCCGCAGGATACGGAGACGCCCTGGGCGTCGGGAATCCCAGGCCGATTTCCGGCCACCGTAGGCATGGGCTTGCGGACGGCGAGTAATGGGTAGCTCGCTGTCCGGTAAGGACCAAGCCCAAGTCGACGGCGCGTTGTGTTCCACGCGCGCCTCAAAGAGATGTCAGCACAAAAATGATGAGGCCCGCAAGGGCCGATGCCTGTCAGGGGTGCGGGTTCGTTTGAAAGAGATACCCCACAGCCCCTGGCATACGGGCTAATGAAGGAACACGGGTGGGTTTTAGTCAGTAAAAGTCTGACACGCCCTCCTGCTCCACCCAGAGCGGGAGAAGTTATTTGACGATTTCCCACCCAAAAAAAAAAAAAAAAAAAACGGCGACAACATCTTTTTAATTCAAATTTATTCCTAACGCTCGATTTATTGTGGGCAAAAGAAGAAGGAAATCCCGCGCGCGCGGTCACCGCTTGACTGGAGAGCACCGCTCGTGGCCGCTCGTTGCCCGTCCCTGCGCCATTATGTAATTGCCGCTCCCGCGCCGCCGCCGCCGCCCCGCTGCCCGCAAGATTCGAGGCAGAAGCCTTAGAGCATTGAGAGCCAGTGGTAACGGCCGCGACTTACGACTTCTAAGTCGTAGGTTCGAACCTAGACAAGCATTTTACTTTATGTAAATTATTTCATCACCACTGCTCTCAACGTCAACTTTGAAACATAGCATCGTGAGGAAACCGGCATATCCTAGAACCAAAAACTTAAAAACATGTGACGTATACCAACACGCACTGGGCCCGCGCGGTGGGTTACAGCCTAGTTCTTCTCACTGAGAGGAAAATTATATTTTTGGTTTTGTTACCACCGACCGACGTGCGGCCTACTGTACCAGTAAATGAATTGTTTTACGTTACATATTTACAGTGTCAAGTCAGACCAGTTCCAAATCCATGTCTGAAAGCTACCTTCCCATTGTCTTATGTATTCGTGCGTTGGCTTTTCCCTTGGCATTTACCATATTACGGCCGTCCATCGAATTTTTTTATAAGTTCTTCGTGTTATCAAGATAAAACGTAACCCAACCTTCGGAACATAGCTGAAATTCTAATCAGCGGTTAAGCCGATGCGTACTCATCCCTCAGCCACAACTCGGTAAGTCCAAAAGTGAACATTATTCTTGCTAAGCCACCCAGATTTAGGAACACTCAGACCAAATAATGTACACAGTATACAGTGACAGTGATAACAGCGAAGCTTCAATGAGCCAAGAATATTCTCAGACGTCTTTGCGATCTATTTTTTGTAAAGTTTTTGGAAGAAATCTCTTGATACATATTAACCATCAGCCAATCACTCTTTAGACAAATATGATAAAAAAGATAATATAAATAGCATTACGTGCATGTTTCGGCATTGCTCAACTGCTAGGTGCAAATGTTTAAGTAAACTATGTATTTATAAACCGTTTAATCCTATACAAACAGAATTTAAACAGAAGCCCAATTCTCGTCATTAGAAACGTTTATGGGTGCTATGCTGCGGGGTGTCTTCAATGTAAACGCAGTAGTTTCACACAATATTTGTTTATTTGGATATAAGCGCGAACACAAGCTTGCAATGATGATCGATACAATACTAAGTTAATGCAATAATTTAGGCAAGACAGAAAAGTCGAGAGGGATGAATATAAACACTCGAATATGGAAGAATGTGTAGGCATGAGCAGAGCGTAAAGCGACGTGGGCGTGCGCAGGGAAGGTTGGTTGCGCACTGGCGCGGGCGCTCGGCGACTGGGAGCAGGTCCTTCGCCTCTGTGCCCCGCGCGTCGTGGATCCACCCGCCGACGCCTGGACCGGTTCAGCGTAGGGATGTTTGTAGCTAGCGCTAGTGTTGTGCTGGCGACGGGAGTCCGTCCGCC
Source organism: Polymixis flavicincta (assembly GCA_949987655.1). NCBI lineage: Eukaryota > Metazoa > Arthropoda > Insecta > Lepidoptera > Noctuidae > Polymixis > Polymixis flavicincta. Next base: position 2,972,061 of record OX465183.1, on the reverse strand, counting down.
ACACGTTCTAGTCGCGGTAGGTGAAACTTCACCTCGACGAGAATCAAATGTCAAGAACTTGTCAAAAATCTAAGAAACACGTGGTATTTTTTACAGATTGAGACTGAGATCTGATTCTCGTAATTTTAAGAACGTTCACAGTCTGATCTCAGACTTTGTTCGCGACGATGCGTCACTATATAGTTTAATAGTTTGTTTTTGACATTAATTTAAAATCATAAAGATAATAGTGATAGTTAAACCAATAGACAGTGGTTATAAGTGCCTACTATAAGAAAACCGTAAGTACCACCCTTTCAGACCTCATTTAAGTGGGCTGTATAGCCGTAATTTATAGTCTCAAGTGCGTCCAGGTAACCTAGAACCGAGACCTAGCCCTGGGCGTAACTACCCCTAACGTAGTCTAAAGATAAACCCACTTAATTGAGCTCTGAAAGTTGTGTTGCTTTAGCTAAGTAATTTTTAAGATTTGAGTTTTGCTAGCCATCTTTCAGGGCGCGTCACGCCCTGAAAGTCATATGTGTAACGTTCTTAATATTAGATTGTTTTGGGTCTGTAAACCACCCTGAGGTATCTGTAACCAGAATTGAAATAAGTTCAGTAGTTTTCGAGAAAATCAACTTTTAAAATATTTATTGGTAACATTTTTCATAATTTTTCGGGTTTTCTTGAAATAATCTTTCAGTACGGGAAGATATAGTACATACAGATATCTCAGGGGATGGGAAATTTCAAGGGGAATACAGGGATATATAACATGCCATATGTACAGTAATTTAATAATGTTTTGTATGCTATATTCCATTGTATCGATAGTCAAAAATAGAATAAATAAAAGTTAAAACAGGAAGCAATTTGCGGCCCTCGTTACGGTAAAGTTTCGAGGCACCTTAGAAAATATAGATTCACACCTAATTTGTAGTCATCGGCAAGATAAATTTGTTATTTTAAACTTAAATTAATTAACATGTAGTACAAGTAAAAGTTCTAAATTGCTTCCTGAAGATTAAATCAAAATGTGTGTTATTTAATCAGGTAAAGTACCCCTTCACAGAGGTGTCTCAAAAACAACCCCTTCCTAGACGAAAGTCTGGAACCCGTTTCTCTGTCAGTCGTCAAAACGTTGATAACGTCGTGAAGAACGGAAGATAGTAGCCGCCCCTGAAGATATCTGGAACCTATAGGTGCAGGACGTCAGCGCCGCGTGGACTGGGAGACCTACATACACACTGGGATAAAACCTGGATAGGAATACACCCTCCCTACACACCCTTCGTGTCCAAGCGATCACGCCCGTCCGGTACATCTGCTGGTCCTTGCGAGCCGGATTTCTACAGGAGGAACACATGTGGACCCGTTCAAGAGTTATCAGAAGCCTGAAGCCTTATTCCTGAAGACTTATTCCCGTGTCCTGAAGGATTATTCATGAAGAGTTACGAAAATCTGAAGCGTTATTTCTGAAGACTTGTTCCTGTGTACTGAAGGATTATTCATGAAGAATTATCGGAAACCTGAAGCCTTATTCCTGAAGACTTGTTCCCGAGTAATGAAGGCTTATCCCTGAAGGATTATCCTTGAACTTAGAAGATTTGACATTGAAGTTCCGTTTTGAAGATCCGTATAGAAGATCCGTATTGGAGTTCCGTATTGGAGATCCGTTGAAGATCCGGTTTCAAGATCCGGATTGGAGTTCCGTTTTGAAGATCCGTATTGGAGTTCCGTATTGGAGATCCGTTGAAGATCCGGTTTCAAGATCCGGATTGGAGTTCCGTTTTGAAGATCCATTTTGAAGATCCGGTTTGAAGATCCGTTTTGAAGATCCGTATAGAAGATCCGTATAGGAGTTCCGTATTGGAGATTCGTTGAAGATCCGGTTTCAAGATCCGGATTGGAGTTCCGTTTTGAAGATCCGTATAGAAGATCCGGATTGGAGATCCGTTTGAAGATTCGATTGGAAGATCAGTTGGAGATCCAGTTGAGATATCCGGATAGAAGACCCGGATAAGAGTTTCTTTTCAAGATCCGGATTGGAGTTCCGTTTTGAAGATTCGTTTGGAAGATCCGGTGCAGATCCAGTTGAGATATCCGGATAGAAGACCCGGATAAGAGTTTCTTTTTCAAGATCCGGATTGGAGTTCCGTTTTGAAGATTCGTTTGGAAGATCCGGTGCAGATCCAGTTGAGATATCCGGATAGAAGACCCGGATAAGAGTTTCTTTTTCAAGATCCGGATTGGAGTTCCGTTTTGAAGATTCGTTTGGAAGATCCGGTGCAGATCCAGTTGAGATATCCGGATAGAAGACCCGGATAAGAGTTTCTTTTTCAAGATCCGGATTGGAGTTCCGTTTTGAAAATTCGTTTGGAAGATCCGGTGCAGATCCAGTTGAGATATCCGGATAGAAGACCCGGATAAGAGTTTCTTTTTCAAGATCCGGATTGGAGTTCCGTTTTGAAGATTCGTTTGGAAGATCCGGTGCAGATCCAGTTGAGATATCCGGATAGAAGACCCGGATAAGAGTTTCTTTTTCAAGATCCGGATTCGAGTTCCGTTTTGAAGATTCGTTTGGAAGATCCGGTGCAGATCCAGTTGGGATATCCGGATAGAAGATCCGGATAAGAGCTCCGTTTTCAAGATTCGTATTCAAGAACCGCATATCGAATCAACATGCCGGTGACAAGATCGCAAGGCAAGGCCCCTGAAGCCTGGACAGTGGAGGTGAGCAGAGGACGCGGTATTACGGCCATCATTCATGAGCAACCGCCGCGTTCACCATCCACCACTGAAGGAGCCGAACCAGTACAGCAGCCCCCCCTTGCGCCACGGGCTAGTGAAGATTTGCCAAGACGGACGCGGTCTGAAGAAGCGGAACAGCCCTCTACAGCAAAGGAAGGTACTTCAGTCAGAACACTGAAGCATTCCGATAGAACATTGAAGCATTCAAATAGAACACTGCAGTATTCAGATAGAACATTGAAGCCTGCAGACAGAACAGAGAAGACTACAGATAGAAAGTACAGCCGAACCTTGCCGATGACTACCCGGGGTGACGCCCGTACCGAACATAGCAGGCCGCAGTCGACTACAAATAGAACGACGCGGTCAAATAAGAAAATTTCAAGAGCACGTGAAGACCTACTGAAAGTTAGGTTGGAACTCGCTCAATTAGCACTTCAGAGAGCCGAGGAAGAAGATTCCGACGGCTATATGGATGACAGAGACTCAAACGATGAGTACGTGCGCTCCTGGCTTGAAGAGGCGCCTGAGCCTGAGCCGGAGAAGAGGGACAACGCCGCCGAGGGGGACAATAGTAATATAGGCCTTGAGCAACCGCCCCCCCCTGTGGACTTCGAAACTATAGTGGACCTCGAAAAGCAAGTACCGTTGTCGAATCCTACAGCGAAGGAAGTGAACCGATTCCCACAGAGGGGAATAGAAGTCAAAGGGGAGGACGCACTCCGCCCATTCATAACGGAGCTGACATCCGCTATAGCGTCGCTAGCCGACAGAAAAACAGAACAGTGGACACCGAGCAACCCCTCGGCGTCGAAGGTCATCATGACCTTACCGAACTTCAATGGGGCCCACACAGAGTGGCTTTCATTTCGTGCCATCTACGAGACAACTCGAAGATATTTCAACGATGTTGAAAACACAGCTAGGCTTAGAAGAAGCCTGCGGGGACGAGCGTTGGAAACAGTGAGCTCAGAACTCATCGGAAATGCCAAACCAGATGACATCATGAGGGAACTTGAGCTGCAGTTCGGCCGTCCAGATTCGATAGCTCAGGCTGAAACAGACAGACTTCGTGGACTACCGCGCTGCGGCGAAGCACCAAAGGACATCTGCAATTTCGCAAGCAGAGTCAGAAGCGGCGTGGTCACTCTGCGCGCACTGAAGAAGGATCACTACCTGATCAACGCTGAGCTGATGCGGTTGTTAACCGAGAAGCTACCGAACTCACTGCGTGTACAGTGGTACAGAACGTACACGGAGAAGTACCAGTCGCTGCCCGACCTTACGCTCTTCAGCGAGTTCATAACAGAGCAAGCTCGTTTCTGCAGTGCATTCGCTCCACCCGAGAACATCGGCGCCACGGAAGCAACAGCGAGCAAGCGTGTCACACAACGGACTCACACAGCGGTAGACAAATCACTCAAGAAATGCCGTATATGTGAGAAAGAGGGACATCAGAATCTTGAATGCAAGAAATTCAAGGAAGGATCCAGTGACAAGCGATGGGAGCTCGCTAAGAAGTTTGGCCTATGTTTCCGGTGCCTGCGAATTCGTCGTCCAGATCATTCTTGCAAGCCGAAGAAGTGTGGACTTAAAGGGTGTACAGCTACGCACCATCAGCTTCTTCACTACTCCAAGAAGCCTGCTAAAGAAGACGCCGTCAAGAACGAGAAGCCCGCTACTCAAGAGCAGTCGAACAACGTGGAGACAAAAGAAACAGTGGCCAGCTCACGAACAACTTCAAGCCACGCTTACCTCAAAATGGTACCGGTTCGAGTGATTGGACCGGCGGGAGAAGTATCCACTTTCGCACTTCTTGATGATGGATCAACCGTCTCTTTGATCGACGAAGACTTAGCGAAGCAAGTCGGGGCAGAAGGCAAAATTGACCCACTGAAGATAGGCGCGATCGGCGACACCACGATTGAGACTCCAAGTTCGAGGAGAATCACCGTCACTCTTGCAAGCGAGCTGAAGAATAGGGTACCGTTCAGAGCGCGCACCATACCGAAGCTGAACCTCGCTCCGCAGACAGTCAGTGAAGAGGACGTCGCACACTGCAAGCATCTGGATGACCTGAAGCAACAGCTCATATACAACACTGGTACGCCGAAGATACTCATCGGACAGGATAACTGGCACCTATTACTGGCCAGTGAGATCCGCAGAGGTCCGAAGAACCAACCTGTTGCGTCACTCACGACGATGGGCTGGACTCTACACGGCGCACACACCAGAATCTTGGGTCAGCAAGTGCACTACGTCAATAGGCTCACAGCAGGCAATGAAGCAGCGGAAAAAGAAGATATAGACGAGCAGCTTCGTGAATTCTTCGCCCTAGAATCACTGGTCATCAATCCCAGACGGCCAGACTCCGATCCCGACAAGAAGGCGGAAGATATCTTGAGTCGTCACACTCGTCAGTTGGAGGACGGGCACATAGAAACAGCCATGCTGTGGAAAACCGAAAACATAGAAATGCCCGATAGTTACGGGACGGCCCTGAAGAGGCTCGTCTCAATAGAAAAGAAGCTCGATAGCAAACCGGCTCTCCGAGATAAATACACAGAACAGATGGACTCTCTCATTCAAAAGGGTTACGCAGAAAAGGCGCCCAAGACGAGCACACAAGGTAGAACGTGGTACCTGCCTCATTTCGACGTGTTCAATCCCGCGAAGCCTGAGAAACTCCGCATCGTACATGACGCAGCCGCCAAAACAAAAGGACTGTCACTAAATGACTTCCTTCTCACTGGACCAGACTTGCTACAGTCCCTGCCCGGCGTCATGATGAGGTTCCGAAGACATTGCATAGCCATATCTGGTGACATAGCAGAGATGTTTATGCAAGTGAAGGTGCGAAGTCAGGATAGAGACGCGCTCCGATACCTATGGAGAGGCAATAGAAGAGAAGGAGCGCCAGAAGAATACCGTATGACGTCCATCATATTCGGTGCGGCAAGCTCGCCGCAGTGGAAGCCATAATTCAGAATCATTACATGGATGATTACCTCGATAGTTACAAGACCGTCGAAGAAGCGACGCACATTGCAACTACGGTGAAGAATATTCACCTACAGGCGAAGTTTGAGCTAAGAAAATGGGTGTCAAACAGCGCGCAATTAATAGAAAATATAGACCCGACACAGATCCGAACTGAAGTCGTCAACATCGGGAATACGGATGACACAGAAAAGATACTCGGCCTGATATGGAGACCGAGCGAAGATACGTTGGGCTTCAACCTAACACTCGCCCGCCTACCTAGAGGCATATTAGAAAAGGAAGCGCCCACGAAGAGAGAGGCGCTGAAGATAGTAATGTCACTGTACGACCCGCTCGGACTCGCTTCCCCAGTAACAATTCGAGCCAAGCAAATATTGCAAGAGGCATGGAGGCGAGGAGTCGATTGGGACCAGCCGCTGGACAACGACCTAGCGACCCAATGGAAGAGTTGGATACAGCATCTACTGCAGCTCGGAAATATCAGCATACCAAGATGCTATCCGGGATACAGCGACGCCGTAGAGACACAGGTCCATGTATTCACCGACGCGAGCGAGATGGCTTACGCGACGGCAGTATATTGGAGAACCACAGCAACAGATGGCCACCAGCGAGTCAGCCTCGCCATGGCAAGCCCGCGTAGCCACAGCTGTTGTACGTGAACACGGCATCAAACCCGCATCGGTGACCTACTGGTCAGATAGCAAGACCGTGTTGACATGGATAAGAAGAGGAGCACGAGTATACAAACCTTTCGTGGCCCATCGTATAGCCGCCATAGAAGAAAATAGCAGAGTTGAAGACTGGCGCTGGGTGCCCACGAAGATGAATATCGCAGACATAGCTACTCGTGATGTACCACACCACTTCAACTCACAGCATGAGTGGTATAGTGGTCCTAACTTCCTGTATGAAGAGTCGTCATCATGGCCATCAGAAAACCCTCCGATAGCGGAGGAAACAGGGGAGGAGAGAACGTTCGCCGCCATCGAAGAAATCGACAGCCGACAGATCACAGAAGCCATTCCAGACCCGACAAAGTTCTCCCGGTGGGAACGACTCCTCCGTGCGACGGCGAGCGTTCTACGTTTCATATCTCTATGCAAAGCCCCAAAGGAGAAGACGTTCTACAAACGAACCCAAAAGAATAAAGAACAGGATCCTGATTGGCGAAACAAGAAGAAGGCCGTCCCCTCTCTTCCGAAGCAAACCGTGCCGACGCGTAACTCACAAGAGAAGAGGCAAATAATAGAAGCAGAGTTTCTACACGAAGCCGAGAAGCTACTAGTGAATTGATGGTCGCGCAGCAGCAGTCTTTCGCTCTAGAACTCACTAGACTGCGAGAGCAAAAGGCATTGGACAAAGACAGTCGACTGCGGCCGCTACAGATAGAAGTGAGGGATGACGTCGTACGGATAAAGAGCCGTATCGCAGCTGTAGAACAGATAACGGAAGAAGTAATGCGTCCGCCGATACTACATGGCGACCACCATATTACCCAGCTGTACATAGACTGGACACACCGTAGCTTGCAGCATGGTGGGACAGAGCTCACCATCAACGAGGTACGACAGCATTATTGGGTCGTGAAGATGCGACCAACAACAAAGAAGGTGCTATCACGATGCCTACAGTGTCGTATTCGCAAGGCGCAACCAACCGTGCCTGCGACCGGCGACCACCCAAGAACGCGCCTGGCACATCACCAGAGGCCGTTCACGTACACAGGGCTAGATTATTTCGGCCCACTGTCTGTCACAGTCGGACGACAGCATCAAAAAAGGTACGTAGCCCTATTCACGTGCCTTACCACCAGAGCCGTCCACCTCGAGATCGCCGCCAGCCTCAGCGCAGACGCCGCCATACTGGCGCTGCGCCGCTTCGCTGCTCGTCGGGGCTGCCCCGCCGAGATACACTCCGACAACGGTACCAACATGCACGGTGCCGACAAGGAGCTCCGAGAGGCCTTCCGAGAGGAGGCCAGTCGCCGAGGCGTCGTGTGGCGCTTCATAACACCATCAGCGCCTTTCATGGGAGGCGCCTGGGAGCGCCTCGTACGCTGCGTAAAGTCCGCGCTGTGCACTGTGCTCCTAGAAAAACATCCGCACGAAGAGGTGTTGTCCACACTGTTGTGTGAGGCAGAGTACACTGTAAACAGCCGACCACTAACACATGTTTCAGTAGATAGCGAAGACGACGAGTCAATCACACCGAACCATTTCTTGCTCGGTGGATCGGCGAGACTACCATCACCCGGCGTGTTCACCGAGCGAGACGTGGACAGCAGGAAGCTCTGGCGACGATCCCAGATACTCGTCGACATGTTCTGGCGTCGCTGGGTCAGGGAGTACCTGCCGGAACTCCAAAACCGGCGGGAGCCGCACACCCGCGGCCCCGAACTGCAGGTGGGCGACCCCATACTCGTTGCAGACGGCCAGCTGCCTCGCAATACATGGCCGCGAGGCCGTATAGTTCTTGCCCTGTTCCCCGGGGCTGACGGAGAAGTCCGGACCGCTGAGGTGCGCACTGCCGGCGGCACCTTGAAGCGTCCGGTGAAGAAACTCGTCCCACTGCCCAAGTAGCCGTGGGAGCGAGCGCCTTGGCGGCGAGCGCCGAGGCATCCAGCGCCTTGGCGGCGAAAGCCTGGGCACCACCTGCGCCTTGGCGGCAAACGCCGAGGCATCCAGCGCCTTGGCGGCGAACGCTTGGGCATCACCAGCGCCTTGGCGGCGAACGCCTGGGCATCATCCAGCGCCTTGGCGGCGAACGCTTGGGCATCACCAGCGCCTTGGCGGCGAAAGCCTGGGCATCATCCAGCGCCTTGGCGGCGAACGCTTGGGCATCACCAGCGCCTTGGCGGCGAACGCCTGGGCATCATCCAGCGCCTTGGCGGCGAACGCCGAGGCATCCTGCGCCTTGGCGGCGAACGCCTGGGCATCACCAGCGCCTTGGCGGCGAGCGCCGAGGCATCGAGCGCCGAGACGGCGACCGCCTTGGCGGCGAGCGCCTAGGCGGCGGCCGCCTGGGCGACGAGAGCCGGTGGCGAGCGTCGTGGCTACGAGCGTCGTGACGGCGAGCGTCGCGGCGGCGAGCGGCGTGGCAACAGGCGTCGCGGTGGCGAGCGCCGCGACTCCAGTCGTCGCTCACCGGGGCGATGCAGCGCCGCACCAACAACGCTACGAGTCGTCACTGCACTGCACGGCGGGAGAGATGTTCGCGACGATGCGTCACTATATAGTTTAATAGTTTGTTTTTGACATTAATTTAAAATCATAAAGATAATAGTGATAGTTAAACCAATAGACAGTGGTTATAAGTGCCTACTATAAGAAAACCGTAAGTACCACCCTTTCAGACCTCATTTAAGTGGGCTGTATAGCCGTAATTTATAGTCTCAAGTGCGTCCAGGTAACCTAGAACCGAGACCTAGCCCTGGGCGTAACTACCCCTAACGTAGTCTAAAGATAAACCCACTTAATTGAGCTCTGAAAGTTGTGTTGCTTTAGCTAAGTAATTTTTAAGATTTGAGTTTTGCTAGCCATCTTTCAGGGCGCGTCACGCCCTGAAAGTCATATGTGTAACGTTCTTAATATTAGATTGTTTTGGGTCTGTAAACCACCCTGAGGTATCTGTAACCAGAATTGAAATAAGTTCAGTAGTTTTCGAGAAAATCAACTTTTAAAATATTTATTGGTAACATTTTTCATAATTTTTCGGGTTTTCTTGAAATAATCTTTCAGTACGGGAAGATATAGTACATACAGATATCTCAGGGGATGGGAAATTTCAAGGGGAATACAGTTATATATAACATGCCATATGTACAGTAATTTAATAATGTTTTGTATGCTATATTCCATTGTATCGATAGTCAAAAATAGAATAAATAAAAGTTAAAACAGGAAGCAATTTGCGGCCCTCGTTACGGTAAAGTTTCGAGGCACCTTAGAAAATATAGATTCACACCTAATTTGTAGTCATCGGCAAGATAAATTTGTTATTTTAAACTTAAATTAATTAACATGTAGTACAAGTAAAAGTTCTAAATTGCTTCCTGAAGATTAAATCAAAATGTGTGTTATTTAATCAGGTAAAGTACCCCTTCACAGAGGTGTCTCAAAAACAACCCCTTCCTAGACGAAAGTCTGGAACCCGTTTCTCTGTCAGTCGTCAAAACGTTGATAACGTCGTGAAGAACGGAAGATAGTAGCCGCCCCTGAAGATATCTGGAACCTATAGGTGCAGGACGTCAGCGCCGCGTGGACTGGGAGACCTACATACACACTGGGATAAAACCTGGATAGGAATACACCCTCCCTACACACCCTTCGTGTCCAAGCGATCACGCCCGTCCGGTACAGACTTAATCTATCAAAAATACCTCGAGTTTCCGTACATTTTTGACAAGTGTTTGATATTTGATTGTCGCCGAGATGAGACTGCGACTAGATTTTTAACGTTTCGTTGGGCGCCATTTACCGTTAGTTCTTAGTACAAATTGTATAAAAGACGGGCGGGCTTGCGGCTTAGTGACTTCTCACTCGACCGTCAAGCAGCAAGCCGCCCTAGAAACCCTGGAAATAAACGAAGATACAACAAAAGTGAAGTTTTACTAAGAAGACAGAAACAACATTAATACAGTCCACCTCGTCAGTAATTACCAGAATTTTGTCCTTCTGAATGTGAAAGATCTTAAAATTACAACAATTGCCCCCCTGGTCTTTGCCAAAATTAACATTAAACGAAAGCTAGAACGTTAATTAAATTCAAAACTTTACATTATGAAAATCCATTTTGAAGCGAAACAATAGTGGAATGCTTTAAAGAAATATTGTTATGTCGCTTAGATATTTATGTCCATAACATTTAAGATAGTATTCATAATTCAATTATGTATTTATAATGTACCTACTACCGGTGCGTTAGCAAGGTAATAAATAACTCGTTCAAGATAAATAGTAAAACTCACACGCTCGAAATCGGGTAAATATTTTATCAACGTGTGCAACGATTCTAATATGAGCGTTTATTCTGAAAATGGGAAACGTCGCAAATAGCTGTCAAATATTTCACTCTTTTGATTAAATTGGCAATATTACTGTGTGAAAATGTGAAATATTGCTAACTACTGACCTAAAATATTGATTATGAAATGCAATACTTAATATCTTAACACCGAATATTTAGTTTTAAATGTACAAAAGGAACTTGGAAACTTTCCAAATGCCTTTTTTATACCTAAAACGGTTACACCATCAAATTTAGTGTTATAATAATTGCACATCATTATTCATATTTTAGGTCACTAGTTAGCGATATTTCCTATTTCCATACAGTAATGTTAACAAATTAATAAAAACAGGTAAATATTTGACTATTTGCGACGTTGCCAACTTTCAGAATAAACGCTTTTAAATTAATCAGACATCTCAAATTAAACCAAAAAAAAACGCCCTTATATGCGGACATTTTTGAGACGCTAATTGTGTATCCGTAGGGTTTTGGATATCAATGGTGCCGATTCTGTTGTACACCGAACTAAACTAACTAAACTATAACTAAAATTCCTTACTTTTTACTATGAGAATCTAAACGCTATTCTGCAAAAAAAATATCTCTAAATTTAAAAACTATTTTGACACAACTAAAATCAAATTTAACAATCGCGACTCGCACGTGGTATGTTTTGGCTTCGCAACGTGGTACTTGTTTGCCCTACCCCGTGTTTTTTTTTTAGAGCCAGCAGCGCGCCGGGGTCGGCAGCCTCGACGTGATTTATATGGAATTTTTACTTTTTTCATGGAAAATATGAAAAATTATTATCCACATGTTGAGTTTTATAGGTGTTTGGGGTTTCCTAAAAGGGGTCGAAATTTTCATTATTTTTGCGATAGGACACACCGTTTTCGAGATATAAGCAAAAGAAAAGAAAAAAAAATACAGTACTATTTTTGCACCAGAAGTCGAGGTGTTGTCGGTGTGAATTTTAGTTCTTGACAACTTATTTTATTCCACACCTATTTAATCGCGATTAAAAATAGTCAGATTTAGTTAGACAACCAAAATTTTAGGTTGAATACAATAATGAAATTGACAACAACAGAATAGCAAAATTACCATTTTCACTAAACTAATAATTCAGTGCAATCTTAGTGCTGTCAAACTAAAATATAGTTAAGTTGTGTCACTTTAGTGAATTTCAGAATAGGAAATCGTCGTTTGACAGGAATAAACTAAATTTTGGTGATTTTTAGTCTAGTTTAGAGAATTTTGTGACAACAGAATCGGCACCAATGTCTCTATTTTATTAGTACAGATAATCTAAGGACTTTTATGTAATAAGAATGGAGACACCTAAGGTATAGGTTTCACCTTGGTTTAGATTGGCTTCTACCTATTATTATAGTTATACTATTTTAGTTAAAAGCCTTAAATTGTAAATATTTTTTATAATACATTTATTGTAAGTTATTACAATAAGCATTAATTTATTTATTTACTATAACTATAGTTTATTCACAATTTATACGCTGGGTATACACTTAATTACCTCTTAATCTTTAGAGCATTTGACATTTCGTAACTCTAAATTAATATTTATGTAAATTGTAAATCACTCCGGAAATACGAGACAGAATTCACAAAGATAAATCTCGAAACACCTTTCAATATTCCTCGTTCATTTCTGAATCAGTGATTAATTAGCTAATCAAAACATCAGACGTCCAAATCAAAGTAAACGTAACCAGATCAAAACTTCGAAAGGCTTCTATGAAATGGTTTGTTTACATTTTAAAATGCCCTTTGAGATACCCCTGTTCCTGTTTGTTAACTTTTAAAAACTCCAGTATTTAAACTCCCTACAATTTTTGTATTAAATTTCTTCGATTTGAGCAATGGATTTGGCTTCCCGGATTTGTTTCGCTTACTTTAAATAGAAAGATTACGCACTTTGATGAGCATTATTGTGATAAGATTTTTTTTACTTAAAGAAAAGAACGAAATATTTATTCATGAAGTTATTTATTTATTTAATGCATGTAGCATTAAACACATTTTACATCGAGCAAGTTGATTTTTAGCCGACCTCAAAAAAGGAAGAGGTTCTATGTTCGACTGTATGTTATAGGTATATTTTTAATAATACAGTATCTATCTATATAAATAAAGAGAGAAGTCCTGACTGACTGACTGACTCATCAACGCCCAGCCCAAACCCGTGGACCGAAAAAGCTGAAATTTTGCACAGAGGTTCCCTTTAAAATGTAGACAAGGATTAAGGAAGAATTTTTTGAAATTCAGGGAGAGGATTTCCCTAAGGGAGTTAAATAGGGGATGAAAGTTCCGCGCGGGCGAAGCCCCTGGCAAAAGGTAGTTAAGTTATAAGATACCTCGTCACATATTTTTACTTACAAAGCTTTTGAACAAATGCCTTGACTTAAGTAATGTTGTTTTTTTTTTTTGAGCATGCGATATCATTAAACAACTTCGTGTCAGACTTTTACTGACTAAAACCCACCCGTGTTCCTTCAGTTGCCTGTGTGCCAGGGGCCACGGCATCTCTTCCGAACAACCCGCACCTCTGGCAGGCATCGGCCCTAGTGGACCCCACCAGTTGGTGCTGACATCTTTCTTTGAGGCGCGCGTGGAGCACAACGCGCCGTCGAGCCGGGCCCTGTCCTTAGCGGACGGCGAGCCACCCATATTCGCAAGCCCGCGCCTACGCTTGTTACAAATACGTTTCTAACGCAAAACAATTTTGTTTGTGACCAAACAGATGAAAGCAACAAATAATGTCCGGGGTACCTCATACATTTCCTGTGCCTTTGACCATAACCTTGTATTAAGGTGTCATATTAAATAAATTTCGTAAGCTGATGTGGGTCGGCACAACACGGGTTCGTAATAATACACCGTCAAACCACGTTAGTTTATGAAGAGTTGACAAATGGACATAAGGATTATAGTCGCTTGGCATAACGCCAAGGTTAACTTTCATGAGGGGCGGCTAAGCGGTTAGTTTTGTTATGGTGAAATAGATACTCACTTGTTTCTGTTCTAAAACTATTTGCATCCTCATCAGCTGCTGTGTATCCTCAACAATTTCCGAATCTGTTTCCAATCTAGTCAAATATTTTACAGTTATTGTGTATCAAAACAGGACGGGGATTCCTGGAAACCCGTCTCAGAAATTAGTTACTAATAAAATTAAGTGAACATGTTAACAACAAGTCGCTTGCAGCGACGTGTTTATAATGGCACTAATGTTAATATTTCTATTGTTCCAGATTAAAATGAACGCATACTGTCAAAATGGACATTAGATTGCGCCATAATGATATGATACATCCATCTTTAACATGCGTTCCGGTCAGCGGTGGTTGGCGATCACTCTACTTATCAGCACGGTCCACTACACAGAAATGAGGCATTCCGTAGACTCCATGAACATCGAGGACTCTGTCTTCCACAAGAGAAACAGGCACCACCACAGGCATAAGCATAAACATGGCGATGTCATGTATGATCCTACATTCTTCGCGGATAGACCTGAAGAGTTTTATCCAATGTTAAATTTGAAAGATGGTATGCATTTGGTAGATTATGAGGTCGCGCCGAAACATGATATAAAAAGTGATTGGGTGAATATGTCTAATGATCAAGTTGGGGAGATGAAGGATAAGAAACATCAGCACTGGCCTATAAAGAGGGAAGCTGTGATTGAAGGAGATTTGGTGCTCGGAGGTTTGATGATGGTACATGAGAGATCAGACAACATGACGTGTGGGCCTGTGATGCCTCAGGGAGGCGTGCAGGCGCTGGAGACGATGTTGTATACTTTGGATATTATAAATAACGAGTTGAGACTGATTCCTGGCGTGACTGTTGGAGCTCATGTCTTAGATGATTGTGATAAGGACACTTACGGCCTTGAGATGGCTGTGGATTTTATAAAAGGTTTGTGTGTTGGGTTTGATATTATTTTCCAAATAATTTGAAATATCTGGATGACCGAGCTTTGCTTGGTTTTTTTTTTTTTGATTTGACGTTTTCTAAAAATGAAACCTAGCTAGATCGATTTATCGCCCCCAAAACCCGCTGCATACTAAAATTTCATGAAAATTGTTGGAGCCGTTTCCGAGATTCAGATTATAAATAGACAAGAATTGCTCGTTTAAAGATATTATTAATCAGATAGATTTCACACTGATTAACGTTAACTTTAACTTGGAAAATTACAAAGTTTATTTAATACAGTAAAACTGTAATTTATATCAAAAATTATCCCAAATGAAATTCCTCATTCATTAAAAACAAGAACTTTCTCCGTCTCAAACAGTTTTTTCACACACATTTCTTTTCACTAGGCTCAATAAGCAACATAGACGACGCGGAGTACGCTTGCAACGCGACAGCAGTCCGGAAGGTGATATCAGGCGTGGTTGGTGCGGCATCCAGCGTTACTTCTGTGCAGGTCGCCAACCTGCTGCGTCTGTTCAAGATACCACAAGTAAAACATACTTTAAATTATTATGTTCTTGTTTTTTAGATCAATTCCATGGACAAGCCATAATAAGTGCCCAATGTCAAATATTCTCCTAAACAGTTAGAGAATAGGGTATTTTCCAATTTGATAAAAACTATTTTAATTTGAAGATTGGGATGATATATTCAACAGAAAAATAAAAATATATTTATTTATATCCATTTTCTCCATTAAAAACGATTAAAATCAAACTTCTTTTGCGTTGTTTTGAATTTACCGCCAAAACGCTCCTTACGATGACTTTTTATTACATGACATCTAACGTCAGCTTTGTGTAAACAGCACCAGTACAAATACTTAGTTTGGCGCAGTTTTAGAAGTATTTGTGTACAGAGGCACCGCACACCAGTGATTTCACTTTCTATCCAAAAAAAACCTTGTTCATTATAAACACGACACTCACTTGTTTACTTACTAGCTACTTTAGTTTACACAAAGTTGACGTCACGTGATAAAAAGTCATCGTAAGGAGCGTTTTGGCGGTAAATTCATAACAACGAAAAATTAATTTGGTTTACATCGTTTTAAATTGAGAAAATGGATATAAATCAATTTACTTTTATTTTTCTGTTATATATTTCGTCCCAATCTTGAAATTAGAATCGTTTTTAATAAATTGGAACGATGAACCCTAACGATGAACTAAAACATTGTGATGGAACCAGCACAGCCAGCGTGTATTATTACTAAGACCAAAAATTCAAGGACATACTATGTCATTCACCAACCTGCACTGGGTTCCCTCCCTCTCACAACTGTATTGTGAGAGGGAGGGAACCCAGTGCAGGTTGGTGTCAAAACTAGAACTTTGCTTGAACAAAAATTCAAAACAATACAATCATTTGTTGTTCCCAGGTGTCATTTTTCTCCACGTCCCCGGAACTATCCAACAAGGCTCGGTTCGAGTACTTCACGCGCACGATCCCATCTGATCATCATCAAGTGCGAGCCATGGTGGAGATCGTGAAGAAGCTGGAGTGGAGCTACGTCTCCATCATCTATGAGGAGTCTAGTTATGGGATCAAGGTAAGAAAACAAAAAAAAAACTTAATATATATCTGCATGGGACGTGTTTCACTAATCTACCAACCGTCCTGCTTTTCGTGTGCCACTTACCGCAGATTCCAAGCGAAAAGAAATGATGTTCAAAGTGATTTCTTTCAAAGTCAGAAAAGATCACCACGACTAGAATATACCAAATCAATTCGTCACCAACGGGCTATGCCAGTCTTTAAATGGACAGAAGTGCCCAACTGTTTCACATTGTTAAGGACACCCATAGTTTTTGAAAATACATAGTTCTTGGGGATAGTATTTATCTATTGATTGCAAGAACAGCAAGGAAATCTATTTATTCAGTAATAAAAAAAAAACACCCAAATCGCTTCACCCGTTTAAGAGCTACGGCGCCACAGACAGACATACAGACACACATTGCGAAACAAACTTATAACAAACGTCTTTTTGCGTCGGGGTTAAAAAGAGATTTACTTGCATGCATGAATGGGCCTGTTCTTGACCTCGATCACACCTCATGGAAAGCGATTGATGACGTCTAATCATGGAACAAGCGTGCCCAAAAGATGTTCACTCTTCTTTTGTAGGTAGACGGGTTAAATGTGGAAGGTTACACATTATTTTATGAAATTTTAATGGTTGCGGAAACCTTAAAAATAATAAGTAATTTTGAAGCACACTGTCTTAGACTAATCAACTACTAAAATAAAGATTAACCGCACAACACAAACGAACCGCGCGTGACATTTGACCACAAGCAAACGGCTTAGTTCCCGATAAATTGGCGTGCTGTCATGAATATGAATGCACTCGCTGACCGCACGTTTAATTTGTGGTGAGCTGATGGATTCGATGTTAGTAACTGGTCATATATTCATGGGAAGGCAATCAGGCTGCAAACTAGTCAGATTTGAGCTGGTAATGAAGTTTAGGTGCTGAATAAGCTGAAGGCCTTTTACACGCTCTGACTGCCAGATTAACAGCATCAGTTATCGAGTCGCTGTGTGTATGGTTACATATTTAATCATTCACATGTACGGACACACTATACATGAATGAAGAGATCCGCAGGAGAACCAAGGCAACCGATATAGCCCGAAGAATTGCCAAACTTAAGTGGCAGTGGGCAGGGCACATTGCTCGCAGAACAGATGGCCGATGGGGTCGAAAGGTTCTGGAGTGGCGACCGCGTACCGGAAGATGGAATGGGAAGGTCTCCCACAAGGTGGACCGATGACCTCGTGAAAGCCGCGGGTATCCGCTGGATGTGGGAAACAAAAGACCGGTCGAAGTGGAGGAGCCTAGGGGAGGCCTATGTCCAGCAGTGGACGTCTTTCGGCTGACATGATGATGATGATGATGATACTAAAACATTTGAAACTGACGCAAGATATCCGGCAGTCACAGTGTGTGAAAAGGAGCTTAGAGTGACAATTCTAAGCTCCGTTTCACACACTTTGTGTTCACAGTATAAAGCCTTACGAATGATAATTCGGAAGGCTTTATACTGGGAAACACTGAACACTATTTGTATGAAATCAAAAGTCAAATAATAGGGAGAGAATTAGCAATTTTTCCCCACTTCAAAATGACATTAGTGTCCCAAAACGCCTGCCTCACACCACTTCCTAGTTCTTCCTAATGCCATCTTGGGAAAAAGAAGTGACGCAACAAATTTCCCAACAGCACAGCTGTTCTGTTCAGGAAAAAAACTTGACTCTATACAATAACACAATATTGGATCTTCTGTATCACTTGCAGTAAAAACTCAATCAATCAGCAATGTAAGGCCTCTTCTACAATGGTGCTTGTCTATGATATTTAATCAGGTTAAAATTATTGTTTTTTTTTTTTTAATAAAGACTTTTAAGTCTTTATATTAAAAAATTAAAAAACAATAATTTTGAATTGATTTTTTCTTTACTACCAACAATTTATGAATTCACGGTTAAGTAATATATTGGCTGTCCTGTGTATATAATACCAAACTCCAAGATGGCCGCAGTTTAAAATTAATGTAGTGAAATTTAAATCAGCATAATTTTAATATCTAATTCTTAAAATAACCAAATCACGAACTCTATAATTATTAATTGTCTAATTATACACATGGGCTGCAATTATCAATTTAATTAGCCGTTTCTCGTGTTCACAATCAATGTTCCGCACAGGTGGTTTGAATCGCTCATATTAGCACTAATATAGCAATATCGTGGTTGCGATAAAAGCAATTATGTTCATATTGTAATTTTCCTTAATTAACCATTGCAATTTCCCCCCCCGAGTGGGTTCCCGCATTGTCGTTGCGGGGGGGCTTAGTAACCGTGGTCTCCCATCCACGGTGAAGCCAAGAGGAACCCAACGGTGGGGCCGCTCGTCAGGGCTTTTGCCTTCAAGCCATTGACGTAGCGGCCAAAAAGTAGGTTGCGGTGAGGTGCACCGCAACTGAGGTGGGCCGCGATGTCGAATGGGAGGCATCGCGGCTGAGGGTTACAGGCTGCGGTAGAGGAGGAGTGCCGGTGCTTCTGAGCAGCGCTCTTCCATTCCGTGGCCTGGACGGGGCCGCCACCGTTTGATGGCGGACGCGGTGGGGCCGCAGGGGAAGAGGAGTGTCGGTATAGCGTCAGCCGCTCTCCCTATCCTCTGCGGCCGAAAATTGGTAGACGGGACGGCGCGTTGTGTTCCTCACGCGCGCCGTCAAAGATTTCAGCAACCACTGGTGGGGTCCGCAAGGGCCGATGCCTGCCAGGGGTGCGGGTTTGTTCGAAAGAGATACCACGGCCCCTGGCATACGGGCTACTGAGGGAACACGGGTGGGTTTTAGTCAGTAAAAGTCTGACACGCCCTCCTGCTCTACTCAGCAGGAGAAGTCATTTGATGATTTACCACCCAAAAAAAAAAAAAAAACCATTGCAATTACTCGCTTATACTAGACTAATCAGTCGTTTTTTTGCAGGCATTCGAAGAATTGGAAGCCTTGTTAGCAAAGAGCAACATCTGCATAGCTGTGAAGGAGAAGCTGGTGAAAGACTCAGGAGTGGCACACGAAGGTGCCTATGATGAGATTGTGTCCAAGCTGCTCACGAAGCCTAGAGCAAGAGGTAAGCAACACAATCAGCCTTAATCATCTGAGTGTCCAATGAGAAACTCCCTCGTTGTGATACGACACTTTATTCCCTGAATTTCATAAAATAATTATTTTTCCAAGGTTGTCGTCCTTCAATAAGCCCATAATATCCTACTAAGTCTATAGAAATAAAAATTAAATGCGGTTCGCTGGTAAGGGCATCACTTGAGAACGACTGAACCGATTTAATTATTTTAAGTTATAAGGTTTTTAGGAAAAGAAAAACTTGAAAAGTTTCTCGGGAAATTAGAAAATTCAGGAAAAACTGAAAGTGCTTTTTCTATAGAATTTTGTATGAACTCACGTTCGATTGTTTGGACAGTAGAACTTCTGTAAATAAAGAAGCAATAACTTATTCCATGTGGATTGGTTTGGAAATACAGTTACACCACCATAAAAATCTTCAGAATTTATGACAAAATACATACATTTTCTTGCTGACAAGATTTCTATCTTCTTTGAATGCGTCAAAAGAATAACCCAAAGTAAGGCTTATTTTCTTTCTTTGATAGATTACTGGTGCTTATTACTTACGATCCATCACTCAACAGTCTAACACTATTGCCATTTTGTCTAGCTTATTCGAATAATAATATAATTGGGCTATCTATCATCCGCGAATATGTTTTATACAATTTTATACGTACCTGCCTATCCTGTTAGGGGGTTGGATTTCTAACATGTTTTACGCATAAAACATGACACGCTGAGCTCATAATTTACGACAAAATGTAATGACCCTCTAATATTAAACCGGTTCAGGAAATTCATATGATAAAATCTAATATAGTTTCATGTAAGCAATTAAAAAATAATTTATTAATTAGGTATTAGGACTGTGGAGTTTTCTAAACACGTAGCATGTAAATGAATTATTGCTGAACTGTAAAAAAAACATGTTTTTACGGTTGAGGAAATAATTATAATGCCATTTCATGTTCATATTGACACTGTACAAGCTCAGTATGCACTGTTGTTATTATTTTACAAATAAAAACTGACATATGTCAATAAAGATAAAAATGTTTTATTTATTATTATAAAGGAAATAATTACAGTCCTCCAGACCGTATTTTGGCCATGGCGGCCAATCTCAACATAGACTAAGCCTAGGAGATATTATAGTATACAAAGTAGTGTGTGTGTGTGTGTGTGTTTGCGCAGACACAGATGCAATGCGAAACGATCGGAGACAGATCAGGCGCAGGACCAACGGCGTTTACGTGTTTTCCGAGCACATGGTGATACCCACCCACCGCGAACTTCCAAATTCTAGGCTATTACTGAGAAACACCTGATAGAATAACAATTTGCCCGACCTGGGAATAAACCCACGACCCGACTCTCAGCAGTCGTGCTTGAATGCACATCCGACACAACTTCGGAAGTCGCCCTCGCTTCCGCCTTGCTGACTGCTGGCGCAGCAAGTGGCGCTATCTAGTTTTGTTACGAATTTACCGGAATCACCAAAAAGGTCGGATAAAAGTGACACTGGCTGATAACTGTCACTAGCAGAGCGTCGCATCGATGGTAGCGTGGCGGCTATCTCCTGATAATAGAGATGTGGTCAGGGGAGCTGCTGTCGTACCACATGCATGACGAACTGATAAATTGTGGCACAATCCTGGTGACATTGAAGCTGCTGAATCACTAATACGATGTGATTACTTCTTCTATCGAAGCTTGAGCATTCTTATATAGTTATGGTTGTTGTTGTTTGCGGAAATTCATAACAACAAAATTTAAATAAAATTGCATATCATTTTATTCATAGAATAGAAGTGCAATCAGAAATACCGTTGGCATCAAAAATTAGAGAACAAGTCCGCAATTTACATACTAATTTCGGATTAAAAGCAGTGTAACCACACGTTCATTACTATGCAAATTCCTGATGATTTTAACTAGAATCGATTCAGATGGAACTATTTCCGGAGTAATCTGGGATTGTTATATATTCGTGCAACATAGTTTATAATTGGGTACAAGAGAACTTCTACTCCCTGGAGATTTCTCGAATTATTTGATAGGGTTTTACCCTCTTTACGCAAAGGGGTAGTAAGTAAATAATTTGATATGTAGACTGTTGGACGTAGATAGACGTCCAACAGTGGATGGCTTTTGTCCGAATGTTGATGTATTACAGTAATATTGCTGCCTATCTTTTTCTTGACTACCTCGTTGGTGTACGTCGCAAGCGCTACTGATGAGCACGACGTCTTGGTTTCGATTCCCAGGTCGGACAGAGTGTTATTCGGTTTTTCTATCTGGAATTTTTTCTATCTGGATTTGTCCCCGGTTGATGGAATAAGCTCGCCCCTATTCCATGGGACTAAAACATAAATGGCGGAATGTGGGTACACCTGGTCCTCTGCTCAACAAGGCGTGATACTATATTATCTTTTTCCTCCCACGTTTCTCGTTAACAGACCTTGACTTAACCGTGGTCCGTCATACAATCGTATTCACTATTATTATTGATGATAGGTTAGTGGAATGACAGTTTGCCCACTATCTCACCTAATGGTAAGCTAAGATGTGATAGATTTTATATTCTTCTGCCCTGTAAAATCATTCGTCAACAGTCAATGAGCATATGAGCCAAAGAGAAGAAGGTATCATTCTGCGAGACCCAGATTCAAGGCTTTCTCTTCTACACCGATCCACTCCAACCAAAATCTGACCAAACCATCCCGAAAATCGAATCCAACGACAAACAAGGGGTTACAAACTGTAATTTTATCTAGTGCCACCATATTGTGGAGGAGGTCGTGATAAATTGTGGCCGTGTGCCACACAGATAGGCAGCTGCGACGAGTAAAACAATTTTTCGCTAAAGCGGTTACTGAAATTGAATCTATTGGTGAAGGCGATAAGAGATGATTACCATTAAGTACGCCACTTTGCCTCCTCGCGGATGGGCGGGCATTGCGTTAGGACAGATTGTGCAGGATTAAAACAGGTGGCGTTTGAATGATCAGCGGAGGATTATGGTAAATAGAGTGTGGAAGAATTTGGGAGTTGGATTTGCAAATACTTTTGTAAAAATTTTTTTTTTGTAATGGTACTTTTTTAGCAGTTCAGTGTTCGGGCTAAACGGGCTTTTGATCCACGCCTTTTTAATGATTTACGTCATCATGAATACATATAAAACATCAGAATAGTTATAGATACGTCAGCCAAGGCAACATTTGCACATAATGGCAGCGTGACTGCATCAGTTGTGCCTCATGTAGGTACAATTTTACTGCAACATACAAACACGACAAAAATAACAGCTTCAGTAATTCATATATTGATTTCGATAAAGTCAACGAGTGCAATGTACGGGTGCACATAAATCTGGCGCTAAACGAAGCAGAAAGTGCATCGCTGTCGCATGGGCGCCGCGCCAGGGATTGCCTGCAGCTGATAAATTATTTATAAGTTTTATTCGTTACATATTTTATACTGGCGTGGTTATTTTCATTCATAGTATTAGTTTAAAAATAAAACTCCTAGGAATTTTCAAGCATTTATTAAAACTAGTTGTCGCCCGGTGGCGAAATTCGACCATAACGAATTTAAATTTTAATCAGCAATATTCAAACATTTTAGCACTCCTTCTCCATATAAATTTTAACTGTGCTAAAATTTAATACTTCTCCACCCGCGTATTATTTGTAAAAAGGGGTAAAAAGTTGCTGCTTCACATATTAATTTAGAGATTAGATAATTTTACATATCCAGAATTATAGATAACTAGCTTTTGCCAGCGGCTTCGCCCGCGCGGACCTTTCATCCCCTATTTAACTCCCTTAGGGGTTGAATTTCGAAAAATCCTTCCTTATTCCTTTTCTACATTGTAAAGGGAACCTCTGTGCAAAATTTCTGCTTTCTAGGCCCAATGGGTTGGGCTGGACGTTGATGAGTTAGTCAGTCAGTCAGTCAGGACTTTTTATTTATATAGATGTAAATCGTCAATAAGTTAACGATCACATTCTCATAAGTAGGGTCTCATAAAAAAGCAGGCAAGAAAAAACAAAAGCAGTATGTAGAAAAAAAAGTACTTAAACTACTTTAAATCGTTTGGCTTGGATTTCTTTTTTGTTCACTGTATTTATCAAACTGTTTAGTAAAGCCACCAACTCCAACAGACTTCTTCTTGGTCAGAGACCCTAGCCGAACGCGCGACGTCAACGTAAACTACCACAATTAGTACCTTATCACTCATGGGAATAAGGTCTTAAAACTGTTTTTTTTTTTTTGCTGATTTACGTTGTTACTCCACGCGTTCGTGTTGGACCGAATTTGTTAATAAAAAATTTAAGGATTTTTAGAAACAATAACACAAGGTTAAAACGATGATATCTACAAAAATATTAACTGCAGCGCTGCTAACAACGTCCTTCTCCAGATACAGAATGGAATGGTGTTCCATACAGAAAATTGCTTCGTAGGTAAATAAGTTAATTTTGATTTAGTTGATAACAAATAGAAAAAAATAAGGGAAAATAATAAACAATACAGGACACAATGATTTGGGATGTATTTTTGCGGTGAGTGTAAGTTGAATAGGTGAACGGGTGAGTGTAAGTTGAATAGGTGAACGGGTGAGTGTTAATGAGGTGTGCAAGGGGTGTATTTGGCCTATTCTTAACCAATTTCTCTCCGTAGTTTGGTTATGATATTACTGGGAAAACCAGCGAAAAAATATTCTTTATTGGCGATAATGCAATCTGCAATGGTGAAGTAGAAGTGCCTGAAGTGACCGATTTAGTCGTTCACAAATTCATTATTGTACAGTCTCAAACCACTTTTAATATCCAGTGTTACCCTGTACAATTCCTTTAACTTGGAGTAATAAATGGCGCCACCTGTCGCTTTCTCCAGGCACTAAATTATGCTCAAGATTTATTATTTACGACTCAGTATTCTTTAGATAAGTGACTCCTTTCTTGCTACAAAGGAAAATAAAAGTAATGATACGACTTTTTTAGGAACGCGAAAAGTAACTAGAATGAGGACTTCTTAAGTAGGTAACTAATGTAAAAAGTAAATAAGAGGGCATCATTTAGGCACGTTATCTATTACAACTGTTAAATTTCTTACTTATATTTCTACAGTTCATTTTAATATTCCATTCACATTCAGAACTTCCACTAATACCTGAGTTGAGATAACAACAGTAGGATAGTTCGTGTTACGAGACATACACAGTTTTGAATAATCTGAAGTGAGCAGAAAACAGCTCCCTTCAGACGACCTTGGTTTTATAATCGAACTTCGCAATTTCAAAAATCAAAATCAAAATATTTTTATTTCATATAAACCTGCATGGGCACTTATGAAACGTCAGAGGCTAGGTGCACGGTTCCAAATTATTGTTTCCTATGGAGAAGAGACGGCAAGAAACTCCACGGTTACCTAAACCTACCTCTTTAAAAAAATAATTGGCTTTAACAATATTTTCATGAGATAAAATGTATGGGAGGACAGCTCAGGCCTGCCAATAAGTACCAGGCACTTTTTTTCAAAACAAATACGAAGTTCGTTAGTAAGACTACATTATGAAATCAATTCCGGGTTTGAATTTAATATTTCCTGAATTGTGATACCAGTATATATATATACACTTAATTTCATCACACGCCCTAAGACAGTAGCAGTAAATACGAACAGACTCCGTAATAATAAAAGGTCTGCAATATTCCTCACGATCAAGCACTCGACAGCTACATATCCTATCGATATTCGAGCACCTCTCGTTGAGCTCGAGCGGTGTTGATATTAGCTCAAACCGCCCGAGATTGTCAGCTCATGGAGACGAGCTAAACCCTTTGTAGGTTGCGCTTTTGGGTAATGGTTAGAGGACTCTTAGTTGATGAAGTTGATAGATCCATGTCCTTTAGAGGATTGGTTTTTGTGACCCCTGAATACTTACAACAAAAGATGATATTAGCAACATTTAATTTGTGTCAGAGCAAGTATAGAGCTTAAAGCTTAAGCAGGCCTTACTAAATAACAAATTTAAGACCTATCAAATAAAATAATTGAAACAATGTATCTATTTATCAAATATTCCTCTAGAGGAATAGTATACCAGGACTAGCGACAAGATTCGCAGACAAAAGATGAGGACTGCACCGCTGGGTGCACGTATCTGCTGAAGACACATTTACTGATGGAAATCTGACAGCATATTGGATTATTGTTTTGAACAAACAGATTGCTAAGTAGCAGGATACATAAGAAAAAAATAAAACAAATATGTCTCAATATCGTACTCAAAAATCAGATGGACATATATCTTAGTAGCAAAATAAATCAATACTACTTTCCTTCCCATGAAAACAAACAAAAGAAATAGTAAAACCCGAATAAAATAAAATAATGAGCAGAATAATATAGCGTCCGCCATATTGAATTTCCTTTGACTTCATATGACACCTCGTTTGTCGAATCTATTCAGGAGTTTATGTTCATGGCGCCAAAGATCACCGGCCCGCTCGGCAGTTGCAGCTAGAGGCGGCATTGTCAACCCTTTCCATACATCGTGATAGTATGGACGTATAGAAAGTGATAGCTTTGAATGGAATCCGCGGCAGAAGTTGTGCGCTCATGGTGCTTTCAGGAACGCCATGACTCCATGCTCTGTGGGTGAAACTGCCGCACATTAATAAAAAGTACCTACAAGCCGGCCAGGTTCATTCCCATTATTCTTTATTGAACCTACTTTACTACTGTGAA
Source organism: Polymixis flavicincta (assembly GCA_949987655.1). Lineage (NCBI taxonomy): Eukaryota > Metazoa > Arthropoda > Insecta > Lepidoptera > Noctuidae > Polymixis > Polymixis flavicincta. Next base: position 2,945,902 of record OX465183.1, on the reverse strand, counting down.
TAAAATAGAAGGTAAGGTCAATACCCAGTAACAAATAAAGCATTTTTTTTTTTGCTAAGTATTAAAAAAATATTTAGAAAAACAATTTGAACCTAGAAAAAAAAACAAACTGGAAACATTGAAACAGCAAAACACAGACCTACGTATATTGCTATCTGACAATGACGTCATATACAAAAGTACAAAAGTAGATATTATTATGACAGTTCGTATATTTTTCTCAGTAGTACTTCTAGAATTTAAATTTAGTCCCAATTTTGCCACTTTTACTCACCGATTTTCTGTTTTTTTTTTTTAAGCTTAGCTTTTGCAAAGGACTTTATTGAATTATCTTAAATCAATCTTTTCACTGATAGGTATTATGAAAATTTATTTCTGTTCCTACTAAACACAACAGGACTAAGATCCAAAACCACACAACCATTATAATTCTCATAATCCGAATATCAGATGGATTACACGTACCTTGTTACGTAAGCATGAAGAGGCTTTACCTGCTACTGTTAAATAAAACGCCGCATCCCCTCAGATTTCCGGCCCTTGTAAAGCTAGACTCACACGAACCCTTTTTGAAAGGATATTAAACCCGAGAATAGTTGCTCCAGAGTCATCATCTGCCTAGCGTTTTCCCAACTAGATTATGGGTGGCTTCCAGTCTAACCGGATGCAGCTGAACATCAGTATTTTACATAGAGCGACTGCCTATCTGACCTCCACAACCCAGTAACTGGGTAATTCGAAACCCCTTAGTTGGACCGGTTGTCAGACTTTCGGGCTTCTGACGACCTGTGACGACTGTCAAAGATCCACGAATAACAGCTGTGACCAACAGCTTAACGTGTTTTCCGAGACACGAGCGAGTGTTATTATTCAGCCAGAAGCCCGCCAGAATCGTTTTGTCGGAGTGTTGTTGTATAATAAGTTCATGAACTACGAACCAACCATAAACTGTTCTGCCAGAGGTGCGGGTTGTTCGAAAGGGATACCGTGGCCCCTGGCACACAGGCAACTGAAGGAACACGGGTGAGTTTTAGTCAGGAAAAGTCTGACTCGTACTCCTGCTCCACCTAGAGCGGGAGAAGTTATTTGATGATTTCCCGCCCTCAACAAAAACCATAGACTGTTGTGTAATGAATTTCAGCGAGAAAGAAAGAAAATAAATTGATTTAACAAAACCGCTGTTGGTTATTAGTAGGTATGTGTGATATCTGACACGCATTACGACTGTCATCGAAACAGATGGCAGTGAGTATTTTAGTTGATGGCCTTACACGGTGTGAGTGGTGTATCACAATTCCATAATAATTTGCTATTCTCCACAGGCAGTCTTTTTTGTAGTTCCATTATCATTGGAAAGTGGTACATGTGAGTCCAGCCGAAGAAGTCATAAATTAGTTTGGTGTACGCGCCTCTGTTTGTTCACGATAGGCCTTAGTTCCTCGGATTTACGTCAATTTAGAACTTAGCTTCGATACTGAACAAGTAAACAGTTGTTTGACATTGTTTCGTAGCTACATTTTTTGTGTTGTTTCCTAGTAGTTTTTGCGAGCTTAATTCAATTAAAACTTTATAACGCAACTCTGGTGTTTATTTTATGTCTGCAGAAATATCAGAATGTCTAACCTTTATTGTTTGTCAACATGGAAATATCATGCTGAAGGCCTTTTTGACGTCGCAAAGGTGTTCCTTTTCTGCTTTTTTTTATTCATCATCCGAATTTAGCCGAAAGAGGTCCACTGCTGGACATAGTCCTCCCCCAAAATTGGGGTTTTGCCATAATCGCCATGCTTGGCAGGCGGATTGGCGATCGCAGTATGGTGGTAAAATGCATAGAGAACGCTGCTGCCCATTCTCTAGTAAATCCCTTAGTCGCCTTCTACGACACCCACGGGAAGAAATGGGATGGTGCTATTCTTTTACGTCCGGCACCACACGGAACTTTTTTATTGTTTTTATGATTTTGTTACATTTCATTTTCTTTTTTTAATGTTTTGTACTTCCAGTGCGTGTTCAAAATAAAAATATTTTTATGTCATACCCGCAACATAAAAAAGCCACATATGTTACCTATGATTACATACTAAGTTGCGATTTCCTACCTTCTTTGGATATTATGTTTCAGTCTGTACCTATGTGTCCAAATCAATATTAAAAGATGTTCCACCTACTATAATAAGTAATTCCCCCTTTTTCCATCCGCAGGTGCCATAATCTTTGGTTCAGACCAAGAAGTAGCTGGTGTAATGAGGGCAGTCGAGCGAGCCAACGCGACCCATTCCTTCAGCTGGGTCGGTTCTGATGGCTGGAGCGCCCGGTCCCTGGTCTCCGATGGCAATGAACGAGCTGTCGAAGGCACCATCAGTGTGCAGCCACAGGCGAATGACGTCAGCGGGTTCAAGGAGTACTTCTTGGGCTTGAATGTTAAGAACAATAAGAGGAATCCTTGGTTTGTGGGTAAGAGATATTTTAAAGTTGTTTTTTATTTTTCCAAACAGAAAAATTGTTTCACGTTTAGAAAATGAATATTTTTTGGCGTCAAAGGTCATTTATGTGCACCCCAGATATTAGAAGGTGCTGGGCTTGATAAAAACTAAAATTATAAAAAAAAATGTAACAGCTAGAGTCCACCCAATAATAACAACATAATATACAGAAAATATTGAGATCCTGAAGTAAATATGACACTTCAAGAAAACCAATTTTCCAAATTGAGAAGGATGTTAAGTGTGATCAAATTTTTGTTTGCCATCCCATCCTAATCCAAGGCGGATAATAAATAAATTCTCAAATTCCCAAAACTTACTCGATAAAGAAGAGAGAACTTTACAGCGAACTTATTCAGATCTCAAGATATTCTCTTTTATCTCGCTTATAACATTGCAAATAGTTGAAAGCACTCCAAAACTTTGTTTTTGCGCGCAATGAAGCGTTGCTTATGAAGGTGGATCCACGAAATCAGTGATGGAATTTTCCTCAAAAGAAACTTCGTTGCGCCCCTTTCAAGCGACTAAAACTTTGATTTTGTTATAATTGGTGTGAATTTATCAAATCATTTCCATTAGGTAATTAAAAGTTGTTTTGGAATAGTCGCGAATTTGCGAATTCGCAAATTTGCGAACCTACCCAAATTGAGTTTGGAACAGATAAAGTACTTTTGCGTTCAATTATTATCTTTGAACCTAAGTAAATGTATGAATCAAATTATTTCAGTGAATGCAGGTTAACTTATAGTCTGTTAGCTCAAAGCCAGCATATCGTTTTGTATTACTTGTAAAGTCTTGCCTGAAGCACAATGCAATCTTCCTTAACAATACCATCAGCATTCTCTTTTTGTGTCCCTTTTTATCCCATACTAAATCTACTTGATATTCTTCTATCTGGAGATGATGAAAATACCGTCTCGATTTCAAAATTTTGCGAATTTGTGCCAATGATGAGCTGCTGCAAGTGACAGACGTTTTATGCTTTCTTTGCATTTTTAGGATACGGAATACTCTCCTAGCACAATTATATCTTGTTTGTATAGATATTCTTTAGCACGTAAAGTTGGTTTTAAGTCCATAACTTATACTTATCTGCCTTCGTGCCACTGCTAGTTAAACACAGTGTCTGCTTTGTACAGCCATAAATCTTGACAATGCAAATAGATTTAGTACATGAGATATAAGAACTTAGTTCATATACTTCTACTGACCAATGCACGGTAAACGTACTGTTTACCTAGAGCCAGATTGCGATATTCGTATGAAGTCTATATAATGTTGTCCTGCCCTTACATAAACTATTTACATAGACCTATACAAGGTGGCGATTTATTCCCCTGCATCCGTCAAAGGGGTGATTCTACGAATTCATTCTAAACAACTTTCTAGAAACTCAACCGAATCGTTAAAAAAGTTTTCATAAATTCATCGAAATAATCTGTAATTAACAAATCGTAAAACAGTTTCGTATCGGAAGTTGCTTATAATGACGGGTAGAATCATCTTCTTGACGGATGCAGGTGACGAAATCGCCACCTTGTTATGCATAGGATAAGACTTGATACTTGTACTAACAAGTATCAAGTTTATTACAATTCAATACAATGGACTTACAAGTCTGCTAAATTGATACTTGAATGTTGAATGGATGATTATGATGTGCTTAATGAGGTAGTTACTTTTATTTAAAATTTTAATTAGAAAGTACTTAACAGTGAAAAAATCCCTTAAGTACACCCCACATTTGGGAACCGCAACCCTTGCTTAAAAACCGAGTCCCTAAACCCTTATGATGAAATTTAAATCCCTCTTCAAACAAACCGTGTAAATATCAGAAAATATAATAAAGAGTGGTGTCACTCCCAAACCTCGGACTAATTAGCATAGTTTGTACCCGATCCCTCAGTTTTGCTGACAGCAGCTCATTTACATAGCCGCTGTAATCTCTATGGGCAGAACTTCTGTTATACATGTACCTGTTTTACTAAATTTAATATTATCCAACTAAGTTTTACTACTTTCTCTTTATTGTAATGCAAGGATTTATGAGGATCATGATCCGTCTAGTCTTTTCCTATGTTAGGGTTGGCTTCAATTCAAGCCAATTGCACCTGAATACCAGTATTTTACATGGAGCGACTGCCTATCTGACGCAATCCAGTTACTGGTTAATACGATACTCTTTGGTAAGACTGGTTGTCAGGCTTTCGAGCTGTTGACGACCCGTATCGACATTAAAAGATCCACGAATGACAGCCAGCACCAATGGTTTAACATGCTTTGCGAGGCGCGGAGGGGTCTTGTTATGAACGCAAGGATTTTTGAAGATGTTTGAAAAAAAATCTCTCTCATATAAACTTTAAAAAAAAAGTTGAATTTTGTAGCCAATTTCCAAGAAAAAACTAAAACTTAAAATAGAATGTACAATTACCTACATGTAAAAACATGTACATCAAATATATTCTATTTATTATCTTATAAAGCAACCCAAATTATCCCGACCATATTCCAACAAAATTCACGTTCCTAATTAAGTGAACATTTAAGCCTTTAGGTGTAGCAACAGGGTCCTCCAGACATCCCTTGTCACAGGAGTTACAAAGACGAATGGTTCAGACAATTCAGGTTTTCATGAATAGAAACGATTTCCATACACACAATGCAAGCTTCCAATTCTTTTGATGACGACAGGGAAACCGCAGGAACTTGCAGAACAGTTGAATACTGTAACGTTGTATCGTTATTTTCTATTAAAAACATATTGACAACAATAAAATGTCAAGTCAAGCCACAGACGTAATAATATTAGGGACGTCCGACCTACCTACCCCCATTTATTATTATTCTTTAAATATATTTTTATGCTGACAAGGTTACGTGGTGTCATTTATTACCCCACGTAAACCCGGGAATGGTTTACGTGGGGTAATAAATGACCCCACGTAAACCCTTCCCGTCACAATACCAAAGTCTTTGAATCTGACTTTGTTTTAAAAAGTTTTGTGTCCGCAATCTGAACTGTACGGTGCATCTGAGAAATTTATTCCTGTTTACTAAAGGAAAATTCTCAATTGTTTATTTGCTTAGCTTTGTAGCTTTGGGCTAGGAAAATAAAATGAAGTTTTCACCATTTGTGTTTCACAGTTTGATAACAATTTATAACTGTTTCTCAAAAAAAGGTTGTAACTCGGCATTACAACCCTTTGTGCTGAGTACGCAGCTGCCGACCTACATAATAAAGTGAGCACTGTGTTTTATTGAATGAAAATAATTGTAACAAATAAAGATAAATAAATCTTTATTTTTGCCAAAAGAATGATAAATAAACCTTACAAAAAAAATACACTTACGTTCTACGAATCTAAAATACATAGCCAATTAGTTTCTCAATGCACAATTACATTTAGGTTATTACGAAACCGATTCACTCTGACCCCCGTACTAGTTATAAACTGTATTACGGTGGGACAGTTTTCGTCGTTCTTAGTTAACATTGTTATATAAATTCACGATCCTACGAAATCCTGAATACAACCCTCTAAGTTAATTTAATTAATTAATTTCATAATGAATTATTTCAATCCTATAGAATGACTTTTGCATGAAAATAAGATGAGATTCGATGCCTTACCGCATGCACCTTAATTGTTTACTGAGTTTTCGGTGAACCGCTATCTATAACCACCTTTTCTTTACAGAGTTCTGGGAAGACCACTTCCAGTGCCGCTACCCCGGCAGCCCCCGCACCCCGTACAACGGCCAGTTTGCCAGGCCCTGCTCCGGCCAGGAACAGCTCAGCGTCAATAACACGGAGTTCGAGCGGCAGCTGCAGTTCGTGTCTGATGCTGTCATGGCCTTCGCTTATTCTATACGGTGAGTTGCTTGTATACATACTATTTTCGAGTCTTATTTCTGAATTGTGGTAGATTTCGCCTTTATGTTCCATGTTGCCAGGAAAAAATTAAGCAATTTCTTTTAAACCGACTTCAAAAAATTCGTTTATGTTTAGAAACGGTGTCCGTATGGATTGAGGAGCCATGTCTCAGATTTAAACGAGGGTACTACCAATATTTAGTAGTAAATTAGCCGAATTTGTAATTTGTAATAACCCCTCTTTGTGCTGCCTCGCTAGAAAGAATGTGAGACTATTTGAGGGTTCTTGGTGACCTTTTCTGTATTAATAAAAAGTACAGGTACCCATGGATATTTTTCGAACGAAATTTCAGGTAATAGAAAAAATAGGTAATAGAAAAAATTATAGTTTATTTACTAAACTAAATTGTATTCGAAAAAATCCTTCGGTTTCTTATTATACCTACTTCAACTATATCCATCGACCTCGGTTACTCTCTATTTTGGTAACTGTAAATAATATTTTAGAGAGTCTTATTTCTGAATCGTGGAAAACTCCGCCTAAAAACGATTTTTTTTTCTGAAAAAAATGCGTTTTTTTTACTGACTTTAAAAAAGGATGAGTTTCTCAATGCAACTTTTTTTATTGGTCAATTTAGTTTAGCGGGTCCACATGTATTTATGCAATGGACGCGAAATGTTCACTGTCTACAGAAGTGTGAGCTAGCTAATTCGATACACTGTGAACAAGTAGTCTTAAAAAATATATTACCAGCTGACAGCAATATAAACTTACCTGTTTAAGTATATTGTTTAAATAAGAACAAAGCATTACTTCGGTTTTAGTATCTGAATAAATCACGAGAACCCCTTTCGAATCCTATGAGGACATTGTTCTCGCATTATTAGCGACTATATTTCTGAAGATGTAGAATTTAATACAGCACTTTATACTACATAAAACTGAGTAACTTGCCTTTTCACGACTTATTCTGAATCAAGAGAGTAGATTTAGAAACTAACTATGGGTACCCAATGTGTCCTGGATCCAGTTATTTTACCTTTGATTTTGAATCACTGTCAAAATCAGTGATTTTTATTCTTGTTACAACAAGGTTGCCGTTAAGTAGCCGAAACCTAACGGCAACCTTGTTGTAACAGTCTGAAGCTTCAGTGTTTCCTCTGTTATTTTGGTTCTCCAATTATTGTTTCATCCTCATATTTCTATAATTTTTATTCTAAGACTTGTTCTGGTTCATCAGAAAGCAATATTGCACCAGAATGTAATACCGAGACAGCTAACTCTTAATATTTGCAATTCGTGGCATTTTTCAATTTCAGGGGAACCGGATATTGGTAAAGTTGATGCTCAAAACTAAAACGAGCAAAACAGCTGAAAAATGTTAGCTGCAAAACATTGCCCGCATCGTGTTGTCGCTGACATGGATCCACTAAAGCGATTATTAATGCTACACTGTGCGCAACACTGGCTAAAATAAATATAGTGAATAGCGAACTCAGGCCATCGAATTGTTACCTAGCCATTCACAGCCTTTCGAAGACAGAATACATTTCATCATCATCAGCCTATAATGTTCCCACTGCTGGGACACAGGCCTCCTCTCGGTGAGAGGGATTGGGCCGTAATCCACCACGCGGGCCCAGTGCGGGTTGGTAGATGTCACATGTCTTCGAATTTTTTGGTTCTAGGACATACCGGTTTCCTCACGATGTTTTCCTTCACCGTTTTGAGAGCAGTGGTGATGAAATAATTTACACAAAATAAAGCGCCTGTCTGGGTTCGAACTCACGACCTACAACTCGTAAGTCGCGGCCGTTACCACTTGGCCACCGCTGCTCTCTGGCATACAATACATTTACTACATAAAAAACTATTTTACAAAAAAAAAATGTGTTGGATCAATATACCTAAATACTGGTTGAACTAGGACTTTCTCATCTCTAAATTTAAATTCTCCAATTTCATGATTAAAATGACTAATCTTTCAACATTTTATTCCAAGAATTTAAAATATGAGCTTACAAAAGTGCAGTGCTTCTGTCAAAGAATGTCTAATTAAAGTTTCTCCATTTAAAATTGCTACACTAAAGTCAACTTTAAAGCCTTTCTAAAACGAAATAAAATTACAAACTACAGGTCCAAATTACACGGTACCTATATCAAGTTATAAGCCCAGAATTCACAAAGAACAAATAATTCATACAGTGGGTTTACTCTCGTTAACCGTATTCGACGAAAACGGCATTACTTTAATGGTCCTTAATCAAATTTTCTGAGGTCATGTAAATGAAGTAACTGGCCCATATCAATTAGTGGGCCCGAAGGGTGCGGATCCCGTGGAATTAATTTCATGCGATCCGAGTAACATTGATTTAAATGTAATCCACTGGGAAGTCTTTCTAATTTGTTCTCTTGACGGTCCGGTTCTGTTAATTAATTTTGGCAGATTAGGTAACGATAATTCTGATAATCAGCTTAAAAAAGATTTTAATTTAGAAGATATTGGTCTTCAAGTTGAGCAAAAATAATAATTAACACAGGTCTTAGCAATATTAATTTCAAAATTCTAGTCAAAAGTAGACTAAAACCAAGTTATAACTGAGAAGAAACTTACAAAATTGCTATCTCATCACTATTTAGGTCGGTTCTCCAACTATTTTAATCAAAAACATTTTTCGTTAAAGTAAGTTCGACATGATACTGGCGGCTCACGGTGAGCGAACAAACTTTAATCCTTTTTTCATTTCTTAATAGCTTCGCCATTTTCTCAACAAAGTTGAAAGAATTTTCGAGCGGTACAATTAACTGTCTCGCTAAGAGTTAATTAAGAAGACGGCGGATTCTGCACTTTGCAGGCTACTTTTTATCTGAGAAAAAAGTTAAAAGCAACACTTGTCTTGTTGTGGATGTCATTTTATGCGACTTGAAAATAATTCTAAGAAGATGGGTTAAATGATAAATGATTGATGATTTTATTTCTGCAACTAGGGTAGTACAAACACCTTTACACGTCAATCATATTTTATAAACCAGATGAGGCGTTTCCCGTCTGAATACTCTGAGAAGAAAGACCGAAACAAACTCAGAGGTTACAGTCCCTTTTTCGTCGAAAATACAAATGTCCAATAGCATTTTTAACCGACTTCAAAAAGAAGGAGGTTATCAATTCGACATGTTTATATTTTTTTTTATGTATGTTCGGGCATAACTCCGTCGTTTATAGACGGATTTGCAAAATTCTTTTTTTGTTCGAAAGGGGTTTACTCCGAAATGGTCCCATTGAAATTTCATATAGATCTGATGATGCGTTTGGAGACAGACAACGGAACTCTTCAAAAAATTACGGCAAATCAACCGCGAATGTTGCTATCGCATAAATATGCATTGTTTTGACGCCAAGGATGATGAAATTTCGAGTTGGTGTTGAGTAGGTAACTAAAAAGTGAAAAATAAAAACTTTTTTCAAAAAAATAACAACCGACTTCCAAAAAAACTACAAAGTGCAAAATAACTTTAATTTCGGAAGGCGGTGACAAATAATTATAACACACATTCAAAGTCACCGACTTCCGAAATTAAAGTTATTTTGCACTTTGTAGTGTTTTTTTGGAAGTCGGTTGTTATTTTTTTGAAAAAAGTTTTTTTTAAAACAAATTGCCGTGAGAACAATATGTATTGCCCGTAGATATTTTTAAAATTTTAGTACTGAGTGAACAATATGTATTGTGTGTATAACGATTATTCTCAATTTTAAAATCGTTTGAATGTACGTTAGTTATAATTGTCTGCGCGTTCATACAAAGCCCACTGTTGGCAGTCAAAAAAAAAAAAAAAGTATCACCTGCGTATACAAGATAAGTTTTTAACCAGTGCGCAAATTGTAACCACGAATCCCGCATATCATTACAGACCCCCCAGGGCAGAAATTTTTCGTAGGTTATACAAAAAAAATCAGCTGTTCCATACATTTTGTCCGCGTAGGTATTGCACTTTTCTATGAAAGAGCATTTTTTTTTTGCAGTTACAGTTTGCGTACAGGTTAAAAACTTATCCTGTATATTTTAAAACTGGGTCAGAATTTTCGAAATTACCGGCCAAAAAAGTTATCTGGAACTTATCAGAAGCTGGGGCCGTAAAAGTTTAATAGCAATAAATATGACGATGCCTAAAACTAATACCATATTTAAGGCGGCCCATTATTTACTGATCCCCATAAAATAAACCGTAGATGTCTTTTCAAGTTGTAAGGGTCACGGTGCCGTCCGATTTTATAGCGTGCTTACCGCTAAGCAATAAACCAGATAAGTGTCTTGGAGACCACAATGGCCCCTAGTAGTAGCTGTGAGGGTATTCGAAAAGCGCCTTTTTGAGCTCTTAAGAGGCTGAATGAGTGGAACATCATGGAAGATGGGTGAGAATAGTACTTACGATATTTTGAAACTTAGAGTGCGGTATGCTGACTGACTTTGAGTTGAATACCTATTATTTTAGGGTGTTTATCCACACAAAAATCTCTGCCATTTTGAAAAATATGTGAATGTTCAAAACAGATTGTTAATTTATTTCTTCGCTATTTCGCTTTAAACTTGACCCAGTAAATAAAGTCATGCGCCTTGTAAAGGCACCGCAAATTTTCTATATCAAATGTTTCAATCACAGAATTAAAATTATTCCAATTATTAGAATTCAATTACATTTTATTTTAAAATCCATCATTATTATCTATTCCTTCATTCGCTTATTAGATGCTATATGTGTAAAGCCTCATATTCATGGTAAACATTTTGTTTACCAACATGGTTGCATAAACATGTTGCCGAGTTGCTGTCAACATATTGCGGGCAACACTTGTGTTGCGGAGTTGATCACGCCATGTTGCAGAGTTGACGCCCGGCGACCACAAAAACATCAGTTTATCAACAAATGTTGACACGTGTGGACATGTTTGCAACTGTTTATAAACATTTTATGCATCAGATACAGAGAACACTACAACACCACTTCCTCGTGCAACAATTTACGTGTGTGGACAACCCATATTGATTTAAACAAAGTTTCCAGCAGCATTCTCGCCGTTCATCAACAACGTTGATCAACTGTTGCTAAACAAATGTTTACCATGAATACGAGGCTTTAGACATAAAGAATGTTTACAGTAAAGCATTGGAAACAGTGTAGTGCAGTGTAACAGAGAGCAGTGATGCCCGATAGTAACGGACCCGACTTACGAGGTAGGTCGTGGGTTCGAAACCCAGTCAGGCGCATTACTTAGTGTAGTTTATTCACCACCACTACTCTCATAACATTGAAGGAAAACATCATGATGAAAGGGTTGTAACCAAGGACCAAAATTTCGAAGACATGTGACATCTACCAACCCGCACTGGGTCCACGTGGTGGATTACGGCCCACTTCCTGTCAAAGAGAGAAGGCGTATTTTGTCCCAGCAGTGTGAACATTTTAGGCAAATTTTATGTATGCTCTTCCTGTTATTTACAGTGTCTGATTAACCAAGTTAGAATAAATAAATGAATTATTCACTTTCATCATATTAAATAGTTCTTACTTAAAGCGACAAAAGGATACGTAAAGATCCCTTATCGTTTTAACGCACCCACCGTATCAAAGACCACCTAATTTTCATATTAGTAACGCCACAGTTACTTATCCGGCTTTTACCCAAACCCTCGAAGGGTGCGGCTCTTGACAAGAAAAGGGACGTTGCTGATAAAAAAGGGTCCATTCCAGAACAAAACATGCACTCACGTTTGAACCAAGGGGGTGGGTGGGAGGAGGGACTGGCACTCCTTGGTGGAAGGTACCATTGTTCGAGTCGTGATGTATGGCCCGTCGATATATTATTTATGATTAACGTTCCGTTGCGTTTCCTGTCGACTTTCGGTTACATGTGTTTTTTGGGTTGGGTATGTTTGGATTTTATTTTGTGTTTATTTAATGACGTTATGTGTGAAGAACATGTACCTAAACCACTAACTTCAAATCAAATCAAATCATTTATTGGTTTGCAAAGCAAATCCAAACATCTATGTTTTATGGTTACAGTAATCCTTCCTAATACTAACGTTTTAGTGTATATGTGAAACTGAGTTGGAGGTTGTAGGTTCGAACCCAGACAGGCGCTTTACTTTGTGAAAAATATTTTATCACCACAGCTCTCAAAATGGTGAAGGAAAACATTGTGAGGAAACCGGCATGTCCTAGAATCAAAAATTCGAAGATATGTGACATCTACCATCACTGGGCCCGCGTGGTGGATTACGGCCCACTCCCTCTCACAGAGAGGAGGCCTGTGTCCCAGCAGTGGGAACGTTATAGGCTGATTATGATTATGATGATGAAGAACATGTACCTAAACCACTAACTTCAAATCAAATCATTTATTGGTTTGCAAACATGGGTAAAATACGAGTAATGCATAGATCTATGTATTATATTAGGTCTTTACCTATGAAATTGCCGTTCTGCAGTACTGGCCATTTCAAATCAAAATAATTTTTGTTTGGCTAAGAATTCTAATTTCAAATTAATTTTATTTTAAAAACATGGATTTTTTTTTCTAAAAGTAGTCATTTCTTTATTGATTAGTGTTACATTTTCATCGCATTTCAATCTTTTTCGTCATCATGGATACGTTAAAAATTCGAGTAATTATGGAATATGAGTACCGTCGTGGCAGCAACGCGGCACAAGCGGCACGCAACATCAACGACGTTTACGGAGCTAACACTACAAACCAACGCACCACCTGTTATTGGTTTGCTCGCTTCCGTTCTGGAAATTTCGACCTGAAAAATGAACCTCGCGGTCGTCCGAAGACTTTGGTCGACAATGACGAATTAAAGGCGATTGTGGAAGCTGATGATACACAATCTACGGCTGAATTAGCAGCAGCTTTCGACGTTAGCGTCAAAACAATATTGGTCCATTTGCGTCAAATTGGCAAGGTAAAAAAGCTTGACAAATGGGTGCCCCACGAACTCAATGATCGCCAGCGCGAAGTAAGCGTCGAGACGTGCCTTGCACTGCTCAACAGACACACAAATGAAGGAATTTTGAACCGCATTGTTACCTGCGATGAAAAATGGATTCTGTTTGATAACCGTAAGCGCTCAGCAAGTTGGTTGGATCCTGGTTCAGCACCTAAACAATGCCCTAAACGAAAAGTTACCCCTAGAAAAGTGATGGTCACTGTTTGGTGGTCTAGCGCCGGTGTGATTCATCACAGCTTCTTACCAAACGGGGTGAGCATTACTGCAGATGTGTACTGTGAAGAACTGAACACAATGATGGAGAAGCTGGCGCATCTCCAACCAGCATTGGTCAATCGCTCGTCTCCGCTGCTCCTGCACGACAACGCGCGACCTCATACTGCACAGCAGACGGTCTCCAAGTTGCAAGAACTGGGGTTGGAAGCTCTCCGTCATCCGCCCTACTCACCAGACCTTGCGCCTACAGACTACTACTTTTTCCAGAATTTGGATAACTTCTTGGCGGGAAAAAAATTTAATACCCGAGAGGCAGTACAAAATGCCTTTGAAGAATTTGTTGCCTCCCGTCCAGCTGATTTCTTTAAGAAGGGCATCAATAAACTGCCACTGCGATGGCAAAGATGCATTGATTGCATGGGTGATTACTTCGATTAATACAAATAAAAAATTCATGAAAAAAATTCGTTTAAATTTTTTCATACAAAACGGCAATTTCATAGGTAAAGACCTATTATTACCCACGTTTGCAAACCAAATCCAAACATCTATGTTTTATGGTTACAGTAATCCTTCCTAATACTAACTTTTATGAAACTGAGTTGGAGGTCGTAGGTTCGAACCCAGACAGTCGCTTTACTTGTGTAAATTATTTCATCACCATTACTCTCAAAACTACTTAGGTGACGGTGAAGGAAAACATTGTGAGGAAACCGGCATGATCTAGTACCAATATCGAATACATGTGATATCTACCAACCCGCACTGGGCCGGCGTGTTCTTTTTTTTTTGTTTTCTGAAGCTTGGAAATCATCAAATAACTTCTTCATCTCTAGGTGGATTAAGAGTACGAGTCAGACTTTTATTGACTAAAACCCACTCGTGGATGTGTTCCTTCAGTTGTCTGTGTGCCAGAGGCCATGGTATCTCTTTCCAACAACTCGCACCCCAGGCAGGCATCAGCCCTTGCAAGACCCCACCAGTTGGTGCTGACTTCTCTCTTCTCTTCGTCGACCCGGACGTGGTCCTTACCATACCCGCGTGGTAGATTACAGCGCACGGTGATAGCTCATCGAGAGCAGGCCTCTGTCCCAGTAGTGGGAACATTACAGCCTAAATATAATTATGATGACTTTCCAACTACATGTAAAGGCCACTTTTCATTCATTGGGAAGGTCCATAGTCCATAAAAAACAAGGCAAAGGCAAACACAAGCCGTATCTTTGTGCCACGCGGGCTTAGTAGATGGCACATCTTTGAATTTTTGGTTCTCGAACATTTTCCTCACAATGTTTTTTTTCCTTCAGCCTATGAGCAGCAGTGATCAAATAATGAACATAAAATAAAACGCCTGATTGCGTTTGAATCTACGACCTATGCAAGTCGTAAGTAGCGGCCACCTGCTCTTACGGGTAGGTAATAATGTTGTAAATGGCAAATAATGTTTAATAAAGGTACTTAAATGTATTCCAACGTTAACAAGCTTTAGCCCGATTCGCTTCTTCAGTACAACCGGATACGAGAGGGCAGCGAATCGAATCCGAGTTAGATTGGCAATCAGTGAGCTTCAGTGGCCAATTGAAAACAAACTGGACTGAATTACATGCGTCGTAAAAATTTAATGGATTCTTTTTTTAAACCTGTTTTTGTTGATTAATTTGGGATACCTACAAGAACTGACGGTTTAGCGCGATTATAGGCTGGGTTGGGGCAGCGTTGAGATCTTGTAAAGCCGTGTCCGATCGCCATAGCAGGTAAAGAATTATTAATTGGAGACAATAACATGGGACTTTAATTGGAGTTTTTTACTAAAATTTAAAAAAAAACATTTGGAAACATTGGCAACAATTAGAATTGTTGCCAATGTTTCCAAATTTTGAAATAAAACTGAAGAGCTCATATTAATTTGTTTTTAGAATTCTTTCGTATTGATGGTTCAGCAAGTGACAATACACGCCGGAATTCCGAAAACAGGTAGGCAGGGGTTTTTATCAAGAACCAGTGTTCTAAATAAACATCGGCCTACCCGTTTGCGAAATTCCAAAGTGGTATTTATTTATAAAATTGTATGCACGATCATAGGTACAGAGGCGTATTTAATGCCGATGGCATTGTCTATCAGTCAAGAAAGGGTAGTGGAGAGTTAAATGGCAGGTGCATTGTTTGAGTGTTATCAAAAAAATGGTATTGAAGACATAATTATTTCCAGGTATTTAAAACAATACCTATTGTCGTTCTACTACGTTATTTTACGAAATGCATACCTGCATTGTTTCAGCTGACCGCAGACATATGGTTATATCCCCATATTAAAGATGACTGAGTGAGTTGAAATGGTTTTGCGGTCTCTATCAAAATCACAAACGGTGCCCGCAAAACCATTTCAACTCAGTCACAGCAAAGCGGGAATTCTTAAAATTTCAATTAATTTCCGTTGACCTGAAATTCGAAAACAGTAAAGTCCAACTAATTACGGCTTTTCTATACCTACAGGAATGAGAAATTGACCACCTTTGTAAGTTTTCCTAACGACCCTCATAGAAGTTCTTTTTTATAATTTTTATTGCCAAATTACGTCATCATCTGCCTAGACTTTTGCCAACTATCTTGGGGTCGTTTACAGTCTAACCGGATGCAGCTGAATACTAGTATTTTACAAAGAGCGACAATAGGTAATTATATGAGCTTCACATCCCAGTAACTGGGTAATACAATACCCTTTGATAAGACTGGTTGTCAGACTTTCGGGCTTTTGAGAACCCGTAATGACTGTCAAAGATCCACGAATGGCAACGGCTTCCAAGACACGGAGGGGTCCTGATATGTAAAGATCGTCACCCATCCACGGACCAAGCAACGCGGCAAGTGTAGCTTAACCTGATTGCTGCCTTGTGCAGCTGTTATTACTTAGCCACAAGTTAAATTAAGTGTGTGAACCAGTAACTTACGAATACATTACATTTACACAATGCTAGCACAAATATTATCACAATAAAGCAGGGAATTAACATCACCACCAACCATCTCTTATATGAGATTTATTAACTTAACACAAATTAACATGTTAGACTTTCCCAAAAAACATCAAAAAGGCAGACCTTATTACATTCAAACCCACAAAAAAAGTTATAATCAACACACAGAACAGTACTTACGCGGCCACAACATTGTTAAGGCCCCGCTCCAGAGCGACCCTTCGCTAAGCTAGATATGGAACGCACATGAAGTTAGCTTCGCTTTGTATGATGTAGACGGCATCGTCTACGGCGACCCACGGCTCCACCGTGTTTACGCGTTTCGATTTTAGTTGAGCAAAATGTATTGTTCAACATAAATTAATTTGATATTGAAATACATTTTGATTGAAAGTATGTCCAGAATGTTCATATTTTTTTTTAATGTATAAATTTTAATTGTAATTGCATGTAATAATTGAATATTGTAATTTTTGAATAATGTTAAATGGGACCGTGTTCTTGTCCTATTTTAATATGAGTCCATGTTACTTGAAATAAATGATTTATTATATCGCTTTCGAGGAAAATCGAACCATGCAATCGTGAACTCTCAAACAAATTAACCGCGCAAAGCTCTTTGTCTTGATAGCCCAGTGGTTAAAGCCCTATCCCCTAATGCACTGTACACAGTAATTTTTTTTAGTATGAGAAATCATCAAATAGCCCTTCCCGCTCAGGGTGGAGTAGGTACTAGGGCGTATCAGACTTTTACTGACTAAAAATCAAACGTGTCCCCTCAGTTGCCTGTGTGCCAGGGTACGCGGTATCTCTTTCGAACAACCCGCACCCCTGGCAGATGCACTGCACACAGTTATACTTTCAAAATTTTTCTTAGAGATAATTCACATCGGTGAAGGAAAACATTCAGATGTTCCTAACCTGTCAGCAGTGGTGGCAGAGTGGTAACGGCTGCGACTTACGACTTAACGTAAGACTTACGTAGGTCGTGCGTTCGAACCCAACCAAACGCATAACTTTGTGTAAATCATTTCATCACAACTGCTCTCAAAACGGTGAAGGAAAACATCGTGAGGAAACTGGCATGTCCTAGAACCAAAAATTCGAAGACATGTGTAAATACTGAGAGGAGGCCTGTGTCTCATCAGTGGGAATCTTATAGGCTGAGTATGTATTAACCTGTCAGGGTGGTAAAATTGGAAATGTGAAGTGTGTTGCGTCAGCATGCACGGAGCTGGTATTACGAACAGATGATGAACAAGATGATTAATGACCGTGCCATCTCTGTATGAGAAGCCTTTGCCCTGCAGGGGTTCAGTAACGGGCTGGTATCAAACCTCTGCACATATTACGTAGCTGTAGCAGTGGACGGTCGGCTTTAGGGCAAGACATCTTGTCACAGTACATTATAGCAATGTGTGAGAAAGTTATTTCGTTGCGAATAAACAAAAGCTCTCAGTGGCTACGAACTGCCGTATTACTGTAGATTCAATTATACCGAGATGGACAAGTTTGAAGGCAGTCTTGCTGGAGTAGTGTGGTGTGTAAATTTGAAACAAAGGCAGCACTTACATATGGAATGGTGTTACTTTGCTTGTCTGTGTCAATCTTTATCACAAATACTAAGGTAACGATTTTCTTTTTGCCTATTTAATGTTTATGTTTCTCAATTTTTTCATCATCATATCAGCCGTAAGATTCCCACCGCTGGACATAAGCCTCTCCCAAAAGGGGGGATTTGCCATAATCGCCATGCTTGCAGGCGGGTTTGCGATCGCAGTATGGTGGTCAAATGCTTAGAGAACGCTGCTGCCCATTCTGTAGTAAGTCCCTTCATCGCTTTCTACGACACCCACGGGAAGAAATGGGATGGTGCTATTCTTTTATGTCCGGCACTACACAGAACATAATAATTCAATTTTTGTTAAATCAAATTTTGAAAGATTTACGTTCCTATAAAGTCATACAATTATTTTGCGTTCTTTGTAATGTACCTACTGTTAAGCAGTTTGGCTGACTTTATGTAAGTTAATGTTAATACTGATTTTGAATCAAAAAAAATACAAAACATGGTTTAGAGAACAAGGTCCTGGAGCTAATTCTAGCGATGTGTACTTTGGTTTGGAGAATATGGTTGTGGATAGTTAGCTATGTAGGTAGTTCTAATGATTACACCATGCTTGTAAAACACTGATTTATTTTTTATTATAAGTGATTCCGTAAACATCCTGTATATACCTAATACTGACAATAATGAAGATAGGTAAATAAGATTTCGACGCGCAAAATTTAGGTATATGGTCAGGAATAGTAAGTAAAATTGGTTGCCTGTAAAGTCGGTATACGGGCGAAAGTTTTACGTGACAACGACTTTGAGTGGTAAAATAATTTTAATGTGAATATTCAGTCGTATAGTAGGAAGAAGGATGAAATAATAGACGCGTGCCTTTCACTTTTTATGTCTGTCTCTCTCGCTCTTAGGCGGGCTAACCATGCCCGAGTGGAAGGGACGCGTGCCTCTCACTCGCTCTCATTGTGAGCGCATAACGTGAGCGGAGCGTAACGCAGTTTCTTGAAGTGTCACCCGGCAAACCAATTTATAAGACGTTGTCACGTCAAAAATCTTTGATCCCAAATAAACATCATAGCCACCATTTCAAAAACTATACAAAACAGCCAACTTTCAAAATACCTTTACAATTTAACCACTTCAATCAAAAAACCATCTTTTTAAAAGTACGTAAACAGTCAACCACAGTCAACAAACCAGAGGTGACTGAAAAGGCTAGACAACAAAACAAAGATACCTCTATACACAGGTATATGGCTGTATACCTCAATACCTGTTTGTATGAAAGGACTGCGAACTGAAACGCGCGCGTCAATAGAAACCGTTATGGGTTGGAGTTGAATGGAATGGCAACGTAAAGGCTGTCTGTTGTGGCCTTTAGAATTGGACCCAGCCACCTGAGACAGGATTGGCTGGGTGTAAGATGTGAGCAATGCAAATTTTTTTGGTGCGAATATGGCACCTTATGGTATTTCAATGTTTCTTTCAAATCTACGAATACATACACTATGCTCACTAACAAAATGGTGTGACGAAATATTTCTATGAATAGCCGGGTGAGAATACAAGAAAAAATTAGGACGGTTAAGACGGTTACTGCTTTCATGATTCTACCTAGTCTGAGGCTAGTTTTCTAATTCCCACTCGGGACTAGGTACGATATCAAAGTACCGTTTTAGACGCTCCATAAGTGGCATCGTTTAAAATATGTTCAGTTGTAGGAAAACTAAGGCGCGGTGAGAACATAAAATAAAATATTTCGATGACAAAAATAATTACAATATTGAAAAACCTGGTTAGCAACACTTCATCTGCTTTAAATTAAAAATAAACTAAGAAGTTTGAAACTCTCAAAATCAAAAGTCATTTATTCAAACTAGGCTGAGAGTCAGCACTTTTTGAACGTCAAAATTACATAAGACAGTCCCCCAAAACGCCCGCGCTTCACCACTTCCTAGTGCTTTATCTGGGAAGAAGAAGTGGCGCAACAAACTCCCCAGCAGCACAGCTGTCTAATCATCATCAGCCTATAATGTTCCCACTGCTGGGACACAGGCCTCCTCTCGGTGAAACGGATTGGGCCGTAATCCACCACGCGGGCCCAGTGCGGGTTGGTAGATGTCACATGACTTTGAATTTTTGGTTCTAAGACATGCCGGTTTCCTCACGATGTTTTCCTTCACCGTTTTGAGAGCAGTGGTGATGAAATAATTTACACAAAGTAAAGCGCCTGTCTGGGTTCGAACTCACGACCTACAACTCGTAAGTCGCAGCCGTTACCACTTGGCCACCACTGCTCTCTATCTATCTAATAGGTAAACTAAAACGTTCCGGAAGTTCCAACAAGAACTCCATACGATAAATTGCTATAATCGTTTGGATTACACAGACGGCCGGGATAATCCGGGCTATTCTAGCCCGGGGCAATAACCGCCGTCTCTCGCAAAGGGCTGAGCTACCGTAGAGCGGGCCTCGGGCGAGACACCAGGAATTAATTGCGGATTTACTTGTTAGGGATATTAATAGGTATTTGTTTTGGGATCCACGTGGATAATCGTTACTGTTCCTGTTAGCAGCAGCATCACGCAAATTATCATTCACTAGCAGCGCTCCGCGATTTCACCCGCGTAGTTCCCGTCCCCATGGGAATACGGGGATAAAGTATAACCTATGTCACCCGGGGATAGTGTAGCTGCCCAACAGTGAAATAATTTTTCAAATCGGTTCAGTAGTTTCGGAGCCTATTCAATGCAAACAAATAAACAATCGAATCTTTCCTCTTATAATATTACTATAGATCACATAATCAACTGGTGAGTTGGGTGAGCTGGCAGAGCCAAAGGTTATCATTATCTTCCTAGCCATTTTCCAACTATGTTGCGGTCGGCTTCCAGTCCAACCTGATGCAGCTGAATACCAGTACTTTACATGGAGCGGCTGCCTATCTGACCTCCACAACCAAGTTACTGAGTAACACAATACCCCTTGATAAGACTGATTGTCAGACTTTCGGGCTTCTGAAGACTCGTAACGACTGTCAAAAATCCAAGAATGAAAGCCGAGACCAACGGCTTAACGTGCATTCCGAGGCACGCAGGGGTCTTGATTTGTAAAGATGGGCACCCATCTACGAACCAACCGCAGCAAGCGTACCTTTCCCTGATCAATCGACCCGTGCAGCTGTTATAACTTAGCCACAAGATAGGTATTAACTTAAATAAAAATATTGACGATTGGGAACCCTTTTAGTGCAAATTCATTTTTTTTTGTGCAAGTGCTTATTGCTTAGTAATCTTAAAAGCAACTAAGGAGTAATGAGCTGTGCTGGTCCTGTGGTTACGGCCGAGAGAGACGAGTAGGTCGTGGGTTCCAAACCTATCAGGTACTTTACCACTGCTCTAAAAACGTTGAAGGAAAACATCGTGAAGAAACCAGCATGCCCTAAGAACCAAAATTTCGAATACAGCCACCAAAACGCACTGGGCCCTCTTTCTCTCTTACAGAAGGGAGGCCTATGTCCCAGCAGTAGGATCATTAAAGGCTGATTTTGATACCCAACTAAGTAGGTTAATATGGTAGTTACTATCAAAAATCCTAGATTGAAACAAAAACCGAGAGCCCGAAATCGACCATTTGTAGAATACCGACACAAACTGAGGGGCAATTCTACTAATTTTAAGAACGTTCACAGTCTGATCTCAGTGTCAATCTGTCAAAAATACCTTGATTTTTCATACATTTTTGACATTTGCTTGTCGCTGAGATGACACTGTGACTAGATTTTGAACGGTTTTAATTACGAGAATTGGCCTTCTGTTATTTACGAACTAAGTAGTGGTTTGTTCGAAACGATTTCTCAATTAAACTTACCCACAGTTACATTTAATTCGGCTACCTTCCAAATAGTAGTCCACATCTCTTCATTCCTCATTTTTCAATTGAATATCCACATTCATTATTTCTACTGACAGTCTAGAATTTCCAGCGCTTCAAAGGTTCTGTACGACGAAATGAGAGCGCTTTGTGTGCGCTGAATACATCGGGGTCGGATGCATAATGCGCTCTTTAAAAACTGCATTTGATGCTTGAGAGCAGGCTGCAGTTTTGTTAAGATGGCTCATTTTTGAGTGCACAGTGAATAGGAGTAGGTAGACAATGTTTTTTTTTTTTACTTTTAAATGGTTCCCAATTAAGGTTGCAGACATTTGAAATAGATAAGAGCGCCATTTTAGCATTGTATTGTTTCAAATTGTGCACTAGCCCTAATGGTCTTAATTGTGCATAGCAAACAATTTTTCTTTCTTCTTTCTTTGCAATGGTACAAACCTAGATAACTAAGTATGTATGTAAGTATATTATTATTGGTTTAATTAATGTAGTGAATTATTGGTTTTGGTTATAAATATAGTTTATTTTCCCTTTTACTCTTACACACGTTGTCTACATCTCTTTATATTTTCTCCTATCGCAGGTATGCTGGAAGAGATTTCTTTAAAAATATGCATCACCTCTGTACCTATTTTTCTGTTCTAATCTTCTTGTCTGTTTATTTAGTGTGTACATAAATGGTTAAATAAATAATTGCTATTCACACAAAAATTTAAAATGTACCTATAAAATATAATACTTAAAGACTTCTATTAGTAGTAATATTAGTAAATTTTGTGATTTTCTTGTATTCCATATAAAAAGAATTCAGTATATTAATTTATTTTTTTATTTTTTATACATATTGTCTTAATACAGGTTCATTCATTTATATCATTAAGCCAGTAATGGTTTGTATTGATACTCACATTCGCTAAATCGACTACACTGCTTAATCACTAATAAAAGGTAAATAGGTGCATTAAGTAAATAATGTATCTAAAATAGAATGAATATGCGATTTGTTGATTGAATGCATGGTAAAAAGCATTCGATATTTTGATGTAGTACTCGATGTATTGAGTGTAAGATATATGAATGTTCGATTTAATAACCATTCGATAATATGAACGTTGGAGTATTTAGACGTTCGATCTATAGTGGTCGATCAATTAAGATTATTTGGCATTCGATTTGACATAGTACACCTCATTACTACTGAGCCACCGCTTTCTTGCTCTGCGGCTGTTGAACTAGACTACAAATATAACGGGTACATGATAAACTTCAGCGTGTTTATTGATGCTATTTAAACTTGTATGTAAGTTTTAGTTCAACCCAATTTATCAGCGTGAGTACTAGTTAGTAAGTTTCTGTTGAGTTTAGTGGGTGCACAACTTGAACAACGAATGTCGGTTATCGCGTAAAAACGTAGCCTATGTCTTTTCCCATATCCCAGGTTATATCTCTAACAAATTCCATGACGATTGGTTCAGCGGTTTAGGCGTTAAAGCGTAACACACAGACAGAGTTACTTTCGCATTGATAATATTAAGTAGGGATTTATGTTAGTTGGTGGATCTCGTGGGTCCTCGTAGCCGAGGGTCTAGAAAATGCTGTGGTGACGACTTCTATGCGTTTAAAAGATATTTGCCGTAGCAACGTAAACGGATCAGTAGAATGCTATGGAGGGTACCTTCGCTTCGCGAAGGGGTACAATAAGGATGAAATAAAAAGTAGTATATAGAATTATGGCTCCATCATTTGTTTAAAACAATACTTTGTCACCAGGGACATGCATGCCGCAGTGTGTGGAGGTCGAGCAGGACTGTGTGACGCCATGCGACCTGCAAGCGGGGCTGACCTACTGCGGTACCTGAGGAAGGTCAACTTTGTTGGTGAGTTCCTACAAAATATACATTAAAGACAGGTTTCTACTGTAATTGTATAAGCTGCATTTAAAATGGGTCCAAATACAGGCTGGCAAGGTCATCGGCGCGCAACCTATTACCATGTATCCAATACATTATTCTGAAACACCCCCGAGTTGACAGTTTTCGACGGTTATTTAAAAAAGAATGGTATGTTCCATATGTTTTGAACGCGTAGGTAATGCATTTTTCTATGAGAACAGCGTTGGCCCAGTGATAACGACCGCGATTTACGAGTTGTAGGTCGTAGGTTCGAACCCAAACAGGCGCTTTACTTTGTGTAAATTATTTCATCACCACAGCTCTCAAAACGATGAAGTAAAACATCGTGAGGCAACCGGCATGTCCTAGAACCAAAAAAATCGAAGAAATGTGACATCTACCAACCCGCACTGGGCCCGCGTGGTGGATCACGGCCCACTCCCTCTCACAGAGAGGAGGCCTGTGTCCCAGCAGTGGGAACGTTATAGGCTGAATATGATGAAACAGCGTCTTTTTTTATAACTGACGAAAAATTTCAACACATAGGGGTTCAGGAAAATTTACTGAAGGTATGGTAACAGGTTGCGAGTCGATATTCCTACCACCGCGTTTAGGTTAAAGATACGGAGCGAGAGTGCATGAGTAGCCGTCACCTCCTTCTCGCACGCGCAGCAGTGATGCGCGTGAAGAGGGAGGTGGCGCACGTGAGGGAGAGGCAGTACCTATATGTGCCCTTACGGTCCTAGCCTCCGCAGGAGACTCCCTGGGCGTCGAGAATCCCAGGTTGATTCCCGGCCACTATAGGCGCGGGCTTGTGGACGGTGAGTAATGGGTGGCTCGCTGTCCGGAAAGGACCAAGCCCGGGTCGACGGCGCGATGTGTGCTCCACGCGCGCCTCAAAGAGATGTCAGCACCAACTGAAGGGGCCCGCAAGGGCCTATGCCTGCCAGGGGTGCGGGCTGTTCGAAAGAGATACCGCGGCTCCTGGCACACAGGCAACTGAGGGAACACGGATGGGTTATAGTCGGTAAAAATCTGACACCTGACGCCTGCTCCACGCAGAGCTGGAGAAGTTATTTGATGATTTCCCAAACTCAAAAAAAAAAGGTAGGCGACATCAAAATCACGAACTCTTCTACCACGGATTCAATCAATGTTTCCATTGTCCATTCCAGTTACACATAGGTCAATTCAATTCAATTCAATTCAATTCAATTCAATTTATTCATTAACAATTTACATTGTGTTTGAAATACTACTACATTATAAATAAAATAAAACTGCATAGGACAAAAAGAGTGCCACCATCGTCCTAAAAATATATTTCAAAAGTGAAATGTCAACGTAAATGAAATAATATTCCGTCGAATTTCCATCCTGATAATTGAAATAAAGTTAAGCACGGGCTGCTTAAAATTTAATACCTGAAAATTAATTCCTAACTATTCTAAGAACCTAATATTTTCATAAGCCTCTTTCTGAAAGTCGCTAAAGATAGCCTTAATGTAGGTAGGTACGTTGAATTCTTACCTAAGGAAATTAAGATTACTTAATTAAATTTTCATTCATGGCCTTAATAATAATTGCCTTAATAGAAGCGCCTGGGTAGGACGCGAATTTTCTTACGTTATTTGTCTGAAATTTTCATTCAATGGGATGAAATTAACAAAATATATCACAATGACGGGTACTATAAGATATAAGATCCTCGGCATAATTAAGAACTTTATTACTACCGCCAGAACTATTATTTACAACTTGGACAGTGTAACTACAACATTTGCATGAAAAAAAAAACAAACTGTGTTTTTCACTAACTTTTTCACTAAGACTGTCACAATTAGTAAGGTTTGTGTGGCGTAAAGCTTACACGAACATTTATTTACAAGAATTCCTTTCACTTTTTTCTATATATGAGCTACTCGAATAGTAGCTAAATGTTCTATTCAATGTTCCTCTCTCAAAGACGTAGCTGTTGGTTCTCAAATAAATGTAAAAGCTTTAAAATTGTGAAGGAAAGAGACACATTTTTAGATTTGTTCCCTTTGATGTTGGATGTTATTGGGGACAAAATTTTGTTAACATTTTACCTTAAATAGATCCGATTGGAAAGCTTTTCGTTGTAATTCAATGTACTTATGCTATTTTCAAAATTTGATAGACGTTTTCAGAAACAAATTAATTTTGACTATTTAGTATCTAGAAACTTGTGGGTCAGTCACGTTGTACCCCTACTCGTAGATGTTGTAACAGGAGACTTATTAATTTTACCAAGATATTGGACAATATAATTCTTCAATTAACCCTTAAAAATGTCACACGTGACAGAAGTATTAAGACCAGTGGTAGAATACTAACACTAACTAATTTGCTTACTAGCTGTGCCCCGCGGTTTCACCCACATAAGTCCCGATTTCGTGTAGAATATGGTAATAAAAAATACCATATATTAAATTCAAGCAATGGTCTACTTATCTGCTAAATTATATACAAATCCGTTCAGCCATTTTAGCATGAAAGCATGATAAATACAAAAATGTAATATTTGGTCTTTATAATTTAATATAAGTTTAAATACAAGAATGTTGCATCATTTCATAATGAGGAATTTCCCCCAAGGTCTAAGCGGAGACGAATTCCACTTCGACAGCAACGGAGACGGTCCAGCAAGGTACAACATCCTGCACTTCAAGCAGGTCAAGAACGGGACCTACCGCTGGGTCAACGTGGGGCAGTATCTGGATGGCGAACTGCAGTTGGAAGTAGAGGGTAGGCGAAGAAAAAAAATCTGCATTGCCCTTATTTCAATCATCTGTTGAAATATGCTTACCGGTTCCAAAGCACAGCTGCAAAACCAAGGGATTATCAGCTGTGAAGCTTTGATGCGCTGCTAACCTTTGTTTTAGTACCCCGACACACTACATTTACGAACGGGAAAATTTGATGAGGAGTCCAATAGAGGATATACTAAAATCAAGACGTTGTTTTTACAGAAATATTATAATGTTGAATGATCAAAAGATATATATGTATGTTTCAAAGCTTGCTTTTTTCAATCAGATATCCAATTCAAATGGGGCGAGCGCCATCCACCTGAGTCTGTGTGTAGCGCGGAGTGCGAGCTGGGACAGGCCAAGCAGTACGTGGAGGGCGAGTCCTGCTGCTGGCACTGCTTCAACTGTACGCAGTACGAGGTACTGGTTCTTAATCCTACCGCTATGACGTCAAACCAGGTTCAGCTAACGATAAATCTGAAGATTCTCCGGTTTCTGTAACTGTTCTGATACCCTACATAACAGCCACCACAAACATGAGAGTGAGCCCCAAATTCAATGATCAACTACGTTTTCTTCTACGATCTAACTGCCATAAACTGGAGGAGAGCAATTAACTCAGTGAATTCCAGAAACTAACAAAAAATTCTAAAAAATATTAAGCTCTAGCAAATAGAAGAACTACTTCTCAATTAAAATTAGATACAAAGCATCACCAATTCTTGCATTTAATCGCAGATAAGGTCAATAGAAGAGACCCAGTGCACGGTGTGTCCCCGGGGCACGCTGCCAAACCCTACGAAGACTGAATGCCGTCCCATCCCCGAGGCCTATCTGAGGCCGGATTCCGCCTGGGCGATCGGTGCTATGTCCTTTTCGTCGGTCGGAATCCTGCTAACAGCGTAAGTTGAGAAAAGAAATATTTTCGAATAGTAGATGTGCGAATGGTTACCTATTTAAATTAAAATAATAATTACATTATTGTTTGAATAGTTAATGAAATGTAAAACATTATATTCCCATTTCTACTGTGAAAATATAAAAGCTAGTCTCTCGTTTCTAGTATAAATAAGGTTCTGCAAATTTATTTTGACAAATTATTTTATCACCCAGCTCTCTAAACGGTGAAGGAAAAACGCCGTGAGGCATGTCAACATCGGCATGTCCTAGATCCAAAAAATCAGAGATATGTGAAGCTGATCTCACCCGCACTGGGCCCGAGTGGTGAATTACGGCCTAGTCCTTCTCAAAGAGAGCTGACCTATGTCCCAGCAGTGTAAAGAGTATAAGATAATTATATGATTATGGTTACACAATGTTACACGTTCATACGTAAAAAACGAATAAGTAGTAAAGCTACGAGTTTACTTCATGGCTTTTCCAAGGGAAAGTAGGCAGAAACTGCAGAACGCCACCTGCAACTATTCCCTCATACTCCTTTTAATATTCCTTCTGACAAAAGTACTAGCGGATTTAATCCCAGCTAGGAACTAGTCTAGTTTAAACAGCAGAGCATGTCTAGAACTCTGTTATAACATCCTACATTTGCACCAGTCTGCTGTTCCATTTATCACGGAGTTTAGCTCAGGGTAAAGTTTAGTTGGCAGGCCACAGCCGCATGTTTGAAATTCAGATAAACTTCGTCATCTGTTACTGTGAGAATGTATTAATAACATATTGAATTTTAAATAAACTAAGAGTTTTGGGGCCAATCAGATTTCAAATTCTGAAGATCCATGTTCGCAAATAGTTTAAAATAAATCCGTAAAAAAAGGAAATAACGCAGAACTTATTTGACATAATTTAATAAGAACAGTCGTTAATTGCAATTAAGAATCTGAATTCTGATTAATTGGACAAACTGATTGGAATTCCGAAACCATATCAGAAAAGAATATAGCAATTAAGGATAAGGAAGCTGAAATTGGAAAACAAATTAGATATTCTTTAGATTCCATGCCAATATTGCCAGTTAGTATTCATGATTGACAAAAGCAATCGAGAAGAATAATCCAATATTGATCCATACAATCTGAAACTCGACGTGGTTAGAATTAGAATTATAATGTTAAATGAAGAATTTGATGTTATTGATGGAATTCATTTTGCTGGATTAGTAGCAATTTTCTGTTTCCGATGTTATATCCTATTTCCTTTCAGAGCTTTGCTTTGGGCATTTTAATTGGTGTTTTGTGTTTTTCTGTAATTGTATGTACTTCTAGCTTTTCTATACGCAGCGAATCAAAATTGACGTGTAAAAGTGTCTTAAAGATCTACCTACAGAAATAAACATCATTTCATTTTGTTTTATCTCTCCCCATAATCTTAGAACTAGCAAAACATTATGTTAAACGTTCAATTTTTAATTAGCCGGGTTATATGTTTCATGCAGATCTATTTTGTTAATATTTCTTGGTCCTTAACAGTTTCGTGTGCGGCGTGTGGGTCCGCCACAGCTCGACCCCTGTGGTCCGTGCCAGCGGCAGGGAGCTATCCTACGTCCTCCTAGCTGGTATCCTCATGTGTTACCTCGTCACCTTCGCCCTGGTCTTCAGGCCTACAGATATCCTCTGCTCCATACAAAGGTAAGAGTCTAAACAACCTTCAGACATAAATATCAAAGGAAAGTATAAATTAATTAATTAATGACTTTTTTCAAATTAAACTTCCCGGAAATGATAAACATATTTTTGTATTTATTCTGTTTGGATGCGTTAGCATCGTTAGTGTAAATACTCTGAGCTAAACGAAATGCGTAATAGTTTTTACGAGCGAATAAGCAATACGGAGTTCCCGAACTCCGTATTGTTGCCAAATTAAACTTGTCACCAATTAACCAAAATAACAAGCTAACTTTCATTAAAATTCACGCAGAAAATGAATTGACACCAAAAACATAATAAGCATAAATTAAATACAGTAACACTGATTCCTAAGGAAATTCATTTAGACATTTACATTTGGTATCCGTTTGCCTGAATGTAAGAACTAATTATGAACGGTAACAAGCTAGGTGCTTCGCGAATGGTGACGCAACATAAAATAAATAGTTAATTAAGGTTTTCGTGTGAGCTGTCACTGGAGATGTTGGGGCTATAGAAACTGAGGTTTGTCAAGGCGGAATAGAATATAAACACGTTTATCTTTTGATGAAGAAACAAGCACATACGCAAAAAAAAGGTAAAAAAAAATTGCAATACAAACAGCAATCAAACAATTATTATATTTTAGTAAGGACAATTAAATTACTTAATTTATTTATTAGATAAAACAAAAATACACAAGACCGGTCGAAGTGCAAGAGCTTGGTGTAGGCCTATGTCCAGAGTATGATCATCATCACATCATTTCAGCCGAATAACGTTCACTGCCAGACATAGGCCTCCCCCAAAAGGGAGGTTTTGCCATAATCGCCACGCTTGGCAGGCGGCGGGTTAGATGATGATGATGAACACTTAATTAGACGCCTTTAATTGTAATGTTTCTGCAACGGCAACGGTAGCATAATATGTGAAACTGTTCAATATTAAGATCTAAATTGATCAAGCAATGAGAAATAAGCAATATTATATTATACTAGCTTTCGCCAGCAGCTTCGCCCGCATGCAGGTCGAAAAAGTAATCCTGTCTTAGTCCAGGTTATAAACTAAATATATTATGTGCCAAATTTCATCCAAATCCATTCAGCCGTTTTTGCGAGACTGAGTAATAAACATCCAAACATCTCAACACCCAAACATAAAACTCACATTTGTAGGACAGTGGGATTCTAAAGACTAAACCGTTTGTCGATGACACATAATCACCCAGAAACGTTGTAGTCTTGTCGCATCGCTTGGTATTCTTGATGCGTTTGTTGTGTTTGGTTTCGACAATATTCAGTCATAACAATTTTTTCTGCCTCATTAGTGTTCGCAACCGCTCCTGCTGAGCATGAAGTTCGATTCCTATGTAGGGCAAAGTGTTAATAGAGTTTCCCATCTGGCATTTCTCAGTAGCAGCTCGAAGGTTGGATTTGTGCTCGGTTGATGGCAATAGGCCCAACCCGCCCGACCCTTATTACATGTGACATAAACATCTGGAGAATTGTGGGTGTATCTACTATAGATACTAGCGCCTCAAAGAGATGTCAGCACCAACTGAAGGGGCCCGCAAGGGTAGATGCCTGCCAGGGGCGCGGGTTGTTCGAAAGAGATACCGTGGCCCCTGGCACACAGTTTTAGTCAGTAAAAGTCTGACACGCCCTCCTGCTCCACCCAAAGCGGGAGAAGTTATTGGATGATTTCTCACCCACAAAACAAAAAGAAACTTTGTGGCGACACAAAGCGTGTCGTTATGTGTGTGTGTCTAAACTTTTTTACTTATATTACTAATTTCCAACGATGGCCCTACTTCATCACGCATTCATGTTCAATCCTAATTTCACATCCTTTATCGCATTAATGAAAGATCACTTCATTTATCACCATGGCATTACATTTACATGTCAAAAGCACAATACTATCGGAGTTAATTACAAAATAACCGAAACCATTTATCATCAAAATTGTGCCTTTACAACCTGTGTGACGTTGAATTAACATTGAGTAATGCTCCGCTGGTCTCGTGGCCACATGGTTGAGCGAGGTAGTAATAAACTGAATATGAATGACATTATGATTCGACTTCTGTACTCTGTGTGCTGGTATAAAGAGAATCCGCAATAGTGAGCTTTCCAGTTTCATTAGCAAGATATATGTACTTTGTTGGCTACATTTCGCTGATTTTACCTGTGAACTGTGTGCGACTATGTAAGTACCTACCTACGAAAGACTCGATTTGATTTCGATTCCTGTATTTGATATCCTCCCTCTTTTTGGTTGAACGTAAGAAAATAAACTATGGGCATGTCTACATAATATTTAATTTCATGTTACTAGTTCTTAAGCTTTTGAATTTGTAAAACTATCTTGTTCAGTAACAAAATACTTAGGCCACCATAGCAACCAACAGATGATACATTGGTTGATGATTCCACGCTAGAGGTGTAAAAATATTTCATCGGTTATCAAAAACTAATATATATCTGCGGTTTCATAGAAAAATGCAGGGGTTTTTAAAATCATGTCGTGAAACCATGGTAAACTAGTAAACTTTGTGAATATACTATAATTTGACGTTTCCACTGACTTATAAAAATAACGTAGTCACAAAACAAAGCCGCGTGCACAACTAGTTCAAAAACACTAGGTTCATCGCTGTATATCTTCGGCGTACCTACCTACTAATTTGGGGATTTTATGACACCCAAATATGATGTCAGAACTTCTGGCTACATTAAATAGAATTCAGGTACAATAAACGTTGATATAACGAAGGTACTTTCCAAGACATAGGAGACTTACAGCAAAAGAAAACTCACCCACAGACGAGCAGTGCTTAGTGAAGCCAAGCCTTCAAAAATAAGGACTTTGTTCAGGAAAACTTGAGTTAAAAATCTTACTTAACCAACCATACCGGAGACAATCCAAAAGTTTCCGTTGTCACCTGAAAAATGTGTAAAGTTTAAATACTGGGTGAATTTGTGACATGAATTCTTCGTGGTTAGGAAGCCACATGTAATGTATGAAGAATAACTGAACGGCTAGTCAACTGGCACTTTTCTTTAACCATTTTTGCGGCACAGTTTGAATTGTTGTCAGTTTTCTAAATATTTATCCTTCTTCTTCCGGTTCCGTGTGGTGCCGGACGTAAAGAATAGCACCACCCCATCTCTTCCCGTGGATGTCGTAGGAGGCGACTAAGGGACTTACTAGAAAATGGGCAACAGCGTTCTCTATGCATTTTATGACCATACTGGGATCGCCAACCCGCTTGCCAAGCGTGGCGATTATGGCAAACCCCCCAAAATCGCAGAGGCCTATGTCCAGCAGTGGACATCTTTCAGCTGAAATGATGATGATGATGATGATGATTCTTCTTCTTTGTCCTTTCTCAAATGCATCATTTAACCCCCTTTTACACTAGTCTGCATGATATATATTCACTTAGAAGTCCGGAAATAAGTAAACGAGTATCTTGATTGAACGCTAGTCTATTACTCGCTTTAACATGGGTCCACCCACACATTCACAATATAAGAACTATGTGTGAGTGGCAAGCGTAAACACAACAGTGCATCAAGGATTTCCGGGGTTATATAAGAAAATCCTCTTTTGTCACTTCAAGCCAAGCTTCAAGCACCATAATCACGTATAGTAGAAAGGCCAAGTAACATACCAGCCGCACGGGACGGTCCATCATAGTTCGCTATGTTTGCCGCGGTTGGTCCGAGTATGGGTGGCCAGCTTTAAATACCATGACCCCTTCGCGCCTCGAAAAGCACGTTAAGCTGTTGGTCCCGGCTATCTCAGCGGTATCTTTAACAGTCGTTACGGGTTTTCAGAAGCTCGAAAGTCGACAACCAGTCTTACCAAAGAGTATCGTATTACCAATTACTAGTAAGGTAGGCAGAAGCATCATGTCATCATCATCATCATCATTTCAGCCGAAAGACGTCCACTGCTGGACATAGGCCTCCTCCAGACTCCTCAACTTCGACCGTTCTTGTGCTTCCCACATCCAGCGGATTTCCGCGGGCTTCACGCATCATGTAAAATACTGGTATTCAGCTAATCCGGAATGACTGGAAACCCACCTAAACATGGTTGGGAAAATTATGATTATCAACACACTACACTATTAGTACACTGCTGCTACTGTGGGTAGCTTTTTTGACAAGAATATTTGGCCCTCTTTACCATATCATTGTTATTTATTTCTAACAGTCTGCAACTTTCCCTTCTTCTTTCAAATTCCCACATTGATCAGCGAACTAACCTAAAAATTCAAAATGTATCTTTCCATTTATCTACCACAGTATTCCATCATTTGAATTATGTGTATACCGCGTTTCCGAAGAAAATGCAGTAAATCGCTCAGCCAAACTGAAATCTTACATAATAATATTTTACGTGAAATGTGGACTCGAGTTCCATACTCGCATCGGGGCCAAGTACTTACGTGTCCCTGTCGCTGGCACCGCAACCGTTTACCTAGTGATGAGGGAAACCTAATCATTCGGATGGATTATTATTCGATTCGAGTTATCGATTTTGTTGGAGTGCTTTTTGAACTATGATTTGAATGTAGGTGTCATGGAATTCAGGAGATGAAATTCCGTAGGTAGTGCATTAGAATAATTTAGAATTTTACAGTCTGATAAATTCAAATACAAACGATGTTTTTTTATGTTCTTCAAAAAAACAAAGACAAATACATCCTGAGTTTCTGACAGCTTCTGGATTCAAATTTGAACACCCAATTTCATAATGCTCGGTGCTCATCAAACGATTGGATTGAGTATTCGACCCACTAGCAACCGAAAGACGTAATCTGTAAATCTTCAATGAGATGAACGATTCTTTTGAACAGTAAACGAATTTCGATATTTGAATCCTTCACCAAGTCCCATCACTACCAGTGTAATGCAGGTGCTTGTTTATATTTAATATGCTCTCTACGCCGAGACTGCAATTCTTCATAACATACTAACTCTTATGTCAAACGCGATACAATTCACTTTCCATTGACAAAAGAACTGAATCGCAACGACTTTGAAGAATCATGTTACTGCACTTGAGATTTTTGTAATGGATTTGCGAAAACTGTTTCGGAGTGAATGAACATTTTGTGGCTGCAGTATACTGCGACAGCTTGCTTTTAACTTTTGTTTGTGGCTTTTAGAAGACATTCCAATTTTGTAAAGATGTAGAGCACATTGAATTCAGAAAAATAACAATGGAAGATTTATTTCTCAGATTTTTACAGTGCTGCAAATAATCTACAGTAGATAAATTAATATTTCTTAACAGCTTTTATATTAGTTTATACTAGGCAGAATAGTCATAGCCTAGTAAAGAGCTATTTAATGAGCAGATCTTAAAACTTATGTGAGACGAAGTGGCTAATAAAACTTTTAATAGTTTGCTTATCAAGATTTTTGTGACTTGAGATAACTATAGGTCCATGTAGGCATTGGATTTAGAAATTTACTTCGACTCATTTAAGTAAGATTTTCATCCCATCATCACTTTCA
This sequence comes from Polymixis flavicincta, assembly GCA_949987655.1. Taxonomy (NCBI): domain Eukaryota; kingdom Metazoa; phylum Arthropoda; class Insecta; order Lepidoptera; family Noctuidae; genus Polymixis; species Polymixis flavicincta. The sequence goes on along the minus strand of OX465183.1, from coordinate 2,911,104 downwards.
ATTATATCTAAATTATACCTTAAAAGTCTGTCAAAAGTAATTACATTAATTGTGAGTTAATGAAAAAGTTAAAATCGACTTTTATAATTGTATAAACGAATTTATAATTACTTTATAATTATGTTAACTGTTCTGCGACAGTCTATTACCAACCCTTTTGAAACTCAAATTGATTTGTTTTGAACACTTTTCGGCAATCAACTTTCCTAAACTTTCCCAACGGTGTGCGCATTATAATAAATCATTCAATTCATTTAAATGATCCAAATGTTGACAACAAAACCTTTAAATAATTTCTCATACACCGAACTGAGAACTAAAAAGATCACTGAAACCACCATCCATTCCACTACGACACTAAAACACACCTCACATAATTCTACATGACACTAACGAAGTCCGTTCGTGAAACTGCAAAGCATCGCAAAATTACAGTCAACACGACGACAATAAGAAAGCTAACATTGGACGACACGACACGGACATCGTTATTTCGGAAACGGAAGGATAACCTCATACGATAACAAGCTCAAATATCAAGTTGCAGCACGTTGAAATTGCACAGACGATCGAGCGCGTACATGACATCTAGACAGGGCCCGGACGTAGCTTCCTGGTCAGCCGTCCGAAGATAACCGATGTGTTCCGATTCGCAGCGAGGCGGAGTTTGTTCTGGGTCTGTGCAAAATTTGCAGCTTTTGTATTTGCACATTTTGATCGAGTTACACATTGTTAGGGTAGACTAAATTCGCAAAGTGGGTGGTCGGGACTTAACCCTATGTACCGCTGAGTCGAAGTTTGTAGTGAGACACAGAACGAAATATAACTGAGAACAATTTCATTCGTACGCGGAAAAAGTAAACCCGAAATATTACAAAATTAGCTGCTGCCTGCTACAATAATAACTATAAAACGTTTATATAATACTGAGCCCTGGAAATTATACGTTATTTCTAACTAAGTTAAGAAAAGAATTTTAGTTAACACTTGAGACTCACTCTATATAAGATAGACTCGACATTGTGCGCGTAAAAAAAAATTTTTAACACTCACACTTAACAATCTCGCTAAGGTTTCCATTAGTGAAAGAATTTTCAGAATCGAAATAGTAGGTACCTAGTTCCGAAAGGTGCTCCCTACACAAACTCACAAATTTTACCTATTACATTTTGTCCGCGTAGGTATTGCACTGTTCTATGAAACAGCAGATTTTTTTTTGTATATACGACAAAGAAAATCTACGGCGGGGGTCTAGAATGATATACTGAATTCATGGTTATAGTTTGCGCACTGGTTAAAAACTTTTCCTCTATAGGTACCACCCTAGTTCTAGCATATGCTAAACCCGATACACGTATCTACTATTTTTATGTAAAGAATCTATGTATAAAATTTCAAAACTGGATCATGAAAAATCACGAGACATAAGCTTGTTATATAGTTGTCTACATCTACACAGACATAGTCACCACGCGGCGCCCCCCCGCGCTCCCCGCGCATCCAGCGTCGTGTTATGCTCATTGATAATAATTAGGCAGTAGGTACCTAACCGTTTTTCTATCACACTTGCAAAACTTTTTTGGGTAAATTATAACATGGTTTAAAAATTATTGGAATCGATTCAGTTACTTATTCTGAACAAACTAAATACAGGTTTCGCATATACTTAAAATAATGTTGTATAACTCTCTCCACGATGCGTTTGTTGTAATAAAACAAATGAAGACTTTATTCTTATCCCACAGGTTTGGAACTGGTTTCTGTTTCACGGTGGTGTACGCCGCCCTGCTGACGAAGACCAACAGGATCTCGCGGATCTTCAACGCCAGTAAGCATTCCGCCAAGAGACCCATCCTTATCTCCCCGAGCTCACAGCTGGCGATATGTGCTGCTCTTATATCCATACAGGTAGAGTTTATTATTCTTACAAATTCTTACAAAATTGTAGTTTGTTCGTTATTTATCCTCATTCCTTGTCCTCATCACCATTTATCTATAACATATTCATTGAGACCTTTCCAATGAGCCCAAACACAATACTTCTGCTGTTTGTTGGTGAGTAACTTGGGTATCCTGGAAATTCCAGGTGATGCTTCAGCATCAGTTCAAGGTGATTTTGTTCGCGTAATATAATTGAAGTAATAGAATACCAAATTTCGACATGATCAGTGATCGTGGAAGATGCTCAAATCCCTTCATCAACCAGAGAAGAGCTGATAATCTTCAAACGGCTGAAACGATTTTGATGAAACATGTCTAAGAACACTTCCGACTAATTCACCATTCAAACAAAAAAAAATCAAAATCGGTTCATCCGTTTGAAAGCTACGATGCCACAGACAGACACACACACACAGACACGTCAAACTTATAACACCCCGTCATTTTTGCGTTGGGAGTTAAAAATATAGCCCTCCAGACTGCACTTCGACCATGGCGACCAATCTCAGCAGAGCCAGCCTTCGGCGCGGGAGATATTATAGTGTACGAGAGTGTGCACGTGTTTGTGCGTGTTTTTCCTTATGGAACAGCTCGGAGTACCTGCATGGACCTTGGAAGTTGGCAATGTGAGACCCCATGCTTTAGAAAGCACGTTATAAAATGTACGGAAGTAATTTAGCAGGATATTTGTAATGCCTTAGGTTACGGCAACGCCCGCACTAATCTGCGCTAGCCGTAAGATACCTATTCAACGATTGTTTTTCTGTAAGCATAGACTCCCACAAGGTGGACCGATGACCTTGTGAAGGCCGCGGGTATCCGCTGGATGTGAGAAGCGCAAGACCGGTCGAAGTGGAGGAGTCTGGGGGAGGCCTATGTCCAGCAGTGGACGTCTTTCGACTAAAATGATGATGATGATGAAGCATAGACTCAAAAAGCATCCCACGCCTGCTTCTTCTTTCAGGTGCTGATAGTAGTAGTATGGATGATAGTGGCGCCAGCGAAGGCCATGTTCCACTACCCCACCCGAGAGGACAACATGCTGGTCTGCGACTCCTACGTGGACGCATCTTACATGATCGCGTTCTTTTACCCCATCGTGCTGATCCTCGTATGCACGGTGTATGCTGTCCTCACCAGGAAGATTCCTGAGGCTTTTAATGAGAGCAAGCATATTGGTATGTTTTTTCCATTTTGTATTTATCTTAAGTTTTTTCATCCTGTTCAATAAGCTCCGTGATCTGGGACTTTCACCAGTTTTGGAATCCTATAGGGGTCGGATCCCTTGGAAAGATGGGATTGGTTCGTTCCTAGATCGGGAATATAGATATGGTTTTCCATTCAGTGATTCTCAACAGTCAAAGTCTGCAATATGCCCAAAATCTTGCTGCTCTGTACAACTCTAACTACATCTATGAAGAATACTGTTACTTTTACAATTTTAATTTTAGTTAAGGCTTCCAAACTTTTACACCAATCTTTTTTGTTTTCACTTCATTTTTTCATAATTTTATTCCTGAAGTTTAGTCAAAATATCAAACCATTCATCATTTTCAGCCGAAAGACGTCCACTGCTGGACATAGGCCTCCCCCAAGCTTCGCCACTTCGACCGGTTCTGTGCTTCTCGCATCGGACTCCCGCGGCCCTCACAAGGTCATCTGTCCACCTTGTGGGAGGCCTTCCAATTTTACGTCTTCCGGTACGCGGTCGCCACTCCAGAACCCTTCGGCCCCATCGGCCATCTGTTCTGCGAGCAATGTGCCCTGCCCACTGCCACTTAAGTTTGGCAATTCTTCGGGCTATGTCGGTTACCTTGGTTCTCCTGCGGATCTCTTCGTTCCTGATTCGATCACGCAGGGAAATTCCAAGCATAGCCCTTTCCATCGCCCTTTGGGTGACTTTAAGCCTTCTTATGAGGCCCATTGTGAGCGACCACCATTCATCATTGATCAACCCATTCATTCCCGCTTTATTAGCAAACACTTTCAACTTCATCCAAATTAATTTGGATGTCCAAATTACGAAATGAACTCGTGTGATTGAACCAAGTTATGTTTCAGAAATCATTATAAAATTGCTTCAAAGGTTTCTCCATTAGCCTTAAAGGTCAAAACCATAAATTGGCCTTATTTCCGAGCAACGTACTATCAAAGGAATCGAGCCGTACGGACGTTCTAATTTTACAGACGATTGAATTAGTCAGAGAGAAAACAAGCCATTTCAATTTATTTATTTTCAGAAACATTTTCATTTTTCAGCCATACTTAAAAGACACTGCTGGCGAGTATTTTTGCGCCACTTCTTCTCCTCAGATACAACAACTTCCTAGTGTTTTACCTAGTGCCTGTGCTGGTAGAATACTCGACGTACCTATTCTTTCGCTTCGGCAAACGAGGCGAAAGAATAGGTACGTCGTACGTCGTACGGTAATCAGTTGTTTTCAACATTTTTTTAATTTTTTTTGTTCCCAATTTGTTTTGATGTAAAATCTAGACCACTCTAAGCACTCTTCTATAATTTTGTCATTCATTTTAAGCATAATTTTATTTAGATTTATCTAAACACCAAACCATCCTACAATTGCAACCGAATCACTAAACAAAAAAAAAAAGATTGCTTGACTTCTGCAACAAATCCCAATTTAACTTTAACACGCCTAAAACCGAATAGCAATAAACTAAATCCAGCGTTACGAACGTAGAATCTATTGTTGTTAATCCATTGTTTAAACAAAGCAATACAAAAGCTTATTCACGCTCGGCTGTGTTTAAGCAAATCGTACTTCAATACAGGGACACAATGTGCTGAACCGCTGTACCGACACAGTAATTAGATTGATCTACAGATCAATTGATCGCAGCTTCGCATATGTGTATTGTGACCTTTGTAGGGTGTATGCGTGGTGTGCTTATTAGGTATTGTGTGTGGAGTGTTACTGTGATTGGGAAGGTGTGTGTGATTCCAATGCGGGGTTGTGATGTGGTATGGTTGTAGTATTCAATCATGTATAGTAGGTTCGTGGAACTACGTTTGACTGAATAGTAGATTAGCACTAACTGCCACACCGTAACGTTTTTGATAGAGAAATATTGCTTAGCCACGAAAATAATAATTCTGTTCTGTTCTAATGATAAAAAGTCAGACGTTTTGAGTGATCACTGCTTCCCTAATTTGTTTTCATTCGAAAGAGGGATCTTCTTAACTTTGTTTCGAAAAAGGAAAGCCTCAATTTCAAGTTCCTTCGGAATGTTAGGGATAACAATGTCAATCAATAACCATCTGCGTGTCACAAGGCTCTATTTCAGCAAAGAATTTATCTGAATCTGGCCTTCGATCAATTCTTGTCAACCACGATTTTTATACGTCGTAAGATTTGATACTTATAAATTTCGAAATTTGGAAAATTCAGACGTTTCGGCAGTACAGGTCAGATAGTGGATTATTGCAAACACTAGCACTTCGTTCGCGTGAAAGTCAACTCATGTTACTCCGGAATAATGTAGCTTTCCGTAGGTGAAAGACTTTTTTAAATCGGTTAAGTACTTTTTAACCCCCGACTCAAAAAGAGGGGTGTTATAACATTGACCGCTGAGTGTGTCAGTGTGTCTGACTGTGGCACCAACCTATCTTCAATCAAATTATTACCTCATCATATCAGCCGAAAGACGTCCACTGCTGGACATAAGCCTCGCTCAAAAGGGAGGGATTTCCCATAATCGCCACGCTTAGCAGGCGAGTTGGCGATCGCAGTATGGTGGTAAAATACATAGCGAACGCTGCTGCCCATTCTCTAGTAAGTCCCTTAGTCGAAGGGAAGAAATGGGAATGAGAAAGTATTACCTACAACTTCTTATTGAACTTAAAGGGCCAATAAATATTACTTTATAACTTTTTAAAGGTTTTTGTTTGGGTCGGGGTTTTTTTATTGAGTTTATCAAATAATTAAACAAACAATAAAATCTTTCCTCTTTGCACCTAATATTAGTGTGTGCGTTACTCCAGCGGAATGTTGTCGCTTTTGAGGATTTCGGCTTAACAGATAATTAGTACCCCGTCTCGTGTAAATGTGCCCGAAATTTAGAATTTGTGCTTCCAGCCGATCCAAAGATATTCACGAAAAACAGATTCCGCTGGAGTAACGTCACCCCAGCGGCATGTTTTTTAACCGGTGGTCGTAGCTGAAAACAAACTAGCTACTTAGATAGATCTAATTTGTGCCTCACACACTCACAGCATCATGCGAAATTAGATGTTTGTTTGTGATTTTCGCATGATGCTGTGAGTTCATAAAAGGTATAAACCACCATAATTGGTAAATTTCTAGGGTTTCTCGTTGAAGCGCAAGGATAGATTTTAAGGTTTTTGAAAAACAATTTCTTATTTTTCAACGGTATCGATTATATAAAAATTAAATTCAAAATTCAAAAAACCCCCGACCCAACAAAAACTCTAAAAAGTGAAAAATAATATTTATAGGCCTTTCAATTTGAACGTAATATTTTGATCAGGGCATTGTCAAGTCGGGGGACGGCTAGGCCTCTGTTTGGCGTTTTCATTGACCGTCCCCCGACTTGACAATGCCCTGATCAAAATATTACGTTCAAATTAAAAGGCCTATAAATATTATTTTTCACTTTTTAGACTTTTTTGTTGGGTCGGGGTTTTTTTAAATTTTTAATTAAATTTTTATGTCTTGCTTTTTAAACTTATTGTCTCCCTTAAATCACCATTTCTCTATAATCTATTCATTGAGACCTTTTCAATGAGCCCAAACACGATACTTCTGCTGTTTGTTGGTGAATAACTTGGGTTTCCTGGAAATTCCAGGTGTTGCTCCAGCATCAGTTCAAGGTTATTTTTTTCGTCTAATATCATTGAAGTAATAGAATCCCAAATTTTGAGTTGATCAGACCCATGGAAGAGGCTAAAATCCTTTTTTCAACCAGAAAAGAGCTGATAATCTACAAACGGCTGAACCGATTTTGATGAAACATGTCTAAGAACACTCCCGACTAGTACACCTTTCAAACAAAAAAAACAAAAACAAAATCGGTTCATCCGTTCGGGAGCTACGTTGCCTCAGACAGACAGACACACACACACACACACACACACACACAGACACGTCAAACTTATAACACCCCTTCGTTTTTGCGTCGGGGGTTAAAAAAATAAAATTGTACAACATACGCACAAATTAAGACCCATTGTCGTAAATAAAATCGTAGTTGTATGTCATGCCGTTTAAGAGATACGGCAATTTGCTAAACGTTACTCCAGCGGCATCTTGAATAACTCAGAAACCTCAAGACGCACAAATTTCATTTTTTGGGCACAATTAGGCACAAATTAGATCTATCTAAGTAGCTAGTTTGTATTCAGCTACGACCACCGGTTAAAAAAAGATGCCGCTGGCGTAACGTTACTCCAGCGGAATCTGTTTTTCGTGAATATCTTTGGATCGGCTGGAAGCACAAATTCTAAATTTCGGGCACATTTACACGAGACGGAGTACTAATTATCTGTCAAGCCGAAATCCTGAAAAGCGACAACATTCCGCTGGAGTAACGCACACAATATTAGTGTAGATAACTATCGAGAGATTATTAACTAACAATACTAAATTATGAAAATCTCTTTTTCAGTATATCGCATAAATTCGGCACTTTATTATCTATCCATGAGATGCCGTCAGAATGTTTGAGTTTAGTTTTCAATGTGGTTGATCGAGTAAATAATGTAATCGAATGTTTTGTGTTTCTTTGTTTTCTAATATTAACCACTCTGCATAGGTATACCTTCCACTGCATAAAATCAAGTGCATTTAACTTAACAGACAGCTGTGCTGCTGGAGCTGATGCTGTTGTTGCGTCACTTCGTCCCAGCTAAACCACTAGGAAGTGATGAAGGGCGGGCGATCTGTCTTTGTAATTTTGAAATTCAAAAAATGCTGATTCTTCACCTAATATGAATAGATGATTGACTTTTGATTGATTGACTATCAAAATTCTTTATCCTCAGGCTTCACCATGTACACGACGTGTGTGATATGGCTCGCGTTCGTGCCGCTGTACTTCGGCACAGCGAGCCACGTGCCCCTGCGCGTCACCAGCATGGCCGTCACCATCTCACTCAGCGCCAGCGTGACGCTCGTCTGCTTGTTCTCTCCTAAGGTAAATATTACCACACTGTAAAGATACTAAGCCTTTCTTTTAAACGAAAACAGAAAACAATGCTACCAAAAATTCGGATTTTTTTATTATGAGCTGAATTTTAACCACTTTTTTTGCAAATGACTATAGAATGACTTATATTTTTGCGTAAAACGCAAGTTTTGTAGTAGTAGTAGTAGAAAGCCAGAATTTCCACACTAAAGATCCAAATTGTAAATTGAAAAAAAAAACTAAACGTTTCTTTCGCTTAAAATAAAAGTAGGTACGAATCGGGTGGTGTTGAAAGGAACAACACTGTCTGTGTTCCTTATTTGCAGTGTTCATTATTTATCTTCTTAATTAGCAGTATAAAGTAATATTTTGTTTCATCTACCTACAAACATTATAGTACGAAAATATGCATTTATTTAATTAAATAAATAATTAATAACGATTTGTGCTAAACTTCCAAAGTAATAATCGATCTTAAATTGCCATAACATAATTCGTGACATTATGGTTTTTGCAAGTGTACCATTTCGGTACCATTTCGGTCAGGGTCAGTAGACCCTGTCCGAAATGAAAGCGTGTTACCTCAAAAAGTAATAATAGGTATTAGTTTCAGTTAAAATAAGAACAACCGATGCAGTATAGTATTACGAATATAATGTGGCTTCACATTCCTCTTAACCTGATAATGTCCATAGAATACACCACCACGTAAGCGACACCGCGGATAAAGGTAGTGTAGACAATAAATACGATTCCGAAACAAGACACGATGCAACTCATTAAATTTCCAGTTTCACAATGAAACGAATTGCACGAGATCTATTTTTAAAACAAAACAAAAAGGTCAGTCGAGTTAATATGTTAGCAGCCTCTTTACGGTTCATTGAACGGAGATCAGCATCAGGCCAGTAGCCACGAGATATGTTATGGGTCGAAGCTAAAATACGGACGCAAACGCATTTTATTCCCTGATAAAAAAAAAGGGCGCGGCGGGGCTACCCTCTTTTAAATAAATACAGCCAGTCATTAAAATGAGAAACATCCCTTTTATAACAGGTCCACTAGACGCTTCAGGCAAACTATTTTTTTCCCAATATTCGCTGTTAGTCCAAAAATAGAATTTTGTATAATATTCCGGTTATTCGTATGCATGTGAATAGAGTTTACAGAATTTATTTTTATGAAAGCTCTTCGTTTTCTACTACTACTATGCTTAGTCTTTTTTTTTACTTTTTTTTTGTTGTTCGTTCCATTTTCTGGCAAACTTTATAAATTAAGATTTTTATTTTGCCAAATAAAATTGTGTCGACGACCTCTTTATAATTTTTCTTTTATTTTAGTATTTATAATTCGAATACCCCTTTTCTTGGAGTTCAAAGTCCCTTGTGTACTACTCTGATACATACTTCATATTAATTATTATGACCGATTCAACTGCAAGCTTGATATTAGAACCCCATAGCCTGTTTGTAAGCATAAACTAAACCCCACTTAAAGAAATAAAGAGTTGACAATGCCTGACTTTATACTTGCATCGTCAGAACCATTCGTTAAATTTATAATTTACTCGAAGACTTGTTTTTTATAACCATAAGTTAAATAGGAGCTTTTCTATTATTTTCAGCTATACATAATCCTGGTCCGGCCGGACCGAAATGTCCGCCAGAGTATTATGCCGGTCCGGTACAGCCGCAAGCCGCCTCCGGCGCCGCTGCTGCCGCAACCGCCTGTCAAAAGTAAGTATACCTAAATTCTTTGGAACTAATGTCTTTAACTATCTGATGAAAGTTGAAACAGTCCTCCTGTTCTGGTATTTTTTTACGTAATTAGTCCTTAAAGGGAATTAGTAACACAACAATTTGTATTTAGAAGGTTTCAGGTAGAGGCTTTTTCAAACAAATATTGTTTGAATACCTTATTCATTTTTAATGGAATAATCATCGACGAAATCAAAAATTCATAAAATTTACCTCCGTTAAATTGTCAAATTAAAAACATCTATAACATGATTTAAAATTAGAATTGGGGGTACTTTATATTGGTATCCACAGATAGCTTCTGATCCATCTGTTAAAATTTTCTTCAGATACTTTTTTGCAAAAACAGAAACAAAATAAAACTAAGACACACAGATGACAAGACAACAAAGGACAATAGTACAACTAGACAACTTGTGATAAATAATGTAGGTTCTAATATTATCAGATTGTGTACAGAAAGACTACAGACTGATTATAGCTTAACTGTAGGCTGACTACATACTGACTAGGTTTAGGCAAACTGTAGACTGACCACAGACTGATTAAACCATGACTTCAGACAGACCACACACTTATTATAGCTTAGTAATCAAATTAATTTTCCTATTACAGAAGCACCAACCGCTAACAAAGAGACCCAGACCGACCCTGCCGACTTCAAACACCTCAACGGCCAAACGATCCAACCAATTGGCGACGGAGACAAGAAACATGACGACCAACCAAAAGAAGGCGTCAAAACGCAATGCAACAACGTTAAGCCTATCAACACCCAAGAAAAGTCTAGCAGCACGTCAGTAACCAATGATAAAGCTGACACCTTATAGCAAAGACATTCCTCACGATCACTCCTTGATTACTCACACAAAAATAATAATGTTAGTTTTAAAAAGAAAAGTTGCTCATGCAAATATAGGGAAAGAAAACCTGTTGTAGTTTAATCAATTTTTATAATGTATAAAACTTTCGTAGAAAGCTTTTGTTGTACATACAAAGATACGCGCAATCATATTGGGTATGTAAATAAATAAATTATGACTTTCTTACTCTAGTCCTGTAAATAATGAATGTAAATATAAAGCAAAAGACGAATAGTGATGTTAACTGTATATACTCGTAAATGTATTTAATGTTAAGCTTGTCGTTTTGTATATTAAATATTTAATGTTAAGTTATAATAAACTTAGTATAATTATAATATGTGCAGAGTAGAGCCTTGAGCCAGGACAGTAGAGACAAAAGTATTTAGTGTAGATATTTTAAAATTTTCTAATTGTCAACTGAATTTAATCTATGCAAGAAACGCTGCATTTCCACTTGCGTGTTATTAATTAACAATCGCCATCATTTACAAATTACGTTTGTTGTTATATTATATTTTGTTATTAACGTTATTTGTTTCATTAAGTGGAAATCCAGAGTTATTGCATCTCTGCAATATGACTTATAAAATACATATCACACATTTTTCAATACTACAGCAAAATAATCAGCTTAAAAGTGTTTTTAAATAAAATGTATTAATTATAATATTGTCGCTACTGTCTTGCTCTTCCTGTGCATATTATTTTACAGTTTTAAGAGAAATAAGATCGTAAATGTTAAGAACGTATTTACGAAAATAAACAGTTTGATGTTACTTATCTGATTTTGTTTTTTTGGTCCTTTCCAATAGAAATACACACAGGGATTACCTAAGATTTAGAGCACTACCTATTCTTCATGTAGATACAATACTTTGAGCTCACTTTAAATCGGGCTAGTATATCAGCCTACATAACCCACTGGCCCACTGACGAGATATTTTTATTTACTTACATTAAACACTGATATATAATTACATATGATTTATATTATAATAATTTGATAACTAGGGTATCAAATAAGTAGATAATAAAAGAGTAAAATCAAGAAGTCTCGTTTCGCTCAAAACTACGACGACCGTTTGCGAAAGAATTGAGTAGGACACTAGTAGTGCTTTTTTTGACATCTTGGAGATTATCGGCCCTGATTGGCCAGAACCGTGAAACCGGAATATACGCAAAATACTCCAATCAAATGAGCGTATGTCATTAATGACTTGCCACCAGAATGTGATACTGTCGTGAACACTACCAATGTTTATAGTAGGTGAGTTCTGAAAAATCTTGCAGAAGAGCATTCTATTTCCAATGATACGATTTTCAGTTAGAAGCATTACTTATGAGTACATAGGTGTTTAGTTAAAACTACTGGTCAAACTGATTTATCAGGTCATAAACCTGAAATTAATAAATTGGGAAATACCCAGCAATTTACGGCGTAATACCTATTATTTACATGCGTTCCGTTTGGTACCGGACGTAAAGAATAGCACCATACTTCTTCACGTGGGTGTCGTAGGAGGCGACTAAGGGACATACTAGAGAATATGCAGCAGCGTTATCTATGCATTGTACCACCATTCACCATACTGCGATCGCTAACCCGCATGCCAAGCGTGGCGATTATTGCAAACTCCCAAAAACGGTCGAGGGCCTATGTCCAGCAGTGGACGTCTTTCGGCTAAAATGATAATTGTGATGACATGCCATGCCGCTAACTGTTCCACTTATTATGGCGAATTATAAAAAGCCTAAAGAGCCTGAATCAAACTCGGTTTAAAATAAGTTATAGTATCTTTGTCCAAACTAAGTCACGTATCTTACCCAAAACATTGAGAAGCATTCAAAAATGTTGCTGTTGGTAAACTTATCAAACACGAAGACGAATATTTATAGGAACTTTGTTATTCGTGATGAATAGGTATGTCAAAATTATAGATAACTATCGAATACACCAATCGATTGTTTTTTTTTTTTTTTTGCTACATTGTTAAGGAAAATGTGTTAGACAGCCTATGGGCAGTAGGTACTAAAATTGGTGGTTTGCCACGAAATTTTTTTCCGAGAATCTTTCCAAGGTTGTGAGGTTAGCATTGGAATAGTAACCTATCAATTAAAACAAAAATAAATCTATCAATGAATATTAACGGTTTCAACTTCATATAAAAACGTCGCTCGAGGTTATATTTCCGACACGTGTTATCTTCTTCAAATAACCATGACACATTCGATATTACAATAAGTATCTGAACACATACAATTAAATTCAATTTATTCAGAATATGAAATCATAAAAAAAAATCAAACGAAATAGTTCAATGTCAACCCATTTTTATTAATAAAACATTTTTTTTTAATAATGTCCATATCATCCTACATTAAACAAAAATTTCACTCGAGTTTAAACGTTTGGTCATACACAATATATCACATGTCGTCAACGGAGTAGCGACACTATCTAATTGGGATGCTTGAATTTTTTTTTAAATGCATATCTTTAAATCAAGAACTTCTCGTTTGCATTTTAATTATCTCAATACATACTCAATGAATATGCTCAGCGTTTGGCATATTACTTCTGTAGGTAATCAGTGACGCACATACATCGATAAGTTACGATAAGATAACCCATTCTAATATTCTGTGAGTCAGTCTAAATTGTGTAGGCAACCACCATGGGGCCCAAAATGCAAGAAATCGAAGTCAAATATAATATCGAAGACAGCGTGGTGTTATGTGCTCTTCCATATAACAAAGCAGATTATCAAAAAGCTGAGGACAAGCCTAAAGATGCGGAACGTTCGGGAGATGCTTGCGTTAGGACAGCACCATCAACTAGTGAGGATTCAGAGGAGGTGGATCCTCTGAGGGTATCTACGAGGGCACGATTCTCTTATGAATTAGACAGGTGGGTGAAAAGCAATAACAAAATGAATGTAGCACTAAAGATAGAACTGGTTGCCTATAAAGATATTGTGAGTAAAATGTTAGCAGTGCTTCTGAACATTGTGCGTTAACGATCCGTTTGTATATTTCATCAGCTAAGTACTTCCGTGTTTACCACTCATGTATGGTCGTCAATGCATTCAGTTTAAAAACATAACATATATGAAAGGCCTTCCTTCGATTGAAATAACAATAATCCTGTCTGCAAAAACAAATATTTAAAACAGAATGAGCTGCATCTCCTTAATAAGAATTTTCACTAAAAATCACCCTTTATCAAAGTCACAATCATAATTCTTAAAAATCGCCTTAAATAAATATTTAACTAATTACAGATACAGCAAGAACGCTATGTTAATTTTTGAAGGTAATGCATCAGACGTTGCCTTCGAAAATGGCGACGATACTCCACCTCAAGCTGACGACATGAGCATGAAATTTAAACGTACTTTTGAAAAATTCCGCTTCGAAGTCAATGTTTATAGGAACTTGACTGATGAAGAAATTGCTAGCACTTGTGAAAGATGTAAGTTTGTTTTATGTTGATTTGTGTTGGCATAGTTGAACACAGGCTTCTTTAAAATTCATCAACATTATTTCAGCCGAAAGACGTCCACTGTTGGACATAAGCCTGCTCCAAGCGGGGAGGGAATTGCCATAATCGCCACGCTTGGCAGGCGGGTTGGTGATCGCAGTATGATGGTAAAATGCATAGAGAACGCTGCTGCCCATTCTCTAGTAAGTCCCTTAGTCGCCTTTTACGACACCCACGGGAAGAATTGGGATGATGCTATTCTTTTACGTCCGGCACCACACGGTACAATAATTACTGTTATATTATTCATTTCGGTTAATCATCATATGCCTTACCTAGTACAAGAGAACGCTGAATCTATCTTCTTGTTTTATAATCCTTTGGTCAATAGATACGTAAGCAAGATTTAACATTCGAAATATTAGTATCACCTGTGTTATAACAACATTGTGAAGTAGGGGGGGAGATGTCTATACTTCCAGAAACTTCGCCAAAAAATAATCAATGGCCTAGCCTTTTCCTATATTGGGGGTCGGCTTCCAGTCTAACCGGATGCAACTGAATATCAGTATTTTACGTGGAATGACCCATCTGCCAGCCCAGTTAGTGGATAATACGATACCTACCCTTTTATAACGTAAGACTGGTTGTCGGTCAGACTTTCGGGCTTCTGACGACCGTAACGACTGTCAAAGATCCACGAATAACAGCCGAGACCAACGGGTTATCGTGCTTTCCGAGGTCGAACCAACTGCGGAGGAGTAGCTAAACCTGTTCGATCGACCCGTGCAGGTGTTATTTTTTAGTCACAGCCCACATTAGGTAAAAAAGTACTGTAGTTTAGAAAAGAGCAATCCCATCTCAAAGCCATACCCGATCCATCCCACTTGCAAAATCAAACATCTCAACATCCTTGCCTCTATGTTCCAGTCTTTCATCGAGACTTCACGGACTACGGTTGCGTGGCAGTCATTATGCTGGCAAAGATAACGGATGGTATTGTGGAGTCAAGTCACACTCCCAATAGTGAACACGGAGTTATGCGATACATGTCGGATCTCACACCCCCTACTCTGCAGGACAAGCCAAAAATCTTTATTGTTCAGGTAAACACGATTGCAACTGGTATAACTAACTCCACATAAAATGTAAGGACATGACATTATGATCGTGAAAATAATCAAAGGCATGGTCCGGTAAGGACCAAGCCCGGGTCGACCCCGCTTTATGTTTAACGCGCGACTCAAAGAGATGTCAGTACCAACTGGTGGAGTCCGGAAGGGCCGATGCCTGCCAGGGTTGCGGGTTCTTCGAAAGATATACCGTGGCCCCTGGCACACAGGCAACTGAGGGAACACGGGTGGGTTTTAGTCAGTAAAAGTCTGACACCTGGCCCTCCCGCTCCACCCAGAGCGGGAGAAGTTACGTAATGTTTTCCCATCCTAAGGCATGGTTTTTATCTTACTTCCCGGAACTACATTGCCTACCTAAATTTTATACGCATACTTTTCTATATTTTATGAGTGACTAATCGTTAAATACCTATTATGGTACTTAATTATTGTCACTGTTTCAATTCTATCAAGATAATGTCGAAGGATAGTAGGTAGTTGTAGATTATTGATGCAAAATGATCTACTAAACGTTATCTACTTAAGATAACTTTCAAGAATTCCATGAAACTTGTACCTATTCTGTTGTACGGAATCATAATGATTAATAAAAAATGATTATAATGTTTTCAGACTGAAGACTTTTACGTCATTCCTCGGGCTCGAGTTTGGTCGACATTACCTCAAGACAACCTGGAGTTCCGACTAGCAGTCCCCATCGTCTCCTCTCCTGATCCGCGAGGCAGAAGATCGAAGTATGTTACAATACCTTTATTTTCTGTTTATAGATGATCAGCCGTTATAGTTGTATTAACTCCATATTAAACAAATATTATGGATCAGCCTACTAACCCATGAATCAATTATTACGATGTCTTAGATTCAACGCTGAGTGTTCGCAGTCCCGTTAATTATTTTGACTTCAACTGGAACAATACCTATCTACACTTAAGCATCAATCTTTGCCTTCTCGGAGCAAGGATTACCACTCCGATCCTGTGAATTTCCACGACTTTCACGAACCATGGTGCACCATGATTGTGGTCCTAACAAACGACCTGCACTGCGGTTTCTGTTACTTGTTTGCTACCCAAAGACCTTCAATCCCATCGGCTGTATCTTCCGCCTGCTCGTATGTGCTAAGTTAGACAACTTTGGTTCATTATCACTAACCTAACCTGTTGTTTTTTTTTTACAGAGTCCACTGCCTTTTGGAGCATATCTACGAGAAGATCAACAGTCTTGGAGACCAGACTGACCTGCAGACTATCCTCACTGATTCTTGTAATGAATACGTCCGTACTTCCGAGTTCTGCGTTGTTCCTGGATTCTATTCTACTTTGACTAAAGAACTTCGATTGGTTAGAACGCCTGAGCCATGATTACAGATTTGTACTGATTTAGGAATGTACCTACTCGTAAAAGTGAGTCTCAAACTCGTGATGTAATTTCTGATTAGGTTTTGATTAAATTCAACAGAAGGCATGCCTTCTCTTGAATACCTATTGGCATCATGGCACTTAACGATGAAGAAGCTTACCAATTTTTATTTTTTATCCTGATAAGCTTAACTTTTCTATTGGCAGAGCTGTTGGGAAAAGTATGCACTGCTATTATTTACAGCCTGCATAAATATCGTAAAGCGCCTTATTATTGTATGTAGCTACATAACACCGCAAAATCCGTGTAATGACGTCATAACAATATGGACACCTGATAGGGAATTCTATAAATATTGTGACTTAAATTAATATAAGTTCTGTTAATAAAATTGTTTTATTAATTACTTTATTAACAGTATCTTTACGACGACGTGTATACATAAGACTTGTCAAGCCAGAGGAACATAAAAAAATCTTGCGGAATTATGATGAAAAGAGGGCATTGGATAGAGACATAGAATTGGAATAAGTCACAGTAGTGCAACCAGTGGTCACGTATCTCAACCAAACTTCCCGACATATAACTAACTTCATGTAGCAACCGAGAGATAATTATGGATCAGTAAATAAACGTAAGTAGGCACTTGACTGATGGCAATACAAAAGTAAAACACACCAAATGGGAGGTTTATCACAATGATGATTACCCACGATTAATCGAATTTCCCCACTAAATTGATTAATGGCAAGTGAAAAGCCCCATTCGTCGGTAATACGACTAAATAAGGTTGAGCTTCGCAGCCCTGGAAATTAGAGGGTGCTAGGGCTCAAAATAGCTGGCTGCTGTTGGGCCCAGAGCCAAATCTCGAGTAATTCATCAATCAGTGTGATTAGTCGGCGATATTGATGACGCGAACCAAATCTTTGGAGATACGAGTTTCTTATCGAGCTTACCTATTCGGCTTTTCTGTGCCTGCGTTTTTGAAAGCTATACAAACGTACTTTTGTACAAAGAAGAAGAAGGAAGGAAGGTATTGGTAGATCGAACAATGTGTATCGTAGATCGTTCAGAACTCCTTTGAAGCACTTTGTAGTTCTGAACGATCTACGATTTGCACAAAACTATTTAAATCTACCTCATCATCTCAATCGAAAGACGTACCTACACACTGTAGATCAGGTATTTCTCAAAGTGGGCGATAACGCCCCCTTGTGGAATAGAATGAGATAAACGAGTTTGTGCATGTTTGTGTTGTTCCTGTCGGTGCGTGCTGTATTTCAATTTTATATATAAAAGCACGTAATAATTCGCGGTTTCGCGCACATTCGTTAAGCAAATACTTAAGCTCAACACTTTACTTTTTCGTAATTGTGAAATAAAACCATGTCGGAACCAAAAAAGAAGAGACAGCAATACAGTGCGGAACATCCTATTAGTATTATAAATGCGAAAGTGACAGTGTCTGTCTGCCGAAATTTGGCAGAGATATAGACTGGGATGTGGAGAAGGACATAGGCTACTTATTTACGCGATAACCGACATACACGCGTGCGGAACCGCAGACAAAAGCTAACATTAAATACGAATTTGAAAACAATTTTTTGCCGGCGACTTCACCCCCGTAGAGGTCCTAAATTGGAACGGACTATCGAGATAAAAAGTATCCTATGTGTTATTCTAGGTTACAAACTAGGTATCTATGAGCCAAACCCGTTCAGCCGTTTTTGCATGATTGAGTAACAAACATTTAAACATACAAATTTTCACATTTTTATTAATAGGACAGTAGGATACCACAAACCCATCTTCGGAGAGGCAATCTATGCGTCCTAACAGCCCCAGTCGCCGCAGGAGACGCCCTGGGCGTCGGGAATCCCAGGCCGATTCCCGGCCACGGTAGGCGCGGGCTTGCAGACGGCGAGTCATAGGTAGCTCGCCGTCCTATAAGGACCAAGCACGGGTGGATAGCGCGTTGTGTTCTACGCGCGTCTCAAAGAGACGTCAGCACCAACTGGTGGGGTCCGCGAGAGCCGATGCCTGCCAGGGGTGCGAGTTGTTCAAAAGAGATTCTGTGGCCCCTGGCACACAAGCAACTGAAGAAAAACGGGTGGGTTTTAGTCAGTAAATGTCTGAAACGTCTTCCTGCACCCAGAGCGGGAGAAATTCTTTGATGATTTCCCAAAAAAAAAACGGCTACTTATTTCAATAATTCGAAGTCACGTTTGGTGCATGTCGAATGAGTCATGGGCCTAATCTACCACCATGTGGGTCCCAGAACCGCAGCTTCGGCTCGCTGGCCGGCCCTGCCGGCCAGCCTCAGCAGCGGCGGCGGGCGTTGAAACCACCTGCTCCTCAGCTCGCAAGCCGCCTCGCCCCTCCGCGCCTACGCGAACTTAAATTACACACTAGGGGTAGGGCAGATAAGACTACGTAGAGTCGGTTTTGCAGCAATTAGTTTTTGCCAATTTTGAGATTTCCAAAGTAACTACTTTTTTTGGATCTGGTGTTCACAATTTATAATCATCCTACATTGCTTCTTACTGACAATAAAGCTGATCGTTGGACGCCGCTTTGTAGAATGTATCGCCACCATGATCCGGCTGAACGAAAGGTAGCCGCATTTCAAAACAGCGACGTTTTTCAATCGGGCGGGCCTATTTGTAATACGGCGTGTTATACAATATGGCTGCGACATATATACCAAAACACATCTTCAGGGTGATATCTTTATTATCCAAAAGATCCATGCGACAAAATACAATTTTAAACATATCTACAACTACTAGATAGATATATAGAGTGTCGGTATAGCGTTGGCCGCTCTCCCTATCCCCTACGGCCGAAAACTGGTAGGCGAGACGGCTTGTGTTCCACGCGCGCTGTCAGAGCTGTCAGCAACCACTGGTGGGGCCCGCAAGGGCTGATGCCTGCCAGGGGAGCGGGTTGTTCGAAAGAGTTACCGCCGCCCCTGGCACACGGGCAACTGAGGGAACACGGGTGGGTTTTAGTCAGTAAAAGTCTGACACGTCCTCCTGCTCTACCCAGCGGGAGAAGTCATTTGACGATTTCCCACCCAAAAAAAAAAACCATAGTCATCTTGAAAATAGTTAGAATAAACTTAAGTATTAGGTTTAATACGTTACATACGACTACATCAGATATTTTTCATCAATAAAAATCCAAAGCGCAAGAACGAACGAATTTCATGTGGATTGGATCCTTTTTGTGTAACTACGTTCAATTGTTCTAATTCTTTTCTTTTGGCAAACGTTTTGTTTCGATAACGAGACTACTAAGTATATCATACTAAGTAGGTACTAAAAAACTAAACTAGTTTTGGGTCGGGGTTCAGTGGGGCTTAGATGTCCCAGTGGTAATAAACTACCTAACTACCTATTCCTTAACATTTCTAAGGTAGCCTTATCTTTTTATCAGCACCTATAAATGATGTGCAGCCGTAAAGAGAACCTTTTCTCTGTACCTATTCAGTCGTCAAAACCGAGCTCTGTAGGTAATAGAAGAGGTCGATGCAGAGGAAACATTTTTGATGTGAGAGTAAAAAAATATCTCGTTGTTTTATTTGTAACGTAAAAAAAAACTGGGAGAATTAATTTAGGGTATTTTTTTTTATTAATAGTGAATCTCCACCCTAATTGCGTAACTCACGATTCATCATAATCTGTTTCGTTTTGAAACGGATTGTAAAACCATTGCTTCATAAATGTGTTCGAATAATGTGTCTGCTCAACGACGTAAATAACTCAATGAATATTGTTGAACTGTCAAAACGAAACCGATTATGATTAATCGTGACTTACGCAATTAGGGTGCTGGGGTAAACTGCGACTAAGCGTGGGGTAAAGGGAAAACCAGGCCTGGCAAAACTGACTGCATTGTTGTCTGTCTGAAATGTAGGCCATGTTCCGAGTTGCGATAATATCGATTTGAGCGAGCTCACACCCCTTCGGTTTAGCGAAAAGTTTAATGTGGTGAGTATATGTTTTAAGGTTGAGTGAACACTTTTATCGCGATCACGAGCGTTCCGTATTGATGAAAAAAATGACGGTTCCTTGCTGTCAGAATCGTGATATCCAACTCGGAACGTAAAATATCGATGTGAATGCTCACAGCTAATTTTCTACTCTGTGCTGTTGTCATTGACAACTTGTCAAAGAGAAAGAGTAGAGTACAGGAGTATATGGGCGCATTCCGTATTAGACAAATAGTGATAATATCGCGAAGCCAACCAAAATAAAAATCAGTACTAATGATCTGATAGCTCTTAAATTTTTTGACTATTCAATTTGGTCGGGTTCGCGCTATTATCACTTTTGTTGCATTTCGGAACACGGCATTTATGTTCTGTGGTAGAGTATTGACATTTGACATGCTGTTGTTTATATTTTTATTAGACCGCTGTGCTGTGGTTTCTGATTAACTCTGGTTATTGTTAAAACTATTTCCTCTTTACTATAAAAATGGATGAAGAAGTAATAGAAACTATAAGAGAAACCAGTCGTCATCTTTTATTACTGAACAGGCGAAGGCATCGTGACGAAGTAGCTGATGTTCGACGGTCCATGGTCGGTTTGCGGTAAGACCAGTACCAACGTTATTTTACTTTCTTTTAATAATTTATTTTTAACGTGAAGGTACCTATATCTTCGATTTGCTGCGCTGTAAAACGTCAAGGAAAATCAATAGTAGTGGTGCATTAGTCTAGGCTCCCTGATTGACTTGACGTACCTACATTTACTTTACATTTATATCCTGCATTTACTTTCAATCAGACCCGTTACGTACTCATCTAGTGAATGGCAAAGTGTTTTCATCTTATTTTATTGTTATTATAGACAGGCTTTAACTTTTCATGAAGAAATTTTCACAATACAACACTGCCAGAAAAAATATTGTATATTATTATTATTATAACTAAAGAATTTACAAATTTTCAGCACCAATTCGGATATTGTGGCAAATATAGCAAGAAAATTAAAAACGAAGTCTACCGTCACTGTATCACAGCTACATACCTTGAAGAATTCCTTGATGGATGATGCAGCTAACATAGAACTGGTCTTACATACTGAAGGTGCAGTCAGAGGATTGGTGAGGGAAATGACAGGTAAGCTTATCTGACTGCTAGAAGATATAAAAGTTAAAAAAGACCCATGTTCAAACAAAAACCTCTAAACAGTAATAAATAAGTTGTTGAAGGTAATATTTTGATCAAAGCATCGCCACATCAGGGGCAACTATTGAACATGTTATGTCATTGGGTCTTCTTGGGGTGGTTCTACAATAGCATACATATGGGTAGAAAGATTGGTAAAATGAAATGCATGTTGATGGCATTAAACATTTTTTAAGCTCCTTAGAAACAGTAAAAAAATCTGTGAAATCTTACCAGTAGCATGTTAATTGCAAGAACTATGATACAATTTGAATAAATTCACATTAGTAAATACTTGCCTAGTAGATTATTGTAGTGCATGGATGATTTTTTGCACTTTATCCAATAGAAATACAACAGCTTCAGTATGTTTCACAATAGATACTTAATTAATAATAAAATAGCATTTTTTCATGATACCTTTAGATTTGAGTAATTTTTGATTCCTTAATTTGAAAATGTCCAGTTACTCTGCAGTCCTTTTACTACTATGAAATTAATATAAATAAAAAAGAAAAGCTGTTAGTTAGTAAGTGTATCATATTGTTTCAAAATGAGAGTTTTGTCCGAGTGAGATCTTAATAATAAAAATTGGACAAAATGGAATGTCCTTTTTTCTATGGCAATTGTCCAGATGGACAGGACAACATCTGTCGGGTCAACCACTATTAGTATTACAGTATATAACAATAAAAATATCTATCTGTGCTTTCCAGGTATTGATGTGAGCAAACAGGGTGCAGCGTTAGGATGCTTTTGTAACTTGGCCCTTGGAGAAGCCAAAGCTTGTCTAATTATTGCCAAGGCAGCGGGACCATACCTTGTTCCTATGCTTGATAATATGAACGCTGAGTTGGCTGTGAGTATGTTAAAATATATGTATTATATATAGGTGATGAGCATGTGGATCCTAAAGTAACATAACTCTGACATCATCCTCCTCGTCTCCTGTCTTCTTTAGCTTGCCCTTACCCCAATTTATTTGAACAACATGATACAACATCTTATGATATTATGCATATCATTATTGCGCAAGTCCATCAAAAACTTATCTGTAAAAGATCACCATTTGAAACACTGAGTTAACTGTTAGTACTCCTATTTGTATTTTTTTTTATCTGGCTATACGGGCCCACTGCTGAGCAAAGGCCTCCCCAAAATTCCTCCAGGCATCCTTTTCCAGGGCCACCTGGGTCCGCATCTAGGTCGTCACGCGATTTTTCTTTGGCCGGCCTCGGCGGTGCCGTCCATCCTCATTCACCCATTGTGACTATTGCCCAGCGGCATGCGGCTGTCGTGACCCGCCCAGTCCCATTTTAGCCTGGCAGCCTTTTCGCCTTCGTCTAGGATTCCCGTTTTGAAGCGCAGCGTGTTGTTTCGTATTCTGTCGGTTCGTTTAACGCCTAAAATAATGCGCTCCATTGCTCTTTGGCAAACGCCAAGGCGGAACTTATGGGACTCGGTGAGTGACCAGGTCGGAGCACACTATGTTAGGACAGGCAGAATACACATATCGATGAGTTTTCGCTTCAGGGAAATCGTTAGATCAACCTTCATTAGCGTCTTCGTGGACCAGTAGCTTTTCCAGGCATTTTCGATGCGGCGATCGATATTTGTTCGGTAATTTGTAATGGGGTCCAAAAAATATTTGTCTCCATCTATTAATACAATATACACACTTCGTTTGACGGGGCACATCCCTTTGAAGTCCGTACCAACCATTAGCAAAAGAATTTGTAAATAGAAATCTTGAATTAATTATAAATAATTTATTTGCTTATGCCATAGGTATACTGATGATTTAGAATGTTTATAATTAATAGTACCGATATATTAGCAGCAGATGATATCATCCAGCCAGCTAGAAATTATTGAAACAAATGCCAACGATGTTGATGGATTTCACATACCTACCTACATTATTTATTTTATTTAATAATTTATATACACAGTAAAATACGCAGGTGATACGGCACCATTCAAATATAATATCACAACTTAACTTGGCCACCAGATCTGCTTATGTAGACCAATGGAAGCTTTCAAAGTAAAAATATTTTTTCAAAATCAAGAGCTGTCAACCCTGGCTACACCCCCCCCCCCCCCCCCCGAGTGGGTTCCCGCATTGTCGTTGCGGGGGGGCTCAGTAACCGTGGATGCCGGCCACGGTGAAGCCAAGAGGAACCCAAAGGTGGGGCCGCTCGTCAGGGCTTTTGCCTCAAAGCCGACGACGTAGCGGCCAAAAGGTAGGTTGCGGTGAGGTGCACCGCAACTGAGGTGGGCCGCGATGTCGAATGGGAGGCATCGCGGCTGAGGGTTACGGGCTGCGGTAGAGGAGGAGTGCCGGTGCTTCTGAGCAGCGCTCTTCCCTTCCGTGGCCTGGACGGGGCCGCCACCGTTTGATGGCGGACGTGGTGGGGCCGCAGGGGAAGAGGAGTGTCGGTATAGCGTCAGCCGCTCTCCCTATCCCCTGCGGCCGAAAAGTGGTAGACGGGATGGCGCGTTGTGTTCCACACGCGCGCCGTCAAAGATGTCAGCAACCACCGGTGGGGTCCGCAAGGGCCGATGCCTGCCAGGGGTGCGGGTTTGTTCGAAAGAGATACCACAGCCCCTGGCATACGGGCTACTGAGGGAACACGGGTGGGTTTTAGTCAGTAAAAGTCTGACACGCCCTCCTGCTCTACTCAGCAGGAGAAGTCATATGATGATTTCCCACCCAAAAAAAAAAAAAAAAAACCCTGGCTACACACTGCTTAAATGGAGTTGATAGTATTTATTATTCAAGACAAATTTTGTGACATTTGTATCAGTATTTCATGTTTGTATACTTCATCATCATTATCATTTCAGCCGAAAGACGTCCACTGCTGGACGTAAGCCTTATATATTTCCTTTATATACCTACTTAGACCATAATAACCTTATTACCCTTGGTATTTAATTTGACCTATTAAGCCAACATTATGCATTCGCGCAATGGTGTGTAAGCAAGTTAGCGTTACAATAAATATTTCCCCTTGAGGATGATCATTATCAGTACCAAAGTTAAGCGTTTTTGAACTCTTCCACATTGAAGTCCACAGCTCAACTTTCCTGGCAAGGCCTTATGCAGAAAAGGTTGAATTAAACAAAGAGTTATTACAATACTAAGTTTATTTAATGGAATAGAGACCATTGATGTGATGACACAATAAAAACCAAAAATAGGGGCCGTCATAGTCGAAATTGGATTCTACACCTGATAACATTGAATCAGCTTCATTGCTTTCCTCACTGCTACTGTCCCCAACATGTATTATGAATCGCTCAAGTTTCGTTTTCAACAATACGGTTCCTTAATTTGTTCTGATGTTCAACATTTAGTACATGATCAATGTACTTCTTCCAGTCATCAGCAGTTATGGATAGAAAAAAATATTTTATGAAATTTTGTATTTCAGACCCCAGTGTTCCTATATTTTTGCTTGCTACTTTTTTCTTCGCCTGACTCCATACAAGCTCAATTGCATTGAGGTCGCACTGATACGGTGGCAGCAACAAAAATTCGTGATTGTAGGTATGACTATTTTTTTAGTACTTCTGCTTCGTAAACAGCTGCAATTTTATTATCTTTCACCTTTCACATTAATTCAGCTTTGGTATGATACTCTCCAAAATGAATGTTATTCTCTTGAAGTCATATTCGGTGAGTAGCTTTAGAATCAGACATAGTAGGAGGTTTGTTCAATTGTTTCACATGTTAACTTGCATTGTCCATTACAAGTACACTAGCTCTAGTGAATTTGTCTAGGTTTTTGGTATCAACATTTCCTCAAACCATTTCATAAAGTTGGTATCATTTAATTCATCATGGTAGTCAGCTGATTTGGATTTGAGCTGAATACCAAAAGTGCACCTGGCGCAAACCCTTCCTCCGATCCTGCATACGCAATGATTGCTTTTTTCCTGTTGATAGATTAGTAGTGAAACCACTTATTCTGATGGTACATAATATGTCTCACCAAGGTAAATAATCTGCTAACCTTCTAGCCTCTTTTGATGTATTGTCCCCAAGAACCTGTGTCTTCATGCCGGAATATCATATTTTACTGTAAGTAAAGCCCGTTCATGTTTACTGTTTTGAAACTCCAACCCGTTCTTCTGTAAAATGTTTCTAAGGGTTTCACGGCATTCCATAAATCCAATTGATTCTTTCAACTCATTGTACAGGCTTCTCAGTGTTGGTACTTGTTTTTTCACTCCATAAAATTCGTTTATTTTGTTTCTTATAGCCGAAATATCCAAATTATCCAAATTGGAAACTGTTGCTGAATGTAGAAAAGTTTTCCCCGGAGTATTCCACTGTTCTTAATGTCTAGTAATTAAGAACAGTGGAATACTCCGGGGAAACCTTCACTTTTAATTCTTCTTAAGGTCTTCACACTTACATCCGAAGAGAACAAATCCAAAAAAGAAAATACCGTATAATAATAATAAATCAGTCATTAAGTAAAAATCTATAATAAAATTACAAATCATCATCATTCTCCTGCCCTTATCCCAATTTAAATGAATAAAAAAAAAAAAATGGACCGCAACATGTCCCTTTCTATTGTCGTCATTTCGGTAGTCCCTACCTACCTATAATAAAATACAATTATTACAAATATAATAATAATATAACATATGGCAATATATATGGCTCCAAAGATCACACGCTCGCTTGGCATCCCAGTTTCAGTCAGCCTTAGAGTCAGGGTCGCTGCCCCAGTTTTTAACAACAGGGATAACCCACCTGCTCCATAAATCAGGTAGTACTGCGGAACCCAAAAATTATAGACCGATCACTTGCCTACCGACGGTCTATAAAGTTCTGACATCCATTTTGAGAGCTAAAATTTACCATCATGTAGAGACCAACTCTATCATGTCTGCCTCTCAAAATGGATGCCGGAACGGGTCCCGCGGTACTAAGGAGCTGCTCCTCATTGATATGGCCATTAGCCAACAGGTCCGCCGTTCCCGAAAGGATCTTTCGACATGTTGGATAGACTATAAGAAGGCCTATGACTCGGTGCCACATACATGGCTTAGGAGGGTACTGGAGTTGTATAAAGTAGATGCAACTCTGCGTACCTTCCTGACTTCGTGTATGGGGCAATGGAGAACGGTCCTTCGCTATCCAGGATGTCGAACTATCCAGAGGAATAGCGAGCCGATAAGGATCGAGCGAGGCATATTTCAGGGCGATAGTCTGAGTCCGCTTTGGTTCTGCCTAGCCTTGAATCCTCTTAGCATATTGCTCGAGCATTCAGGTATAGGCTATCGGCTGAGGAGAGGTGGTCAGGTTATATCTCACCTCCTCTACATGGATGACCTAAAACTCTTTGCCCCCAACAAATTGCAACTGATGGAGCTACTGAAAGTAACTGAAACTTTCAGTAGCGCTATCAGGATGGAATTTGGTGTGGACAAATGTGCGGTCATGCATGTAAAGCGAGGGAAGATTGTGGAATCCGTGGGAACCCAACTCTCGGATTCCATACACCTTAGATCCCTCTCCTCAACCGAAACATACAAGTATTTGGGTATGTCGGAAGCGTTGGGTATCAATGTTACTGACATGAAGCAATCGTTGAAGGAGCGCTTCTTCTGCCGCCTGAATAAAGTTTTAAATAGTCTTTTATCAGGCGGAAATAAGGTGCGCGCTTTCAACGGTTGGGTCATGCCGGTTTTATTGTACTCTTTCGGCATACTCAAATGGACTCAGACGGAACTCGACGCCCTGGATAGGAGGGTCCGCACACTACTTACCACAAATCGGATGCATCATCCACGGTCATCGGTGATGAGACTGTATATCCCGCGAAAATGTGGAGGTCGAGGCTTCTTAAACGCTCAGACCCTCCACAATCGCGAGATATGCAGTCTCAGGGAATATTTCTTAGAAGCCGACGTGGGGATGCACCGAGATGTGGTCTCAGTGGACAAGGGACTCACCCCGCTCTCCTTGGCTAACGAGAACTGGCGCAAACCTAAAGTATTAGATACTAATGACCGCAGGGAGGTATGGCAGGGCAAAGAGCTTCACGGGCGCTTTTATCGAGTCCTACATGGACCAGATGTAGACTTCTTAGCGTCCGTATCCTGGTTACGATTCGGTGATCTCTTTGGAGAAACCGAAGGTTTTGTCTTTGCAATTATGGACGAAGTTATGATGACGAACAACTACCGGAAATATATTGTGAAGGATGGCACGGTTGACATCTGTCGGGCATGCCACCGTCCGGGGGAATCAATCCGACACATTATTTCTGGCTGTTCTCGTCTGGCTAACGGAGACTACTTGCATAGGCACAACCTTGTAGCCAGGATTATCCATCAGCAACTTGCTCTGAAATACAGTCTTGTGGATTCAGAAGTACCGTACTATAGGTATGTGCCCGACCCAGTTCTCGAAAATGGCACTATCACATTGTATTGGGATCGATCTATCATCACTGACCGGACTATTGTTGCCAATAAGCCGGACATAGTGGTGATAGATCGACTAGAGCGTCGCACAATGATTATTGATATAGCAGTCCCACATGACGAGAACCTCGTGAAAGCTGAGCAAGATAAAAAAATCAAGTATCTTGACCTGGCACGCGAGGTTGTCGACATGTGGGATGTGGATACAGCAGTCATTGTGCCGATAGTCGTGACGGCCAATGGCATTATAGCCAAGAGCCTCGACCAACACCTCAGGAGGCTCTCGTTAGGCAGCTGGATCAAGGGCTTGATCCAGAAAGCAGTTCTACTGGACACGGCGCGTATAGTGAGGAGGTTCCTCTCTCAGCAGCCCTGACCACCGGTAGCTTGGACCCTGTTCCCGATACCGGTGGGCTACTATTTTTTATATTTTTAAATGTTTTTTTTTTAATCATTTTTGTAAAAATATTTAAAAATATACTGAATATGTATTGAAGAAAATAAACGAAATATAACATATTATGCTATATTATTTCATTTAATTTGTTCCGAGTGGTGCCGGACGTAAAAGAATAGCACCATCCCATTTCTTCCCGTGGGTGTCGTAAAAGGCGACTAGGGGACTTACTAGAGAATGGGCAGCAGCGTTCTCTATGCATTTTACCACCATACTGCGATCGCCAACTCGCCTGCCGAGCGTGGCGATTATGGCAAAACCCCCTCCTTTTGAGGCAGGCCTATGTCCAGCAGTGTACGTCTTTCGGCTGAAATGAATGAAAGATAAAAAAAACACATGGTGGGAGGGGGTTTCACAAGTGTGACCTACTGTGACAAGGACAGGGGGGGATGTCAACAAACTATAAAATTTGTGTGACTTAATTTATGGATGGCCCCTTTATATTTGTCAATCATAGTCAATAGGAGGTTCCTCGTCGAACTTTTGATTGTTTTCGACGTTATTTTATCCAAACCAACGAAAATAAGATGCACGTAATCATAAGACGACTCAAGTACGAAACGTCAATGTGACAATTTTGACAGTCCTAAAATATAGCCATACTAAAAGTTAAGGAAATAATTAGTAGGCTTTCCTTAACCAAACTGTTAAATTTACCTGTTATATTAATAACAACTCTTAAAGTTTATTCCAACTATTTCGGTTTCTTTAGAAATCTTCAAGTAACTGCATCATACCAACCTCTTATATTCCAGATCACCAGCGCCTGGACACTTGGTAACTTAGCAGGCTCTGGAAAAATGGTCTGTGACCTACTAACGGCCCAGGGCGCCATAGACAAGCTTGTGGACCTGCTACTCAAAAACAACGAAGAAACAAGGGAGTCTATACTGTATGCCCTTGTGCACTTCGTTCATCAGCTGCAGGATGCTTTTCCGTATGTATCAGTTTTGCATAATCAGATGATGATATCAAATGATATGAATAGGAATGCAAAAAAAAAGTATGGGTTCCAGTTAGATTTATTATTATTCATATTATTTATTATTATATTTCCTTTCTTCCGCTAAATATACATATAAATTACATTTTTAAATATTATTATAAAAATATAAAAAATAGTAGCAAAAATGGTATCGAGAACAAGGTCCAAGCTCGGTCAGGACTCCAGAGAGAGGAACCTCCTAACGATGCGAGCTGTGTCCAGGAGTACCGCTTTCTGGATCAAGCCCTTGTTATAAATTATTATAAACATTATTATGAAAGTCTATACGAACGGTGCTATAAGTACAATTCGTTTTACTTATTTTTAGCCATGGAAATGTGAGGAACACTGATAGTCTGTTCCAAAACTATGTAATGAAAGTGTAAACTGACGTAATCACTAAGGCCCGCTTGCGCGTTCACGTGGTATCCTAAATAGTTCTGAGTTACAGCTAACTCAGTGTTAAGCAAATAATTCATCTTGCCCCACCAAGACTTACGAGGTAAACCTAGATTTAAAGTTTTAAATATTTAACCCACCGATGTGGAAAAATGAAGTCCGTCCGTTTATTTTTTGTTCATTTATTTTTGGTCGCATAAATAAATATTCGGGCATAGACATTACAATTCTATTTTATGTTTCGTCGATTGAACTATAATGTTTCCACTCAGAAACATTAAAGTCTGTTTAACTAATCCGGAGTCACTTTTTAGTGACAACGCGTAGTGAGACTTAAAATGTTAATTATACAACTCGAGTTTTCAAACTCAATATTTATTCATTTAACACCCGACTAAGCATGCAAGTGGGCCTAAAGAGGGTTTGTAACACATTCATTTATATTTAGAAGGTATAAGGTGTTTATAGGTTTATTTCACACATTTTTAGAAACAGAAAAAAATCTTTTGAATAACACTATTCTATTATAATCAGAACTCATCGCTAAAATTGAGGTAAGTAGTAAAATTAACGTCAATAGTCAAATAAAAAACATCTTAAATGGATTAAAAATTTGAATTTCGGTCTAAAGTATTCAAATAATCAAAGCACTGAATTTGTAAATGGAACTACAAACTGCACCCTAATTGCGTAGGCAATTCACGATCAATAATAATCTGTTTCGTTTTGAAACCGATTGTTAAACCATTGCTTCATGTGTTCGAAAAATGCGTCTGGTCAACAACGTCAATAACGCAATGAATATTGTTGAACTGTCAAAATGAAACAGGTTATGATTAATCGTGAGTTACGCAATTAGGGTGCTGGCGTCCACATGTACGTTTTCTGATCCATTAGTTATTAGTTAACATTTTCGTCAGATACTTTAACTGACTGTAGCTGAACGTTACGAGTAATTTATTGCCAAGACTTTATCTCAGTTGTTAGCTGCATACTAAAACAATTACGTTTTCTATTCCAGACACGAGCACATTCAAATGATGATGTGTATACTTCCAAGTCTAAGGATCGCTGAATCAATACAACTTTTCTACTTTCTGTCCTTCCACATTAACTTCAACGACGATTTCGTAACTCCAGACTTTGTTCTGAAAGCATTACGCTACCTTAATTTAACTATTCAAAGAGCTCATGATCCACAAAGTGTTGCAATCTTGTTTAGGTTTGCAGCGAACTTAAACTCGACAGAAGTTTATAGAATATTTTTAAATTATTTTGGCAACAATAAGATTGATGTATTAAAGAAATTATGTGAAACTGAAAATGTAAAGGATTCTGTGTTATGGTTCTTAGGAAACGCTTACAAATGTGATTGTACTCATGATGTGTTCGTGGGATTATTAAAATAATTTGGATTAAACCTTTTTCTACTGAGTTGTGTAGTATTTCATTGTTATGTTTCCAATAGTGGATAAAATGTAGCCTGCCATGTAAGAGGCTGTAGAATGCTGTTAATGATGTGATTAAGTATTGTTATAGTAGAGGTGACCTCAATAAAACAAGTACCATTTGCAATAAATATATTAATATATCAATAATTATAATATTCAAATATAATAATTAATAGTATTATTTTAATAAATTTGATTAATATGGATAAGGCTACAAATATAGCATTTAATAGGTCTACTTCACTCTCACAAATGTAGCTTGTAGACGCTCGTTCACGTCACTCGGGCGGACAGCTGCGATACTATACAAAAACGTTGTTTATCTAAAATTTAAACGTGATTAAAATCGCAGATCATTTTAATAATATCATTAGATAACTCTAAATTCAGCTAAAAATATTTAAGTCTTTATTTTATTACATACCGTTATGCTGTACGTATTTCACGTCGCGAGGAAAAACAATGCTAATGGCAGTATTTAGGGATATCTCGCAATTCTCACTGAATTTCCAAAGGTAAAAATATTGTACATTATATATTCTAATAAAAAGAAAAACTTCTACCTACTCGCCAATGTTTGTCTTGCGTCCTTTTTATTCGTTATAATAAAAGAAAGAGACGAAACACTAAGCAACTATTACGTAGCAT
Organism: Polymixis flavicincta; assembly: GCA_949987655.1. NCBI lineage: Eukaryota > Metazoa > Arthropoda > Insecta > Lepidoptera > Noctuidae > Polymixis > Polymixis flavicincta. Next base: position 2,878,833 of record OX465183.1, on the reverse strand, counting down.
TATTGCTCATAAGTACTAAGTTTTTCTAACGTTACTATTACGTGTATGTTCAAAATTGCACTTTAAATCACAAATGAGCAAAATCTAAGGGCGCGTACATACTATTGCACGATACGACAATCCTAAGAAAATTATAATGAGCATTTAATTTTCGAACGTCACGATTTAATAATTGACAAAGACATGATTATCGTGGACGGAATTAAAAGCCCATATAATTTATTTTTGATAGCCCTTTGGCACGTTCCAATTTATTCAATTCGATATGGAGAAGAGTGGGTAACAACACGGGAATCTTTGTCCAGAGTGTCTCTTCTCATAAAGAATAGAAAACCCACTGACATTGATTGACCACAAATCCTTGTCTTTTCAATACAATTTCTATGCATACGCATAATCAGCCTATAATATCCCACTGTTGAGACACAGGCCTCCTTTCTTCGAGAAGGAGTGGGCTGTAATCTACCATAGGTATAGGCGCAAAGTGCAGGTTGGTACTTAGATGTCACATGACATCGAATATTTAATTTTAGGACATGCCTGTTTTCCTACACCTTTTTGAGAGTAGAGTGGTGATGAAATTATGTACAGACGCCAGCACATCAAACTACCCCAAAATGTTTTTTTTTTTTTTTTTTTTTCAATTAACCCTGAACCGTCTCATTAGTTATAAGTTTAAAATATATCAAAGAAATTTGGCAGATACGGATAGCTTGATGCGCTGGCGTCTGTACACAAAATGCCTGCTTGGGTTTGAACCCACTATCTCCAACTCATATGTCGGAGCAGTTATAATTGAGCCACTACTGCTCTACTCTACAATTTCTATGACTAAGTATTAATTTCACAAATGTTTACCAACAACGCTGTGTCAACGTCGTCGAGTGCCAAAAATCCTTGTAGCAGTGTTACCATGGTTTACTCATATTAAAACAAAATCACCGCTTATTATCGTATCATGCAACATTACGTCAGCACTCATTTCAAACACGGTCGTTTCAGGCTATAGATAACTACGAGTTAGTATAATATTACCGTTTACAGAAGGCGATTACGATTATATCATAATAATTGAATCCTTCGACGTGCAGTCCAACCGTCGTCGATTTATTTAGGTATTGGTTAAGAAATATCATCTGTATTTTGGAGCTATAATTCTTTAGTTGCGAAAACGAGACGATGCCATTCGTTCTGTACCTATAACTTCATTTCTCTATTGCACTGTAATAATTAGGGCTTCATCGGACCCAGTTTTCGGTCCAGCTAAATGGCTTGTGTGGTTATATTTCGACGTCATTTGCTATATTGAACAATGGACATCGAAAACACTAATATTACACATTTTGTGTTCGCTCAAATCTGTCCAGAGCTTTACTATATCTTCGGAACCTCGTCCACGATAAACAACAGACGCTTGCGGGGATTAATCTAGCATAACTAACCTCAAAATTCCACTGATGGTGGATAAAACACACGTTAAAGTCGCTCTAGCCTTTTGGAATCACTTTAAAATTGTTTTGTACTATGCCCCTTGCTTATCAACAAATCTTTAAAGTCTCATAGATCTAATGACGTTTGGATAAGTTAGGAACCAACGGATATCGTTGCACCAAAAACGTTAAAACTTTGCCCTTCAAATTATTTACCTCTTTCGTTGCCTTTATTTCCATTTTGATAGATTAACCCCGCCACTTGTCTAATTAGCAGACAATAGAAATTATATTGTTATCGGTTCGGTACACATGGTGTAAACTTGACATGCGAAGAGGAAAGATCGCACTCGCAAAAAATGTTCGAGTTATCGTATTTGCAATAGCAATATTTCTTGCGCGCAGCACACAATTATTCTTAAGCTACGTCCACACTAGGTCGTATTTGTATCGGCTTTAGTTGCCATAAAGTGCTGGTGGATATGTCGTGATACTCTAAACTAGTATGGCAACGCTTTATATTGTAAACCGACAAACTAGGCTAACACGAGATGTAAAGCGCGACAAAATGTTGCTGTTGAGTTATCTCGCACGAAACGAGAGATGACTGTCATGACTAGACATCGAATTATATGCATTTGTATATGCAAATGCATAAAACTCTCTAATTACGGCGTTAGTGCATATTTTAGCCTTTTTTTTCCCAATCCTGCAAATTTTGTTAAGTAGGAAACAATGATTGAACTCGCCAACGCCCTTCTTAATTCAAGAGCAATCAAGGTTCGCACAAAGTTGGACGATGTTTTGCGCAAAAACCCAAGTCTTCAAGACCTGAAGAACATTAATGCCTACGTCAACGGCACAGGTCGTACCCTGCCTGAACAGGTATCTCCAGAAATGACACCAAATTTTAAATAGTGTCCAATGACGGCAGTTGATCTGGAGAGGTCGTTCTCGGCGTACAAATTAATACTGTGTGACAAACGTCACAAAGCGTTCGAAAATTTGGAAAAATACTTAATTGTATATTGCTACAAAAACTATACCTACTTAATTTTAAAGGAATTTCGCTGTTTTTGTACACTCTTTGATAAAAATATATGAAAATAATAAAGGTTTTTTGATTTTGTATTGTGCATATTTTAGGCATATCAATCGTTTTTAGTGCACATATTTCGGCCTTTTTATTGCATACATATTTTGGCATTTTGTTAGTGCATATAATCCGATGCCTAGTCATGACCTATTTATTATACCTAGTTCATAAATCCATTTTTTAATCCATCATTTACCTATCTCGTTTTAGCTCCAGAGAATACAACGACAGAATTTTGTCACACTGTATAATTATATTATCCCCGCTAAACGGTAGTCTATGAAGCCTAGCCTACTCATATATTATCGACGGTCAGACTGAGTTGTCGTTACATATCCGCTGAGCAGCAGCTATATTTGTGAGAGGCGTGTGGTGGCCATACGTACAGTACCCGGCCGTAAACATGCCACATTTTTGAAGAGCTTTGTCTCTTTCACACATATGTGTGTTGTCTTTTTCTTCTAACGCTCGACGTGTATTGATGCCACATTGGTTTTGCAGAATGTCTCTTTCTAACGCTTCACGTATGCTGATACCACGTCGTGTTTGTAGAGCGTCGTCTCTTTCATTCAAGCAGCAGTCTCTGACTAGAGTTCGAGGTGTGATGTTGATGGTCGGGTAGTGTGGAAGTGTTGTAGTGTGTGGTGTCAGTTACGTGTGTTCGGGCGCGTGCTTGCGGTGGTGGTGGCGCCGAGCACGCGCGCGCGCGCCTTCCGCGCTGCCGGCGCCGCTCACTGAAACCGGACATAAACGACTCTTTAAGAAAAATTGATATATTCATTGTACAGAGGCCAGCACATCAAGCTACCCCAATCTGTCAAATTTATTTGATAGTTTTTCAACTTTATTGCAAAAGAATAAGGTTTATGTTCAATTGCGAAAATTTGACAGTTTGGGATAGCTTGACCTGCTGGCGACTGTACAGACGAGACGCTAGCACATCAAGCTACTCCAAACTGTGAAATTTTCCCAATTGAACATGAACCTTATGCTAATCGAATAAAGTTGAAAACCTATTAAAGAAATTTTACAGATTGGGGTAGCTTGATGTGCTGGCCTCTGTACATAACATGGACCTCATCACCTCATCCTGTATGTTAGGGGTAATCAAAATCGATGATATATTTTGCCGCCCGCAAGTGTTAGCACGCCTTATATAGACTACACCGGTCAAACTGTGCTTCTAACAGCAGATTTGATAAGATATAAACATTCAAAAAGAACAAACACCGAAGCAGTATATTAATCGAAGTTAATGCGCCATATTGTTGCTAGCAATTCTGTGACAAGTACTGTGTTAATTACCATACTTCCACGAATAAATAAAAACCAATAAGTAACTAAACTAAACATACTTACCTACTTTATTAAGTTGTTAGTACCCGCATGCACAACAAGACAGTTAGTATTGTATACTCTTACTCAACAAAGCTCCTTTACAAAATAGCCCACGTTAGATAAACTTATTTAAACTGCTACTGATTTATTCAATCAAACTACCCCTATGAAAAAATTACCTACTCTCGATAAAAATCAAATCAAATTAAAATATTTTATTTCACATAAACCTGCATGGGTACCTATGAAACGTCAGAAGCTAGGTGCACGATCCCAAGGGCGGGCGTGAGGGCGTGTCAGACTTTTACTGACTAAAACCTACCCGTGTTCCCTCAGTAGCCCTTATGCCAGGGGCTGTGGTATCTCTTTCGAACAAACCCGCACCCCTGGCAGGCATCGGCCCTTGCGGACCCCACCGGTGGTTGCTGACATCTCTGACGGCGCGCGTGTGGAACACAACGCGCCGTCCCGTCTACCACTTTTCGGCCGCAGGGGATAGGGAGAGCGGCTGACGCTATACCGACACTCCTCTTCCCCTGCGGCCCCACCGCGTCCGCCATCAAACGGTGGCGGCCCCGTCCAGGCCACGGAAGGGAAGAGCGCTGCTCAGAAGCACCGGCACTCCTCCTCTACCGCAGCCCGTAACCCTCAGCCGCGATGCCTCCCATTCGACATCGCGGCCCACCTCAGTTGCGGTGCACCTCACCGCAACCTACTTTTTGGCCGCTACGTCGTCGGCTTTGAGGCAAAAGCCCTGACGAGCGGCCCCACCATTGGGTTCCTCTTGGCTTCACCGTGGCTGGGAGACCACGGTTACTGAGCCCCCCCGCAACGACAATGCGGGAACCCACTCGAGGGGGAAAAGTTGACACCTGAAGGCCAATTGTCGTAACTAAAAACGTTCAAAATCTAGTCGCAGTGTCATCTCAGCGACAAGCAAATGTCAAAAATGTATGAAAAATCAAGGTATTTTTGACAGATTGACACTGAGATCAGACAAAAAAAATTTACTAGAATTGCCCCTCAGATGTTCTTGGGTATTTTTTTAAATGTATAAATCTTTGGTTCTGCTTTTGGACAATGTTTATTGGAGGTCTTTTTTTTTTTTCTTAAAGTAGGTACAGAGGCCAGCACATCAAGCTACCCCAATCTGTCAAATTTCTTTGATAGTTTTCAACTTTATTACAACGGATTAAGGTTCATGTTCAATTGGGAAAATTTGACTGTTTGGGATAGGTTGACCTGCTGGCGTCTGTACATAAGTTGAGAAAATAATATCTACTCAATACTGTATACAATAAATAATCTGTCGTTACGGGTCGTCAGAAGCCCGAAAGTCTGACAACTAGTCTTACCAAGGGGTATCGTATTACCAAGCCAAACTATGTAATAATGACATTTGTACACCACATCTTGTGGTAGAATGTACAGAACTTATAAAAAGATTAACACCATACTATGTAAAACTACATTCTTACAAATAAATAAACAAGTAACTGGGTTCTGGAGGTCAGATAGGCAGTCGCTCCATGTATAATATTCATTCAGCTGCTACCGGTTACACTGGAAGCCGACCCCAACATATTGGGAAAAGGCTAGGCAGATGATGATAATATCATGATTGAAGCAAAATCACAAAATTGAAGACAAAATTAATATATTATATTAATTTTGTCTTCAATTTTTATAACTTCGGGTTGTTTGTTATATATTTTTATGGCCATAACATAGGGACTAATAGGGTGTATTTTTAGCAGAGAAATTGAGAAATTTAATCTAGATTTGAGCAGAGCACTGGTGGCCAGTGGTAACGGCCGCGATTTACGAGTTGTAGGTCGTGCGTTCGAACCCAGTCAAGCGCATTACTTTGTGTAAATAATTTCATCACCACTGCTCACAAAAAGATGAAGGAAACCATCGCGAGGAAACCGGCATCTCCTAGAACCAAACATTCGATGACATGTGATATCTAACAACCCACACTGGACCCGCGTGGTAGATTACGGCCCACTCCCTCTCACAGAGAAGAGGCCTATGTCCCAGCAGTGGGAACGTTATAGGCTGAGTATGTAATCTAGATGTGTCGGAGTGTGTAAAAGGACTATATATCCCTGCGTATTATAAAGTTCGTGATGCTTATGGACTAATTTGAAGGTCTCTAATATGTGTATAGGTACTGGGGAGAGTTAAAATATTATACTTTTGGAAGTGAGGTTTGCAGCTGTCAGTTTGATCGAAATTTACTAGGATTCTAAATAATTTATTTTGAAGGGTGAAGAGTGTTGATGCATCTGTGGTAGGTACTCGTATTTCCCCAAATGGAACGCCGTAGCTCAGCCATGCATAACCTATACGAATAGTAGGTGGTGAACGCAGTTTGAAGATTGGTGTTTTCTTTATCGCACGGAAAGCATAAGATAATGTCAGAGGCAAGGTCCTTTATTGTTAAATGTAAGAAGATGCCTCCGGCTGCATGAGATTGCGTATTCAGTCTAATAAACATCCTTTTAAAACAAGTTTCTTGTTTCCATCTTTTTTAACCGACGAAAAAACGGAGGAGGTTACTCAATTCGACGCGTATATATTTTTTTTTATGTATGACCACGTACAACTTTTTCCAGAGTAGTCCGATTTTGATAATTCCTTTTTTATTGGAAAGGGTATACCCCGAAGTTGGATATATAAATATAAATTTCGAAGAAAAATTCCAACCCTAAGGGTAAGAAAACAGGGGATGATTGATTGTTACTCACAGATTTTAATACTGAGTTGTGTATTACAAAAAGTTATCAAAAATTAAGCATGCCTAGTAGATTAGAGCCACAATTTTTTTTAAATTAAAGTTCACTTTTTAGGAAGTTGAGTTTTTTTTTATTTTTATTTGGTGGTTGGATAGATGGTTGTTATGCTATGGTCCTAAAAACCTAACTCTTCCACGGTTGTAAGAATATTTTGTTTGTAAAGTTAGTGAATAATAGTTCTATTTAGGTCGAAGACTATGTAGGTTTATATACGTATAGGCAATGTGGCCGCCGCCAGAATTGATGACCATTCGGACCCGATTTAAGACCTTTTCCATCACGCTTGCTTGAATTTCCAGCGATAGATCCTTCTGGCATTCTTGAGAAATTCCCTTTGTGGTAGCCGCAGTAGGTCAGCCATGACTTGTCTCTTGTACGACAAGCGAAGCAGAAGCGAAACTGCCTGTTCTAACGTACTGATTTGATTAGGTACGATTTACTCCAATCAACCAATCGGCCAATCTACTCCAAAACCAGTAACACCTTCAAGCTCAGCCCACAATTTTATGGATAAAACCCTCATTTTAATACGGTCCCGCGTTTGTTTCGTACGTATCTGGCAGTCGACAATAGTAATGTGTAGTTCGTGAACGATGAACGAATAGGAACCGTTTCTTTACTATGTACTAAAAGAAACGTTTCCGAGTGCTGACTTGTAATCGGTATATTAGTTCTAATAGCTCCTCGTACATTTACAAAGAGCCTTATCGTATGACCGAACGAGAATCACAGCGACTGATTTGACGGATACGATTTCAATGAGACTTTTTTTGCTCTGTGACCTATGGAAGTACTGACTGAGAGTGAAGACCGAATAGAGCTAATAGAATGAACTAGTTCCTTGAAAAAATTCCCTAGCGATACTTCATTTGATAATAGACGTTAACTTTACGAAAAAACTAATCTAAGAGGTCTGAAGTAGATCTACCTAAACTGTATTTACTAAGTCGAAAATTATTATTCGGCGGACTCGCATGACTTTCCGCTACTAGAATCGCGACATAGGTAGGTAGGTACTCGTAATGTATGTACCAATGTTTTATAACGCAATTCGAAGCGGTTTCTCATAATTATTTTCGCGGCGGTTTTCTTTCAAGAGTCTATGGCTTGTTAACATAGCTCGTGACTCTAGAAACCCCACAAAAAGAAGTGTGGAATGGTTAAATCAGGCGATCTTGCCGGCCACTGCAAATCGCCAAAACGAGAGATTAGAGGACACGGGAAAAAATATTCCGCGTTTTTTAGGAGCATAGCGATTCATATCTTGTTGACGTGTATTTTGCATCTGTTGACTTCACAAACGTCAAAGTAGAATTAACGTTTGCCGCCAATGGCAAAAGATAAACCATCTTCCGAAGATCCCCTCAAAAATAATAAACTATCAGGAACCATTCAGTAAAGGAGCATAACCAAATAAAAAAACGTGCGTTTTCCTCACCCTGACTGTGTGATATTAGTTTTGTAACAACCATTTTCAACTCTGGGTACATGGCATTAGAGCTCACGTTACTACTGTCGGGTTTCGCTAAATCGCTCGCGTACACTGATCTAATTCGGCATTCTGGAATTTTAAAATAAAGAAAAATAAAAACTTATAACTTACTTGCTGTGCATGGTTTTCGAAATAACAAAAAGGCATAATTATGCTGCCTCTATATCTCCGAAAAAAAATTTATCTTAGAAGTAGACATGCATCATCCTTTACTGACTATAGAACAGTATTGTGCATTAATGCACAGGACCTATCTCTCTATTTATTATATATATTAATCAAATACTTTTATAAATTCTAAAGGTCAGATCGAAAACGTTCATCTTCGCTCAGAATCTTCAAGACTGCCTTTGTTTAATTGAATATTTATGGATAAGTAGTCCATTTTCACGGTGTTTCGATGTTTGAGATTAGTTACCTGTGGGTTCCTCTGGAGTCTTGGCTGTGACGGTACTAGTTGCTTCCCCGTTGGCTGCCTGCGGCTTTTTATTCTTTTCATATCCGTTGGCTCTGGGACGTGTATGGTCTGCAATTGACCAGACTATTTCATAAAAAACAGTGGCACTCCGAGAGTGCCGACAGAAGTGAAAAAAATTACGTGTGTATCTTTGTAATCGTCAATACAGGATTTCACATTAGGTCCTGATTGCTCTCGATAAAAAATTATAAACGAGCGATCAACTTCAGCCATTAAAGGTACCTAATAGAACAGTTTTTACGATAAAAATACAAAAGGAAAGAAAGGGATAAAAGAATTAGAATTTCCTAATGATAGAAAGGGACTTTTCCAAAAGACATCAACGCGCGACTCATCCGTGTGCTCGTTCACCCATAATATACACAGTGTACATAATTATAGCTCATGGAAAGCGTTCGGTGACGATAATGCGAGTTCCATAATTTTTGTTCACCCAAAAAGTGCTCAACGCGCCTAAAGAAGTTTTCACTTCAAAAACCGTTACCATTATATCAATTCCTGATGTACAGTCGCCAGCAGGTCAAGCTATCCCAAACTGTCAAATTTTCCCAATTGAACATAAACCTTATTCCTTTGTTATAAAGTTGAAAAACTGTCAAAGAAATTTTACAGATAGGGGTAGCTTGATGTGCTGGCCTCTCTGTACATTCGGAATGGGGTTAAAAAACTGAAATCTCGTCACAGGTCAACGTATATAAATTGCCATTGTTTTGTTTATGTTTACTTTTGTTTCGCGACATCTGAAGTAAGCAAATGGCACTTTTATCCCCATGATTTGATTAAAAACAGTTTACCTAACCTAATAATAGACAATCATAGATAGGAAGAAGATCTGTGAAGGGCAGGCATTTTGGGGGACTGTCTTATGTAATTTTGACGTTTAAAAAGTGCTGACTTGACTTTTGATTTGGATAATAATAATATGTGTAGGGTGATGATGATGATCTATGATTAATTTACTTCAATTTTAGATACAGTTTAGATATATACTATAGAACGTTTATTTTTGATGATAGTTTCTCGTTGGTATCGAGATATATATTCAGATTAAGGACATATTCTTCTCTCTTCCTTCAATAACCTTTTTTATCGTTTCCACGATGTAAGTTTCTTGCTAGTGGCAAAAATACAATTCAAACAACAAATGACTTGCATCGTCAGACAACTGTTTAGACGGTGTAACTTTTACTGTAGTTTCAGGTTATGGTATGCCACAGGCAAACAAATCACACCGTGTAAATCAGGGTTTAAGGACGTCAACGCTGTTGTGATAAACTTAGTTAGTATTAGGTACTCACTATTGGCATAGACGGTAGAGCGGTGCATCTGTTGTCCAGATAACTCAGGCAGTGTGAGGGGCCGTCGGGTGCTTCGCCCTCGGGAACCCACCATATTGAAATCCCTGCAATTTCAGATCATCATATCATATTTTGAACAAAGATAGGTACTCCTCTAATGCGACTGAATGTCTCCTTATCCCGGATTATGTCTGCTAACAAGCACCTGCAAATGTAGTGTCATTCGCCAATAGGGTATTTTCCAATTTATTGAAAACTATTCTAAATTGAAGATTGGCACGAAATATGTAACAGAAAAATAAAAGTTACTTAATTTATATCCAATTTTCTCAATTAAATACGATTTAAATCAATTTTATTTTTCGTTGTTTTGGATTTGCCGCCAAAACGCTCGTTACAATGACTTTTTATCACTTGACGTCAACTTTGTGTAAACTAAAGTAGTTAGTAAGTAAATAAATGAATGTCGAGTTTAAAATTAACAAGATTTTTAATGGATAGAAAGTGATATTACTGGTGTGCGGTGCCTCTGTGCACAAATATTTCTAAAACTGCACCAAACTAAGTATTTGTACCAGTGCCGTTTACACAAAGCTGGCGTCACGATGTCACGTGACTAAAAAGTCACCGTAAGGAGCGTTTTGTCGGTAAATTCAAAACAACGAAAACGAAATTTGATTTTAATCGTTTTTAATTGAGAAAATGGATTTAAATAAATTTATTTTTATTTTTCTGTTAAATTTATCGTCCCAATCTTCAAATTAAAATAGTTTTTAGTAAACTGGAAAATACCCTATTATAAGATTATGTATTCTGCTGATCATTGACACGATTAGAATTATTATCGTTAACTTTTATTTTATTTCGAACAAACCACTGCATTAGGTATATTATGACCGCTTCCACAAAGAAGAGAGTGATTTTGGATCAAATTAAGCGATAAGCAACAAAACCAATGCCCCTTGTGAGAGTGTGTAACCCGAGAACCGGCTCCGCCTCTTTCCACTATCTCACCTGATGTTTATAAGCGATGGTAAGGTCGAAAATGCTGCACGCTTGCCTAGCAGTAATGTATTCGCTCGTGACTTGAAGACGCCCAGTTTATAGCTATCGAAAAACAGAGACTGATCCACCATTCGCGGAAACATGGGTATCACGAATACTGGTCTGATGAGCCAGATATTCAGTTGCCTAGCCTAAAGAAACCAGGAAAAGAATTATCATCTTTCTGCCCTTACCAATTGTTTGAGATCGGGCCAGCATGTTTTCTGCCATTCATCTCTATTAGCCCAATCTCAGTACCTATTTACTGTTCTAGCCATTATCATCTTTCACACATCAGACTATTGTTTCATCACCAATAAGAAAAAGGTGAGGAATACTTACTCTCTTATTGGCTCTCGCCAGAAGTCAGGAGTATGGACCGGTGGGAAATGGTAGTTGTTCTGATAGCCGTATGCGTCCAGCCCACTGGCCCGAAGACTTGCGTGCAGAGAGTTCTTCATACACTGTAACTGTTTATGCAAAGACGTTGGATCAGAAAAAGAAAATTGGCATCAGAAACAGAGCCCAGTTATTGGTCTCCTAAAATACTTGCATCTTTTGCACTAAGTCCTAAGAATTTTTTTGGGTGTTTTATTTGAGCACAGGCAACACTATTATTTGTAGGAGCTATAACTAAACGGCACCGCACGGTTGGCGCAGTGGTTAAGCGATTGACTGCTGCGCTGCGTGTCGCGGGTTCGATTCCCGCACGGAACAAATATTTTGTCCACAAGTAGTTGTTCCAGGTCTGGCCGTTTGTATACAGGAAAAGTTTTTATCCAGTGCGCAAATTGTAACCATGAATTCAGCATATCATTCTAGAACCCCTAGCGCAGAAATTTTTCGCCGAATATACAAAAAAAATCAGGTATTCCATACCTTTTGACCGCGTAGATATTGCACTTTTCTATGAAACAGCTGATTTTTTTTTGTATAACCGGCGAAAAATTTCTGCGCTAGGGGTTCCAGAATGATATGCTGAAATCATGGTTACAATTTGCGCACTGGATAAAAACTTACCCTGTATATGAGTTTTAAATGTTTGTAAAAGCACCCACAATACAGGAGAAATGCCTAGTGTGGGGCAAGGTTTTAAAAAAAAAAGTTGTTGGATCAGTGCACCCTTTTAAAACTGGTGTTTTCTCTCAAAAACTTCGACAATTAGTGAAGAATCGTGATACGTTGAAAAGTACTTAGTAGTTGACTCGTGGTCTTATATTTTAAGTGGTTCAATTATTACCTGCAGGAAAGTTGTGTCGCTCTTATCGACTTCGCGGTTTTTACAAAAATGTGCTTCAAATCCACCAAACAATTGTGCATGTGAGTCAATCAGTCAAAATAGTGCAGTTTTTATATTTTAAACCACCCAAAACTCGTGCGTACAAGTAAATTCTACGTTTAAAAAGTAGATAGGTACCTACTCTATTTAAGGATCAGAAACTTTATTTTTATATGTTAGTAAAATTTACTCTATAAATAACCTTCAAGGTAGGTATGAAAATTTTGTTATCTTAAACCATGGCTACCAAAGTCCAAATTCGACTTCGGGCTTCAGCTCGGCAAAAGAATATACATAGTTGTCGATAAACATGAGCCCTCTATTGAAGTGAGTCACGCATCAGTGTTTATAGTTTCCTAAAGCGGATTACGGACTCTCCAAGAGTTTGCTTTTCAAGGATATTATACTTGAGAAATACTTCTGCTAGTAAAATTTCCATGATTTACAGTCGTAAACCATTTTCATCAATGAGCGTTCGCATCTCTTGGTGAATTGGCAACCCAAAAAGTGCCATAAAGGGTGCTGTTCTTACAATTTCGTTTACTTTTTGAACAGCAACCTCTATTCACATCTACTTAACTCAAATTATAACTAAAATCATTAGTAAGCGCATACGAGGACGGGACAAAACAAAGATGCTAACACATGCGGGGTTAGTAGAAAACTAAAACATCACTCTCGCGAAATGTAATTGTGCAAAAAACTAGTAAAAGATTATATAACTCGTTGAGAATTGTGTGATACCGTAGCAAGAGATTACCAGGGCGGTTTTTAGTACCTTCACGAAAGTAGCGCTGGAAACGGAGTCACTATAATTAGAGCATAAAAACAAAACACTCCAAGGTACTTTTTGGATATGAACGTAATCAATATAAGGGAGTGGCCCTTTTGCTTTGTGAGCTATTTGTTCGCTAAAAAAGAATCTTGATCGTAAAATCAGTTCAGCTCAAGTACAGTTTTTCCTTTCCGTGGTCAGTGTTTATGCTATTGGAAGTTCCAGAAAAAGCTCTTTCAGGTGATATTGCCCTGGTATTCTCTTGGTTAGGGTACGTGTATGCGAGACGCGTTCCCGTCCACGTCGGCGCGCCTTACGGCTGTTACGCCGAGCCTCTACGACACCACCATTTCGTATACCCCAATAATTAGTAATGAACTAGGTAATCTAAATTCTGCAGTGAATATTGATGTTGGTGAATGAATGTTATTTCAAAAGATGAGTAAGTTTAAGTAAGTGGTAATTCAATAATAGTTGAGCGGGTTTTCAAGTAGAACTTCTTCCAGCAATTTTTCGTAGGTTTTGGTGTGCCTCAAAACTGAAATAGAATTTTTTGGTTTAAAAGCTTAATATCGGGTTAGGTTATTTTAAGTTTCTTTTTGGGCGAATTTAGAGGTAGGTACCTACAGTTCTGGCTAATGTTTAAATTGTGGCCTCATACTTTTCCGCGATCTTTCTAAAAATGGTTGCAAATGACAAAATCATTCAAAAGGCTCGTTTCGAGCTACAAAAAGGAGTAGGTATAGTAAAAATCGATGCCAAATTCGGCTACGGTGACTTTTTGCTTTTTCGGCATAGGTTACGATTAGTTCAAAGGGGTATACAATGCCAGGTCGTATCAGCTGCGTGGCGGGGCTACACGTACGTGGGCGTGCCGCGCGGCCGCGCCGTCAAACAACAGGTTGGTGACGGCGCCCCCCGCGCGCGGCGCGAGTACCTCTCTGCGCTGGCGCTCGGCGTCCGCGCGCAGGCGCCGCACCAGCCGCTCGGCCTCGCACAGGCGCGCGCGCAGCTCGGCGCGGCTCTCCGCCGGGCAGCTGTCGCCGCAACATGTGGCGCAAGTCGCGGGTGACACTTCCAGGGAACGTAGTTTTCTGAGGTGGTAGTCGAAGTTACAATAAAGCCCCATTTACGTTGTAATTTGATTGCCTGTGGCATAAAATCAAATTGAAACAACACCTGCGTTGCATCGTTTAAGCACTGTTTAGACTGTGCTATTTTTTTGATGCTTCGGGTTATTGATAGGTATGACGTATGCCACAGGCAATTACATCGTACCGTGTTTATCAGGCTTAGCGGTGGTTCAAGCCGCGAATATAGGCTTAAGGAACGTTTTCAGAATCGATAAACAAAAGTTGCGTTGCGTTGTGCTATTTGTGAAAATAGATTTAGTAGTAGCCAATTAGAAACATGATCACTTTCTGCAAACAGCACGATTTAAAATATGGGAGACATTCATTCATTTCTTGGTCTGGGTCATTCATTGTAACCGATTGCCTTGACCCTCGCCTCGTTCAGTAATCTCACTCACAAATCTTTATGACGCGACCACGCCACGTATTGTTGACGTGGTTGCGTCATAGCAGAGCGCTTACAAAGTAAAGCCCAAGTCCTAACACGCAGTAAGTAACAAACAACGTATAGCACGTACTCAGTCTGTGCATCTACGAGTAGCTGCAGTTGCAGCGCGCGTGCTTCGGCAGCTTTCGCCTCGCTTCGGGCGGTGGAGGCTTCTTGCTCCAGTCGGGTCACTTCACGCTTCAGTTTCACCTGGACAACATAACGTAATGATACATAAATAATGCATAGTTATGCTTTTAATGAAATAATTAATGAGACAGCTCCGACACAAGTAGATAGTAACGTTAGCTGCCTGTTAAAATAAATACTTAGTTTACTTTTTTATACTAAAGCAGCTGCTCTATGTCAACAGCGCGGAAAATCAGCGAATACACGCTTACGGTATTATACAACGTGTCGTTTTGCATGTTAGGTATTGTAGGTACCTACAGCACGGTTATAACGAATTACGATTTTTTTTTTTTTGTTGTTGTTCCGTCTGTTAATCACCCGCCTGAATAAAATGTGCACCACATTGACATTGGTTTGGTGCACAATGTTAGATGATAGCCCAGAAATAAGTATTTTTGATTATCACACTCATGTAGACCGGTATCCTGTGGCTAGGGTTGCCAACCATACTGTTTTCAACAGTATTATACTGTTTTTCGCTAAATTATACTTTTTACTGTTCAACAAAAATAAAGTATACAAAATACTGTTTTCAGCATCAAAATGCAAAGACAAGTTTAAGTATTGTTTTTATTTAGTCAGAGGGAGCTCACTGCTCAGTGCAGCGCAGCCACAAACAAATCACACTGAGTTTCTAAACGAATCTGTTAATGTCAAATATTCAAGACTGTCACTCACTGACAGACATGCGAGTGAGTGTGTGCGTTCTCAGAACATAACCTTTTTTCGCGTGGACCTTGTTTTTGTTTTACAACTTTAATAAATATCTAATATCTACTTTCTGTTCCCGCCACCTCAGCATTTACTGAAAGAGTTTTTTCTGTAATTAATGCTAAGTGGCTGAAGGATAGAAAGCATCTATTAATTTAATAAAAAATGTGCTCTTCATTTATTTTAATTTCAGTTATAATTGTGATGAGGCGTACGAAGTTTTAAAAAAAAATTGTAAATTAGTAGATAAGTTGCGCGAGAAACTCTAAAAAATACGTATTTAAAACACTAAATAAATAAAATACTGTTCATTTTTCTAAAATACTGTTCATTTTTCTAAAATACTGTTGAATATTCTTCATAGACCCGAATATACTTTATTTCTTGTAAAAAAAGTTGGCAACCCTACCTGTGGCTCATACGTCAGTATCAACGCTAAATAGTCATTATCTGCCCAGCCTTTTCCCAAATATGTTGAGGTCGGCTTCCAGTCAAACCGGATGCAGCTGAATACCAATACTTTCGTGCAGCGACTGCCTACCTGACCTCCGCAACCCAGATACTGGGTAGTAAGTAGGTACTAGGTACGATATAATATGAAGAGGTAGTAGAGTAGGTATGATATCTTATGTAATTTTGACAGTCGAAAAGTGCTGACGCTCAGACTAGTTTGAATAAATGAATTTTGATAAACATTTTGATACCTCTTGGTAAGACTGGTTGTCACACTTTCGGACTTCTAACGACCCGTAACGACTGTATTATAAACTACAGTCTACATAATTGGTTTCCATTTAAAACAAATAATGGAAGAAACATGTTTCTTGGGAATTAAATTGCAGTTCAATAACAAGATGGCCGTAAAGGTGATGCGCTAAATTAAAGTGCGCGTTATGATGACGCAATAAAAATGGCTGGCATACTGGGATGCACTTGAATATTTATAATAACCCAACGTATGATTTAATAACTTTTATTTTTCGGTAGGTAGTTCCATCATTCGACATCTTGTACCCACTTAACTTTTTCCAGTTACAAAACTAGACTAATTGGCTATTATTTTGAAGCATCAGTTTCTGGTACGACGAGTGGCAGAGTATAAAGAAACAATATTATTAATGTCTGCTTGATAGTTTACCTCATTGTTTTCAGTATTTTCTTCAGCTGGAGGTGAACTGATTTTGGGCGACGATTCCTTATTGAATATAAGTTGGAACTGCAAATCTAGAAAGAAAATTGGTATCAATTAAACAAAGAAACTATCAATACTTAACAACAACAAAAAACGGCAAAGAAAACGCATGTCTATGAATATGGAACTATTTCTATAAACGGATTTCCAACGATTTGTAAGATGACTATCGCACAAATTGTTGGAAATCTGCTAGAGTATTCGCGTACTTCTGCCATTTGATACTTATTTTATGTTATTGTTGGGTATGGGGTGGTATCTACAGTTATATATCTCCCTTACTTAATTAATTGTCATTGAATTGAAAAAATACGAATAAAACAACTTTTCAAACCAACTGTAGACTTTTGTGGAGATCTCTAGTAAATTAACGTAGAGAAGCAACTTGTGTCCGTGTTTTGGCACCCAATGAAATTATTCAGTTCATTGTTTAGTTTAGATCTCTCGACTAAGTGCACAACGTATGACTCACGTATACACACGTTACAGACAACTTGGGTTAGGTACGAGGTAAAAATAAAACGAGAATTAATATTATAACCTTCGTTATGCGTATTGCGTAGTAACTCTACGCCGATCGCATGTTGAATCCACACTTCCAGACTCGTAAAATAATGCGAAAGTGAATCTGTCCGTCTGTCTGTTTAATTTTCACGGCAATTTAGCTGATTCGGGTTTGATTGAATTAGTCATTGACTTACCTAGATAATTGTACCATTGATACCATTGGTATTGGTATTTGTATTGGTATTGTACCATTGATTGTACCATTCGATATTGAAGGACAAAAATATAAATTAATTTTTTTAAAAAACAAAGGGGTTGTTATATAGAAACCGAAATCAACGCGGATCAAGGGGCAAGTGCAAGTTGCATGAAAAAATACAATTGAAAGTCAGCTCCTCAATCTTTTAATGCATATAGTGCAAAGGTGAGTGGAAATTATTGTCCTCGGCATCATAAACCCGGCCATCACTCTCGAGGTTGTCAAAACCTTGGCTGGCCACAGGTTTCTTTGGTCATCGTAATTATTAGCAGGTTACTGGATATTGTTGAAAAAACTACTACTCCAATAATATCTATGCAATTTTAGTCTCTAAGGTATAGGTAGTCTATTAAGGTAGGTATTCTCAATTTATTTATACCTAGGCCTTTGGTGCCAAGTCACTTGCAAGGATTCAACAGCTCGAACATTTTGCATCCATACCTCGGTTCCTCTCCCTTAAAGCTTCGATTTCCGCGTGTAGACCGCTCAGCATCTGCCGGTGCTGTTCCTGGAGGAACCGCACGCTATGTTCCAAGTGCGCTACCCTGGCCACAGGGTCACCGCCTATGATGAAGCCACCGGTCGTTGGCTCCGGAGGGGATTTCTTCACCTGAAGATTGAGAGGAATCTGTTCATAGGAGGTTAACTTTTGAAAGCTCGTGTCGAAGTTTGAACGAGTTTGTTTTCATTAAGGGTACACTAGTCGCGGGCTCGACTCACTGGTGGGCCTGGCTAAAAATCACGCTGTCTCACCAGGCTTCATGTCCGACAGAGGTAGTACCCGTGATGAGCAGTTAGACGCTATTCTACACGCACAACATAATTGAGCGAGCTGCAGGATCACTTATAGTAAAAAAGGCGCGTAAAAAATTAAGAAAAGTCCTTCGGAAGTTCGGGTTTTCTGAAAAAACCACTGCATAAATGAATGAGCAATAAAGTTTATTGAACTTTTCAATAATTGTGCTTAATTTTGGAGATTTTACACTTCTGTTATTACTAAAACACGCCCAAAGTTAGGTCAAATTAGCAAGAAAAAATAGTCTTTGTTGGTTCCTAACTTTTTAATGTTGTTTTTATTTTAGTATTCTGTTTCCCTACAGACAATATTAATAATAAGAAAAAACCATACCATGTTTAATTTTTGATGCATATTGTCAAACAGTGGAGTTATACACCCCCGAAGTTTATATGGGAAAAATGTGGACTAGGTTCACCTTAATATCGGCGTTCAAAACTTTACCGTGATAATAATTGAGCTTAAAAACAAAAGAGGGCCTAGAGACAAAATACATTTCGCCTAGCGTTCACGCCAAACGCTACGCCAAAATGTATGGGAATGACATTACCTGCGGAAGGGTTACGTCGTGTTCTTTCCGCAGGTATTGTCATTCCCATACATTTTGGCGTAGCGTTTGGCGTGAACGCTAACAGAAATGTATTTTGTCTAGGCCTGCTGATTGAGTTTATGTTCTAGTAGATAGGTTTGATGCTTATATAAATAATGTTAACGACACTTCGCTACTTTGGAGTACCTACACATTTTTTTTTTTTTTTTTTTTTATGAAACAGCAAGAAACAATTTAATACTTAATATAAATTAACAATACAACTTTAAAGTATTAATGAAACAAACGAGGCTTGCATCCCTTTGTTCAGATAAATAAATAATTAGGCACTTGGCTCGGATCAGTGTCCGGCACCAGTTTATTGCAATTATATTACCCTATCAGTAACGATTTCCCATAGCCAGTCGATGGGAAAGGCCCATCTGATACCTACACATAATCACTTTTCCTAAAATGTCAATGACCGGAAGGTAACTCTTTGTGCTCCGTGACTTAGCAATTTTATTATTTATATTGGACACTCACTCATAAACATGGTAAACGTTACAATAAGTGAAGACGACTGAAAACAGATGGAAATCTGGCAGAATATCTATTTTCGACGCAAATGTGGAGCTGGTGACATGAGAAGGGAAATTGTACACAAAATAATATTTGATAAACTTACTTGAAGCTTCGTGAACGGGGCAGCTGGCACTAGCACTTTGGATGCCATCTCTGCAGACCAGATTATTCACATCCACGAACCAAAGAGAAGTCAGGGAGAAGCGATTAGCGCAACTTCCTTTGTTGTGTACCGCCGCGGAGCACGCGCGTGTTTCCAATGATAAAGATTCAACATTTGTGCACGGCAGAACGCACCACGACCTTGCCCACTACACGTAATAATTAAAAATAAAATTTCACAGATCAACACAAATAATAAACAGCCGCGTATTCAGCGAATACTTTGAGGTAGACGTTTCTCTTAAACTTACGGGGTCGTCGACCGTGGCAACCTTGAACCACTGAACTGGTTATTATAGTGAAATTGACTTTGATGTGGGCACTGTTTTTTGGGTGTTTCTGTTGATTTTTAAGTATTTTCGCGTGTTTTTGTCGTGTGTCGGTCGGCGGGCTGGCTGCGGGCTCTGCCGGCAGGTGCAGGCGGGAGGGGGCGGGGGCGCGGTGCCGGGGCCGGGGCGGCAGGGGGGTGCAGTGTCTATCGATCGCGCCGCCGCACAGGTTCCGTGTGGCGCTGACTCACGGGCTTCGTTTCTGTCACTATTCGAGTGTGGCGCGCTGCCAACTCTTCTGACGGCTTTATGGCGTGTCACACAAGTCTCAGCTAATAGCTTAATTCACCATACGGATTTGGTAATATGTAACGCGCTTTTACGGCGACCTTAACCGTATACGTTTGTCGGAAGTCTGACAAAATCCGTTGTTACGCAATTTGGGCTACACTTATTACATAAGTTGCTTATTAGGCGTATTAAGCGCATAAACTTAATTAACTAGTTTTCACTCTTTCTATTTATTGGAACTCTGCACGCCACGAACCACCTACCTACCTACCTCAACAAAACTAACCATCCACTACTATTTCTCTCTTTGCTACAATAAGCTAATTTGTTCATTTTAAAAGTAATTAGTATAATCACGAAAAACGTTTCTAAAACTTTTTTCGATAATTATTTGTGTTTTAAATGTGTCAAACATAATTTTAAGATGTCAAAACACCTATCATAGCATTCATAGCATATCACTATGGCAAAATAATCAATTACTATGTATATCTAGAACAAAATACCCGCATAAAGGCGCTAACATTTTTTAATTCGATAAAAGTATTTAACGAGCAGAGAAAGTAGAAACTTTCGGTAACGAATGGAACATTAAACAGTTGGCACGGTGATAATGTCATAACAACGAATAAACTGTTTATTATCAAAGATAGCGAAAGAGCCAATATTTTGTAGAATATGGTCTAAGATTCCTTACGGCAAAGCTGAAAATAAAATAATTTTATTCCAATTTTCTGTCTCTACCGTAGCAGTTGGCGCCATTTATTTACCCTTTACATCTATTTAACTCATCGGTTATCATTTGATCATGTTAGTTTTGTCGTCTTTAGCTTAATTAGGTGAACTTAGGTACTATTACTAAACTTGGTGTACGATGTTGGCTCTAAGTGCGCAGGAGCGAGCTGAGTTGCTGAAGAAGATCCTGAGCGCATCGTTCTACGCGCTGGCCTCTTTCATGATAACCATGGTGAACAAGACTGTGTTGACGTCGTATGCCTTCCCGTCGTATCAAGTGCTCGGTCTGGGACAGATAGTGGCGACGATCACGGTGCTATGGTGCGGCCGCTTCTTCAGGGTAGTGCAGTTTCCGGCATTATCAACAGACATCCTCAGACGCATATGGCCGCTGCCAGTCATCTACTTGGGCAACATGGCAACAGGGCTTGGTGGTACTAAAGAGCTCAGCCTGCCGATGTTCACAGCTCTGCGGCGCTTCAGCATCCTCATGACGATGCTGAGCGAGAACCTCCTCCTGGGAGCGAGACCATCTTGGGAAGTTCAAACCAGTGTTTACGGTATGGTTGGCGGTGCTGTGCTCGCTGCCGCAGACGACGCCACATTTTCGTGGTCCGGGTACACTCTAATACTGCTCAATGATGCCTTCACTGCTTCTAATGGAGTGTACATAAAAAAGAAGCTGGATGCAAGAGACCTGGGTAAATATGGTCTGATGTACTATAATGCATTGTTTATGATCATCCCGGCAACAGTGATTGCGTGGAGCACAGGAGATGTACAAAGCTCAGTTGAGTACCAAAACTGGAACGACTCATTATTCCTTGCACAGTTCCTAGTGTCATGTGTGATGGGATTTATTCTGTCCTATAGTATAATGGTTTGCACACAATACAACAGTGCACTGACGACCACGATCATTGGATGTTTGAAGAATATCCTGGTTACATATTTGGGAATGGTGATTGGTGGTGACTATGTGTTCTCTTTGCTGAACTTTGCGGGGCTGAACATAAGTGTGCTGGCGAGCCTGTTGTACACATACGTCACATTTAAACGGAATCCCACTCCCTTCTACACCCTGATTGAGTCACCTAAAGTGAACATTGTGTAGTGTTGTAGGAAGAGACTGGCTCAGTGCTCTACGTATTTAGTATAGACAGTATTGAAGGTTGTGTGGTGCCATAGATGAACAGTGAGAAGGTAGTGAAATTATAAAAAATAAATACGAGACACAAGTTGTTGGAATTTGCTGGTGGATAAACCAGTTTAGAATTTGGTCGAATTTCATGTTCAATTGTTTTGTGATGACATTATGTAAACTAAAATAATAGTGTAGATATCATAATAAATGAAGTAGGTAGTTACCTATTGATACAGAAAGTGATACAAAAATAATAATCAACATCATCATCTGCCTAGCGCTTTCCCAACTACGTTGGGGTCGGCTTCCAGTGTAACCAGATTGGCCGTGGAATGGTGACGGACCAATCGGAGCGCCGAACGCGCTCGATGCATTTGCACTCATTTATTATGGCCACAGATGAAGTGAAGATGAAGATGAAGGAAAATACTATTATCTATTCTAGTGATAAGTAAATAAATAATATTAAGTAGAATAGTGTAAATAATATTGAAATAAAAATAATGTCAAAGAATGAAATGGTTTTTTATCTTTGACTCACTCACAAACATATTTCCAGAAAAATCGTTTTATCAAAAACAAGTTTGCAGCGCCAACATGGCCAAACATCGCACAAGACAGGGAGAAGAGCACAAGTTTGGAAGGAAAAAGGGCACGCCTTTGACCTGCACACGGACGGTATGTAACGCTAGCAAAGACAACAAAAACTAAAGCTAGAATTCGTCTAAGTAAGCGCTCAAGTAAGAAAATTAAGTGGAAACTCGAAAGACTGACATGTTTTGGAGAAAACTTTTTGATAAATGTATTTTCCACTGAAACTTCTGTTTCACTAATCGTACCAGGTATGTCATAATGATGTCCACACAAACATCTGTCTCTCCTTTCGTACTTTTTGTTAACCGCCTTAAAAAGAGGAAAAGGTTATCTAGTGGTTAATAATTGTCCTGCCTCTTCGTTTGAGGTAATCCTTGTAAATAACACGATTCATTGTTTATAAGGAAAACGGCTTGACCGTGTCTTTTGCAATGACATTAAAGAGTTATAACAACCTGATACTTCGAAGGCATAATGCGTTTTCTAGCTGACATAACTATGTTAAGTGTACTCCTACTGAGTTATGACAACCTAGTACTTCGAAGGCATTAAGCGTTTTCTAGCTGACACAATTATGTTAAGTGTGCTCCTACCGATTTATGCCAACCTGATATTTCGAAGGCATAAAGCGGTTTCTAGCTGACACAACTATGTTAAGTGTGCTCCTAAAGAATTATGACAACCTGGTACTTCGAAGGCATAAAGCTTTTTCTAGCTGACATAACTATGTTAAGTGTGCTCCTACTGAGTTATGACAACCTAGTACTTCGAAGGCATTAAGCGTTTTCTAGCTGACACAACTATGTTAGGTGAGCTCCTACCAAGTTATGACAACCTGGCACTTCGTGGAGATAGCAATTTACAAAAGATCTACTTATTTATGTAACCATTTCTTATTAGTTTCCATACTTTAAACTATTATCCCCCGAGAGACAACCGATCACTTTTCCGTTTTTTTTTTTGTTCGAATTTCATTTTACCGAAAACTATTTATTGACCGACGTCTTTTTTGCTATATGCATTATTTGACATATTTTTAGATCATCGAAGTATCATGTGTCATAGGTACCTATTATTTTACCACTATATTTTGCCGATTTACAAAATAACTTTTTTTTTCCGTAAAATATTGTTTCTGTGTGGTGAAAATATGGCAAATTATAAATCATTTGGCTAGTGAAAAAAGTTCAAAAGAAGCTTCGGTCAGTAGCAAAAAGTTACTTTGTAAATCGGCAAAATATAGCGGTAAAATAATACATGATACTTCGATGATCTAAAAATATGTCAAATAATGCATATAGCAAAAAAGACGTCGGTCAATAGTTTTCCGTAAAATGAAATTCGAACAAAAAAAAACGGAAAAGTGATCGGTTCCCAATAGTGACGAATAGAGGTTGAAATGAAAGTATGGTAATTAAAACAGTGGTATAATGAATGTTCGGAAACATAATACTTCGAACAAATGTTATTTTGGCTAAGTGTAACTTCGGTTAAAGGTTTTTCGATCAAATGAAACGTCGGAGTAACGAAAAAAATCGAATCAATAATAGGTCAACTGATACAGTAGCAGACGTGACTTCGATTAATTAATAAAAAAATATAAACGATAATAGTTGAAAAGTTTTAGGTGAAATGAAATTAGGTCAAATATTTTTCGAACTTATGATAGGTAACCGCCCCAGGAACGAGCTACCGGGATAAAAAGTATCCTATGTGTTAATCTAGGTTATAATCTATCTGTATGCCAAATTTCATCCAAATCCGTTCGACCGTTTCTGCGAGAAAGAGTAACAAACATCCATACATACATCCATAGTCCATACATACAAACTTTCGCGTTTATAATATTAAGTAAGGAGAGTCCAAATTTAACCCTAGCAAAGATTCGTAGGTGCCGACATTTCATGGACGGTTTAAACAATTTCCAAATACGTTTTGCCGCTTTCAGTGCTAGTGCAGTAAAAGTTTACATCATTCTCTTTTATATAATTCAATCACTATCAGGCAAATCCATCACGATAAACCCCTCCGGTGTTCCAAAACAACTATATTAGGTAGATTCCGAGCTTCGTGTTATTAATTTAATGGACCTGCAATACAGTAGACATGCAACCGTTTCTATGAATTTTATAGTTCATGAGCTACGGGCTGTCCGCTGCTACATTTTATTCAATTACTAAGTTGCACGTTTGTAACATTATCTTCCGAATGACCCCTTTATAGGGCGGAAACAAAATGTGTATGTTAAGTAAGTAAGTAGTCCAACTTTAAGGTCGATTTTATATCAATCCAAAAACGACCTTTAAGTTAGACAAGTCAGGAGGTTTCTGCTCCAAAACTCTGCGTGCACTGATTGGACGGGTCCACTCAATCTGTGTGATGCTTTCATCACAAGACCATTTCAGACATCAATCCACATGGTCTTCACATGATCTGACCAAGATTATGTCTTCTGAGTTTGTTTGGGCCTTTCTTCTCTGAGTAGTCAGATAGGAAACGCCGACCTCATCTAGTAAAAAAAAAATGACTGACGCGTGTATAGGGCAGATACGCCAGTTCGCCGACCGGCACCAGTTCTCGACTTTTTGACGGACTGTTCTTAAAAATAGATACAAAATAGATATACTGACCGATTTACAAACAAAAAAATAATACTGTGGCAACCCCAAATAGTTCGGAAGTACGCACACAAAGACAAATTGCCGGTGTGTACCAGGTTACCGAGCAAAAAAATACAGCAATCTGTGCTTCGCAAAGAACGCGTCATAACGTGTATTCTGTGCAAAAAAAATAGTGAGGAGCCGCAGAGTTCAGGGTAAATTTTTAATTGAAATTATGTGTTTTAGGGTTTGTTTTTATTTTTTTAGTTAAATTATAAACCATAGCATAATATGAAAGCAATTAATACTTATTTTTTTCATGGAAAGCAAATAAAATTAAGAGGTCGGGAACTGGTACGTCGTTTTCTTAGAAAATCCACTTCTCGACCACGCGATCGAAAACTGGCGTGGTCATGTTCAATAAGAACGAATCTTTGTTGTCATAATATTAAGGAAAACATTGAATCTAATTTATGAATTTAAATTTTATGGACACTAGTATTGTAAGAGCCAGTTCTCGACCGGATTATTTCAAATGTATAAAAAAATCCACGTCACGAAACTCCTCTTGGTCGAAAACAGGACCATGCAATCAGAGTGTGCCAATTTTCGACTTATATTAAAATTGCCCTAAAGGAAGTTTATTTATATATGTTTTTTTGCAAAAATAGTTTAAAAGGCATTTCTCAATGGATTTTTGCTGAAATTATTACTATAAAAGGTTCCATTTTTTTTTTAAATATTGTTTATAAATTGCAGTCGAAAAATGGCTCACGTCATAAACATGTGCTTGCTTGTGTACGCCTGTTCCGCGTCCACTGAGCGCCCAATAAAAGCGCTTAATAACCCGAAATTGTAACACAGACCTCTCTTTGAACGCCTACTCTTTAAATTTATTTTTATTTAATTTTAGACGAGTTCAATATCTAAAAAGAAAAGAAAAAAATAACAACCGACTACCAAAAAAACACTGCCAAGTGCAAAATAACTTTATTTTTTTTTGAAAAAGCTTTATTTTTCACTTTTTAGTTACCTACCCCACACCAATTCGAAATTTCATCATCCTTGGGGTCAAAACAATGCATATGTATGCGATAGCAATATTTGCGGTTGATTTGGTGTAATTTTTTCAAGAGTTCCGTTGTCTGTCTCCGAAACGCATCATCAGATCTATATGAAATTTTAATGGGACCATTTCGAAGTAAACCCCTTTCGAACAAAAAAATAATTTTGTAAATCCGGGTATATACGACGGAGCTATGCCCAAAAATACATTAAAAAAATAGACTTGTCGAATTGATAACGTCCTTCTTTTTGAAGCCGGTTAAAAAGGACTACTTTTTACACCGAAGAGTAATTTTTATGATTTTAGCTCGTAATCTAAAAACTCCATATTAAAGTAGAGTATGTAAGAGTACGTTCAGTAGTTTTTTTTTATAATAAAAATAAATATATTTATTTTCTTTTCTTGATTTATTAACCAGCTCTACTAATGGTCGAGAACTGGCTAGCACAAAGTCGAAAACTGGAAATTTCGGTCGAGAATTGGGGAAATCGGCATTTTTTGGTTAATTGATTTTTCTATAATAATTCCTAGCTCTTATTTGAAAACAAAACATGGTTAATGAAAATAGACTATATAACGAATATATTCTTTTTTTTTTAATAATTGATTTATATTAAAGCATTTTTAATTTCTTCCTGAACTTGACAACTCCACTTATCGGTCGAGAACTGGCGAATCTACCCTATGTGTTTGCACAAACCTACTTACAGAAATAAAATCATTTATCATTTAAAAAAGGTCATTTTACTTTCGAAAGTGAAACTTTGGAATACCTCCATCTAAAAAAGTCTAGATTGTATCTGCCGTTCGGGTAGGTTTATAACCCAAGGTTTCCCGCATAGAATATGAATACGTTTCCCTTCTGATATCATATTTTCGTTATCCCTCTCAAGAGACCTATAAGCATTTGCAGTATCGCGGTAATAACGACATGAGGCAAGCGTATTCTGTATCTATAAGATTTCTGTATCCTTTCTTTTTTTCGCTTTACATCAGAACATCTTTGTTACATACCTTCTTGGTTAGTTTGTAAATATTTTTTCTGAGCGATACTGTCTTGATTATTCAAACAAACGTAACTGGTATAGCTACGTGACGGCTTAACATAATTAGTTATGTAAAATGCTACATTTCATTAATGTCTGGGTTTTAGCCTATAACGGGGATCCACAGGTTAGTTCACTGAATTGTAAGTAATTGCGCATTTGAGCGACCTCTAAACCCCATCGTTACTGCTATTCATGGATCTCAGATCAAAGCTCGGTTTAACCGAGCGTTTTGCAGAATTTTCAAAATAAATCTAGCTGAGTAACTGCGTACATTTTGGGATTAAAATCGAGAATTCGTTACCTAGGTAAGTAAAGATGTTATGTTAGGATCTGTACCAAGATGAAAAAGAGTAACGTCTTGAGACAGAACCTCGATACACCTGCCACTTGTCCGAAGTAGATAGCAACAAAATACCCTTATAAAAGTAGATGGCCAGCAGTAAGAATGCTGATATATGATTATGAATTCGATGAAGGAACAAATTAGGGCTTGCATTCGAATATTTGAATATGCGAATTAGTCGAATAATAAAAAAAATCGAATATTCGAATGCAAAAATTGCGATATTCGCATATTCAACCAATTTTCAAAATACCGGACCACCCCCGCTTTGGTGAGATGTCGTGAGATTTGGCTCGACCCTCACCCCCTCCTCATAATCTCACGTGAGATATTTCAAATGCGTGCTATTAGTGTAAAAACGTTAATCTGTGCCTATTTTCGTTGCATTTGGCTGGCTTGGCTGGCCGGTGGTGGTTTAACCATCGAGGAGCTACTGTGCTACTTTGTGGCGTTCGCATAAAAAAACCGCGATAAGTATAATTTTGTAGGATTTACCCATATTGGCGGAAAAACATGTTTTACATAATTTATCCCGGTTTTTTCGTAATGTTAATTTCTTTGCGGTTTTTTTTTAAATTACGTGATAATCGCGTAGACCCCCCTCTCCCCCACGAGATTGAGTGAGATTCAACTCGACCCCTCCCCCCCCCCCCCCCAAACGCCTCACGTAATTAATGGACGCCCCCTAACAAGCATGTATTTGCGAAATTATACCTAATCATTAAAATTATCAATACAACCAAGAATAAGCTCATATAATCCCATTGACTATTTTTTCATGTAAGCGTAGAATTCTGCGGGCTTCCTTAATGCGTTGATGTCAAACCTCTTTAGATGCCCGCAGCGTAAACTAGACTTCCCTCCAGCATCAGTTTCATTAAGTTTAATATTATTCTCATAGGTACTTACATAATATATAATGTATATGGTATTCTGTCATTCGACCTGCACCCTAATTGCGTAACTCACGATTGATCATAATTGGTTTCGTCTTCACAGTTAAACAATATTCATTGCGTTATTTATGTTGTCGAACAGACACATTTTTCGAACATATGAAGCAATGGTTTAACAATCCGTTTCAAAACGATACAGATTATGATGAATCGTGAGTTACGCAATTAGGGTGCAGACCATAGTAAAAACGTTTATATCATCAACCTTATATCCAGAGTTGAGCTCCCTCAACGGAGCACAGAAACAGAGACACACAAGGAACAGGAAACATGGTCAGTGGCTCGTCTTAGGGGCGGAGTTGCTTCATCTTCTCTTCTTCCCATCATGCACCACCTAACACCTTCAAGGGTTTCAAATGAGGCGACTTACGGGCACGCACCTACTGGTTGTACAATATCTGAGTGGTAGGTAGGTAGTCCATCGACACGAAAATAAGCAGGACCAACCTCATTAATAACATCATCTTCAGCCTCAGCAACACAAGTCAAAGTCAAAATAGCAGTTCTGCTCCATTGTGGAAAATGCCGTGACTGCGGCTGTGGCGCCGGCAGTGGAGGCGCCCCCATTTCTGACGGCGGACGAGCACTTAGTAACATGCCGGTCGCGACCGGACAGCCCTACAGTACTCACCACCCACGCACAAAACTATTCCAAAGTCCAAACTGTTCACTTCGCAACAAGCGTGCACCTGTCAATAGCGCATAACCTATAAAAACCAAACGACTGTTCCATTCAAACTAAAAAATACACTTTTTATTTCTCGACACTATTAAAATAAGTAATAAAAATAAACTGCATACGTTTTAACGTAACAACAATGGACAATAAATTAAAAATATTGATCTGTTTACAGCGTTCGAGTTTCGTTCATTTTTTGTTAACGCTAAACAAACAAAGCGTTGCTTAGCAACGGACGCATGACATCATGGCGCGTAAAGTATACATACACGCAAAGAAATAGCTTTTGAAATTGGTTTAATTAATTAGTAAATAGCATTCTTATTACGTAAGTTATTCGAATAGTTCAGTGTATACTACATTTTACAAGGAAACGTTGTTATTGAAAATCGGGGGATTACAAAGTTTAAAAATATCGTTGAATTTGATTAGGAATCTGACGTGACGGCGTCACACATGACATTTACCACTTCCTTCAATCAATTTGATGTGTCAAATTCAAATGTTTACACGATATTATTCGTAATGGCGAATAGTGTAATAGATATTTAGGATTTTTCCGGCAATTGTATTGTATTTTTGTGATTATACACTTGTTTACTGTGAGTTTTGTAAAGGTGAACTGATAATGGATACATGTGTAAGAGGATTTTCTTATATGTCCGAAACCAAAGCTGATTTGCAGGTTTGTACAGATTTGAATTTTTTTTGTTGTTGCTGTTTTGTACAATTTTCAATTTGCTCTATTGCTATAACACATTTATGCTGCAATTTGATTATTCTCGGCTATTCCAGCTGTTAGAAAACAAAACATATGGTTTGCGGTTTGTAGTATGTGTTAGCGCCACCTGTGAATGAAATAATAAACTACCATGATACCACTATCATTCTACACCAGTAAAAAATCAGAGAGATCTAGAGTAGATCTGTCTGGCCTATTTCGTGGTAAATAGGCTGAATAAGAACATTATGGGGTGTTGTAAATAATTTTATTTAAATTGTATGGTAAAACTTCAGGGTACAGACGCCAGCACATCAAGCTACCCCAAACTGTCAAAATTTCCCAATTGAACATAAACCTTATGCTTATGTGCTAAAGTTGAAAATATATCAAATAAATTGGACAGATAGGGGTAGCTTGATGTGCTGGCGTCTATACACCCATTTGTATGCTGAAAATGACTTACGCCATCTATTAACAAATGCACTAACTTGCAGTACATCGAAGGCGGTGAACTCGAGAGGGCGTGGCGGAGCACACGTAGGGAGCGCATGAAACAACGGGAACAAATGATATGGGACAACTTTGTGAAAGAGCAGGACGCCGTCAAGGGTATTTGTAATGGTATGAAGTCTTATCTATTCACAGTCCACAACTCATGACACAATGGTAAACACAGCAGCCAGAACATACACAAAACAAGGGGAGCTGCCGATGCGTATCAAACAGTCCATATTGTAGCACCCTCGATATTTGCAGCGACTCGAACGATTTTGTATTCTTAACAGATGATCCGTACCAGTTTTTGGATCCGTTGCCAGAATCTTGTATGAAAGAAATAATGGAAAATGAACAGCCGAAAATTACTAATGAGAATATTGAAGAGGAAACTAGAGTGAAGGTATGTAACTTATGTAAGGTACAACTAATCAAAAATAGTGCGATAGCGATACCCATCACGCCTGTGAAGCTGAGAAAATTATTATTAATAAACCTGATATTTCAAGTGATATTGTACTGTACAACCAGCGGCTGACGACCTAAAAAAAAACTCATCAAATGTATTTTTTGTTTGATCATATTTAGATAAAAACTCCGCTAGGTGGCGGCTCATCGACGTCTGCTGAGTTCCACTAGCTAATTAAATTTGACCCTGTTTATTAAACTTTATTAAACATTCGCTCACAGTTCTTCGACCGTATGATTTAAATGTGTTTTCTTCGTTCCACTCTCATTTCTCGTATGAAGGAGCACGCTCAACACGGCACCGGCGACAATTCTTCCGGAGAGGATGGACAGCATACGTGTGTGGTGACCTTCGCAGATGACATGGAGAGGGAGGATTGCGACATGTTCCACATCTTTGATGATGACCAGTCAGGTAAGGATCCCCGACAGTTCTGGTGGACTGGTAGAAGCATAGAAACTTATATCTATGGGTAGAAGATTCGAGAAAATTGTCTTGGACTTATAAAAACTCTTTCAGGGAACGTAGATAATCTTCCCACCGCAATTATTCGCTTCAGGACTTTTGTACCGCTACACACATTGTTTGTGCGTGCTTTTGTTACGCAGCGAACATTCATTCGTAAACGAATAGTTTGGTGAGAACGTGAATGCAAACACAAAAAAACAAATTCGCTGTGCTCGCAAATCAATTTTCGTTTCGCTAATGAATGTTTGTAAAACAAAAACTACCGTCCATCACGTGAAAATGTGTGGACTAGTTCATTCAATAGGGTATTTTCCAATTTTTCAAATATTTTTTTTGTAATTTGAAGGTCGAGAAAGAAATATCTAACAGAAAATAAAAATTAATTGATTGATATCCATTTTCTCAATTAAAACGATTAAAATCAAATTTATTTTTCGTTGTTTTGAATGTACCGCCAAAACGCTCCTTACGATGACTTTTTATCACGTAAGGAGCGTTTTGAATATGCACCTGCTATCTGAAGGTACCTAAAGGATTTTTATGAGAAAAGATCTTTTATTTATGTCTTCTCGTCATTATGACAAATTGCCCTTCTTAGGACCAGAAGACGAAGCCCTGAATGATTGCAGTAGCCCAGATACAGTGCGCGAGAGACCATCAGAATCTGCGGATGCTTCCGCTGAACAGTCGCCTGAAAGACACAACGACCTTAGGAAATCATCAAGTAAGTTATTATTATATTCATTATCTAAGTTTATCAGTAGAAATGATCTTGCTCTAATTTTATACTGTTTCTAAGAGGGGCAGATTTCCAGAGCGCTATTAACTTTAAGTTTGCTAAGAAGCGCCGCATACGAAAGTAAACTTTGAGTAATTATGTTTACTAGTGGTCGCCTGGTCGTCGAAATTCTCACGTGTTTATTAATATTTGAATGCAACGCATAATCGCTTTTTTATCGTCATCAGATTAAGGTTCACATTCGTATGAAACACTTACCATTTGACATTTGATCACACTACTCACCAAAGTCAAAGTGAGTTCTCATCCTGATGCCTCAGTGTAATAAAAAACTGAGTTCTTAACACCGCCCATTTGATTATTGCTTGTCATTTCAAACATAACAGTCTGCCACACCTGGCAGGTCAGTTCGACTGAGCCTGTCTTTATGAGTAAGGCTGTACCTATAATTGTCAAATTGCAAACATCGAACTAGAAGTGGTTGTTATAAGGACTCTTCACTTAATAGGTAAATCATCGGAGAACGTAGCTAGTGTGATCGAGAGCAGTATCTACTGCGCCAGAGTGAAAGAACTAAGAGCGAAGATCAACGATGAGCTTGTGGCTTTGATGTAAGTGCTTTATTAATTAATTTTCATTTTAGTCTTAGTTTGATATTCAGTACTGTGCCAAAAATAACTGCCTTCTAATTTCTTTGAGATTACGAAGAACTTCTTAGAAATTAAAAAAAATAATTTTACTGTCAGACGTTAGATTTCTGTTTTTCACTCCAAAATTCATTCCAATTTCAGTAAGTAAAAAGAAACATTCACTGACTTTACCTAAAACCCAAGAAGAGTAAACAATAAATATCCCAACAAGCAAAATAATCCTGGAATGCGATTTTATAATGCTACGTGGACTTATAACACTCCGATGATAGTTTTGGTGGCCGCTACTGCGCTTTTAACAGCATAAATACATGCTGTTTTTACTCAAGTACGTTTAATCCTAAAATTTGTACTTATATCGGTATATAGGATCATATTTCCTGACAAATATAGGATCAAGACTCCTATAAAAGCATGAAACAAGAGTAATTGCACTCAGGAGTAATTACTCCGGTAACTCAGACTTATATGTGCCTATAAGATATCATCTGCGGACCATTTAAATCTTTATACTCCTGTAGGAGCATGTACCAGGAATATATACACTAAGGAGCAATTACTCTTGTTATTTTTACTTATAACCTCTTATAAGCTAAAAATGTATGACCAATTTAAGTAAATTAAAGTTAAATAACTGTAAATCATTTATGTATCTGGTTTGGTTTTACAGAAACTTAAAAGTAAGCGTTAAATGAATTTCATATCCACGTTTAAAAAATAATTGATCACCAAGATTATAACAGCACTCGGTAGGATAAAGTGTTCTCTATATCGATTTATCGTATGCCGTTTTAAACCTAGACATATTTATATAGGTATTCCACAGTAGTGTTATTGTCTAAGTAATCTCAAACAATCCTGGTTAAATCTCTTAAGAAGCCACTTTTGCTTGAAACGGCCAGTACAGGTGAAAACACGCTTTATATAGTTTTGCAAATTCTATTGTAGGATTTAACATCAGCCATTTTGATTACAACTGTTTTTGTCTACAAATATTGAAAATGGATTTTAATAAGTGGAAGCAGTTTAAAAAAGTCGATCTGATAAAAGAAAAGTAAAAAAAAAACATGTAAAGAAATGTTAACCGCAGTGAGCAACGACTTTTTAAATTTAACTGGTGAAGACCGTATCGCGAATTCTAGCGAGGGTTCCGGCAAGATAATTGTAGTACTACTTTAGATGGAAGAGGTTCAGACTAGGAAAGTACCAAATCTTTGAGCGATGTTGAAAGTGATCATAAGGAAGAACTTTCGGATTATAACAAAATTTAGAACTGCGTGATTCTATTAATAACTTGGTCTTAGATTTCAATATTTCTCATGCTGCATTGAACTCTTTACTTGAAATTTTAAATAATAATATAAACAATGTTTTGCCTAAAGACGCACGAACATTACTAGATACCAATAGAGAAAACCTACACATCGGTATTTCAGCCCCAGGACACTATTAGCACAACGGTTTGATCAAATGTTAGAATTTTTTTTATCACAATGTTCCTTGTTTATCAAATGAGATTTCTCTAAACAAATGTTGATGGATTACCAGTTTTCAACAGTTCGACATACCAGTTTCGGCCTATATGATGTACACTGTTAATAGAAACCACGCTGTGACAACCGGGACATATCTCAGACAACAAGAAATGTGTAACACTCCGAGGCCATTTTAAGTTCTTTCAAGGTCGGAAATCTTTTTTGGTTAAAAATCGATCGATATCCAGGAACATATCCGGCATAGTCTTGTTTAAACCATCGGCAACCTGTTATATAATTAAGTCAAATAAAAACCATGTTTAAACTGATGTTTAACCTTGCACGTAGAACAAACCCTTAAATTATTCCTTTAACTTACTTATCTATAAATATCAATCGATTTTCATCTGGTCATTGCGGAACCCTAATCGGTAACAATGGCGAATCTTTTTCGGTTTTGAGATAACCCAATATAGAACCAATATACTTATATTGGTATTATGTCACGCTTGGAAATGCTAAAATTACTTATTTTAGCACTATATCGTACTTGGAAATGCTCACCAAGAAAATGGCAGCTGCCTTAATAATATTTATTTAATATTAATTAATACTAAAATGTAAATAAGCAAATTTCAAGAGGCGCTTTATTTTTTTATCAAAACCATGATAGATTTCACAGAAAATTTACATTCCCCGACGACTAAGCTATAAGACTAACAATTTGACAACAATAAGATTTTGTTTTTCTACTAAGGTTGACATTAATAAATTCTGATTCATATAAATACTACCCTAAAATATTTTTTTACAGAGCACAACAAGTGATACCTTCACTTCGACTATTGACAATATACATTTTTAATCTCATTTTTGACTATAACTTACTTATATTGAGATTTACAGGAGTAATTGCATTGACGTAACTCAATTACAGGAGCATTATAGTCGTATATGGCATTTCAGCGGTCTGATATAAATACCTTATAAGTAAAAGTAGACTTATAAAGTGGGCCCTTTTCCAGGGTTATATGAGGATATAAGTCTCATATAGTCCTCGATAAATGATGGTTCTAGGATAGTTTAAAAACCACTTTTTGCTAGTTGGGATACATATCTATTCCCGTCATCATTACTCAGCCGAAACACATCTTTAGGTGGACATAAGCTTCAATCAAGCATCTTCCCAAAGATTATTCTCAATCAATAGCAATTTACATTTACTTGATTAAAAATATAATTAAAACCAAATCATCGATATCCCTTGAGGATTTGAACCAGAACTCGTGATGCTAATATTAACTGTACAACAGGACGTCTCTAGACCGTCGCGCCATACTGTTGTCGTCTGAGTCAGAAGACATCGCGCGAATGATCAAAAGGTCAGCAGAGTTCTGCAACCGGTTCAACAGGATCTATATGTACCAGCTGCAAAGACAGGTAAGGATCCATCAAGATCTAGGAGTTAAACAAACACATTTTTGGGACTTATTCGAATTCAACTATTTTATTTTACCAGTCTTAAAGGCTCATGATTTGACAATTTAACTCGTCAGTTTACAAGCGTCAATCTTTTGGATTGCTGGCCGGTTGGTTTAGGTAATAATAAGAAGTTCTGTTCTGTTCACCGACCCGGACTGATGATGATGGGACTCCAATTTCCGCACGTAGACTCCCATTCGGTCCACCAACCCGCACTGGGCGTGTTGGATTATGGCCCACTCCCTCTCATGGAGAGCAGGCCTATGTCCCAGCAGTGGGAACGTTATAGGTTCAGTATGCATGTATGTAAGAACACCAGGTTATCTCCTGATGAGTCTAGCAGTCGCGATCTTGCCGACTGGCTTATCGATCGTCAAAATAGTAGAATAATAAAGGGTCCTTGTTTACCATTACATTGCTAGATCCACGACATAAAACGCAACTGCAGCCACTCTCTGCCGTTCGCCAAGCACACGCAGTTCCAGTCGCAGATGACGAGGATAGTGGCGCTGCATCAGAACCTACTGCAGTCCTTTATGGTTAGTGTTACTTTCCCATGCTTCCTACCAAAGGTTGTTGTATAACGCACTGCGCAAACGAAACGAAATTGATCCCGTTATCAGATCCTTCTCTCGAATGAAGGTGCATTTTTGTTTCATCACAAGATACCACGGCACCGAAAAAAAACATTTGAACAGAACGTTCATCTTCATGGATGAAGATGAACGTTCAGTTCAAATGTTTTTTTCTATTCACTTTTCGACTATACCAAATAATGATCCAAAGACATCAACGTATAGGTATGAAGGCGTTTTCATAGAGTTATTATAGGAACCAATCGTGTCACTGCGGTCTGTCATTACGATATGGCGACGTTGACACTTGCGGTCGCCTTTGGAAGAGCATCCTACAACTAAGTGCTATGTGGCTCAGGTGTTCCACAAGTCGTTCGCGCAGACGTGCTGCGTGCGGGAGAGTGCGGGCGCGCTGGGCTCCCTACTAGCTGTCGTGCGCGACTCCACGCACATGTGCCTCAACGTGTCGCCGCCCAAAGACTTCACTGCCTGCCGTGACCTTTACAAGGACGTGAGTAAACACTTCGACCTGACATCAAGAAACATGCACGTAAGACGGCCCCTCAAAACGTTTGCTTTCTAGTGTTTGATCTTGGAAGGACAAGTGGCGTAAAAAAACATCCCACTTTATCAACTAATCTGTAACCCATTCTTACATTTCAATCCATTTTAAAGTTAGAATTGGCAAAAACCAATCAATGGTCATTATCTAACTTTGAAGTCACATCATCACGACACAGGTTTCCTTTTGTTGCCCAGTTTTAGTGGAAATAATACCTACAAAATTTCTTTTTGTCAGGTCTTGTTATCTACGTGCGACAAAGTGGACGAATTCGTCAGTGAGTATGCTATCAGATGCGAAGAGTTTTTGAACAGATTCGATCCTAAGGTAAGTGCTAAATTTATTATACCTATAGAGATCACACCCGGTTTCTGATTTAAGAGTTTTGTCAAAATCTACAATAGCATTCCTTCAATGTAGCCCACGAAATACTATAATTATGTCATACTAGTTTTAGCCAGCGGCTTCGCCCGCGCAGAACTTTCACCCCTATTTAACTCCCTTAGCGGTTGAATTTCAAAAAAAACCTTCCTTATTCCTTGTCTACATTATAAAGGGAATCTCTGTGCAAAATGTCAACTTTTTAAGGCCTAGGGTTTGCGCTGGGTGTTAATGAGTCAGTCAGTCAGGACTTTTCTTTTTATTAATATAGCTAAAATGTACCTACAAGGTAGTCACTTACAGAACCATAAGTTATATTCTTAGATGGACGCACAGCCATTGACGTCCCATAATCCTAAATCGCGCAAGAAACATTTGTAAGAAAATCTCACAAATAAAATATTTTTGTTTTTCGTAGAACAACGTCAGTTCAAAGAAAACAAAAAAAGAAACGAAAGTAAAGAGGAGACCCTGGAACAATAGATCTCCCGTTAAAAATAGTAAGTGACTCGTCTTGATACATCCTAATATTTGCATTGATTGCGTTCCATAATGCATAAAAGGTGTTGCAGAAAGCAAAGCAAAAGTTAACAAATTGAATAACTTTCAAAAATCTAAATCTAAACAATTAACTAATTAAAAAAATATATATATGTCGGAGTTGGTTGTCAATCACAATTGTGGGTATTCGCAGAATTTGTTGCATTCTTGTTTTCTTAATTATTAATTAACTTGTTTTTTTTCTATCAATTATTGTCTCATAAATCTTAACATAATTTATGAAGTACTTGGTATTCGCACTAATTGCTTTTGGCAACTTATTTCGATATTTGTGATCGATAGTTTTGTTCATAACAACTGATGTCAGTTACTTTGTTTTTTAAATGTTTACTTTGTTAAATCACTATTGTTTATTTACGATAATTATCCTTGTATTATTTGATTACATTATAATGCAATTCTTATTAGATTTAGAATAATAATAGAGTGTTTTGTATCAAATAAACTCGTGACCTACTTCGGTACGTCAACGGACAGAGTTGTCGTGGAGGGATTGTAAGGTGGGGGCATCGTCTTATAAAAGAGCGAGCACTCGGTGTTCGGGTCAGTCGGTCCTCGGATTCGACTCATTACAGAGCTCCCCTGCTCCCGACAAAACTGTCGGTTTACTTGGTACAGCGCTGCTGTATATTTACATAGCTGGATCGGCTTGCTTATTGTGAGCGATACACTTTGTGTTTGGGTGGCTTACGCCGCTGT
Organism: Polymixis flavicincta; assembly: GCA_949987655.1. Taxonomy (NCBI): domain Eukaryota; kingdom Metazoa; phylum Arthropoda; class Insecta; order Lepidoptera; family Noctuidae; genus Polymixis; species Polymixis flavicincta. The sequence continues at coordinate 2,840,303 of OX465183.1, read as the reverse complement.
ACGGACTGAGACCCGAAAGGGTTGTTCGTTTTAACTGTATTGTAACAGTACTTTTTAAACTTCCTTTTATTTTTGTTACTGATTACTATTTTTTTGTGTTATTTTATCGGTGTAATTATTTCTGTAATAAAAAACCCTGTTATTGTTTATAAAGTCTTGTTTATCCCAATATAATGGGAACTCCAAATCCTGACGATATACCGCTCGGCAATCCTGATCCTACATCAGAAGTGGGATAAGTCGTTTAGCCCAGGAATCGCAAGGTGTTGGTGATCCATGGCGAGTAATGTTCGAGCTTCAGAACCAAAATATGGCTCAGTTAATTGAAGCAATTAAGACTCAGTCCGCTCCATCTACTGCAATTCGCTTGCCCGATTTTGACCCAGACCTACCTGATTCCAATGCTCAATCTTGGACTACAACAGTAGACATTTGCCTATCGGAAAAGCCTCTTCAAGGTGGCGCTCTTATTATTGCCCTTACTAAAGCCTTAAAGGGTAGTGCTAACGCATGGCTCTCCCAAGTTTCGTATGCAGGCATGACCTGGACAGACTTTAAGAGTCTCTTTCTTTCTCGATATGACGTGTCGGAAACTGTTTCCGCTACCCTCATTAACCTTCAAAATAGTCAACCAAAGGAAGGAGAATCCCTAGCCGCATATGCCAGTCGGCAGATCACTTCACTGACATCTAAGTGGAATAGCCTGAGTGTCGAAAACATTGCTGTTTCTACTGTACTGGCCCATGTCTCCAAATTTGATACGCGTGCTCATCGACTAGCATTTACTACCGAAGTACATACTAGGCATAAACTTCAGCAAGAATTGAGTGTCTTGTCCCATCTTAAGAGAAAGTCTCAGATTTCCTCTGACCAGCACGATTCTTCTCAACCTAAGAAGTTCAGAGCAGGTACCATAGTATGTCACTTTTGTGGTATTGTGGGACATAAATCTACAAACTGTCGCAAGAAGGCCGAGAAGACCAAACATCCTGGACCAGCCAGCTCGTCACATAAGGCGTCTCCAAAGAAGATCGTCTGTTACCGCTGTGGGGAGTCGGGACACGTTGCTCCTCGCTGCCCAAAGGCGACTGAAAAGCGGCCGGGAGGTTCAAGAGAAGATGCTGGGAGCCGACCTTCGAGCAGCCAATCATCCACGAAACGAGTTGAATCTTGTGATGTACGACCTACTACTGGTGTTCTACACCAATCTGGTGAGTCGCTTGCTTTTTGTTATGACTCTGGGGCTGAATGTTCTCTTATTGCTGAAACCTTTGCTGAAAAGTTGTCTGGCAAACGTATTTCTTGTATGGTCAATATAATGGGAATAGGTAATTCTAACATAATATGTACCGAACAAATTCTGAGTGAAGTAGAAATAGATGGTTACCATTTAGAGATACTCTTTCATGTGATACCGGATGCCTATATAAGTCATAATATCATGGTAGGCCGTGAGATTTTGAAATTAGGTTTTGCTGTTAATATGACCGAAAATAGTCTTACCATTACAAAAGTTAAGATTATTGATCAATGCTCTATTCCTGAGACTCCGAATTTCAATGATATTGATACTGATATTCCATCGGACTATAAACCACAGTTGATTGAACTACTACAAAAATATTCTCATGCTTTTGTAAAGGGACTACCATGTACTAGAGTCACGTCGGGTGAACTTAAAATACGCCTTATTGATCCACATAAGACGGTCCATCGTCGGCCGTACAGACTTACTCCTGACGAAAGGCAGTTAGTTCGTTCCAAAATTAGTGAACTGATAGATGCTCAAATAATTAGACCTAGTTGCTCTCCGTTTGCAAGTCCTATTTTATTGATAAAGAAGCGTGACGGCTCTGATCGAATGTGTGTAGACTACCGTGAGCTCAATAGTAATACTGTAGCAGATAGGTTTCCACTGCCCCTTATAGCCGATCAAATTGCAAGATTATGTGGTGCTAACTTTTACACTTGTCTTGACTGTACTTCTGGGTTTCATCAAATACCTATTCATCCTGATAGCATTGAAGCCACAGCCTTTGTAACACCCGATGGCCAATTTGAATATTTGGCTATGCCATTTGGTTTACGAAATGCTCCTAGTGTTTTCCAACGTGCTGTAACTAATGCATTAGGCAAGTTAGCCTATTCTTATGTGATCATCTACATCGATGATATCATGGTGCCTAGTAGAGACCCCTGTGAAGGTTTACATCGACTACAAGAAGTCCTTGAATCATTGTCCAGTGCAGGATTTTCTTTAAATCTTAGCAAATGCTCTTTCCTAAAACGTAGAGTAGAATATCTTGGGTACGAAATTACTTCAGGGGAACTTCGCCCCAATCCTCGAAAAATAGAAGCTTTAGTTAACTTAAAGTCACCTAAAACAGTTCACCAATTGAGACAGTTCATTGGTCTTGCATCTTATTTTAGAAAATTTGTGGAGAACTTTTCACAGATTATGAAACCTTTGTTCTTCTTAACTACTGGTAAACAGACTTTTAAATGGACTGATAAACATGAGAACATTAGGCAAACAGTAATTTCCATTCTTACTAATGAGCCAGTTTTAATGATTTATAACCCTGAATACCCCATCGAATTACACACTGACGCTAGCGCTGATGGTTACGGTGCCATTCTTTTCCAAAAAGTTGAGAATAAAATGCATGTTATCGAATACTATAGTAAAAGAACGACTGCAACTGAAAGTAAATATCATTCCTATGAATTAGAAACTTTGGCCGTTGTTAACGCAGTTAAGCATTTTCACCATTATCTGCAAGGACATAAATTTACTGTTGTTACTGACTGTAATTCCCTCAAAGCCTCGCGCAGTAAAGCTGATTTAACTCCCCGAGTACATAGATGGTGGGCTTTCCTACAAGCTTATGATTTTGACATTTTGTATAGAGAAGGCAGATATATGAACCACGTAGACTTTCTTTCGAGAAACCCCCTTCCAAAATCAATCGACAAAGCAGAACAAAAACGTGTTGATATTACAACTCTGTCTGATAGTTGGCTTTTAGCTGAACAACAGCGTGATTCTGAAATTTTAGCTATCGTATCTAGTTTAAAAAATAACTCTCTATCCCTTGATGTTGCTCAAAGTTACGAATTACGATCAGGAACCTTGTACCGTAAAATACAACGCAATGGACAAACTCGTTGTTTACCTATGGTCCCAAGAGCTTTTAGATGGTCTGTTATAAATCACATCCATGAAGCAATCATGCATTTAGGCTGGGATAAAACACTTGAAAAGGTTTATGAGCATTACTGGTTTGATAAAATGGCCAGATATGTTAGAAAATTTGTAGATAACTGTATCACGTGTAAAGTTTCTAAATCGAACTCAGGTAAAATTCAAGCTGAGTTACACCCTATACCTAAAGTCAGTATACCTTGGCACACAGTGCATATAGATGTTACGGGAAAACTTAGTGGAAAGAGTGATCTCAAGGAATATATCATTGTTATAATTGATTCTTTTACAAAGTATGTTTTACTGTACCATACTACCCAGATTGACGCAGCAAATTGCATTAAATCACTTAAGTCCAGTGTCTCTTTATTTGGAGCACCTTCTCGGGTTATAGCCGACCAAGGCCGTTGTTTTGCTAGCAGAAACTTCAAAGAATTTTGTGAATCCCATAATATTGCTTTGCATTTAATAGCTACTGGTGCATGTAGGGCTAATGGGCAGGTTGAACGCATAATGAGAACATTAAAAAGTATGCTTACTGCCGTTGAAACCAGTGAACGATCATGGCAAGATGCCATTGAAGACGTTCAAATTGCTCTTAATTGCACAACTAATCGGGTTACTAAATCTAGTCCTTTAGAATTATTGATTGGAAGAGTTGCTAGACCTCTAGGTTTAATGACTATTGATAGTGGGGAGATAGAAGTAAATCTGTCCCGTGTAAGAGAACAAGCAGCCCTAGGTATAACTGAAAGTGCCGAATATGATAAAGCACGATATGATAAGACTAAAGCTATTTTGAAAAAGTTTCAAGTTGGAGATTTTGTGCTTATTGCTAATGAGGAACGAAATCAAACTAAATTAGATCCTAAATTTAAAGGTCCCTATAGAATTTTAGAACTATTGGATGGCGATAGATATTTGTTAAAATCTTTAAGTACCAATCGAATTTACAAATATGCCCATGACCGTGTACGAAAAATGCCTGAATGTCCAGTCGCTGTTAATGATGATGTCAATGTTGACTCTGATGATGATTCATCTGCTGCTGACATACTATAGCTGAATTGCAAGATGTCTATGTTGACTCTTGTTTGTAATGTCTATCTTGACGCTTAATCGGATGTCTATGTTGACTCCTGGATTTGGACGTTGAACTTGACGCTTATGCGGGTTGTCTATGTTGACGCCTATGCGGGTTGTCTATTTAACTCCAAATTACTTGTCAAATCCCATGGTGTGATTTTGGCTGGGAGACTATGTCTCTACTTTTGTTGAGCTATGTATTGTCAGTAACAGTATGGTGATTTTGAATGGTTGCGATGCAACTGCAATTTTTTTATTTGACTAATTCAGGATTTTTCTTTTCAAGATACCATTTGTTAAGGCTTTTGTTTGTCAGAAAGGCCGATCGATATTCACAAAGAGATTTTTGTTACAGGATCACACGAGGTCGTGTAGAACGTCAGTTCTGGCCGTGTCGGAGTTGGTTGTCAATCACAATTGTGGGTATTCGCAGAATTTGTTGCATTCTTGTTTTCTTAATTATTAATTAACTTGTTTTTTTTCTATCAATTATTGTCTCATAAATCTTAACATAATTTATGAAGTACTTGGTATTCGCACTAATTGCTTTTGGCAACTTATTTCGATATTTGTGATCGATAGTTTTGTTCATAACAACTGATGTCAGTTACTTTGTTTTTTAAATGTTTACTTTGTTAAATCACTATTGTTTATTTACGATAATTATCCTTGTATTATTTGATTACATTATAATGCAATTCTTATTAGATTTAGAATAATAATAGAGTGTTTTGTATCAAATAAACTCGTGACCTACTTCGGTACGTCAACGGACAGAGTTGTCGTGGAGGGATTGTAAGGTGGGGGCATCGTCTTATAAAAGAGCGAGCACTCGGTGTTCGGGTCAGTCGGTCCTCGGATTCGACTCATTACAGAGCTCCCCTGCTCCCGACAAAACTGTCGGTTTACTTGGTACAGCGCTGCTGTATATTTACATAGCTGGATCGGCTTGCTTATTGTGAGCGATACACTTTGTGTTTGGGTGGCTTACGCCGCTGTACGGACTGAGACCCGAAAGGGTTGTTCGTTTTAACTGTATTGTAACAGTACTTTTTAAACTTCCTTTTATTTTTGTTACTGATTACTATTTTTTTGTGTTATTTTATCGGTGTAATTATTTCTGTAATAAAAAACCCTGTTATTGTTTATAAAGTCTTGTTTATCCCAATATAATGGGAACTCCAAATCCTGACGATATACCGCTCGGCAATCCTGATCCTACATATATAAATCGCGATGCTTTCGATAAATTGAGAGAAGTGTTACCCGACGAGGCAAATGATATCACCAACTGGTTGGGAAAATATTATGTTTGGGGAAATATTCATTCTCGTGCTATAAGTACCTACAAAATTTATTTGTAAATTTTCTGTTTTTCTTGTATTCTATATAATAAGTACCTGTATATTGACAATATTGATATTTCGATAGAATGAATATACGATGCGTTGAACGCTCGATCAAACAAACATTAGATAATTTGAACACTCGAAGTATTGAGTGTAAGATTTATTGAATGTTCGATTTATTAACCATTCGATATTATGAACGTTCGAGTATCTGACGTTCGATTTATAGTGGTCGATCAATTGATATTCGATTATTTGGCATAGTAAGTACACCCGTGCACTCCGGTTACTAGTTCATCATCTGCCTAGCCTTTTCCCAATTATGTTGGGGTCGGCTTCCAGTCTAACCGGATGCAGCTGAGTACCAGTATTTTACATGGAGCGACTGCCTATCTGACCCCCACAACCCGTTATTGGGTAATACGATACCCCTTGGTAAGACTGGTTGTCAGACTTTCGGGCTTCTGACGACCCGTAACGACTGTCAAAGATCCACAAATGACAGCCGGGACCAACGGCTTAACGTGCTTTCCGAGGCACGGAGGGGTCTTGGTATGTTAAGATGGTCACCCATCCACGGACCAACCGCGGCAAGCGTAGCTTAACCTGGCCGATCGACCCGTGCAGCTATTGTTATTTAGCCACAAGCCCCTCGTTTACTAGTTCTATTTTGATATTTGATAATACTTCTTCTAATATTCTAAATAAGTTAGGTGAGGTTTTAAAAATATGTTCATTGCATGTGTTTTTTATAGCTACTGAATCACAACTCTCCATGTATTCCATGGACACCGTGCGGCTGAACCTAAATGCGAAATCGAATACTAGCTCCAAAGACACCAAATTGGGGTAAGCTTAGCATATCTAATACCTTTAAACGAGCAATTCCTGTTTATATGTATCTATATATAATCTGAATCTCGAAAACGGCTCCAACGAATTTCATGAAATTTAGTATGCAGGGTTTTCGGGGTCGAAATATCGATCTATACTCCATTAGGTTTAGGCAGTTAAATAAAAGTAAACAAATCGAAAAAACGTTTTTTTTATAGGTGACACTTTCTTGTTTAAAAATACGGTGTAAAAAATCAAATTTATTTTCGATTTAAACGATAGTTTCCTATTTTGTTAATGTATAATAAACTTTACCATTTATTCGTAAGCTACCCTTCCTAGATGTAACTACTTGAGCACATTTTTTTAGTTAGATTTATATAGATAGAGCTGAACTTCGTACCGCCATATTTTATTTCTCCAGTCGCGACTGTGGAAATATAACCCTTTCGGTAAAATCAAATCAGTTTGATTATCAATAATTGTTGTCTTTTCTTATATACAAACCTTGTCCTGACAATAAGGAACACATAAAAAAAAGAATCATCCAATTTGGTGCAGTCGTTCGGAAGCTATGCGCGTACATACATTTCGGCGATTCTTTTTTGTCTATATAGATATAATATTTTGTAATCTGCCTATTGTAAGGAGCCCAAAATCAAAAGTCATTTATTCAAATTAGGCTGAGAATCAGCACTTTTTGAACGTCAAAATACATAAGACAGTCCCCCAAAAACGCCCACCCTTCGACACTTCCTAGTGCTTTAGCTGGGAAGAAGAAGTGGCGCAACAAAATCCCCAGCAGCAAAAAGACAGGTTTCCTAAACGTTTTAGAAAATACAACGAATTGTTAAATTGAAAAGTAAGTACAACTGTGATGTAGTATGGCAACTAAAGTGGCAGGTATTACGATTAGTCGGTTAACCAGACGCCATTGAAAGCACTCTCAACAATCGACATTATTTTACGATTTTGCGAGTACGTTTCGATATTGTTAAATTGTGTTTATTATAGCTAGCAAAATGATTTATGATACAACGGAACGATTTATTCATTAATGTGACAGATAGTTCATCAGATTCAGATTCAGAATAGAGCCTAATATAATGTAAATAATATGGACTGTATAAAAGGTTTCGCATCTATAAGTTACGTGTTTTTTTTTTTTTGTTTACCTTTATTTAACTACCTAAACCTATGGAGTAATAGGTAGGTTTCATTTTTACAAAACGTCCAATAAAAAACGAGCAAAGCTCGGTCATCCAGATATTATGTAGGTACCTATCCTAAATACCATAGGAGTCATCATTTTACGTAGGTTATAATATTATCATTTGCCTAATCGGTGTTCCAGTCTAACCGGCCATGCGGCACCCTAATTGCTTAACTCACGATTCATCATAATCTCTTTCGCTTTGAAACAGATTGTTGAACCATGGCATCATAATAGGTCTTTACCTATGAAATTGCTGTTTTGTATGAAAAAATTGAAACGAATTTTTTTCATGAATTTTTTATTTGTATTAATCGAAGTAATCACCCATGCAATCAATGCATCTTTGCCATCGCAGTGGCAGTTTATTGATGCCCTTCTTAAAGAAATCAGCTGGACGGGAGGCAACAAATTCTTCAAAGGCATTTTGTACTGCCTCTCGGGTATTAAATTTTTTTCCCGCCAAGAAGTTATCCAAATTCTGGAAAAAGTAGTAGTCTGTAGGCGCAAGGTCTGGTGAGTAGGGCGGATGACGGAGAGCTTCCAACCCCAGTTCTTGCAACTTGGAGACCGTCTGCTGTGCAGTATGAGGTCGCGCGTTGTCGTGCAGGAGCAGCGGAGACGAGCGATTGACCAATGCTGGTTGGAGATGCGCCAGCTTCTCCATCATTGTGTTCAGTTCTTCACAGTACACATCTGCAGTAATGCTCACCCCGTTTGGTAAGAAGCTGTGATGAATCACACCGGCGCTAGACCACCAAACAGTGACCATCACTTTTCTAGGGGTAAGTTTTCGTTTAGGGCATTGTTTAGATGCTGAACCAGGATCCAACCAACTTGCTGAGCGCTTACGGTTATCAAACAGAATCCATTTTTCATCGCAGGTAACAATGCGGTTCAAAATTCCTTCATTTGTGTGTCTGTTGAGCAGTGCAAGGCACGTCTCGACGCGTACTTCGCGCTGGCGATCATTGAGTTCGTGGGGCACCCATTTGTCAAGCTTTTTTACCTTGCCAATTTGACGCAAATGGACCAATATTGTTTTGACGCTAACGTCGAAAGCTGCTGCTAATTCAGCCGTAGATTGTGTATCATCAGCTTCCACAATCGCCTTTAATTCGTCATTGTCGACCAAAGTCTTCGGACGACCGCGAGGTTCATTTTGCAGGTCGAAATTTCCAGAACGGAAGCGAGCAAACCAATAACAGGTGGTGCGTTGGTTTGTAGTGTTAGCTCCGTAAACGTCGTTGATGTTGCGTGCCGCTTGTGCCGCGTTGCTGCCACGACGGTACTCATATTCCATAATTACTCGAATTTTTAACGTATCCATGATGACGAAAAAGATTGAAATGCGATGAAAATGTAACACTAATCAATAAAGAAATGACTACTTTTAGAAAAAAAAAATCCATGTTTTTAAAATAAAATTAATTTGAAATTAGAATTCTTAGCCAAACAAAAATTATTTTGATTTGAAATGGCCAGTACTGCAGAACGGCAATTTCATAGGTAAAGACCTAATATATTCAACAAATGTGTCTGTTCAACAACGTAATTATCACAATGAATACCGTTGAACTGGCAAATTGAAACAGATTATGATCAATTGTAAGTTACGCAATTAGGGTGCTGATCTAGCTGAATACTGGGGCCTTAGTCTGCTATTTTTATAAATTCGCCATTCCAACACGATCCCATCGTCATTTTGCTAAAAGTTCGTAATCTGCTAAATTCATAGTGGTCGATCAGTGGTCGGTCAATGGTCTAGTAATAGAATTGTGTTATAATGGCATTGTCGTATTGCCATTATTATAAAACCCGTTAGTAGAAATGATTTTCGAAAAATTACTACTAAATTTGAACATTTATTCATGCCAGATTTCATTTATATGATATTTTTTACATATTATTTTAGGAACTGTCAATTTTTTTGCAGATTACCAGTCAGTCATTCATTTGTCATTATTCACGAGATTACCAACAAATGCCATTTCTTTCAATGGAGTGTCAGTGGCTGAACACTGGAAAGTCGTAATGACGCCATTGTATTAGTAGATTACTAAACATGTCAAAATCAACAATTATGAAATCAATGATAGACTATTTTGACACTATTGTAATAGCAGACTTGAGGCCCTGGTATTTTAAATGGGCCGATTGCCTATCGGACTTTCGGGACCAACGGTTTAACGGGCTTTCTGAGACACGGAGGCTCAATATGTAATGAATGGTCTCCCATTCACCGACTGGGCTCAGCAAGCATAGCTTAGCCTTCGAATGACCCGTATGGCTGCTATTATTTAGCAATGAGCCCCAGGTCCTAATAGTTAGGTTTATTTACAGATTGAAAAGATGTAGAAGCTTAGCCCGGTTACAGATCAGCGGTAAGATCATAAATATAATAGATTATTTAATGAAAATGCGCATTTTGTTTGTGTTCTCAAATTAGCGATCGGACTTCTAGCCCTAATCAGGTGGGGTCTTCGTGTTAGATCGAAAATGCGCATAAACTAGTTTTAAATTTGTAGATTTTGCAAGCCTTGGTGTTAAGATAATCTTAACGTTCCAAAAAGCTTCTTTAAAGTGTAAGATTGGTCATCGTTCTCTCATGCAGAACTTCATCAAAGATGCGCATTGGTATTGGTACCAATATCAACCTGAAGAGAGGACCGGGGGACAAGAACTCTGAGGCGCCCAAGAGCACAAGAAGGTTCGTTGCTACATTCTCGATTATTATTTGATTGTTTTACTTGTTTTGTTTGTTATTTATTGTGAATTCTTTCTTAGGCGATCCACACACGGCACCGCGCACCGCCGCGGTAGGCGGTGAAGCGGATCTCATGGCGCATTGGTCTCTAAGAAATCCGTTGATGCCTAACACACGTACACCGCCCGACCGCGCGGTCGAATTGTATGCCGCCGCGGCGGTGCGCGGTGCCGTGTGTGAATCGCCTTAGGCATCAACGGATTTCTTAGAGACCAATGCGCCATGAGATCCGCTTCACCGCCTACCGCGGCGGTTTGCGTTGCCGTGTGTTAATCGCCTTATTGAACTTCTTCCATATTGAAAATGTCTGTTTAATTGAAATTGAACTGTGCGTAATTTGGATATATGTATGTAATTACCTGACTGCGCCAGAAGGAGGGTTATTTCGAGTTATGTTATTTCTTTGGTACGCTCTGTAGCCTTAAACGGCTTGATTGATTTCAGCTTGAGAGGTGCCGTTAGATTCGTTTTAATTCTTTAATTCTGAGAGTGAAACTGGGTAAATAAAATTGTTTTTTTTTTCTTATTATTGCTTATAGTTTTCAGTCTTGTAGTCATCCTTTTAAAATAATTTTCTTGTTTTTATTTTTTTAATTAAAGTTCACTGTTTAGGCAGTCGGGTTTTTTGATTTTGTAATTTATTTTTGCTGAGCTCGACCTCATTGAGCTTTTTGGCGCAAGCGCCCGTTCACATGGTGATGCTGTACCTATTATACGATACCTATTTATAATTTTAGGACACCCTAGTATCGCACTGTTAATTTTCATAAGGTGCATACATGCTGTAAGCATAAAATGCCGAGTGATTCCACCATTACGAGAGTATATTAACATATCCTCCCTAATTTTTGGCAAAACTTTCAACCAATAACAAGGCAAAGGCTTATCTGTCTATCAAAGGGTTAAGGATCGATGGGAGTGTGAAATTAACAGTGTGGTTTCGTCAGGTCTCGTCGTCCATTGATGCGTGACCCGCATGCAGGCCGCCCACGTGCGCCAATACCATTACGCGAGAATGATATACAAACAATGGTTGAAGCTGTTGGAACGGTAAATATAGCTCCTTTTTTAGGCTTAAATCCAGCCAAGTATAATGCACTGCGAAATATACTTGACCTTATAATAGTTTTACAAACTTTAGACTAAAGTCCAAGTAAATTGAAACTTCACTTAGGTTGACACTATCTAACTGTAACGTTCTTTATAGATCATGACGTTTTATGACATGCAAGTTACATTCAAGCAATTGAAAGCAATTACGAGAGAAATTATACCTTGTTATTTTTATGACCTACTCTTCTTCTTTTCATGTCTATATACCTACGTAGTGTTCAAATCCAAAAAGGTGCATTTCGTTGTGCATGACAGGCAGGACAGGTGTGACTGTTCGACGTAAACGCTCATGGGCTATGATAGATCGAGTGCTCACAAAGCACCAATCAATGGCATCAAATGGCACTATGATAGCGTTAACCTTAAAAGTTAACGCTAGGAGGATAATGCATGTACTAAATTAAGTTTATTGTTGGTTAAGATATCAGTTATACAGGGTGTAAAATTGCCCATCACATAGCCGTCATATTTAGCATTTTAAAATTATTGCTGGGAAACGACTTTTATTTTTGATACCTATCAAAAACGCTGTTTACAGCAGCGTAAAAAGTACGCAAAGTATTGTTTTTATTGACGCATGCAATGGTTCAGGAGTCGTAGGTGTACTTATTTAAAGTGAAGTTCAAACATTTGAATATCTTAATTGTAGATTTTTAGAATTTAGACCTTCAATATCTCCGTAACCAGGCGGTTTCCCAAGTATGGTCCAGTAACAAAAAAACATCGTAGTGACTGGGAGTACAAGTAAGTGACTTTGGGGTTCTTTAAGCGTCTTTTTACACCCATTATTGTGCGTAGTGTGCATCCAGCCACATCAGCTATGAGGACAGTCCACGAGCCGCGCGAATTAGCAAGCGCTCCACGCCGCGCCGCATGCTGCCCCCAGTACCCCAGCACGCGCCGCCCGCGCAGACTGCGCCGCCCTCGCTTCCCGCACCGCCTTCGCTTGCCGCGCCGCCTTCGCTTCCTGCGCCGCTCTCGCCTCTCATGACGTTCGCGCCGCCCGTGCCTCCCGCGCCGGCTTCGCTGCCCGCGCCATGCGCCCGGCACTACACCATGCCGGCGCGAGCCTCTCCGCGGCCGCAAAACCACCCCTCCACTCTAAGGTAAATAAACCACCCAAATATAAAATACTGTATTACATAACAAAAATACAATGGAATTTTTTGCCCATTCTTCTCCATACGTTTTTTTATAATAATCGGGCACTACAATATATCTTACCTAAGTACGTAAACTTAAAGAAACACTGAACACAGCATGCACAATGCTAGTTAAAATGAACTATAAATAAGTTATTTATAGTGCCATTGGTCCAAAAAATATTAGCCGAATGGTTGCACAGGCTTATCTTATGAAGGGTTACCTGTCATACGTTCGAAAAATATTTGACCGAATTTCATTTCACCCAAAACTTTTCAACTATTTTCGTTTCGTTTTTTTTTTTACTTCATCGAAGTCACGTCTGCCACTGTATCAGTTGACTCGAATAACTTTTTACCGAAGTTACACTTAGCCAAAATAACATTTGTTCGAAGTATTATGTTTCCGAACATTCATTATACCACTGTTTTAATAACCATACCTACTTTAATTTCAACCTCTATTCGTCACTGTTCTCTAATTTTTATCTCATATTTTCGTTTCATCCTTGTTTGCATGCAAGCAGACATGCAGAGTGCAAGCAGGCATGCAGAGTGCAAGCAGGCATGCAGCATGCAAGCAAGCATGCAGCGAGCAAACAAGCATGCAACATGCAAGCAGGCATGCAACATGCAGCGAGCATTATTTCTGTCACGGCTCCGGCGCTTGGTGTTTTATAGGCCCGCCCCCGCGACTGAGGTTAGCCCGCGAAGCCGGCCAGCAAGTCGAAGCTGCTGCTCAGCTCGCGGGCCGCCCCACTCCCCCGCGCCTACGCGGGCTTAAATTACACTCTAGGGGTAGGGCAGACAAGACTACGTGAACTCGGTTTTGCACCAATTCGTTTCTCACAAAATTTTGTAGCACAAAATTTTGATTTTTTTATGACACTATTTTAATTTTATGTTGAAAATGCTACCAAGTAACCGGCTATATATTTGTTACCAAATAATATTCCGTAAAATTTTGTTTCTGTGTGGTGAAAATATAGCAAATAAATCATTTAGCTAATGAAAAAAGTTCAAAAGAGGCTTCGGCCAATAGCAAAAAGTTATTTTGTAAATTGGCAAAATGTAATTCGGTAAAATAATACCTATGACACATGATACTTCGATGATCTAAAAATATGTCAAAAAATGCATATAGCAAAAAAAAACGTTGGTCAATAGTTTTCAGTAAAATGAAATTCGAACGAAAACAAAACGGAAAAGTGATCGGTTCGCCTTAATAAGACTAAGGGCTGGTTCTTCAATAGTCACATAACTTTTATATGAGGAATAAATATGTCGGTTTGACAACTTTTGTATAGATAATGTGCCAAACTGTCGGAATTATTCTTCAAATAAAAGTTATCTGTCTATTGAAAAATTAGCGCTAAGAACAACAAAGGTCTTATTTGCGAGCCTTGTGGTACCACTGGTGGTATAACGTTTCTCAGAGTTTTAAAGCCTTAAACAAGTACCTGTTGTAACCTATTTTTCAAACAGGACTCACACCATTGCTGCTATTACCCATGTATACCCATGTTTGTTACTTTATTTAGAAAATATTGTGATGAATAAGATCAAATGCTTTACTGAAACCGTGAACGCAGCTTGTACCTCTTTCTCTTCGTCGAGAGCATTTGTTATGATGTCACTGATAAAACACAAAAGATTTGGTGTAATGGGCAGTATTTTTATCCACCACGAGCGATTCAAAAACTTTTACAAAGCATCATGCTTTGTGATCGGGATTTTTCAGGATCGGGATAGTGCTATCTTTCATTTACTTAGGAAAATACCTAGGCTCAGGAAACAGTTGTAAATTTTAGATAGCAGGAATGGTAAAGATAGGTACAGAATGTTTTTTTTTTTAATATATAGTCGGTGTTCTGTCTTGTCCAGCGCCCTTATTCACGTCAATAAAACAATTTACAGAGAGAAGAAGTATTACACGCAACTGTATTTACTTTACTGGACTTGGAAGCTGTTCTTCACTTACCATACGCTGATTTAAAATGTCTTGTGACTATTTGTGTTGTTTTCTATAATAACTCCGTCTTCAATTTCCAAAACATTTTTTTTTTTTTTTTTCGTAAATACCAAAAAGAATATATGACAATGGATAAGTTACCCTCGGCTTCAGTAAATGTGTTGTTAGACATGTTATAATTATTCATCAAAATTTGTTTCCCTAATAGAAAAATCCAGGCTTCACCGCGGCCCTCGAAACTCTCGGACGAACCTTCTCCCTCGAAGCCAATCCCTGGATACCCGACTCCTAAATCAGCCAACGCCTTAAAAGAATCCCTGAGCTTTACTAGACACGAGGAGACTGATGAACAGCAGGTGATAAAACTACTTTTGGGTCTGATACAAATACCTACTGTGAAACGTCAATTTTATTACATGGATAAATGCAACATCGAACCTTGAAAAATTCGGCCGTTAATTTTCCAAATTACCTACATAGATTTTAATTAAAGATACCATGTAGAGTCTGGATCAAGATAATGTCTGGAGTTTAAAAGAGACTGTGACCTCTGAGTTTGTTTCGGTGTTTCTTCTAATAATATTATTTCTTTTGATTTGTAAAACTGTTTTACAAACAGTTTACAGAAATAAAATATAATCTGTACGTACCTATTTATAATAAAATAGTAACGAAGTCACAGCTGTATATTAAATATTATTGAAAAAAGGATTTCTATTTAATTGACACACGTAAAGTATAAAACCTAGATTAACACTACTTTTATTCCCAGTAGTACGTTCCGTAGGATATTTTTCACGCGAGCAAAAGCTAGTGATAATATAACATATCAGTGGTAATGTTACTTTGTGCAGATGATGCCAGTACTCACAATCAAGTGCGCCATGAAGAAAGATTTGAAGGCGGAGGAGGACAATCAAGACGTAGTCAGGGCGGAGCTGACGCCGAAGAACACTTCGCCGTCCACTGGACGAGAGGACCCCAATGAGAAGAAAAAGGTGAGATTTGTTTGGGACGCCCTAGAAGGCATAGTGTCATTATTGGTGATGTTCTTCGTGGTAATGGCAAATCCCGTATGTGTATGACCAGATGTATGGACGTAAACAAAGCAAAATTAAGGAGTGTGTAAGGATCGTAGCAAGTGGCATTCTGTATTTACTGCCTACCCACATCGGAAGAAAGCGTATTTTTTTGTAAGTATGCAAGTATGTATTATTGTAGGTTAAATTTTTCTTCAAAACGCGTTTATTTTTTCTCCACCTTTTTCCTTAGTTTCTGCGGGAAAACAAAATTTGACATCGACTTTCTTAAAATAAAGTCGATGTAATAACCTAACCAGGAACGCTTTGAAGCGCTATCGGGCTATTGAAAGCTTATATTTATTGTTAAGTGAAAAAATGCAGTTCCAAGTAGAATCCCTAGGCGAACAGTTGATCTTACTGCATTGCCAGTCAGTGGAGGCCTACGGGAAGGTACTGGTTATTTGTATCGTACATTATATTAGGCACGCTCAATTTATGTCGGAGAGACCATGTAGCATGGTCTATGTTCGTATGACTTTGGTAACCATGCTGCTCTTTGCTTCGCTAGTCCCCTTAGTGTACGCACTAGGAAGCATAGTCCTGCCAAAAATTATGCGACATAAATTGAGCGTGCCTAATATAATGTACGATACAAATAACCAGTACCTTCCCGTAGGCCTCCACTGACTGGCAATGCAGTAAGATCAACTGTTCGCCTAGGGATTCTACTTGGAACTGCATTTTTTCACTTAATAAATACCCAAACCGTGACATTATGTGAGAAAGAAATCAGGTAACCTATGATTTTTTTAAAGAAGGTTACTCACTACTTGGGAAATATTAAGTTGTAAAAATCACCTGATTTGCAAAAAATAAGACAAAATTGATAGATCAATGTATGCAAGGTGAAACATCGTGTGAAGAGTCAGTCTAATTCTGGAAAAGTAACTGGTTCTAAGAAATCAGAAAGTAAATAAAATATCAATATCGTCAAAAACAAAATAAAATAATTTATTGGAAAAATAACCATTTCAGAAAAGCGTATAAAATATAATCTAGCTCTTTTTAACATTTTTTTTTTTATTATGTAAATACATAATTGAATAAATACAATCGAAAGCCAAAAAGCATCACAGCGACTTTTTAAAATTTAATTAAAATTATTTACAACAATTTTCAAAATTTAAATTAATGTTTAAAACTTATATTAAAGTAGCTTAGTTTGTGCAATCGTATCTGCGCAGTAAAAATATGTGTTATCCAGCCATTGGATGGGTATTCTTGAAAAATAATATATATATTTTTTTCAATCAAAAGCCATATTTTTTTAACATTAAATTTAATGAAACCACTCGGAAAGGGCGATCAAAAATGCGAAAAAAAATAAAGCTTGAAATTAAAAAAGAAAGTAAAATGACTGAGTATCCCACCTCACCACTAGATGGCGATGCTTGTCGCAAAATGGCCAAACAAACAAAATCACCACTAGATGGCGTTGCTTGTCGCAAAATGGCCAAACAAACATAAAAAATAACGTTTATTTGAAAATGCTGTAGCAACATTTTACTCCATAAAGGTTGCTCAGCATAAATACATGACTTTTCATACATTCCTTAATAAAATACTATATTCTTTACGAACAAATGTATTATTTCCTTAAAAAATACTGTCATATAACTGCTGTATCCTTTGTAATCTTTGTAACAACGTAAAACCTAAGTAATTTATTATTATATTTTATTAGCATTACATTTGCGTTCTCAAAGATCGTAAGTTTGTTGACGGATTGGTCGTAAATTAAATATATGATGTTCTTATAAAACATGCCAAGACTATAAATAATAAGCATGACTGTTAACAACTGTTACTGTGAAAAGCAATATTTAACCAACACATGGTCAAAAACAGTCGTTCGTTTATTACCGAAAATACTTTTTATAAAAAAATATTATTCCTTTTTGACTGTGATGTTCTAAGATCCCTTCGGTCTTTGAGAAGCTCCTCTCTTGCTAAGCTATGGTACCGTAATCCTGGCTACTCGATGGGTATATAAATATGTTTGTATGTGTAATGTCATTGTGTGCGTTTAGGCGCATTTTCCGCAAAGAGGTTTGTTGTCCATCACGGAGAAAGTAGCATCTGTTACCGGGTTTCTGCATTTCTGGAATATAAGGAAGGAGTTTATTAACATTTTGGTTTAGATTATCTTATTTAGATTATCTTATCTTATATTAAAATCGTATGGTGGGTCAAACTGGCAACCGACTTTTATGCGGTTTTCACCATCATTTAGAATTTGAGAGAGTTTATTCCGGAAGGTGTATATGCATAATTTATACATTAATATTATAATATTTATATTTCATTTTAACAATAATTATATTAAACTTTTATAATAAAGAAATCTCAATATTTTTTCCAAGTCTTAAAAACCCTGCTAAAAAGAGGGCCTCTAGTTATTTCATAAACTGTTTCTGTTAAACAGTTCTCAGTCTAAGATCCTGTCAGTCGTTGAACGAACGGGATATAATTAATTCAATGTAGTATAAATTTACCATGCAAGTGAAACAGTCGCGGTGCCATTTGGCGTCTAGCGCGATGATGGCCTTGTCAGTGATGGGGCTGCCGCATCCGTTGCAGCGGGCCGCGAACTTATCAGCGTAGCATCCCGAGCAGTAGGGTCTGCCAGCCTGAAAGTAGAAGACATATTTATTTTCCAGTTCCTCTAACACACATATATCGCCACTTCTTTACGGTCGACAACACGTGTGGTTTCCATCCATACCTATATCTCTCTCTATCAGCCCGCAGCAGTGATCATAGAATATCCTTTTATTTGCCTTTCCCAAAAAAAATAATTATGAAAATTATTTGGAGCTTAGTAGTCACTTTTTTGCAGAGCGATATATTGTTGAGTTCTTGACGATGCATATTCAGACTATACAGTTTCAGTTATTTTCTTCTTTCGCTTTCTTGTCTGTTCTTGGTTCCTTATATTTAATCTCAAAAGCAATCAGATAATCACCTGTTCCATAAATCCGCCTCCACCGAGCTCCTTCCTGCATCCCCCGCAGACAAAGTGGTTAGCGTGCCAGGACACGCCCAGGGCTTGGATCACGCGCTGAAACAGAACAATAGCTATTTAATATGGGTACGATGTTGACAACAGCTTAGACAAGAAAATAGGTAATTTGTACAGTGTTTGATGTATTGATGCGCATCGCATTATTCGGCAGGCCATGGGTACAGCATGTATTGAAATGCATTGCGCTGCGGCTGTAATGTGCGCCCGCTTTAAGTATTAGAGCCCTTTCACGCTAGCCTTTGTCTAGCGTAGGCGTTCGATGAACGTATGCGCAGTGCAGATGCTGCGACAACGCGACGCATGAGTCGCGTTGTCGCGGCGCCTGCCGGAGCACATGAGTACACTATGCTAGCGTTGTGGGTGCCTGACGCACACATAGAACGCCAAGACAACGCGACGCGCGCGTCGCATTGTCGTGGCACACACTAATTAAACCCAAAACTGTTTTTGCCGAGTACTCAACACAGGCCTGTCTATTACTGGCCTACTATTGTAACAAAATAATCGTCATTTTCATTCTCTGAGTCAGCATACTATGTACGCAGATTACTATCCATCTGCATAATTATTCACCTTAGTTATATGCTTTTATCAGTAAGGATAAGACGCAGCATTATGCTAATTTAAGTTCGTTAGTCACTTATCTACGCGAAAGAGATGATCCATTATTTTATGTCCACGCGTTATTTGATCAAAATGAACGAAATCAGTATACACAGAAATCCAAATACAAATCTTAGACACATTGATATTAATTTATCATTATCTTCTTCTTAACACAGCAATGTGTCATACCAAAACAAATAAATAATTCTTAATTGCTCTGAGATAAAAAACTGAACGATTATAACACAATATAGATGTATCATGGTATGTTGTTTCCCATGATGATGTCACCTCCATGGCGGCACTACACTATGGGCCATTGTTTTGTGGCTCATGCCTGCTTTGCCGACCGGTTTGCGAGGAGGTTCAAAATATAGACGATTTAGATGTCTAGTTAGCTGATAAGTAATTAAGATCTGATTTGCAGTGTTTGGATTGGCAGTATCCACTAGTTAATTGCGTTTCGTGAAAACAGCATCTTATCTCTTCATGAGTGTGTCTGAATATGTGTTTTGAATGCAAAAGTAAGCCGGCTAAGTACAGAAGACATAGAATTAGTTACTTTTATTTGTTTACTAGCTTCTGCCCGCGACTTCATTCGGATGAAGTTTCTTGTTCCAATGACCCACCTCTTCGTATCTGCTTAGTTTTCACTTAGCGTTTTTTTTCTGACTTTCTTTTATTTCTGCTCGACTCCTGAGGGCCTCAGCGTGTTTAGTCAATAGCCTATAGCCTATCTAATAAAAAAGTAAGATTACAAATCCGACTGGTAGTTCAAGAGATTAGTGCACTCAAACAAAAAAAAAACAAACAAACTTCAGATTTATTATTAGTAAACAGATTAAACTTTATGCGACATTAAAAGTACAAATAGGGGCTCCCTTTGTACATTTTATGTTGCATAAAGTTTGCCTATCCTACTGACTGTTAAATTAGATTAATTGGTAAAATAACAATTTATCAAAATATCTTCTTTGGTTAGAAAAAACCCATGCCCTTACCATTCACAGCTTTAACATCTATATCTTGTTAGTAGAACATTATTATACGTAACGCAACGAACATATAATTATATGCAGTAATATTTAATGTTCCATTATCACTAACAATATTTGCAATTAGTAAACATTTCAAGAGTTCGACATTGTACGTGCAAAACATTGACATACGTTTTACAAAAGCAATCAGTATTTTTTATTGAAACAATTACGAAGCACAGTGCCCTGCGGAAGTGACTGGTCATTCACTAATCATCGTGATGCGTCAATTATTTAGTGAGGTTGTTTAATTTGGAACTCATAATTATCTTTGTACAATTTAAGTTCGTGTGGTGAGCAAAATTCTAAAAGGTATCCATCTGGATATGAACTTCTATTTTGAAAGCCTTTATTGATTCTAGCCAAGACCTGACACTATATTTCAGGCCACTTGACTCCGTAATCTTCATATTTCAATGCGTAGCGTGCTCGATAGCATCATTTGCATTATTTAAATTTTCCTTCGAATTTCAACTTTGACTTCAACTTTAAAGAATTAGGTGCTTACTGTGCTTGTAACGAATCATTGATATTCATCTGTCCAGATTATTTTTGCGATGGCTACATGGATTCCGCTTTTCCGCAGTTGGTTTCGAAACTTTCATAAATTAGCTACTTACTGCAGTTCAAATAGAGTAAGTAGCTTTGGAGTTAGGAACAAGGGAATGGAAGGATGTCGCATTTCTGCAAATTTTCCCAAACTTCTTTGAAAATATTGCATCCACAAACCGATATTATAGAGAAAAGCGCATAGCCATATGGTATTTGCCTATAATGTTCCATACCAGACTACGTCGTGGGTGGTGTACGATGACAAATATACTTTCGCTACTTGGGGCCTCATACCTTGTAGGGTTCGCGGAAGACCCTGACCGGCGTGATTCACCTGGCCTTTATAATAACGCGTCATACACACTATAACATACCTACTTATATGTCTGTGTGTAAGTATGGTGGTTTTAATGAGAATTACGTGGCAATTATTATTTTTGAACCTTACAACCCCGGTTTTTGGTCGCATCAAGTGTCAACGTACGTAGTTGGTCAATCAATCACAGATGACAGAAAAATGATTCAGACCAGAGACATGGATCAGCTTCACTGTGAGTTGCTAGGAACACTTAGCAGGAAAATTTCTGGGTAAACCATATTTTTTGTAGTTTGTTTTTGACATTTTATACGTCACACCATCACTTGTGGCCGTTGTGTTGAGAGCGAAAAAGTGAAAAACTTTTATGTTCTTGTCATTATATCGTCATAGCATCTTTCTAACAAGAACAGTGCAACACAGCTTAGTGTCAGAAATAATGTTCCCGTAAGAATTCCTTCACAAGGAGTTTCACTACTATAGGATTTGCACCGAATATAAATAAGTATAATGTCCTTCCAAAAGGTCACATACTCGTACTTTGGCAACCTGCCACAGGTATCACAGTCTTAGGACATACGCCGTCCATATCAGTTCCATCCTTCTTAAAGGTCATAGTTACAATCGGCCACGGGTTAAGAAACGCTACCCTTAAAAGGTATGCACTGCCTATATCGGTGACATCCTTCGCAAAGGTCAGATGCGTACGTAGTATTTGTAACCATGCTGTTTTAATTATGCAAATGAAGTGTGGATTGTAACACGTGATTTGACTTGGTTCAATGATGTCACCAGAGAAATTAATACAATAATTCGCAATTTGAACCAGATGAATCCAGACGTTCACTTATTCCCAGCTCAAACTGGAAGTGGTAAAGGTTTGGGCATTTTGGGAGGTGTCTTTCGTCTAATTAAGCAAACATTTTTTGTTAGCAAAAATAGGGTGGTGATTCAGATAAAAGCAGAGGCTTCGATTTCCTTTCCGATCGTAATGATCACAATATTTCCTTAAAATTTTGCTCACAATCTAAAATGATGACATCATATTTCCTCAAACCCAAGTTAACTAGTAACTAGGCTATCTATTGGACTATTAACCTGTACTATTGTCCCACTTACAATACAATTATCATATTCTGATTCATGCTCATCAAGTTCCATATAAAAGCTTAATAAATCAAGTGCAACATGCAACGGAGCTTGTTGATCTGGCGGCATCGAAAGTAATAATTTATGTGCGTTGATTGCGTCACTCACTGCTCGGTTAAATGATAGCACTCAATTATCTAGTTAGTTAGCAAAGTGTGCTAGAAATACTACAGCTTCGTAATTAAAATGCGTTTTTGTAGAGGAATTCCTTGTAAAAATTGCTGTTTTTTTTATATATTTTTTATGAATGACCAAGCTACCTAAGCACATAGAATCTGTCCGCATTGACTTAAAAATATGCGTTGTAATAGAACAACGCATATTTCGGCCCTCAGAAAGCGGATATACGTGATGTTATATAATCCTCATCTGCCTAGCCTTTTCCCAACTATGTTGGGGTCGGCTTCCAGTCTTACCGGATGCAGCTGGATACCAGTATTTTACATGGAGCGACTGCCTGTCTGACCTCCACAACCCAGTTACTGGGTAATACGATACCCCTTGGTAAGACTGGTTGTCAGACTTTCGGGCTTCTGACGACCCGTAACGACTGTCAAAGATCCACAAATGACAGCCGGGACCAACGGCTTAACGTGCTTTTTGAGGCACGGAGGGGTTTTGATATGTAAATATGGTCACCCAGCCACGGACTAACCGTGTCAAGCGTAGATAGCATAGAACCTGATCGATCGGCGCGTGCGGATGTTTATTACTTAGCCACAAGCCCCCGTGACGTGATGTTATATATACATAAATGTAGAACAAGACGCACTATGATACGAGAATCAAGTCGTACGCAAAGTTTTGAGTATGAATGTGGATAGTTAGAAGAATAGGAAAAGACCAAAGAAACATGAATCGATTTTGTGAAAGGTTATGTGGTATGAATGTGGATGTGGCCGTAGAACCGATGGCCGTTGGGATAGACGTGTTCATGAGTGGGGATCGGCAAACTTAAGCCTAGTCTATATGGAGCTATGATCTTTGCAAGGTGGCTGCTAACAGCTGAATAAGAGTTGCCGAGAATCAAGCAGATCGGTGTGAACTTGGAGACGACTATGTCGAGCAGTGGACTTCTGTAGGGTGATAGTGACGGTGATGTGTATGGTAAAATGAAACAAATAAGGCCAGGAACATTATGACGATGGTGGACGAGACGGACAAAGAGGTACACACATCAAGCTATACATTTCCAGTTTATGCTGATCTTGCACTGTACGGAAATTCTAGACAATGTTAGATCATCTTATACTGGAAATGTATAGCTTGACGAGTAGCCCTCTGTACATGAAAATTTTAACTGTCTGCATGTGACGGACATAATGACACGTGCTCAGTATGGTGGACGTGACCTACGATTTATAGCTGTTACATTCCTACGTTGTGTTTTTTTATCAAGGTCACTGTAAAAATTCTAGAAAACCTCAATCATGTCAACTATTCAAAGAAAACCTCAACAATAAATATTGAGCAGAACAATGTCTTTAAATTGAACAGTAATGTCGGTGACAATTGCCACATAAGAGTAAACCAACTTCCCTATTTATTCATTATAAGGTTTTACAAACATTAACTTACCTACTTGTAAGTATGAATAATTATGATTCTAATATTATAAGGTTTTTTTTTTTTTTTTTTTTTTTTTTTAAAACGTTGCCCCACACTAGGAATTTCTCCTGTATTGTGGGTGCGTTTACAAACATTTAAAGCACACATACACAAACAGCCAGACCCGGAACAACTAATTGTAGGTCATACAAATATTTGTTCCGTGCGGGAATCGAACCCACGACACGCAGCGCAGTAGTCAATCACTTAACCACTGCGCCAGCCGTGCCGTCAATATTATAACGTGGTTCTTATTACAGACCAGAACCACATTATCCGTGATGAAGTTCCAGGTGGAAGTTCATAATTATATGATGTTTCTTCTTTGTACGACTCATAAGCAAATCAAGCAGTAGTCTAAATAAGTAACATAATTTTGAAATTTGCAGAAATGAAATTACACTACATAATCAGAATATAACTTTCCCACTGCTGGGACACAGGCCAACTCTCGGTGAGAGAGAGTGGGCCGTTATCCATCACGCGGTTTTGATGTCACATGTCTTCGAATTATTGGGTCCAGGATTTGAGTTCCTTCACTGTTTTGAGAGCAGTGATGATGAAATAATGCAAACCAAGTAAGGCGCCTGTCTGGGTTTCGAACCTATGACCTACGACTCTGATAGTAAGTCGCGGGCATTTAACACTGAGGTACCACTGCTCTCTAAATTACCACAGCACAATTTCTAAACTTGGTAGAATCTTCAAGATGAAGGAAATATCAAGTTTTCCACCTATAATGTAGGTTTTCTGCATTCATTGAATCCGTCAAGCAAAAAATACCGTAACAAGGCTATTAAAAATCAATTAGATCTTACGCAACGAAGATAGTCGAAGTAGTAAACAATATAGTGACTCACCCAACTCCGATCGACCATAAAATAGAACTAATCCGCGGCCTTGGAGTATGAACTTATTTACATATTGACAACAGACAGTAATGAGAAAATAAATAAGTAGTCGTTTAGTGCCTACATTTATGTTGTTGGAACAACGGCCTAGACTCCAAATAAACTATTCTATGGTTTCTTTCTATAAATAGATCATATTGATGCCTAATAGTTTGATGACATACTTGCTTAAAACCAAGAGTATGTAAGAAGTTATTAGCAACTATGTTCAACAAAGTTAAAACATAATTACAGCACTTGCTTATTAAAACAAAATTACTATCACCCCCATTTTCATTTCTTTGTTCGTCGAGTCGTTCAGTCATTTAAGCTCCAAGTTGAGCTTCACGATTTCTGACAAATGATTGCACTGACTGGACTGGCCCACTCCAATTTGTGTGGTTCTTTCTCATTTCAGACACCTGCGTGGGTCCTTACATGATCTGATCAAGATTATGTCTAGACTTTTATAAGCCTGATCACTGAGATTGTTTCGCCGTTTCTTCTCAAGGGTAGTCAGATAAGAAATGTCGACTCCATCTAGCTTGTTTATTTTTAATATGTGAAACTGATTCCGTTATCCTATTTTCGGTTATTTAACTCCCGATCTTTTTACTGCAATCAAGAAAGACAGAAAGTTACAGTATCCTTATGACCAACCAACAATCGTTTATGGAACCGTCTGATCGATAGTCTTAAAGGCCCACGTTCCAGAAGAAACCCATATCAATATCGCTTGACTGCACACCCAATAAGGCAAAACGATCAAACATGAGTAATTCACACCCAAACGATTATCTGTCTGCCAACATATGTGTTAACATGAATCACTTCCCATCTTCATTCGTTAGGAGTACAGAACGATAATTAAGTGTAAAACAGTTAAAGTATCTCGACTTGAATTGGCAAGTGCATCTCGTAAGGAGAGTCATCTCGTTTTCATAACCGTATTTTGAGTTGTCCAAAATCAAAGTTCCAGAAAATCACCTGCATTCATTTTATTTATGTAGATTATTTTACATATTGTGAATGAGAGAACGTTGTAGCCCTTACAGACTGTAGATTTGTAGACGATTTTCTATTCTGTATTTCATTCCTCTAAGTACCTGGTACTTATTGACAGGCCTCCACTGTCACTCACTGTAATTTGAAAACATTGTTAAAGCCAATTATTTTTAAAAGAGTAACCGTGGAGTTTCTTGCCGGCTCTTCTCCATAGGAAGCGACAATTTGGAACCGTGCTCCTAGCCGCTGACGTTTCATAAGTGCCCATGCAGGTTTATATTGAAATAAAATATTTTGATTTGATTTGCATCATTTTTGACATAATCATACTTGAGGTTTTGGTTCTGGCCTGAGTGAAAACACCAGTTCCATAAATCGCTTGTTATCTTTATTCTTCTTTCGACGGTCTAATTATTCTACTCGTGTAAACAAGACTTTATTGAGTCATTAGCTAGCGCCAGTTTTCAAATTCTTACGTCTTCGAACTGAATTACTTCATCTATGTCTATATTAGCGGGTCGTAGGCCCGTGGGCGAGCCTTCTGACTTACTAACAACTCAACATGGCCGCCGTGACGTCACTGCTGCCAGTCATCACCCACTGGGGATTCAAAAGTCTTAACTTATTTTACACGGTCGTTGGCTTTTAGATAAAGTTGTTAGTTTTCGTTCTGTATTTGGATTAATTGATTGGTTTTATTATGTTAGAGGTATGTAGTGGATATTATGATGTAACGATATCTCGATTACTTTAAGCTGCTAGACTGGTTGCTAGGCAAGCCTCAAAATGGACTGTTGGTGCATGGCGGTAAAGGCTAGGAAATCATACTATAATATAGATAATATCTGGATGACCGAGCTTAGCTCGCTTTTTTTTTTTGTTTGGCCTTTTCTAAAAATTAAACCTAGCTATATCGATTTATCGCCCCTGAAACAACAGCATCCTGAAAACTATTGCTGAATATGTATGTGCCCCTGTGTTGAGGCATTTCGTTCGTCTGATGATCATTTAGGGAGCCATCTAGGCCCTATTGGTTATCATGACGTGGCGGGGTATCTCAGCGCAGGAGAATCTGTGTGTAGAACTGTGTGTACTGTGTGTGAATTGAGTGCTGTCCTTGTAATTACACAACAACTGCTGTACTTGTACTAACTAGTTTTTCTAAGTTTTTTCTTTTTTGTAAACTAACCTTAGGATCTCGTTGTCCCAAAATAAATCATTTTGAATTTTGAAAATTTGAAATTTGAGACCCCCTGCATACTAAATTTCATGTAAATCTTTTGTGCCGTTTCCGAGATTCTGATTATATATACATACATACAAGAATTGCTCGTTTAAAGGTATTAGATACTATATATGAAATTTTGAAAAAAGTTAAATCTACATATTTAAAAGCCAACGCTTGAATAAAAAATATTAAAATGGAACAGATTTTCCTACAAATACATTATAGAGATATATTGAGACAAAATAAAGTTGTAAACTGCCATCCTGATTTTCGACGAAGTTTTTATCTGAACGACCTTTTGTAACCTTTATGCATCCGCCAATCAGATATTACATAACAGGACAACATTTTTGGCTTATCATGCGTTTTTGCATTAACATTGCATGATTTATCTAGACTGAATGTCATTTTGAACTTGCGGGACGCCAGTGACATCACAGATGTGTTATCCTTGTTGCTATGCTCACTTAGTTTTGGGATACTAAACATTTAAATGATTTGGAACCATAACCATATTTTCTGATCCATCTGCTCTGAATAAGAGGTTTGCCATACGAAATCCTACTTCTTAGCATGATCATTGCAATCTAAATTATCCTTAACTTATCTAAGATTTTCACACGACTGCCCAAAACAACGAACTGTTATTTGCATTGACAGTAGGGTGGAAAATTCCGGCAACGTAAAAGTATCAGGACTCGTGGAACATGGTTCGAAGCGCCCCTCGTACGCAAAATTGCACCACACTTTCATTGCATGTTGCAACCTCTCCACCAGAGTAGATTTTATTGGCGACTGCCAAACAGTCTTGTCAGTCTACTTTGTTTATATATCACCGTGAAAACTTACGTCAAGTGCTGAAACTGAGCTGTCAAATATCACAACCCCTAGCATCCAGTAGAATGACAGACTTAAAGAGATTTTTACGGAATGGATCAGTAGTACAAATGTTTAATCTTAAACAGTAAATAAGTAAACTCACGTCAGTGATAGGCTCCCCGCATCCATGGCATCTGGGACTGTGGTGGGCAGCGAAGCAGGGCACGCAGTGGACACCACCGTCATGCTGGTGGAACTTAGCGCCATCTATCGGCTTGCGGCATGTATTGCATGTGAAGTGCTCCGGGTGCCACTTCTTGTTAAGGGCTGTTACTATCTGTGAACGTTGACAAAAATATAAGATAAGAATCGAGATTTTTTAAAAGATGATTTGGAAAAGGGACGACGAAAGAACGATTGATAGAAATGTATGTTAAATTCTGTAAATCGAAAACTTGCCACTATTCACAAATTTATGTACAGACGCCAGCAGGTCAAGCTATCCCAAACTGTAAAATTTTCCCAATTGAATATGAAACTTATTCCTTTGTTATAAGTAAAGTTGAAAAACTATCAAAGAAATTTGACAGATTGTGGTAGCTTGATGTGCTGGCCTCTGTTCATTGCTGAATATTCGACGTTGCCTTTAAAAAAATAAACAAACCAAAATGTACCGTTTCAGCATAACATACCAAAATACTTGTACTGATGAGTTTAGAAATGCATGGTTTTCCAGGATTAGCATAGGTCTTTCAAAGCTGCGAACTTGATTTTACATTATTGGTATCTATCCTAACAACATCCCGAGGAATCAGGACAGTCAATACAGTGCAAATTTTTGCGACCTAACGCGATCTCTGTGTCAACGGTGACTGGCCTATTAGTATTTTGTGTTCACAAGTATTTCAGGAGACTCTAAAAGCTACGAACTTTTATTTTAATAATGAAATGCTGCGGTCTCATGACTCATGATACTCTCAGGTTAGCCACAGCTTCCTTATTGTGCACCATTTCCCGAGACTCCCATAAAACTGGTTTTTATTGCTCGCTCCATTGGGTTTCTACCTCGGCTTCTCTTTCTTTGAGTATCGAAGTTGTGGTTAACATTTGAAACGTATATTCAATAAAATTAACAAAATAGAGCATTTCATCGCTTCCGTTCGTACTGGCACTGCAGGGATCCAGCAGAATATCATCGTCAGGTATAGTTGCCTGACACATGCTGAGCTAGACTCCCATGTGGTGCAACCATGAGAAGCACGCGCACCTTGGATATTCGTTATTTGAATTGAAGTACATATGTCATAATGTCGCTATATTTCTTTAAGTATGTTTTTCTTTTTGTTTATTGGCTCCTTGCATTTATATATATACATTATAATTCATTTAATTTGTTATCATTTAATTGCAATTTCGTGTGCTCTGAATAAATGTTTTATCCATCAATTTATTTATTAAAGCTACTACCTCTAATAGTAGGATTCTCCCATTAAATACCAACTGAAATAACATCCACACTAATCCATTGACTAACTCATTGAAAGTTTTATCCTCTGAAATAAGAAAACACATGCTTTTCTCGTCTATTTCTAAATCTTTGTAAGTATAACGCGTTTTGTTTACCTTTGTTACGTAACTCATATCTATTTTACGCTCGAGCTTGACCACGTGGTCCGTGTATTTATATCGATGTCCATATACCGTGAACTTCGCGTTTTTTATAGAATTCCTCCACTTTCACGGGAGGTGGATTTGTTTTCTTATCTTTTTGCGTCGATAGTTTCTTTATCTTGCATGTTTTATTTTATTTTAATACTTATCTATACTCTATAGACTAATAATAAAGAGGAAAGATTAAGATTGTTTGTTTGCATTGAATAGGCTCTGAAACTACTGAACCGATTTGAAAAAATATTTCACTGTTGGGAAGCTAAACCATCCCCGGGTGACATAGGCTATATTTTATCCCCGTATTCCCGCGGGAACGGGAACTACGCGGGTGAAACTGCGGAGCGCTGCTAGTGTAAGTATATTTTCATATTGTATGTTTTATTTATAATACGAGAGCACACGCTCAAAAATGTGTCGCATCGTTTTTGTCCAAGACCGTAAAAAGTCGTTAGTTTAAATAATTCTGAACGAGATTTGGTTGGCAGTACTGGTCAAAAAAGTCGCAGTTTTAAAATAGACAGACAGAGGAAGGCAAATCCTTGAACTTCTTTGCATATCTCTTATAAATTACTTTCTTCATCTATCTTTCTGCTTACATTATTTTTTTGACCTTCGTAATTGAATCTGCATTTGACCTAATCGTGAAGACACAGTCCGTGTTTAAAATGTGTCGTTATATCAAATTCACTTTCCTTAAATCCCCAGCTTTTTACGAAATCCTCTTCGGTAATTTATCCTATTATTAGCCATGATTTTTCCATTATTTCATCAACCAAATCCATCATCAAGTGTCCAAGTCTTTTGTCTGTTGTAGTCGGTTGCCAACTAATTACCGTGTGGGGAGCATCCTGCCCGCCTTGACCGCTCCGACCACAATGTTTCTACAAGCATGCGGTTGTTACTATCAACGAGTTTTGTTTTGTTTTGCTATAAGAGTTTGGAATGTTTTCCCTCTTGTAAGGATACAATATTATAGAGAATACTCTTTCTGGAAACCGACCCCGACATGGGTAAAGGCTAGGCAGATGATGATAACTCTTTCTGGTGTTTTTGAGATGAGATTTGAATTCTAGTATCGTATCTGGTCACTACATTCGAAGGGAGTCTCTTAAATGCTGTTACAGTCTCACAAAAGATTTACCTACTTCTATTTCATAGCTACTCGGTTCTAGTAAACCCTAAGCTTAACCTTCAATTAAATTCATTATCGCCATCATTCTCTTGCTCGTATCCCATTTTATTATAATCAACGTAACATGTGTTCTTCTTCAATATATCTCAATCTGCTTTTATCTCAGTATTCACCTTTCCCTGACTAGTTATGAACACGTTTCTGATTTTAAAAGTACCGGCTTTTGTTTCGTTTTTATTTTGTTTAGCAGCATCAGATGCTTTTAAATGCTCATCAAAATATTCAGCCCATTCCACCCCTTATCGTCCATCGTTTCATTTTGAACGACCTTCACTCACAACAAAATTCCAGGTAGGTACAGCCGCGTAACAAGCTGCTATCAATTCCTAATGAACACAAGTTGACAAAATTGCTATATGTCACGTAACGCTATCGACTGGTATCAGGGATTTATCACTGATACTGAATCATTATGGACAACGGCGTCATGTACTTAGGCAGGTACTTATCGGGGCCTCTGGTGCCGAGTGCACAAAAATGTTGATGCGCTGTGTAGGTAGTTCCCAGTTAGAATGGTGCCTAACCTCCAGTGTTTCATCATCTTCTTTATGTGTAGTGGGTGTTTGAATAGCTGTAAACTCAATGAGCCAGATCTTTCTTTCCGTTTATTGCCCGATTTCTTTTTTCTGTACCTACTAGTTTGAAGGATATTGATCAAATGGAGATAGATATATAACAGAAAATCTAAATCATACACTACTAGCTGCTTATTCTTTTGGAAGATGTTTGCGTTAGCCACAGAGATAACTTACTGTCCAAAAATAAGTGTAAATAGTTAATAAGTTCCATTGATATGATGCTAATTATTACTCACCCTTCCATTGATCACTGAATTGCAGCTGTTGCATACAGCGGGGGTTTCTGCTTTGGTCGACTGTAACAAAACAAAATAATATCGTTAACATTTGCAGGTGACACTAGATCATCATCGTTACTGTCGTGTATTGCCAATAAAACATTGAGTTTCAGAAAAAGATCGGCTTTGTAAAGTCTGTGTCATTTTTACGTAGTATGTTATTGTCTCATTCTAAAGATTGATGTGCCATATTAACGCCCAGGTACTTGTATCATTTCCCTTCACAGTTCCCGGATTGAGCAAATGATTTTTTTTAGTGGAGGATAAGGATATACTAATCCTGTCAATTGCAGTGTGAACTATATACCAGACTATAGGAGATAATTTTCCTTTAAGGAAAAACCAGTGACATAAACAAGATTAATTCCAGTCATTAATATTCTCTTGACTGGAAACGCTTGACCTGTCGGCGGCATACATTAAGTATGTTCTGTTGTTACATTGCCGGTATGTGGTCGAACCAAAAAATGCGAAGACATCTGACATCCCCGACCTCGCACCATGTGGTGGATAATTAATATCCCCTTCTTCTCATAGAAAAAAAGCCTGAGTTCTAGCCAGACGAAAGGTTAGACAGATTACGTTACAAGCGCTTCTGCTGAGTATGAGGTCATATGGGTCCGATTACCGGATCGGGCAGTGTTATTTGGTAGCAGTTGGTGGCAATAAGCTCGCCCCCCCCCCCTCCCCTTATATGGTACTTAAACATAACTGGCGAAATGTGAGTGTACTATAGGAGGTACACCAACACCTCTGAATAACCCTTCGGGGAACACAGGAGTAATGTTGTCTTAGTAGTACACCTTACGTGCCTAACATACATCTTGAATGTTCAATGGACAAAGGCCGGTTAACCCTTTAACGGGCAGTACGAAATACGTAGATTTTTGGGCGACGTATTTAGAGGTTCCCTACATAACATTTCTGAAAAATTGCACCCCCTCAGATACTCCTATTTACTTTTATTGGGGGTGGCAATATCTTTGCCTATGCTCGCTATTAAATTGTAGATCAAAAAATTCATTATTTTAAATCGATTACGCGCCAGATTCAAAATACTGCTGTGGCAAATATTTTGCCAACACTCGCGAAAGGGTTAAACAACGATGACTAGGATACCGGTTGATTAAAATTTTAGCTATGACGTCACAAGTTGTTGTGTACCTATATCAAACTCAACAAAAAATTGACAATCGTCCCAACTCGTACTATCCCTATTTGGTCATCGACGCTTTAAGACGTCCCTAACATATAAAGTGTTAGTGTATCCGTTGTCAATTTGATATCAGGATTCAAATATAGAATCAAATCGGATAGTATTGCAATTGGCGACACGAAATATATTCTAATGGCGACGGAGAAAGAATAACAATGATTTTAAAAATAAGAATAGTTTTTATACTGTTGTTTATAAGAGGCGATGCGCTCAGTTTTATTTTAAGAGCATTGATATACGTATTCTTGTAGTTAGTGCGTTTTTACTTCTAATCTTTTAGATGTAAATTGAAATGGTATCACTAACTCTTTTTCATTAATTCAGTATGTTCTGAAGTCACCTTGAATGTCATCGTTTTATCTCTTATCTGTTTTTTATGTGATTGGTAAGATGTTACGTTAGTTAACTTATTTGTTAGTATTCATTACCATTAAATATTACTGGTTTTCTAACAGGAAATTGGTGTTGATTTAACTACATGAGAATTCTTTTCACTTAGCTATATGCAACGCTAAATTTTGATGTTCGGTTTCATTTGGGCACTTGTTATCAAGTTGGTATAATAAGAATTTTGAAAATTACCGTTTAAATTTTTATAGTTCTTTAATACTACGAGTCTGCGTCACTAATTCACGGCATTTTCAACTCATTTTAAGTAGTGATGTCAAATTGGCATTAATAACGAATGTACAAAACAGGACCAAACCAGGCTCGCAAGTTACAGGAAGAAGTGGGCGAGTCTACTTGTCACTTTGTCACGTCACATTGTCATTATTAGTCATATTTGTCACACTTAAGAGTTATGTAACGAGCACGGACAATGCCATGTTTGGAATTCTTAAAGCTTGGAATAATTCATGGTCAATGTCGTTCATTGTTAATTGTGGTTGACTCTTTGATAGACGTTTCTATATTTATATCATCTATTGTAGGTGTAATTAAAATAACTGAAAACATGATGAGGTCATTGCACTAATAAATTGATTGATATTCATGAGG
Source organism: Polymixis flavicincta (assembly GCA_949987655.1). NCBI lineage: Eukaryota > Metazoa > Arthropoda > Insecta > Lepidoptera > Noctuidae > Polymixis > Polymixis flavicincta. Next base: position 2,806,371 of record OX465183.1, on the reverse strand, counting down.
ATATTATATCAATTGATTTTTAATGTCAAAACTAGACATTTAGCAAAATTTAACGCAACACTTACGACAAAAAATAATAATTTGGATTAGCTTTCCCGAAATGGCAATCTAATTAGAAGTATCATCATGATAGATTAAAAAAATTACGTGCAAGTACGGTTAGTTGATTGATGAAGACTGGTTCATCATTAATCGTTTTTTTTTAGCTTTTATAATAAATAAGACTTTAACTCTACAACTAAAACACAAATAAGCATTACTTGACACTGGCTACATGCACAAACTGTGCGAAGCCAAAACACAAAAAAAAAAAAAAAAACAAATAAGATCGAGATTAAAAGCACGTTCGCATGGACGTCAAAATAAAGCGACGGGATTAAATCACGTAATGGATTTTCACCGGTATTGAAACAAGCATTGAAAATTCAACACGGTGCATCCTGGGGCATCGAAAAACACTGTACAATTTCAAACAGTCGGCACTATATGCAGTGCGTTGATGTTCGGCGCGATATTTTTAACCGAAATGTGGACTAAAATGTAATACTAAAAACTTATTATTAACCTTTCATTTCTCACAATTAAACTATTGGTACACTTAACACATCGCCGCGCGCCAGATCGCTTGCAAACAAGCCAATCAAATTAATTGCTGCAATTAACGTATTACGTATAGCAAAATTATAGCAAAGGCATCGGCGCTCGCGAAGAAACGTCTACGGTGACCTTTATAATTATTCATAAGGACTCACGGAGAAGGAAGGTAGGTATAAAAGAGGGTTTGGTGATTTCACATCTTTCTGGTAGAGTACATAGGCACTTATGCGCGTAGGTAGGTACGCACGGCTACACATCAAGCTATACATTTCCAGTTTACGCTGATCTCGCACTGTACGGAAATTCTATACAATGCGAGATCAGCTTATACTGGAAATGTATAGCTTTATGTGTAGCCGTGTGTACCACACGGTCTGGGAAAACGGGTAAATAAAATTAATGAGATCCAGGTAAAACCCGTGTGACAATACAATTATTAAATTAACTTCCTTCAAATCTTATGTTGATTTTGTTTCTGCAACATCGTTTCAGCCGAAAGACGTTCACTGCTGGACATAGGTGCTTGGGGAAGGCCTTATGTCCAGCAGCAGTGGTCTTCAAACATAATCAGAAGCACAGAACTGCTTCTGATTTTGTTTATTGGAGTTAAAATATAAATTGACATGAGATTAGAAAACACACATTTTTTTTTTCGTCGAAAGCGAAAATAAAGTAGGTAACTTTGATACTCCGAGAGCTATTTGAAATGCACCTTCTGTTTGTCTTTGGTTTTCAAAGAGATGCCACTGTTTTATAAATAAACCTACGATTACGTAAACACCTTTTCATTTAATTGATCAATTCTGTCTTGTAAACAATGTATTTTTGTTGAACGTACAAATTGCTACAGTTAGACCTGTTACAGTCATGTGCGTAATATCTTCACAAAAAAATGTGTGAACAAAAAAGAGATCTTATTTAAAGAAGCATGTTCCTAAATTAACACCAGTTGAATTTGAGGCCACCACATCTTATTTATAATCTTCAAACATTGTCCCAATATTATTTTATCTTAAAACTAGGCCAATCAAGCCATCAGCTGTCACCTGGCACCTGCACAACATACGAAACTAGGTCTTATTTCTAGAAAACTCATAACTTGTCTGGGAAGAATGCTAGACTGGTCCTGAATCAAAACAAATAGATATAAGGCGCATGCCAGGCCGTAAACACTGGTTGGAGCTACAATGTCACACTCGTGTGACGAGTTCGGGACAACAATACACAGTTTACTGGGGCAAGTTGTAGTCTGACAGCGGGAGAGCATGCAGGACCAAATTAAATTACCACCATCATCATCATCGCAGGGCATCGATATCTAATGACGATAAATCAGAAAATAATCTGAACTCTTAACTTCAAAAAACAACAGTACAGCTGAGTACGAACTAACTTCACTACTAGCGGCGGTTGACCCACTGCCGCTAGCAGTGAAGTTACTTCAAATGAAGAGTTCAGATTTATAAATTAATTGTTTTATTTTCATAAGTCTACGGACTTTCACTAGCTATTTTGTAGAATAATATCAGGATGAATTGACAAAGTAAAATTTAAACAAATACAATAACAAACTGTGACATTAACGGTTGAAGACTACGCTATCTCAAATTTCATCACCTTGTACATTTATTATATTAAAACTTTTAGGCACAATTTCTATAGTAGTTTCAGTGGCGAGTTCAAAAGCTCGGTACAAACAAAACGTTTCCGTTCAAAATCATGCCGTGCAAATTTAAGAATGTTTTTTTTGTTGAAACTATTTTTACCACGCCTAAAATTGCAACATCTTCCACTATTCCTAGTCATCCGAATCACGCAAATGATCAGTTTCTAAACAATCCTGTCAAAACCAGGTAAATATTCCAAAGTAAAGACGCATTTTTTAAAAGGCTATCATTTTTTAAGACATTTTATCGTAATCAACATTATAAAGTCACTTTTTGCCATGCCCTCCGCTCTCTCTTCCCTTGCACCACACTCCATTCAAGTTGAGATGTAGGGCGCCCACAAGGTCAAGGCATCATATAATTGTGGCCTGTTTTTAGGGCGTCTATATACGTCGCAGAATTTCTTTTGTTTGTGCTTTCCTTGTCTGACGTCTATTTACGTCGGTTAGGGCCCCATTAGGGAGTAAGGACACGTACAGCTACCAGTTTAGGAATGAAAGAATGCCGACTGTCCGTTTTGTATTTAGGTTACAGATTTTGGGAACGTGTGCCACTGTATTAGGTACAATGGATTATTAAAGGCTGTAAAGTCGATATAATTGATTTTCTTTGAAGTCTGCGGTAGACGATTTCATTGGTGAATGGTTTAGATGGAATTTTTGGTCAAAGTACCCTATTACTTGAAAGGTTAATCAAAGAAAAAGAACAATTAAACCTTAGGCTTACTAGGTCACAGGAAATGTTAGAAAATGATTGCTAACCAGTTTATTGAATCGGTGAACGAACTATGTTTATAGGCTAATTCATTTGGCCTTGACCATATGAAGAGATCAACGTCGTTTAATTTAATACAAATTAATAACTGATAAGTGCGATTTTTTATCAAACCAAGTCAGATCCGTTTATTAATTAATTACTCAACGATGGAGTGTGAAATTGTGCCATTATTTACAAACAACTCGAGCATTACATTAAATACTTTAGATAAATCAGACAAACTAAGTATATAGGTACCTACTATTTGTTTCAGACCGCGATAATGTTTACAAAGATTTCAAACGGTATCAAGATGATTTTAAATGAAATTGATTACTACAGGAAAATGGTCGAGGAAAATGTATGATTACCATACGAGCAATAGTATCAACTACAGTGGACTTAATGACCGTATTTTGTAAAATGTATCAAGTAGGTTAAGGTCAAGTAGGGCGTAGTGTTCGTGGTTCGACCCCAGACAGGCGCTTTACTTTGTGTAAATTATCTCATCACCACTGCTCCCAAAACGGTGAAGGAAAACATCGTGAGGAAACGGGGTGTACTAGAACCGAAATTTCGAAAACATGTGACATCTACCAACCCGCACTGGGCTCGCGTGGTGGATTACGTCCCATTCCCTCTCACCGAGAGGAGGCCTGTGTCCCAGCAGCGGGAACATTATAGGCTGAGCATGAGGTCCTTGGTTGGGCAAGGTCTCATTGCGTTTGTCTATCTGGGAATTTTCAGTAGCAGCCTCGGAGTCTGATTTTGCACCCGGTTGATGGGAATAGACTACTACTACTCCATGGGATTTGAAACATCACTTGTGAAATGTAATGTTATGATAATATGGCGTAGTTTTGCACTGGTTTATTGGACTGAATGAAAACACAGCTGTACCGCTGCTAACATAATTAACACATCGTTTCTAGGAAATGTCGGCTTTTTCACATTGTGTCTTTTGTTCCTTCACCGTTTTGAGAGCATTGGTGATGAAATTATTTACACAAACTAGGTATATGATTTTCGGTACTTTCGAACTCAAACTAGCAAGCCCGGAGGGTTTTTTTTTTTTTTGGTGGGAAATCATCAAATAACTTCTCCCGCTCTGGGTGGAGCAGGAGGGCGTGTCAGACTTTTACTGACTAAAACCCACCCGTATTCCTTCATTAGCCCGTATGCTAGGGGCTGTGGTATCTTTTTCAAACAAACCCCGGGGGTTAATGCAGACTTTCGTTGTGATATTAAAAACTGTTCCAAAATGTCGTTTCCCATATGAAAATTACCTTTTTTATCTGGATTTTTGAGGACTAAACGAATGATGTCTCTTGCCAGGGAAAACCAGCTGTTTCATACATTTCGGTCGAGTAGGTATTGAACTTTTGTATGAAAAAGCACAACTTTTCTCGTGATTTTAGTTGCAGTCCGTGGGTTAACTACACGCAGAGGACATACAGTGCTCTGCACGTTCAATACAATAATGCATTCAGGGCCGCGCTACTACAGTGCTTCCGGCATGTTCGCTGAGGCTTTCACGCCATCATGCGTAAGCGATGCGCACTCCATCATGCGCAGGGTACGCGCCAGCCCCAATAGCATCCTGAATGCTATAGCGGATAGGTGGGATAGCCCCATACTGGGACGTTAGATACGGCTACATGCACCTGTGGCGTAATATTACTATATAGTTTTTGTTAATTCTCCAGTAGATGTAAGTACTAACACTAGTTTCTAAGGCGTTTGTACAATATGTCCGGTTTCGGTATGTACAAACTTAAAGGGTTAGTTTGTTCTGTTCTATCAATAAAATTATTCTACATGTGGGGTCAGAACCCACACCCCCCTGAATGGCAGCCATTTTTGTGTTTTGGTCGCCTTTTATGGAGCGGGCATACTAAAAGTACAGTAACTTTGAAATTTAAAGCCCAATAGTAACTAAAAAAATACTTTTAGCAACGGAACAGTATTAACAATGGGTTAAATAACTCAAATAATAACATTAAATGCTGCAACATCTTCAAATAAATGTTAAATCAGCAATCAAGCAACAATATCTCTTAAACCATTTGTCATAGAATCGAGTTTTCAGTATCATCGTTTAGGTGAACTTAACATCTGTTAGACGTGTAGAAAAAAAAGGTAGTTCCCCGGGGTGAATTTTGTAATAATATTGATTAACCAAAAAAAACGATGTCATTTTTTTATTTCAAGATGATGCAGCATTTAATGTTATTATTTCAGTTATTTAACCCATTTTTAATACTTTTCCGTTACTTAAAGTATTTTTTTAATGATAATTGGGCTTTAAATTTCAAAGTTACTGAATTTTTACAAATCACAAAAATGGCTGCCATTCAGGAGGGTGTGGGTTCCGACCCCACATGTAGAATGATTTTATTGATAGATAACACCCCGTCGTTTTTGCGTCGGGAGTTAAAAAGAGCAAACTACCACCCCTTTAAGTTTGAACAGTCTGAAACCGGACATATTGTATACTAACCAAATGGAGGTTATTGGTCTGAAATAAAAGTTTTTTTATAGTGAAAATTGTTCATAGAGGTAGTAGAACACACTATAAATTTGGAAAGTGATAAAAAGTCTTCCTGTATGAAAGTAAGTTCCTAGAAAGCGTTTTTTGACACCGAGAAGTACCCCGATGCGGTTTATGTGGCGGAAACCATAGTTTACTATGCAAATACCTATCAAATAGTAATAAACACAAAAGTTTCCACGAAAGCGTTATTAGTTATGATTAAAAACTAGATAATGGCTAACTAGCAGACGTTATCTTTTATCGGCACTCCATTGCAAACAAGCGTTCTGTCATTAGCTTTATTACTTCCATGTGACGGTGAGCATCAATAACTCTTATGTAGATAGGTACTGACATTGTACTAGTAGTAACGTTATAAACAAGTCTATTTGTGACTTAATCAGCTTAGATGGCATTGTTGACATCAACACTTTGGAGAGTCTCTAAAATAACACGTTAATACTGAAAAAAAAAAACGTTTATGCATCATTTATTCAAACTAGGCTGAGAATCAAAACTTTTTGAACGTCAAAATTACTTAAGACAGTCCCCCAAAACGCCCGCCCTTCCCCACTTCCTAGTGCCATGCGGAAGCCGTGCGCGTCCTTAGTCCGCAGTCTGCGGGCCAGCTCCAACACCGTCCTGGCAATAATATAATCGCTGGGCGATTTGAGTGCCCTTAAATACGCCATTGCTGTAACAGACATGTGTAGCCCTTATTGTTTTTTTTTTTTACGCTATATATTATACTGACCTACATTGGTAATGACTTGTTTGACTTGATTGTTTTGTTTATTGTGTAATTTTACCATGTGTTTAACTCTGTGACCGTTCAATTCGACATTTTATTGAAATTCCAATTCTGTGACATGTTATTTTATTCCAATTCTGTGAATTTATTAAAAAAAATCTCACAATAACATTTTAAGATCTGTGGCAGCATTGTGTTTTTTTACAATTTTTTATTTGTAATATGGGTTATTGCCTGAAATAAATGTTTTTTTAGCTGGGAAGCAGTGATATAACACGGATCAATCAAATTGATTTAAACTCAAAGCATATACACACATAAACTCACGCCGTATTCCCATGGGTGTAGGCAGAAACTAAAGAACACCGCGTGCTACGATCCTTACATGATACTATTCAGAAAGCTTTTATTTCAATAAAACAGTATTATACGTTTTGGATTGTCAAGAAGTCTATCAACTGGAAAAAAATAACTATGTAGTTGCCCATTAAAGTTTCACGTTCATTCGCACATGTTTTTCGTTTCTCATTTCATGTTTATGGGTACAATTGTGTATGGTTGCTTCGCAGTATGTTATGAAGTTATGATAGTCAAAATAAAAGCCGGGCGAACGGCGGTGTTGCACCAGCAGTGTGTAGTAATTATCAAACGTGGTTTGTGTTGCTGGCACACCGGCCCGTCACAATCTCGGGCCGAACTTAATAGCGGTCGCACCGAACTCCTCGAAAATCGGGGGCCAGGATCCAGGCCATCGGATGACGGGCGGACCCGCGCCCTAATTGAACTGTGTTATTTCGGCGTTAACACGAAAACTATCCTTAGGGTAATTATTACAGAACCCCTAATATCATAATTGTGGCGAGCAATATCATCGATGCGTAAAACATTTCCGTTTTCATAGACTTCTGAACTACGCGTAAATAGTCACGTAAAATAATCTATGGCCTAAAGTCCAACGATTATAGAATAAAGACTAAATAATATTAGCAATGTAGGACAGACGTGTTTATGTCGGTTTACAGCTGTAAAAAATATCTTAAAACAGGGTGTTAGTATATCTTTATACACCTAGAACTATTTAGGTTAATGATCTCTGCATTTTGTAGTTTTCCCATTGTACGCATTTTCCTCTTGCTCTTAATAATTTTCATGGTCAATAAAGCTTTATGGGGCAGGGCTTTTAAACCTACGCACAATTGTTTATTTGACTTTCGACAAGCTGAGTTATTTAAAATTTCCCATTTTTTTCATGGCCCGCAAATTGTTTGAACGCAGCATGAGCTTTTCTTCATTTAGCACGTTTGGTGGCGATACGTGTAGGATGGGTTAGAGGCGTTTTTGTCATGAACTGTCTTTGATTGTGCATTATTGTATGCCTGTCTCTGTCACCACGAGCAGACTACTGATTATTTCTGCTTAGTGCTCATGATTATACTATTATACCTATTTATATTTGAAACACAATTAACAAACGACTCAAATATTTTAGTAACAATATTTCTGAACAACTACTTATATAGGGTGACTGGTAATTAGTGACCGACATTTAAACACATGATGGTATTTATCATTATGAACAACTTTTACTATGGGATCAAACCCGAAATCGCGAAAAAAAAAAATTTTTTTTCGCGATTTCAGGTTTCATCCATAAGTATATGCGTGTTTTTGTGACAAATAAACCCATTTTTCTTTCTTATTTCTCATTCTTATTCTATTTTGCATCATAAATGAATTTTTGATTTTGCTCACAATTGCAACAAAAACACCGACAACAAGAGCAAAGCATACCAACGTTACATAACTCTTCGGTGCATTTTCACCGCTTTTATCTTTTTGTTTCCAAAGATTGTTAGTGTTACAGAGAATAATACTTATTATAAATCTACTGTTCGCAGCAGTTTTATTTAGACGTTGATTTTTTATAACATAGCGCTGCGGTCACTATGGTCTACCCACGCGTTTAGTCTGTTAGGCTCCTTAAATCATTCAATATTTCTGTTGTCTGAAAGAAAGGTGAAATGTGCTATATATTCTACCCAATTTATTACGTCGTTACTGTTAACCGAGCTACCTATAGTTTCTTTTTCTTTCTGTTGATAACAATAACAAAAACAGAGGTCAAAACAAATTGTATTTTGTATAAATGAAATGTGCACAACTCTTACATCACCAACATCCATAATATACGATAATACCAGTAATCCGTCATCATTCCATCAAGCCATCATTCACCCAGATCAACTGACAGCACCACAACAAATTGCACGGTTAGTCCATCAAATCGGTATGACCTTCCAGTGCAGCCCTGCAATCAAGCGCGGCTACACTGAAATCTGAAATAGTTCGCGCGTGGGATGCATTGTATACGCGACCTCAGTCCCGAATAGTGATGTGCCGTGCGTAATTAATGCGTGGCGATTATAAAAATGCTATCGGTCTTTGGTGACTTTTGGTCTTGATTATTATATTTTTATTTTACATATGTTATGTAAAATAAAACTGAGATACTACTGAGAAATTCCAGCAGGCTTAGCACGAGCACCGACTTGTCGACGGAAGAATGGACATGACTATTAACTAAATGATGTACAATAGGAGAAGATAGCTATGTTTTTCTATTAATTATCACAGTAATGCGTTCTAAACGAATCACGATTTTGTGGATAATCGTTTATACTTTACGTTCGTCCAGTAGAAAGTTTGTTGTCAGTGTGATTTTGACAGTTTTGGAAGAAATATTCTTCTGAAATAGTCTACATTTTTATGGACCCAGACAAAGATCTAAGAGAAACGAAAAACAAAATGACAGATTGTAGAAAGATATCTACGGTGCTATGTCAAAAATGGAGAAACGAAATGTCACTTTGTATTGAAAAGTTTTGTCTATTCTTCGTAAAAATAGAAAGTGTCGTGTTAAGCCTGCAGGTGGAAAAACACAATGTCACTTTGCCCGACCCAGGAATCTAGCCCAGGACTTCATATTTAGCATTTTCATATTCACTTGTGACCTATGAGGCATTTAAAAGAAAAAATTAGAAGTGATTTATTTATTTTACTACCATAACACCTTTAACACCTATTTTGTGAATCAGGAAAATTAATGAATTTAAAATAAACATTTTAACTGACGGGTCTGTGATATTTATATAAATAATATTGTTCGTGTTTACTGGAAATATCATTTTATGTAGCCGTATTTTAATCCAGTAAAGACATATCGAGAGTACAAATTTGGCTCTATAATTTATTCTAATTTATTTGACAAACATTATCGCGTTTGCATCGCTGATGTGTCATCGTAGCGGGCATGGCTTCTTCCTTCCTCTCGATTCTTTTGTTAATGTATTTTGTATGTTATATCAATGGTATAATGTTCGTGAGTGAATATTAATGATTGAGCAACTCGGTTGCAGCTGAACGTTTACAAAAAAAAAACAGAAATAGATCGCGTGTGGGATGCATTATGTATGATACGAGATTCAGTGTAGAATTGATACAATTATGTTTTTTTTTTTTGTGTTTTGTTTGAAAGCTGAATAGATAAAATGTTATTAAAAGTTTTTCGGTATTATATAATTACTGTAAAACATTTAACTACATGTTTTATTAAATTGCTATAAAACTTGTCAATGTTTTATTGTCGCTGTTGCAATTTATGTTGGATTTAATTGTGAAAACTATTATCCTCTCACAATCATAAAATAATTTTAGCTAATTTTCCTAAATATTATTCATGTGTTATCACTATTTATATTAGGTACATTCAATATTAAATACAAATATTTATTCTAAATCATTAAGCTTCACACATAATATTTAAATTAAATAAACTGGTTATATATGCAAATGTCCGGTACTTGTCCAGACAGAATTAGTGAATCATTTGTAATAGGCACTAATAATTCCCATACAAGGGAAATAGTATTTACTAACCTACTATTTTAATAAAATTGCCTAGAACTAAATGACTGGAATCATTTGTGACGTGTTTTCCTTGTAAGGAAGATGTTATTTATGATTGAAATGAATTTTACATTTATCATTTCATTGTAAAAAAATATTTTCTTTTATGCATGGCAATTTGTTGTACCTAAGTTTATTTTTGACTGGCATAACGACAGCCCCTGCAATATATTTTAGCATTTAAAGGTGCTGTCATCATTATTTCAGCCAAATAATGTCCACTGCTGGACATAGGCCTACCCAAAGCATCGCTACTTTGACCTATTCTGTGCTTCTCGCATTCAGCGGATTTTGTGGTTTACTCCAGGTCATCATTCCGCCTTATGTGAGCGTTTCCAAGGCTACGTCTTCGGCCATCTGTTCTGTGAGCAATGTGCCCTACGCTCTGCCACTGAAGTTTGGTAATTCTAAGGGTTATATCGGTTACCTCAGTTCTGCGGATCTCTTCATTCCTGATTCTATCGCAGGGAAATTTCAAACCCCTCTCCATTGGCCTTTGCGTGACTCTCAGCCTTCTCATGACCTAGGTATATACCTAGGCTATACTTGATACAAAATCAATCAAGTAACACACGTAAAGGATTGAAACCTTGAACTCAAAGAGCGGAATCTCCGTTTGTGCCATTTAAGTCGCGTGCCATCGAATCAATATTAGAAACAACACATCATTAATTTAATAGCTTTTTTGTATGACTAAATGTGCCTAAAAACATGCCATGTAGGCGTTTTTAATTACAGCAGCTTCCTTCTGAATCATTAATAAATTGGGACTCGTTATATCATATTAATTATTTGTATTGTTTTATTTATAAAGGTATCTCTTAGTTTTCCCCGTGTCATCATATTATGCTGTTAATCCTTGAAGGTTCAAGTCATATTAATTATTTGCATCGTTTTATATTTACAGGAAATTTTTTTAACCAGTGCGTAAACTGTAACCATGAATTCAGCTAACAATTCTAGACATAGCGGGGCCCTAGCGAAGAAATTTGTTGAATATTAACAAAAAAAAATTTGCTGCTCCATACATTTTGGCTGCGTAGGTATTGCATTTTTCCATGAAAGAGCCAACAAAAAAAAAAAAACGATGAAAAATTTCAACGCGAATCATAAGCTGAATTCCTCGTTACAGTTTGCGCACTGGTTAAAATATTATCCTGTATAGTTATCTCTTAGTTTTCCCCTTGTCACTATATGCTGTTAATCCTTGAAGGTTCATGTCGTATTAATTATTTGTATTGTTTTATTTATAAATTATCTCTTAGTTTTCCCCGTCTCTACATATGCTGTTAATCCTTGAAAGTTCAACCACCTTTTCAAATTAATTTAATTGGATCTTTAAAACTAAATTCCCACGTGTTCTTTGTAAGTTTTCAAAAGATCTTTTAATAACGGTACGATTATCTTGTCTTAAAAACTTTTTGTTACATAAAACCAAAAAAACTTGACGTGCTATGTGTATTTTCCAAAGCGCATAAAAGGAGAACAAGGATAAAGAAAAAGCCACCCTTGCATGCCACAAATCCAGTTTTTAATTTCTAGTAACTTATTTGTATATGTAAATAAAATTTATTTTACCATCCAACGAAAACAGACACATTTGTCATTGGTAACCTAAACAAAAATTCCATTTGTACATAATTTTTCCTGCACGTGTCCCTATCTGCTTTATTTGTTGTCCTGTTTGTATAAATACTTACAATTTATGTAATAAAATAAATAAAAGAAAAAAAAAAGAAAAACGTTTTGTCAAAAAAAGCTTTTCGTAAAAGTGGTCGTGCTTGTCCCATCACTAATTATTCGTCGGCAATGCCGTATTTATAGTTTTATTATGTCAATCTTTTTTGAGGTGAACGAATATTTCGCTAATTTTAAACTGGATGCCAGAAAAAAATACACATTCTCCTATCAATCATTAGATTTAATCTTTTTTTTTTTTTTTTACTAAAATACTTTGGGGTAATTGTGTGGTATTTGTGATCTGTATTTCTATTCCAGATTTGTATTACTGCCCACATTTGACGTAAACGTGCGAATTTTATTTGCACACGTTAAATTATTTAATGCTTGTTGAATTCATCTTCTGGCCGTATTTTCGGCCTACTGCCAAAGTTTGCTTTGGTTAGTTTATTGTTAAATGGATATGATTTATTAATTCTTGTATTCTGTCTGTCATGTTTTGAGCTTCTTATTTTGTCAACTAAAAAAAAAATTACTACTAAAATTACTTTACAATTGTTACCTACCTGAATCAGCTTGCCTAACAGACAAGAGGATGTTAATTTAATACCTGGCCTACCTACCTACTGCGTACGTGAGCAGGATAATTTCCTTTGCCATCAGATTTACCGTCATACAACATGTAATACAATTATCGCAAGACATCATATACCTTCATTAGAGTAATTAGTTAAAAGCATAATATTACAATGACCAAATCCTTTTTTTTTTCTGGAATCTCGTGTTGACCTTATTTTGCCTGCATTTTTTTATGCATTTAATATTGAGTATTTAGTGCCTTGATATAAGATTGCATTCTCAATCGCCGGTAGATTTGGCTAAATAGGTACATAATTTAATAAAAACCTATGTTAAAAGTTACCGAATTCAATTCAGTAGCAGTTACTGAAAGTAGTTTTTCATAATTTACTTAAAATTATGAACAAACTACTTTCAGGACTAAAGTTAATTCTGTTACACCTGGAAGCCGATCCCAAAAATAGATGGGATGCTAGGCAGATGATGATACATCAGTTTTTATCCAGTTTACCAAAAAAACCTGTCCAAGTGCACAATAACAAAGTAACAACCATTTTCCCTAACACCTCGCCCAAAAGGTCATACAGACATCGAATGTCACCGCGATTACGCGTCGACGAATTTGTAAGCGAAATTCTATTCCAGAATAAAGCCCGCTACACACGACACCAACACAATTGTAACAATAATAGATACGCATCACCAGCGGCCGCGGATTTGTACAACACTTAGTCACGCCGTAGTGTTGGCAAACCCGCCAACACCTGAATAGTTATCATGGAGTTATTGAGAGGAATAAATTGTGAGACTTCAGTAAACACGATGAATTTGAGTTCGTTGGCTATCATTTGGGCGGTGAAACTACGCCTGAATTTGAGCAAATTTATTTTCTATGGGACCACCTACCTACGAAATTTCAAAAATAGGCAAGTTTGAATGATGTTTGGATTGCAATTTCCGATCAAAGTAAAAGGTTCTGGCAGTATTGCACCCAGCACAAATCACAATATTTCAGTATGATTCATTATTTTATTTATTACTAGCAGCGCTCCGTGGTTTCACCCGCGTAGTTCCCGTTCCCGTGGGAATACGGGGATAAAATATAGCTAATGTCACCCGGGGATAATGTAGCCTCCCAACAGTGAAAGAATTTTTCAAATCGGTTAAGTAGTTTTGGAACAAACAAACAAACAATCGAATCTGTCCTCTTTATTATATTAAATTATTGTTATATTTTATTAGTATAAATAAATGTTGATTATCAACTACGTCAAAGAGGCAAACGAAAATTCAAAAACAAAAAATCGTGAACAATAAAGAGTTGTCGCCGGAAATTCCTTCCGACTAGTGCAATAGTTATGTTAGCAATATTGGCCTTTTTTGTGTTTATCTGTGACTCATGTTAGATTTATATCATTCATGACTTATCTTTATCGATATCGTTTATCAACGCCTCATAGAACGAAAATACGCAAAAAACATTATTAAAATGGGCAACGAAACATATTTATGTCACACTTCCTAATCCGAATGTACTATACGAAAATAATTCAGATTTTTTAAAAAAAAATCTAACCTAGCTCCCTAATTAGCCAGTCCTACTAAATCCTACTTTTTCATCCCGCTCGGCTTCTTAAGGGTACACTAGTCGCGGGCTCGAACTCACTGGTGAACCTGGCTAAAAAGCACGCTGTCTCACCAGGATTCGTGTCCGCCAGAGGTAGTATCAGTGATGAGCAGTTAGACGCTTACCCCCTTATTACAGAACAAGGTTTTTCTTTAGGTATGGTTTAAACCACCGAGCCTGTTTTTGAAATAAGAACCTAACTTAAATCGAAAAACAGCTCCTTTTACAAAACTGACAAGTTAGTCCAGTGCTAAATTGTCAGTTTTGTAAAAGGAGCTTTAATTCTATTTCAGTTAGGTTCTTATTTCAAAAACATGCTCGGTGGTTTAAACCATACCTAAAGAAAAACCTTGTTCTGTAATAAGGGGGTTAGAGTCTACACGCACAACATTATTGAGTGAGCTGCAGGATCAGTTATAGTAAAACAAGCGCGTAAAAAATTAAGAAAAGTCCTTCGGAAGATCGGGTTTTTTGAAAAAACCACTGCATAAATCAATGACCAATTAAGTTTATTGAACTTTTCGATAATTGAGCTTTGTCGTTACCGACTTGGTTTTCGAGATTTTGCACTGCTTTTATTACTTAAACACGCCCAAAGTTAGGTTAAATTAGCAAGAAAAACGAATCTTTGTTGACTCATAACTATTTAATGGTTTTATTTTTATTTTAGTATTCTGTTTCCGTACAGACAATATTGATAATGAGAAAAAACCATACCATGTTTAATTTTTTATGTACTTAGTCAAACAGTGGAGTAAAACCCTCCCAAAGTTTGTATGGAAAAAATGTGGACAACTGTCACCTTAAGTAATTCCTAGGAATCATTAAGGTGGTCCTCAACACCGTGCGGAAATGAACCTATCCCTCTCGAATTCAGTCAGGACTTCGGGAGTGATAGTTTCATGGCCTTCAGGCCTGAAAGAACTCTATCTCGTAGGTACTATTAACACTAAATCACATCCTATGTTGGCACCAGTTGGCAGCCATGCTGACAGCAGATCATTTATCGCCGAAATATTAAATACGCGAGCAATATTTGTAAAACTTGCTTCGGACCACGACTCGTAAGTCGGTAAGTCGTCTTTGCTCGGGCAGATATTTTTGTAAGGTGAAACAGGTTAATTCCAGGTGAATGATATACATATATAGTTCTCCAGGTGTTCTGAATAATGTATGTGATAAATGTGTAAGCATTAATGTATTAATGGTAGAGTTATTTAGCTAACACTTTCATCTAGATTGTAGACGAAAGTACTATCCAATTAACTCTCATCAGAGACTTCTACATTTAGCAGCCTCTGAAGTCATATAGATGTATTTCTTTACCAATTAAATATAACGACCTTTCGCTTTATTACATTACAATTTTGTTACTATGTAGGTATAACACTAATAAAATGATAAATGATACAATAAATGGATCTTTTACCACATAATAGTTTTAAAAAAAATGGGAATTATAAAGAAATAATTCATTTTAGGCACTGTTCAGTGGACAAACACCTCTTGCAAAAAATCAATTCAACGTTTTAGTTTAAAAAAAAGCGCTTAGGTTCCATCGCTTTTTATGTTTCCATTGCTACGGTTATTAAACCTCTATGAAAACACATGAACACTACTAACAACCCAAGCAATTCAGTCCTAATTAACATGTTTACAGTTTTCATTCCATAGTTTACTCAGGACGAACGTCGTGTGCTCAACACTGCGCGCGCGCAAACATTGTTGAATGCATTTATATTAACCTTCACATTGCGAGAGCCTGTCAGCTGATACCGAATCGATAATGTGATAATCATGTGTTTACATGAAACACGGATTAGAATTGTTATCTTTAGTTTAATGTTCTGAAGATATTTATATCGTAGGGAAAGATGGAGTTTGTAATTTTGAGGAAGCAAATTTTGAATTAGAAGGTAAAGTAGATCCAATTGTAAAACAGTGGTTAAAATTTACTGAAGTTAAAGAAGTCGTTGGTATTATAGTTTTGTGTATATGTTGGTATTATAGTTTTGTGTATATGTGTACCTACGACTACTAACTGTAATACTGGAGACAATAAAATGTATTCTATACTATTCAAGTCATAAGAAGAAAAATATATTTGAGGAACGAACGAAAATTGATTTTGTAACCAGAGCAAAATTTTTCTTTCCCCTAAAATCTTTTCGCATTGGATTCCAAGTGTGTTATTTATTTATGTTGTTAAAAAGCATTGAACTTGTAAGTGATACTGCATCGAAATACATATTGGTAGGTAAAGATGTCAACAAATCTTTATTGCTATTGATATCCTTTCGATATTATAGCAACGCACAACATCTCTTCGAATAATTTCAGCAATTAGCAATAAAACCATATGTCTGACTAATAGTTTGAATAATCTACTAATACACTAGGTGTGTGTAATCCCAAATGGTGGAGAAATGTCGTAATAATAATAAATTACTGAAACGAATGTGAAACAAGCCGAGTGGGACGCGCTGGATATAGAGACATATTATAATAGAACAGGAGTGACTAACGTTGGAAAGTAGTTTTGTAGTACATATATTGTAACATTGAATTAGTGCAGCACAAGATTATGTCGCGGGTCTCAAACCATAGGGGCGTATCCACAAAACCCATACTTTTCAGGAGAGACAAAAAACTTAATAACTTTTCTTGTGTTATAGCCAGCTTGTTATGATTTTGCATGTAGCTTCATATTTACACCACAGTAAATATGGTATGCTTGATTTTAAGGTATTCCCCCTATAACACTAGTTTTTGGTTGATACGTCTATTTGGCATGACGACTATACGGTAAAGCTCCGTTAGAACTGCCCCAAAAATGAATAGAATTTATGGACGTAAAACCTTTCTCCTTTAATAATCAATATTTAAACAAATATTTATTTTTACCTATTTGTTGACTTAAAATACTGCTATTTACGAATGAGAACCCATCAAAACTAACGTTATTTAAGTGATTTCAAAAATTCATACGTCTGTCTGGCTTGTCATTAATATTCAGAGGTGTTTGAATTCAAAATAGAAGTTTAAACCAGTTTTGTTCAATAATCGAGAAAAAAAAACAAATGTTAGTAATTATAAAATATTTTCTGTCAACCTTGTCACACTCCAACGATGAGGTGGAGACCATGTATGAGGACATTCATCCAAATAAAATAAAAATATCCATCCAAAGCCATGCAATGGCTCTAAAACTAATTTCACCATTGTCATGGGGGACTTCAACGCGAAACGCGGGACGATGATGAGCTGAGAGTGGGGCAATATGGAGTTGGACGTCGGAACCAGCGGGATCACTTACTGGCCAGTTTTATGGAGAAGGAAGGCCTCTTCATGATGAACTCCTTCTTCAGAAAACGTGAGCACAGAAAGTGGACCTGGCAAAGCCCTGATGGTTCAACTAAAAACGAAATTGACTTCATTATGTCGACGAAGAAGCAAATATTCAATGATGTCTCTGTGATCAAAGCGGTTAAAACCGGAAGCGATCACCGCATGGTAAGAAGCACATTGAATATCAAAATCAAGCTAGAAGGATGTCGGCTAATGAGATCTACGCTCCGTCCAGCACCGATCCAAGTCCAAAATCCCGAGAGCTTTCAGCTTGAACTCCAGAATCGTTTCAAGTGCATATGGAGCTCCGTGGACGATTATCACGATGGGTTCGTGGAAACTGTCCAACGGTCGGGTCTAAGGTCTTCAAGACCCGCCGTACTAATGGCAAAAAGAAACTCTCTGATCCTACTCTGCACCTAAAGGAGGAGAGGCGTGAAATGATCCTGCAGTCTTCAGACGACGCGCTAAAGTATCGACAGCTCAACTCCTTGAAAAGCGACCTTCGCCGTTTTAATACGGACTGCATAAAGGACGCGATAGAGCGGAACAAGGGCTCCAAGGTATTTTTAAGAGATCTGTATATTGGGCAGAGTCAGCTTGCGAAACTGAATACCAATGATGGCAGGATCGTATTCTTCAAGCAACCCCGTTACGTATCTGGCAAACGACCCAAGAGCCAGATTGACCCGACATTACACCGAAGATATCCCGGACTTTAGCTTGTACGAGATTAGGATGGCTCTGAAGCAGCTTAAAAACAACAAGGTGATGACTCGAGGGCAAAATGCCACAGGCATGGACCAGAGGTGTGGTGGTACTTTTCTTTAAGAAGGGTGGTAATACCCTTCTTAAAATTATAGGCCCATCTCACTTCTGAGCCATGTCTATAAGCTGTTTTCAAGATTCATGACGAACCGTCTCCCGCGCAAGTTTGACGACTTCCAGCCTCCCGAACAAGCCGGATTCCGTAAAGGCTTTAGCACCGTAGACCACATACATACGCACTGCAGGTTATACAGAAGACCAAAGAGTATAACCTGCCTCTCTGCTTAGCGTTTGTGGACTACGACTTCGCAATATCTTCTCAACCCAAATACCACACTGTCTCAAGACGAAAGTCTTTGATCAGTGTGTGTTGCCAGTGATGACCTATGGTACAGAAACGTGGTCGCTCACAAAAGACAATGGAGAGGGCTATGCTTGGAGTTTCCCTACGCGATCGAATCAGAAATGAAGAGATCCGCAGGCGAACCAAGGCAACTGACATAGCCCGAAGAATTGCCAAACTTAAGTGGCAGTTGGCAGGGCACACTGCTCGCAGAGCACATGGCTGATGGGGCCGAAAAGTTCTGGAGTGGCGACCGCGTACCGGAAGACGTAAACTGGGAAGGCCTCCCACTTGGTGGACCGATGACCTTGTGAAGGCCGCGGGAATCCGCTGGATGTGGGAAGCACAAGACCTGTCGAAGTGGAGGAGCCTGGGGGAGGCCTATGTCCAGCAGTGGACGTCTTTTGGCTGAAATGATGATGATGATGATGATGATTAACCAACACTACCACACACCAACGTTACCCCACGCATGAAAATTACAGACTCGCTACGGCAGCTCACTGGAGAATGAGGGTTAACTGTTTGATTCGAATGTCAAACGCCCGATGGCTAATTCGCAGAAGTCATCAGATGACAGTGACTGTGTGTGTGTTGGGTGTGGTTGACATGATGATACGTCTGCGTATTGACGAAATCTTGAAACAGTGATGACGAAATATCCCCAGGATCATGCTGATATTGACGGTCGTATGCGCATACATCTCTATGGCCTGAAACGATTTCCTTGGATTATTAAAAAATTGAAAGTCGTACGTGCATACCTCTATATGGCACGTCAAAACTGCCTCAATTAGCAAGACTATTGCTCTTACGTCTATTATACGGCTATGTGGCCCAAAAATAATTTTAGACTGTCTAGCTTACGGCAAATAATATTTTGCAATTTATACAAAAAGTTATTAATATTAAATTATAAGAAAAATTGAGGTTATGTATTGCTTAAAGTAGAATCCAATGGCATTAAAAACGAAAAATCGCATTTTTGCATATACGCCCCTATGGTTTGAGACCCGCGATGTATGTGTCGTAGATGGATGGTCGTATCCGCTGTTTTACATAACCGCTAGCCGTTTTACAAAACAGCTCCGTTATGTAAAACAACAATGTGTAAAATCTGCAATATGACGTTTTATTTCACGCTGTTCTTCTTCGTCGTATCGATGATTCCAATTGGGCTCAGACAAGCTTTGACCAGAATTCTGCCACTTCGACAGCGTTATCGTTGGCCTCACAAAGGTCTTTCATAGTGCAGGAGTTATTGCAAAGCGAGCACGACAAGAGGTGGGGCATAGTTTGCGATGGTGCTCCACAGTCGCACTGCATCTCATTGGAGAACCCCCACCTGACTAAGTTGTACCGACAGCGGCCCACCTGACTTCTTAGTCGATTAAGAGATTTCCAGGTGGGCCATGGTAGTTGGTGGCCCGCTGGAAGCTTTTCTGCAAGCTCAACATAGTCAGCCGGGGCGGGGTGTTTGAGAAGCCACAGTTTCAGTCGCGCCGCACTAGAGCTACTGTCAGATAGTGGGATGGTCGAATTGAGAAAGCTATTACGGCTCTTCAGTCTGCTCGTCGGCTGTTATACATAACTTCTAATTGTTGACCCGCTGCATTGATAAATTGTATGCAATGCTGCATTGTGTGTTTGTAGTTCAGTAATTATGCAAAATCGCTAAACGTCATTCAGCTGTTTCTCATAACGGAGCTGTTTTGTAAAACGTTTAGCGGTTATGTGAGACTGTGGATTCGGAAATCCATCTGCGACATATGACTAAAAAAGAAGGTGTGAGTAGTAAACCCATATTTCACCAGTGATGTATTAGGCCCATTATCCCAAGTTTATAGAGTGCAATCCTATAGTCATTAACTGCTCAGTTTATGACTGTAAATGCAGAGATCTGGCTATTGCTGAGAATTTTCTATCTTACGTATCGTGAGTATTTTTTAGTCTAGCATTGTGAATCAATCATAAGTAAAACCTTGCAAGTGTACCGGCAAATTAACTTAACGCACAAGTTGTATAAAATTACTTTAGTACGTATATTATATTAACTTGAAAACTAGTAAATGTAGCCATATTTCTTCTCATATAAACATTAGTAGTCATGAATGCCTTTATTTGTCAGAAAACGGTACGTAAAGGACCAAATATTTTAAATAATTATAAAAATAAAATATTTGGTTCATAAAATCAAACAATGAAATTCAAAACAAATAAATTTCGAGTCACGTTGAAAGTTATCAAAGTGTTTCGCAATGTTAACCCTGTTTTACATACAAAACGGAAGCCCCGTCCCCAGACGTCCCGACCTGTTGAAGGTCGCGACTCGGATCCGTTGCCTACGCGACCATGCTACAACGTGACTTACGACCGTTCCTTGGGGGACGCCTTACCTATGCGAAACGATAAACGTGCTCTATTGATTTCTAAAGTTTGCGGAAATGTTTGTTTGGGTTCAGTCGAAAATAATATTCTGACGAATTTTATGTCGCTATGCGTATAGTAGAGAGCAGTGGTGGCCCAGTGGTATTGGCTGCGATTTACGGGTCGTAAGTTCAAACCCAGACAGGCGCTTTACTTTGTGTGAATTATTTCATCACCACTGCTATCAAATTACGGTGAAGGAAAACATCGTCGCTGGCATGTCCTAGAACCAAGAACTCGACGATATGTGACATCTACCAACCCGCACAGGGCCCGTGTGATAGATTACAGCCCACTCCCTCCCGACGAGAGCAGGTTGCAAGCGCTACTACTCAACATGAGGTCCTGGGGACGATTCCCAGGTCAGTAGAGATGCGCAAAATGTGTCAGTAAAAAGAAATGAATGAAGTATATCTTTTCGCTCAACGAAGAAGTCCACTCATTGACTTCAGTACTTCATGTAGTTTAGCAAATCAGAACGAGCCAAATCAGAATATGATGACGACAGTGATTGTCAAGTTACGAAAAATGTGATGAACTTCACTAGTTCAGTTTTATACGTATGTCGATTTTCCTTCATACTTTTTACAGGCTTAGGACTGTCAACCTAGAAAATTAGAAATATGAATTTAAGAAAAACTATTTTTAGGAAGTAAATAGTACCTATGTTTTTTTTTTTTACTGATATGCGCAGTTTGTGCGAGCGAAAAGTAAGACTGAACACTGAACTAAGTGAAGTAGAAACACATTTGGATGACTACTGAATGAATTATAAGTTTATTTTGTGATATGTATGAAGTAGTTCATTTCCTTCAATCGTTCGCGAACTACCCATGTCTACAGGTCAGGCAAAGTGTTATGGGGTTTTTCTATCTGGAATTTCCCAAAACCAGCGCGAAGCCTGGATTTGTACCCGTTTCATGGCAATGAGCTCGCCCCCTATTACTTTGGAACTGTGGGTGTACTATAGACACAACCTTGTCCAACCTTTCGGGGAAACAAGGCGTAATGTGATGTGAGTGTTATAGTGATTACGTGCTAATTATTTTGTGCTTTGATCTTGTACCGAATTCTTGAAAGTGTTTAAGAAAAAGAAAGGTGAACAAAAACGAAAGTACCGTTTTAATTTCATCCGTTAATTAAAACAAGCCTGATTTTACAGTTTTTCGATAAACTTCAGTTTATTGACTAAATTAACTACCTTAACACCGTTAAACACTACCACCACAGTACCACACTAAATACGCGTTGGCCCCCCCGGGTGTAGCGCGCCAATACAGGATAAGTTTTAAACCAGTGCGGAAACTGTAACCATGAAGTCAGCATATCATTGTAGACCCCCCCAGCGCAGAAATTTTTCGTCGGCTATACAAAAAAACAGCTGTTTCATAAAAACCTACGCGGTCATACCTAATGTATGGAACAGGTGACTTTTTTACCGAAGAAAACTTTCTGCGCTGATGCGAAATTTCTGCGCGGGGTCTAGAAAGATATGCTGAATTCATGGTTACACTTTGCGCACTGGTTAAAAACGTATCCTGTATAATGTCCGCCTATGGATTTTTTTGCAATAGGTTGTATTGTTACAGAACTAACTAATACACAAAATTATGGGAGACTAATAAAAAGGTATTAACAAGGCAGATGTGATTGGATGTGGCGGGAGGCGACGCCCAAGGAGGACATATATTGGACCTTATTGGTGATGTTCTTATTCAGAGAATGTCAGGTGCATTGTACTCGCAACCGGCGTGCGTGTATGACTAGATGTATGATCGTAAACGAGGCAAAATAAGTGTCTAAGGACCGTCTGCCAGGGATGCGAGTTGTTCGAAAGAGATACCGTGGCCCCTAGCACACAGGCAACTAAAGCATCACGGGTGGGTTTTAATCAGTGAAAGTCTGACACTCCCTCCTGCTCCACCCAGAGCGGGAAAAGTTATTTAATAATTTCCCAACCAAAAATAAAAAATCAGGTGGCGGTAGTTTCTGCCTTCCCCCATAGGAAGAAGGTGTGAGTTTTTGTACGTAAGATACATAATATGCTAAAATTCTTCCTAATGTAAAAATATACTGAGGGACAATTTCAAGTGTTCTTGGCCAGCCTTATTCCTTTTTACACATCACCATCACAAATCTCATAAACACATACAAACAGGTGAGCAGTTTGTTTTGATTTGACTGAAACATTACGAATACTAAGAACAGAGTTTATCTCACAAAAATAACCGTTGAATCATGCGTGTATGACCGACGGCATGTAATTTAGTTTTCCTTGTCTCTTCATGGATATATACAAAATGTTAATTTTCATATGTTTAATTTTGTATGGCATTACTACTTTATTCCTAGTCTACGTTGCAATGCGTTTTTAATTTCTTTTTTCAATTAACTTTTCCGGCGCGCATACAAAAATTTCCCAAAGTTTCATCACAATCGGTCGAGCTATTTTCAAGTTTTTGTGAGATTAACGCACGGCAATTGATTTTTATATATTGATTAAAGTTATGACTGATTTGTGTTGATGATTGATATGATTATATGATATTGATTGATATTTCTGAATATTGAGAACTAAAACAGTGACTACCAGTCGTCTACTGTGAAGAATAAAAACAAAAACCTTGTTATGATCAGTAGAGAAGACTAAACAAATAGGATAATCGATAACATAAAAAATATGTTAGAATAGAAAAGGAAACCGCCAAAGCCAATATACGAACCTATCAAAAAAATACAGTAAAATAAGTTCACGCTAAAAGTTATTTGCAAGAAAAAATAATAGCGGTACTTCATTACGTTAGTTTACCATTACTAATGAGGATAAACACGAAACTATTTGTCAAAAATTCTATGCCATCAATAAAAATACAATTTTCCTGTAATTTTTCCACAAAACAACACGACAACTTTCTCAGAATTGTAACAACAGCTGTTCCTGTGTCCATTATTAAAAAGTTTTATAACACACTGAAATTCCCGTCAAAAATGTCAACCTACAGTCTTGTCCTAATTTTAAAACGGATTCAAAACATCATATATTTTATGTAGAACGTGAAACTTTGCTAGATCTTGTTCAGCTGAATGCTGCAATAGTAAAAGCAGATGCTAGAGATTTCAAATGTTTTGGAAGGATTCTCAGTTGTACTCATAAACAGTTGGTATTTATAACTACCTATTTTGATGTTCATTATTGTTGTGCTTCAAAACTTTATCGTTTCGGCCTTCAACGCTGCTATATAGATTTAGATTTTCATGGACTATCTTGAGTTCACGTTGAAAGTTAATAAATGCAGGTGATGGCACGAAATATTGGTGATATCGTACATTATTACATGATTAATCTAATCGCAACAATTTGGGATTCCGCTCCATTAAAAGTGGCGCATTTCACTAGATAAATATTTGTATGTAGTTGCTTTGTATTATAAATTAGCTGTCTTTATGAACCTTTACTTTGTCCACTTGCGGAATAGCAATAATTTTTCTTGCTTGTAAAGAGTCTGCGATTTGATCTATCAATAAAAATAAGGCAGAAAATCGGCTAGTTTCATTTCAATTCTTACACTTGACAATTATGTTGTGTTGATCTTGCAGATGCGTCTGAGTATCAATACTTCGTTCGTCAATTATTTCATTGCAACCAATAAAGTGTCTACTTGGTGGTCAATTTGTAGACATGTATCACACATTGAAGTAGCGAAGCATATGTCGACAGCTCTCCATTGATTAGATGCACATTCCTCTCAATTACATGAGCTGTTTCGTACACACTGATTGGTTCCAGATATGCTATTTACAAGGAAATAAACTTGATATTTTATTTTAATTATTTTTAAAGAGTTTTGGTACTGTTCTGTCGTTTTTTGATATCGATATTATTTTTAAGTAAAAAAACACTATATTTTTCGCGAAAATAAATCATGATGGAATAGTTTTCCAAGAAAACCTATGGCTGAAAAAACTACAGCCTGTTGCTTCCACAATATTTATTGAAACTATGTTGGGAATTATTTTAGAAAATCTCGTTTCTCTCCCGTATATTATTAAATTATTTGTAAAACTACACTTATCGCTGTCCACAAACTTTTCCTGAAAAACAACACATAATAAACCAACCCGATCAAAGCGACTATTTGATACGTCAGCCTATAAACTCCTTAAAACACTCGACTGCTCAAATTTCACAGATTTTGTCAAGACACCATTCTAATCTTAGACATTCTTGTCCAGAATATCATCTCTACTTCTCAAATGACCACTAAAATCCCGAACACTAGGCTGATATTGTTAATTTTATATATTAAAAATAAGACGTAAGTACAAAAGTTTATAAACACTTACCATGTCTGTGTGGTATACAACGTGTGTCCAGTACGGAGTGTCGCTTGGTACTGGAGCCGGCGCTCGGCGCGGCGTCGCGGGCACACCGGCCTGTTATCGCGACATGACGTAAGCCTTGCATTCGGACTGCACGCTCGGGCTTGTGCGATGTGTGCCGATATTGTCGAAGAAATTGGATCATTTAGTTGTTTTATGGAACTTTTTGTATGGTGCCGTTTGTAATGATGGTCATTAGAGAGACAGAATGAATTAACTTGTTGGTTTTGTTCGTTTTTTATTCAGCATGCAATCGCCTTGGATGTAAGGACGTTATCGGAAGCTCACAGCTCTGTGACACAAGAAACTGGTTGTTTAATTGGCATTCAGCTAGTTCGGTAAGCAGATGATTACCTACGACAAAGCCTGCTGCAGATTAGGCTAAAAGACCAAAACAAAACGACTCGAACGGAATTGTTTTGGAAACATCCGATCTAATGCGTTACGATAACGATAAACCAGAATTCTATTCCTCGTAATTCTTCCCAGCTATTTTAAATTAGTGCGACTAATGGATTATTCCTCATGCCATGCCTGTCATATCCTCTAACATGTACCAATCAGTTTACCAACCATGGTAATTATGGCGATTGTCTTGCCTCCATTCCTTAGGACTCAATAAAAGATCTGTGTTCCAGATTTCCTACACGGCTTTAATTAACAGCCTCCTCTTAATAGATCTTAATTTATGGTTAAGAAATTTCAAGTTGTTTACTAAATAAAAATATTGTTTCACAGATGACCAACGGTTCGCTAGATCGCTACGAGGTGACAAGACTACTTAAAAAATTATGCAGTGGAGATGGATCTGGGTAATTACACGCATTACATTTGTAGATTCAGACTAGTAAGTAGGAACCTTCAAGGCGGACTGATGAACTGGTGAATTTCGCGAGGATCTACTGGATGCGTGCAGCGTAGGTCCGGCTTCTGTAGTGAGGCTTGGTCCAGCTGTGAAAATCTTTTAGAAACGAGATGATGATTTAAGAAGACCCAACAGATGATAATGCTAAAGCCTACAGTAGACCAAAGACAAAAATTACATAAAGGTAAAAGTAAAATTCGGAATAAGAACAGTCTTACAAAAAAAAAAGATATCAAATCTGCCACAAATAAGCAATAAATTGATTTAAAGACAAACAACATTAGAATTTTATTAGATATGGCTGACAGAGCAAAGATTAGACGCACCCTACAAATGCCTACAATAAACCTTGTAGATTAGTCCTATTAGTAATGTTTGTTCTATTTACAAGGTAATGTGGTGATATCGTAACGGATATGACTTATAGCAGATTATTAATGAAAAAGAAATCTAAATCTTTAGACCCACGGCTAAGCATACAGCACAACCATAACCCGCTTTTATTTCTACCTACTCAATAGCTCTGAGCTTATAAATGATAAATGATTTTATTTCTGTAAGTAGGTTTGCACAAACACTTTTACACGTCAATCATATTTTTTAAACTAGATGAGGTCGGCGTTTCCTATCTGACTACTCTGAGAAGAAAGGCCGATACAAACTCAGAGGTCACAGTGTCTTTTAAAGTCCAGACATAATCTTGGTCAGATCATGTGAAGACTATGTGGATAGCTTAGCTTAGCCCAGGATATCTGAGATTGGACTACAATAACTGCCTTTAACTGCATCATTTTGCTTGATAAGTGGTCTTGTGATATTTTTAGTAGCAGTCGGTTGTTTTTAGCAGCAGTCGGGTGTTTTAGTAGCAGTCAAATGTTTTTAGCAGCAGTCGGGTGTTTTTAGTGGCAGTCAGATGTTTTTAGTAGAAGTCGGATGTTTTTAGTAGCAGTCAGATGTTTTTAGTAGCAGTCGGATGTTTTTAGTAGAAGTCGGGTATTTTTAGTAGCAGTCGGATGTTTTTAGTAGAAGTCGAGTATTTTTAGTAGCAGTCGGGTGTTTTAGTAGCAGTCGGGTGTTTTTAGTAGCAGTCGGGTGTTTTTAGTAGAAGTCGGATGTTTTTAGCAGAAGTCGGGTATTTTTAGTAGCAGTCGGATGTTTTTAGTAGAAGTCGGGTATTTTTATTACAACTAGCCTATTATGGTCCCAGTGCAGGGCAAAAACCTCTTCTCATACAGAGAAGCAACGAGCATTCATTACTACGCTTGTTCAAGGTGGGTTGATGGAGCTGTCGGTGTTTAATGTCTCCTCCTTTGTAGTGTAGAATTTGTAGATATTTTCCCATTTTCTTGCGTTGCTGGTTCCAAGACATTTTACCGAGATGCTTCGGATCTTTCTGAGATTCCTTTTCTGTTTTGGTCGGTCGGGATACTGTAAGTAGATTCTGGCGAGTTGCAGGGATTGTAAGTAGTGCAGAGTTTATACCAAAAAAAAATATGGGCAACAGCAGCAACCTGTACGTTATTTACGAGCTAAAATACTGTAACAGAATATAATGGTTATCATGCGTATTCCTAGATGCAAGTCATAACCCTGAAACACTAGATAAAATACACAATCATTCGCTTTTAACCGAAATGTCTTGAACGTTAGCGTGACAAGGAGCCATAAATGTCATAAATACGAGTATATCATAAATTACAAGAAATGGATTTCCTTCCTGCTTAAAAATATGTTTTCCTTTTTCTGTTTGTTTTTCAATTTGTAAAACTTTGTATTTACTTAATACTAAAATATTATGTGGGATATTTCAATTTCAAATGAGTTTTCGATTTCGGTAAGAGATCATTCCTACGGCACCAGATTATCAAAACAAGAGACTGAAACTTGTTTATTTCCTATTATATTGAGGAAAAAGTTTAATCTGTCATTCCTAGTATTATCTGATAGGGTTTAATGGTTCCTGATAGTAGCATTATTTACATTCCTTAATTTGTTTTTCGTTTGCCAAAATAGCTGAGTAGAGATAAGCATTCATCTGTTGAGGACACGGTGGAGCACACGGTGGCGGTCTGCCCAGCTTGGGCGGAGCACCGCCGTGTCCTCGTTGAGGCGATCGGCGGCGGCGATCTCTCGCGTCCGGCCCTGGTCCAAGCCATGGTACGGAGCGAGAGGGCATGGGGAGCCGTCACCTCCTTCAGCGAAGCAGTAATGCTCGCGAAGAGGGAGGCGGCGCACGTGAGGGAGAGGCAGCATATGCGCCCTCGCGACCCCAGCCGCCGCAGGATACGGAGACGCCCTGGGCGTCGGGAATCCCAGGCCGATTTCCGGCCACCGTAGGCGTGGGCTTGCGGACGGCGAGTAATGGGTAGCTCGCTGTCCGGTAAGGACCAAGCCCAAGTCGACGGCGCGTTGTGTTCCACGCGCGCCTCAAAGAGATGTCAGCACAAAAAGTGATGGGACCCGCAAGGGTCGATGCCTGCCAGGGGTGCGGGTTTGTTCGAAAGAGACACCACAGCCCCTGGCTTAAGGGCTACTGAAGGAACACGGGTGGGTTTTAGTCAGTAAAAGTCTGACACGCCCTCCTGCTCCACCCAGAGCGGGAGAAGTTATTTGATGATTTCCCACCCAAAAAAAAAAAAAAAAAAAAAGCATTCATCTGTTTAAATACCTATATATAAATATGACCTTTAACACTACACATTTTAACCAATTAATTAAACCGTTCAATCGCTTTACCTTTATTGGGGCTTTCATTAACTACAGAGTCGAGTAACGGGCGCAAATTCTTCCCTCCCTCTCTTTTCCTTACAATTAGACAAGGACAGAGCTATGACAAAAGTTTATTGGCATGTTACACCCACATATTATCCGTATCGGGTGGTGTGACTAATTACACCTGACGAAACGAGGTGTAAGACGACTTTTGATCGTGAATGCTAAATTTGGAGAAGGCATGTAAAGGATTATGGCGTGGGGTTCCGTTAAACTGAATTCTTGCCAAGAAAACACTGAATAAGCTTTGTTGTTTCTGTAAATCGATGTTCTGATGGTCTTCGAATACGTTCTATCAACTATTAACCTTGGTGATTTACTATTTGAAGATTAGATGAATTTAACGCTATTAAAAGCTTTTGGCAAATCCATTAAACCAAAATGACTCAGAAATGTACTTAAGACCATACTTAAAAAATAAAATTTACTTTTCCTTTGTACAACTTATCATGAACTAGCAACCCCGCAACTTCATCTGCAAATCGGGTTGAAAAGTCTAATGCAAAGCCTATATCCTTTTCCAAGTCTTGGTTTACCCATGTGCCCAATTTCATACAAATCCGTTTAACTGTTTTAGCGTTAAAGCGTAATAAACCAACAAACAATGTTACTTTCGCATTTATAATATTAGTCGTTTGTATTACAGCTATTTTAATTGCTTCGTTTTTCTGTTGACAAAGACAAACAATGAAAAAAGTTTTGTAAGAAATAGTTTTAAAGTCAATACTGCTGAAAACTTTGTATATAATATATAAATAAACAAACAACAACAGTTGTTTAGTGCTATTTACATATGTTTAGCCTGTTGAATATTACTTTCGAGAGGGTTTGTTGACGATATACAAGATAAGTTTTTAACCAGTGCGCAAACTGTTACCATGAAATCAGCATATCATTTAGTTTATCCTGTAAAATGAGTGCTTCCGCATAAAATAACGTTGACAGTCAATCCTTATATAAGGGAAGGTTTCTAAAACTATGAAGCAATGTCGTCTCTGTCGTTTAAACTGTCAGGTGATGTCCATTAAAATATTCGATGATAATAATTAATTAATTAAACAGTACCTATAGGCTACAGACTAGATTTTTCTAGTCTGTATTTTCATTCCTCTATATACCTGGAACTTGACAGGCGTCCACTGTCCTCCCATACCTATTACCACTGTAATTTGAAAACATTGATAAAGCCAATTATTTTTAAAAGAGTAACCGTGGAGTTTCTTGCCGGCTCATCTCCATAGGAAGCAACAATTTGAAACCATGCACCTAGCTTCTGACGTTTCATAAGTGCCCATGCAGGTTTATGTGAAATAAAATATTTTGATTTGGTATAGTTATTAAGGAAATGAGATTCGTTCGATACACTTTTGATTTACAAAATTAAAGAAGTAACTAATTCCTAAGACCGACGGAACCTCAATAATTTCAATATGATTTGTCATCATCATCATCGAGCCTCAAGCGCCATTTTTTCGGAAATCACTTTATCCAAATAAAAAGTAATTGTGAAGTGGGCTGATCCTCTCAAAATGAGTACTTAGAGCATGACAAACTACTCCCACGGTGTTTATAACGGATGTTAAGTATATAACTAGCTCTGCGCTGATCTCGTGCCTAAATTGTTTGTTTGTTTTTCTTGTTTTCATTTTGGTTGGATTTGAAGTAGCTAGAGTAGCAAGCTTTATTGAATGTGAATGACATCAGGATATATATGGAGTTTGTCAACATCATCAGCCAGTTTCATATGTTTATTTGTTTAGAGAAGTCTGAAATTTGTCAGCCATATACAGAAATGTAGCTGTCTGAGCTAAACTTTAACCCTCTTTCTAATAAGCACAGAATAAAGTAATTCCAAGTTTAAACTTATGAAAATGTATGGTTATGCCTTTGTTATTCCGGGTATGACTTTATTCCGTGTTTATTAGTAAAAGGGTAAGAGCTTGGTAGTGCCATATAGTTGCCTATTGGAAAAGTTCATTCGTCTTTGGTAACCTAGAAGGCTGTAAATCTATTCTTACTTTTGTCTTTTAACAGTTCATCATCATCTGCCTAGCCTTTTTCCAATCACGTTGAGGTCGGCTTCCAGTCTAACCGGATGCAGCTGAATATCAGTATTTTACATGGAGCGACTGCCTATCTGACCTCCACAAACCAGTTACTGGGTAATACGATACCCCTTGGTAAGACTGGTTGTCAGACTTTCGGGCTTCTGACGACCCGTAACGACTGTCAAAGATCCACAAATGACAGCCGGGACCAACGGCTTAACGTGCTTTCCGA
The DNA here is from genome assembly GCA_949987655.1 of Polymixis flavicincta. Taxonomy (NCBI): domain Eukaryota; kingdom Metazoa; phylum Arthropoda; class Insecta; order Lepidoptera; family Noctuidae; genus Polymixis; species Polymixis flavicincta. Next base: position 2,775,032 of record OX465183.1, on the reverse strand, counting down.
GGCACGGAGGAGGGGTCTTGGTATGTAAAGATGGTCACCCATCCACGGACCAACCGCGGCAAGCGTAGCTTAACCTGATAGATCGACCCGTGCGGCTTATGCTACTTAGCCACAAGCCCAGTTAACAGTTAAGTATCAAAATTATGCGTAAATAAATAAGCAGGCACGTTACAAATATTAAAATCTTAAATATTAAGAAAACATTTTGTAGGCATTTTCTTCCTCGTCATCATTTTCGTTCATTTGTGCTAGACTAGTATCATCTTAATTATGTTTCTTAGCCTCACAAGTCAATAAGTCTATCCATTCATCTTGCACAATCGTTAACAACTTAGAATAAATTAATAACAACTGATAAGAATCTACATAAAAAACCAAGTAACAATAATTCCTAGGAATTCGTTTGTTTTCTATCTAAACTGTAAATCCACTTGTAATCCTAAGATATGGTCACACACGGTAAATACTGTCAATAGTACATTCTGTTTTAATTATGTTATTTGTTCTACAAACTCTAATCTGATAGCGAGTGCGTAAGTAGTGTGGCTACGTAGTGTGTGAACTTGGCCTTTCTTTTTAAGGTGATTGTTCATTAATGTTTGTCGTACCTACCTAATTTGTTTATCATTGTATTGTTCTGATTGTTTGTTTGTATTCTGTGTCTTTTTTTTTTATTTCATCGATATTTTCAGAGATTTCCTTTAGAGGGCTATTCTGTTACCTAATACAGTATTTGGTAAAGGTAGATAGCTGTTAATAACAACTTATTGTATTATGATGACAATCACACTTCTGGCAACTAAGGGACATACTTTGTAGTTACCTTCTTATAACACCTTCGGGGTCACTAATCCACTTATCAATACTATAATTTGACCAAGAACTCATGAGCATGAATAGTCCTACTATTGGTACAATAATTGTACCTGTCCGACACAATCTTTCCAAAGTCGTACTCACTATCAAATAATCTTAATTTCCCAGTTACAGCAGTATCATTGTCATTAAACACAAATAATACATTATTATCGTTACATTTATCAACACTTCACCGAAGCGTAGATAATCTGTATGATCGGACTTTTCTCGAAAACATATATTTCTCACTGCCAGGTCCGTTTCCAAACATAGTTCATTGATAACTATGTATGAATTATAATAAATAATTTTGATTAAGTAACCAATTTTAATCAATGCTACAATTTTCCTGTTACCTGTCTTCATACGTCACTATACGTCATCATTATCTGCGCTTTTTTTTTAGTTTATCATCATGGTCCTAGCAATATCTATTCTGCTAGCGACCAAAAGGAAAATTATCATAACAACTACATTTGGCAGACGGGTTACAGTACAGCAGAAGGTAGGACGCTGCTATACCTACATCTTCTGTGATCGCTTTGTTGTTTCGCATGTTATCTTAACCTTTGTTTTCTATTATCTACATGAGAATGTACAATAGGTAGCTTTTAATAAGCTAACTTCTGCCCATTAGCTAACTCTTCCATAGTTTCAACCGTATTCAAATTTAAATACATAGGTAATTGTTTTCCCATAACTAGGGCAACAGAACACATACGTCTTGGGCTTATCAAACTTGCCATTAATACCACTATCCGTTCTGCTAATATCTATATTTTCGTCTAGACTGGTTCTAAAACTTGTTGCTTTAACAACATGCAATCAGTAAAATAACTTGGAACTAAATTATTTGCGTTATTGACATCATGTAGGTACCCCATATTTATTGTGTGTTGAGTTTATGTTGTTATCAATTAAAACTTTATTTTATAAACTTTGAAAGGCGAATCGCTAGCCTCATATAGGGCCTCTAATGTAGCTTTGTAGGTTTCGCCCGCGTGAATGTCGAAATTATCTAACGGGAACGTGTTCTATGTTATTGGGTTTGGTTTCCGCAGTTAGTCCTTTAAGTGGACCATTGTGCGTGAGCCATGGCGGCCGTCAGTGGTTATTCCAACCAGCCCAGCTCCCTCCAGAAGTTGGCTATAACTCCTGGTCTGTTGAGAACATCCGTGTAAGATCTGGGTGCCCCGAGGGTTTCTGTCCTAATCTGGGCTACGCCTGTGCATTCGAAAAGCACATGCGCGACGGTTTCCTCAGCCTCCATGCAGGCCCTGTACAGGGGGCTATCCGTTATGCCTATTGTGTAGAAGTGTTTGTTTAGCGGGCAGTGTCCCGTGATGGTCCCAGTCACTAGACGCAGGTCCTTTCTGTCCAGACTTAACAGAGGTCTGGTCAGCCTGCCATTCAAAGATGGCATTGCTTCCCTAGACTGCCTGCAGACTGGTGTCGAGGTCCACCAGCTCTTTGCTTGTATGTGTGTGTAGTACTGAAGCCACCTGCGTATCTGGTTAAATGGGATGGGTATGATGGGCTCGGGTCCAGAGACTGACGCGCTGGATAGCCATATCCTAGCCAGTTCGTCAGCAGCATCGTTGCCTAGTGATCTGCTATGTCCTTTTATCCATTGCAGTGTCACAGTGTTGCGGTTAGAAACTGTTACTCGTTCAAGTGCATTGTGACATTCTAGTATTAAACTCGATGTTATGTTTTTTTCCCTAGGGATTGGAGAACTGAAGCACTATCGGAGAGTATCCGTATGTGGGTGTCTGTGACTCTCCTGGCTTCTATCGCGTGTGCCGCTTGCATAATGCCCACACATTCCGCCTGGTAGACGGTGTTGAACATTCCCAGTGGGCTGGATATCTTTATGTTAAGATCGTGTGAGAAAACTCAGACTCCGGTTCCGGAGTCAGTCTTTGATCCATCCGTGTAGACTCTTAGCTCTTCCGGGCCTGAATGGTAATTCTGTTCTTCTGTGAGTGTCACGTTGTAGTGCTTTTGAAAGCAGTGCAATTTCAGGGTTTTATCGCAGGGTGATGCCATCACACGGGAACGTGTTACCGAGACAAATGTTAAAATATATAAATACTTATATTACTCTTTATAACATCAGCTAACAAACAGACATGCAGACAGACAAAAATATTAAAACATTTTTTTGTTTGTTTTTTTATTAGTACGTACCATAACAAACTTTAATTATGTATTAAAGAGCTGTCATTATCAATTTCCAATCAGACAGTACAATTTTATTTATTAGGATAAATAAAGGTATTTGAAAATGAAAACGTTATGTAAATCGTTCCAAAAGTTAAACAACGGTAACCCGGCTTTACCAACCAGTAGATTTAACTGCAAATGCACGTAATAATTTCAAATGACACCATAACTCCCGTGCGTCGATGAGATCATGGAGTTCTGATGGCATTGCGATACCACACCATGGTATATCACGTACCGTTACGATACGTATGGCTACTGTTGCCTTTCGCGACTGTTTATGTGACCGCAGCCATGGTAGTTACATCCCATTGTTTTTAGAGATGATAGTACTGATTATTTGGAGATGGTTAAATTTTTTATTTTACTAAGAATCAATCGACTTCTGGAAAAACACTACAAATTGAAAAATAACTTTAATTTCGGAAGTCGGTGACTTTGGTTATGTATTTTAATTTTTTGTCACCGCCTTCCGAAATTAAAGTTATTTTTCACTTTGTAGAGTTTTTCCGGAAGTCAGTTGTTTTTTTTTTAAAAGCTTTTTATGTTTCATTTTCACCTACCAATTCGAAATTTCATCATTCTTGGGGTAAAAAAAAATGCATATTTATGCGATAGCAGCAATCGCGGTGATTTGCTATCATGTTTTGAAGAGTTCCGTTGTCTGTCTCCGAAACGCATCATCAGATCATATGAAATTTAAATAGGACCATTTCGGAATAAACCCCATTCGAACAAAAAATGAAAATTTTGCAAATCCATCTTTATATGACGGAGTTATCCTGAACATAGATTAAAAAAAACATGTCGAATTGATAACCTCCTTCTTTTTGAAGTCGGTTAAAAAGACAGTTTAGGTATAACAAAACAAAATGGGGCGAAAAAAATATGGTACACCTCTGCGTAACTCTTGAAGGAAAACAGACGTGGTGTTATAAATAAATAATAAATAAAATGTTTATTTGGACACATAGAAGAACATAAATAAGTACACACAGATTAGGGATATATTATACAATAGAGTCACATTTAAAGGGCAAACTGATGCCTCCTAAACTAGGCTAAAAGCCTGTATTTTAGGAGCCGAAGTTCCTCTAGGTATAATGGCATTCAACTGGTATTAAATATCATAATTACAAAAACAAAAACCAGTACCTACTTTCAAAGACTTGCTGAATTGAATTGCTAGAAAATTGTAAGAGAAAGATGTAATTGGGTAATTTTTTTTAATGATAGAAACCTCGATTTCGAGGGACAGAATAATTGGTAGGTGGTTGCTGATATGTGTCTGGACTACTAAAACACATGTTGTTATTTTATGTAATTAATGTGTTTGGCAGGCTTTTTGATTGCTTCATTCAGCAGAAAATTAGCGAAAAACTGCGTAAATGTTTCTCAGTTTTGTCCGCATTTGTAATAAAAGTCGACCCTGACATAGACATAAGATAAAGAAATATATGTTAAATGTGGAATCCATTCAAATAATACCTACGTATTATTTGAATGGATTCCACATTTAACGAGACATTGTTTTTTTATCATTTGAAAGGATTCTACATCTCTTATTTTATTTTGGTCTTCCAAAAATATCACATTACTTGAAGGTACATCTTGGAAACCAGCATGCCCTAGAAACAAAAAATTCGAAGACATGTAACATCCTGCAACACGCACTGGGCCCGCGTGGATTATGGCCTTACATCTCTCGGCGGCCCAGCCCAAGGCCCTTATTCACTATGACCACTGCTTCGAAACCACGTTAATTTCTTAGATAACCCACGAAATCTGTTAATAAATACCGACAAATTGTCTTGGAACATAAAGAATATGACATTTCGATTCCTTACGACACGAAATTGACGTAGTAAGATTCAGCAGGGAATCTTACTACGTACAGGGAATTGAGGACAAGCAATGGAAACATTATACATTAGGCTGATTATATATTGTATGGAATAGTCTCCTTGCTTTGTGCTTCTTCAAAAATATCTCCATGTTCAAGTATTGTTGGATTCGCAAGTTTATTTTCCCTTCTTCTTTCTGTTAGCTACATAACACAATAACACAGCTACTCGCACGTGCGATTAGGTCATTGCATTACACTGCACCCATTACCGATGCCGCCATCTTTTATGTGTGTGCCTCCATGCTAATCACGCTATTACGGTTGAAGGACGACCCATCTCTCGGTACTTAGATAATTAGGTATGTGCTTACATTATTTTTCCCTAGGTAGGTGATGCAGTGGAGTTGTTGGCATTGGAGGCACGCCTTATGTTTGCATTACAATTGCAACGGATTTAAGAAACTGGTTTAGTATATTGTTTAAAAGTTTATATTTTGCGTCGGTAGTCTAGTGGTCGCAAGCGCTACTGCTGAACATGACGTCCTGGGTTCGATTCCCAGGTCGGGTTAAGTGAGGGTTTTTACATCAAGAATTACTCAGTAGCAGCCCAGAGTCCTATTTGAGTTGTGCCCACCTGATAGCAATAGGCTCGCCCCTAATTAATTACAGAGGACTTAAACATAACAGCCTAAATGTGAGTGTACTAAATACCTACGTCTCTGCTTATCTCTCTGGGGATTTCAGGCGTAATGTTGTGTTTTTAACATTTGAACTTATTATTAGTAGTGCGTTGCTAAAATGAGGTTCCAGAACAGAGATCAGGAACTTGGTCAGACTTTAATATACAGGTAACTTATTTTTTTTTATCATATCGGGGATTTTTCGACGATAGAACTTCTGCACCTCACGAAAAATTGGGATATTTTTTTTCGCTTCAAAATTATAGTGTTTAAAAAAAAATCGTCCCTAAAAATGATCCAATAAATACGGTAAAAGAGACGCTGTCTAAACTTGTTTATTTTCTAAAAGGGTGCACTGTTTTTGTTTGTTTTAAGGTACCTAAAATTCTCCTGTAGGTGTCGCACTTCCAGACACATTACATAATCCTTCAGTCCAGATTCTTTAAAGTCGGTAAGATGTGACTATGATGAGATAATCGTGCAGAAGATTGAGATGACCTTGGGAGTTGATGTCACCGGTTTGGAGCAAACAGTTTTATGGCCCAAACTGATATTGTTGCAGAACACAGTTATTTTTGTAGATTTGTCAGCTGTCCTCTGAGAGATTTAGATTGAATGATTTATGATTTTGTGACTTATTTGGACTAAAAATAGAGCCGGTAATCAGTGCGTGAAATACTGAAAAATGCCTATTTTATCATACGTTTGAAAAAGACTTAGCCATCTCAAAGCAATGAAGGAGATAACTAAATTCTCTTAAGTTTCCAAACATGAAAATAAAGTACACGCTATATTGAAAAGACAAGTTTTTGCCCCACGTATTGAAAAAAGCAACATAATTCATAATGTCTTACAACTAGAGCAGAATATTAAACAAACAGCACTCCTAACACATATAAAAACAACACGGGAGCGATCGCTCCAAAAAAATCTGCGCTTAAACTTAAACCCCCTTATTACAGAACAAGGTTTTTCTTTAGGTATGGTTTAAACCTTCGAGCCTATTTTTTAAATGAGAACCTAACTGACATCGAAATACAGCTCCTTTTACAAAACTGGCAAGTTAGTCCAGTGCTAAATTGTCAGTTTTGTAAAAGGAGCTGTAATTCTATTTCAGTTCTAAGTTCTTATTTCAAAAACAGGCTCGGTGGTTTAAACCATACCTAAAGAAAAACCTTGTTTTGTAATAAGGGGGATAAAGACATACAGCAAATAACCTACTATTAAAACCCTCCATTGAACCACTAAGTTAGATAAGAGATTGGCAATAACGCAACAGATAGGTAAACTATGATGAATACAGGCAGGTCACGAAAGCTAAAAACAATCGCGCATCGCCTCGAATGTCGGAGGTTTCACCTCGACCGTGACCTTGTGGGGTAAACAGGGAAGCCTGATGTTTTGGGGTTAGGAACGGACTGGTACTGGGTTGGGGACACGCGAAGGTGTTAAGCTCGGTAACAGAATTCATGTTATGGTATGCTTTTTTATCGTTAAATTCTTATCTGATGAATAGGCTATCCGGTTTTCTTTTTAGAAGTCGCATTAAGTCATTAGTTGCATGAAAATGATGCAATTAACCCAGGCTTTTTTTAATGTTTTGCTTTCGTTTTCGATTGGAGTCTTTGATACAACCGTTAGATAGTAACGGATTTCCTAAACTTTATGAGGTAAGGGAAAAGCCAAGCATCAAATGACGAACAGTGACAGTAGCTTTTCCTGCTAAACAGTGTTAAACAACGACCGAACCATACAGTCCATGCATCCTTGAGCAGTTGAGCAACAGCTAACTAAGAGCTTATGAAAAACTGTCGGTCACGCTGGTTCTGTAAAAAAAAGCACAATAATTCGAATTTGGTAAAACTGTAGCTAAACAGGGCAGGGACATCGACGCGAAAACTGTAAAACCATGAATTCAATTTTTTATTACCAACGAAAACTCATTCAATCATGAATTCAATTTTTCGTTGGTTATTAAAAAAACCAGCTGTTTCATAGAAAAGTGCTATACCTACGCATTTAAAATGTATGGAACAGCTTTATAATAACCGACAAAAAAATTCAGCGCTACGCCACGACCATGAATTCAGTATAGTAAAATAAACTTTTAAGTGATATGAGAATAAAATATTCAATCTATGAACGGTAAACTTTATAACAAGCAAACCATGTCGCATAGAGCAATGCTTTTATGCGTGTTGTCTAGACGGCGGCGCCTTAGGGTGTCTCCCTCCTATACGTCATGTCACATGCCCTTCTGATGTCCTGGTCTAGCTGCATTACGGTGCTTTCACATGTATTGTCGACCAGTTCATCACCCTAAAGTTGAATGCCACTTAGGAGGCATTTCATCAATGAAACTGAACGCGATCAGCACATCCTACGTTAAGAACTGTTAGTGTCATTATTTTTTGTGGAATAATGACTCTTGAACGCGGTTTAGATGTGGTGATCACGTTCAGATTAATTGGTGAAATTCGCACTAACACGTCTTAAAACTACAAGTACAAAGTAATATCCAGATCAGCAACAACGATGATAGCAAAGTAAAAAAATGTAATGGATTGATATAAGCTACTGAACATTTTATATTAATCCTGTGAAATGCTTTGAAAGCTAGTGCTAGGTACTTATCTAGTCCCTAAGGCCTGTTTGTCTATGTGACAGTTAGATAGTTTCACCTCACTACACCACTGGCCGTACCTACCTACCGAAGCTGGACCGGTTTTCTACTTTATACAATACTTAATAGAATTCTAAACTGAAAAAAAAATGACTTTGATTTCTGTAAAGTAAGAATTATGTTGTATGGCCGATGGGGCCGAAAGGTTCTGGAGTGGCGACCGCGTACCGGAAGACGTAGAGTAGGAAGGCCTCCCACAAGGTGGACCGATGACCTTGCGAAGACCGCGGGTATCCGCTGGATGTGGGAAGCACAAGACCGGTCGAAATGGAGGAGCCTGGGGGAGGCCTATGTCCAGCAGTGGACGTCTTTCGGCTGATATGATGATGATGATGATGAAGAATTATGTTTGTTTCGTGTTGTGTTTTGTTCTGTTTGTTAAAGTTTAGTGATTAGTTTTAGTGGATTAGTTTATTTATAACTTTTGCATTGCATTGGTCAAATTTGGCTGAACATATAACGGTACAACAATGTACGGTACCCATATGTTATCTTTATCTTATTGTATACATATAGGTATGTGTCCCGTGTGGTGCCGGACGTAAAAGAATAGCTCCATCCCATTTCTTCCCGTGGGTGTCGTAGAAGGCGACTAAGGGACTTACTAGAGAATGGGCAGCAGCGTTCTCTATGTATTTTACCACCACACTGCGATAGCCAACACGTCTGCCAAGCGTGGCGATTATGGCAAATCCCGCTTTTGGGGGAGGTTTATGTCCAGCAGTAGACGTCTTTCGGCTGAAATGATGATACTCGTATGTATGGGTGAAAGCATAGATATAAGAAAGAAGAAGATATGCCAAGTAGTTGAAAATGTATCGGAACCCGGTGTCTCCACTTGCTCCCCACTACCGCGCCACAACTACACATGCAATTTAGTAAAACCAATCGATACGAAGTCGCGCTCACACTCGCAATTTATAAATCAGAACGTACTACACAATCAAATATAGACCTTATCCCTTCAAACGCAGCGTGTATTTAAGTACAACTCACTCACACAAACAACGGTTGCTACCGTTGTGCTGTGCAAAAGCAATTTATTTTACATATACGCTAGTGATTGACTAAATCGGAAAGTTGTCGATACTTCTATTTATTATTGTACTACTTCAATTTTTTTTGGGGTCCAGAAAATAAGATAAAATGAAAACGATAACCGTAATACGTCACTAATAATTATTATCTGAACAATGCCGATAACAATAACGCATACGAAGCGTTTGAAGACTTTAACGTAAGTAAAATGCCAAAACCATAAAAAAGTAAGGAAATAGCACGAGGATAAGACTTATTATACGATAATTCAAACTCAATAACACTCCACCGATAATATCTAAAATGTTGTTAACTTTACGACTGTTGTTTACGCATTTCTCTACTACGCTGTAAAATAATCAAATTAAGTAAAAAACATTAATTCACATCGATCTAGCAATAAATTTATTCGCGAATCGACATTATCGATAGCCTACGTTAGTGGATCTGCACGAGCACATCACTAGCTCGACGCAAGAACCAGCGGCCGTACTACGTAATGCGTCCGCATGATACTTTATCGTTTTGTGATTTATACATTGCTTGTCCAGTCACTTAGCGACAAAATATTTAGGTAGTGGTTTAGAAGCAATGTATTTAGTAAAAAACTTTTTTCAAAAAAATAAGTTAATAAGTTTTTATTTTTCACTTTTTAGTTACCTACCCCACACTAATTCGAAATTTCATCATCCGTGGGGTCAAAACAATGCATATTTATGCGATAGCAACATTCGCGGTTGATTTGCTGTAATTTTTTGAAGAGTTCCGTTGTCTGTCTCCGAAACGCATCATCAGATCTATATGAAATTTTAATGGGACCATTTCGGAGTAAAGCCCTTTCGAACAAAAAAAGAATTTTGCAAATCCGTCTATATACGACGGAGTTATGCCCGAACATACATAAAAAAAATATATATAAACATGTCGAATTGATAACCTCCTTCTTTTTGAAGTCGGTTAACAAATAACCTCCTTCTTTTTGAAGTCGGTTAACAAAAATGATAGAGTCGCTGTGATATTTGAAAACAAAAATAACATAGTAAACGCAAGAAATGTTTTTCGATTTCTTGTTTTTCATGATTTTAAAGACAAATATAGAAAAATACTTGTACTTATTTATGGTAAGTGATTCCATGATTCACAAAGTTTTTGTTTTGGCTTTGGTTTTTACAAGAAACCACTGAACAACACGGCATTCTTATGATTTATCACGACAACGGTCTAAAGCACACTAGTTCGCGGAGACGGCCATTTGCTTTAGGAATGATCATTCTGATCATACCGCGCGGACACGGACACGCCCCTTTCCCACTTCTCCTGCTTTTTATATTTCTATGGGTGAAAGTGTAAAGTATGAGCTAAAATCTGTTTAAGACAATCCGTCCGCTGCGTACGATAGGGAACTGTGGACGCTGCCGAAAAACATTATAAAAAGACCTGCGAAATGCAGTAGTTACCGATACAAAACTGTGTTGATGTCTTGTAGCCACAGAATTTGTCCCCACATCTATTTTGCCAATTCGAACATGGTCTAGATGCACCCTTATACTTAACTTTGTAGTGCCCTCTGCTAATGGCGTTTAAAATTATTAGATTAATAAGTACTGTTTGACACGAGCTTGAAAAGATAGGTACATTCAATATTTGTATGCTATATAGCTTCATGAATAGCTTTTATTCTACGCTGCGTCATATCAAAGACAAGAATGGTTTATCCAGTAATCCAAAATTTGGTAAAACATTTTTTTATCACAAACTGTAGGATTTTGAATTCATATTGCTTCGTATGTTTGAAAATGTCACCTGCTAGGCGAAGCAAAGAACGCAATGAATATTGTTGCATTGTCAAAATGAATAATTGCATATGCGTTGCAAGTGTGTTACGAAATAACCTCGAAGTTTCATTTCAGGGCTTGCTCTCACAGAGTTTTCCAGATAAGCCTTCAATTATTCCGTTCTAAACATTAAGGATACACTAGTCGCGGGCTCGAACTCACTGGTGGGCCTGGCTAAAAAGCACGCTGTCTCACCAGAGGCTTCGAGTCCGACAGAGGTAGAATCAGTGATGAGCAGATAGACGATAGCCTACACGCACAACAATATTGAGTGAGCTGTAGGATCAGTTATAGTAAAACAGGCGAGTCAAAAATAAAGAAAAGTCCTTCGGAAGATCGGGTTTTCTGAAAAAACCACTGCATAAATCAATGACCAATTAAGTTTAATGAATGTTTCGATAATTACCCTCCCGAAGTTTGTATGGAAAAAATTTGAACTTGTTTTACCTTAAGTTCTACATGTAATCTAAGATCGGCATAATAATAACAAATAAAGCCAAGAACAAAACTATTGCAGTATGATCTAATAACTCACATAGTTGAGGCTTATCAAAATATCTTCATGAAGTTAATTTAAAAGTCCTCCGGCGGTAAGATCGCACGTGCCAAAGACGAGCCAGTAAATGGCATGATGGGATTTTAAGAACCTCAATCATAATGTATTTAGTTCATCATTACTCCAGCTATCATTTCATTGCCTTGATGATGATATTGCTAACAACGACGTAACACGATAAATGACTGTTTGTAGGTACTCCACTTGAAGTTTCTGGCTGTACACAGGGTACACATCAAGCTATACATTTCCAGTTTACGCTGATCACGCAATGTATGGAAATCTTATACACTGCGAGATCAGCTTATACTGGAAATGTATAGCTTGATGTGTAGCCGTATGTCGATAGTATAATAGTCCAACACAAGCTTCTCTCAATGAAAAATACAATTCATTTATGAGAGTTTTTACCATCATCATTATATTAAACTAGCTTCTGCCCGCAACTGTCTGCGTCAAATTTCTTGCTCCTCGACATACCCCGTCGCTCCAAATCACCTGGCCGTGCGAGTACTTCGTGTTCGTGATTTATTTTCTTTTTGCGCGGCTCGTAAGAGCCTAATAGCCTATAGCCTTCCTAGATAAATGGGCTATCTAACACTGAAATAATTTTTCAAATCGGACCTGTAGTTCCTGAGATTAGCGCGTTCAAGCAAACAAACTCTTCAGCTTCATAATATTAAGTGGTATAGATTGTGAGTACATTAAATGTACCTAGGTATAAACTCAGAGATAACATCTACACAATGATATATTATACAGGATAAGTTTTTAACCAGTGTGAAAACTGTAACCATGAATTCAGCATAATTATCATACTAGACAAAAAAAAGACATCGGATAAACAAAACAAAAAACAGCTTGTTGAGGAGTTAAATAACGTACTCCGTTGGTTTGTATGGTTAAACTATTTACTGATACTTTAACAATGGTTAAGCAAAATTAATAAGTGAATTTAAGACACGATAAACGCATGTCCTCAATGAGTAGTGAAAAAAGTTGAAGAGTCTTTGCCGGCCGGCAGAACGCGGTTGATTTGACAGTTGACGTTGATGACATTGACAGCGCCACATTGGTGACCCGCGGCGTCAACACAGCTGATCCATTTTTTCTGTATAATTGACGAAAAAAATCTGCGCTGGGGGGGTCTAGAATGATATGCTGAATTCATGGTTAGTTTGCGCACTGGTTAAAAACGTATCAAATTCAAATTCATTTATTTGCCAGAATATAGGTTTACAACAAGTTAGTTTATCCTATACAAGAATGTAATTTATGGAGATGAAATAAACATTTAATATTATTAATCATGATTTCAGCAATAAGCTATCTACTGCTGGACATAGGGCTTCCCAAAGAATGGAAACACGGACCGATCTTGCACTCCCGTTCGTTTTTGCCAAGGATAATGATTTTCTTTTTGGTTTCTGCAGCAGAACAGAACGAGTAACGGGGGCTAAGAATGCTCAGCTGGTGCACATGAGTGGAATCAGTCCGCGGCAACCGAGCACTCCACAGCTACTAAGGGTAAGTACGATCAGCAGGTCTATTACGTGTCACCGTGAAAACTTAGGTGTAATGAGCTTGAAATGACCTGTCATTGCATCTGATGATAGGGATTATATAACATGCATAATCAGCCTAAAATTTTCCCCCTGCCTGAGACACAGACTTCCTTTTTTCGAGAGGGAGTGGTCTCAAATCCGCCACGCGAGTCCAGTGTGGGTTGGTAGATGTCATATGTCTAAAGCTCCTGTCTAGGTTCGAACCTACGACTTATAACTTGTACCTAAGTCGCAGCCGTTACCACTGGGCCACTACTGCTAGGTATACACTACGCAAATGTCGAGCAGATCTGGTAACGTCTTGTGACGGGTCGTTGAGCTACCTAAAATAGAGTTGAGCTACACGTTGACTGATACATGCATGCCGTAGGACATGTCAGCTCAAAGCTTCAATGGCTCTTTCTTCAAAAGCCTCTTCCAGACACGGCCCTGTATTGTTAGACTCACATTCACATACCATCCTAATAATATAATGTTTGGACTTTAAAACCGACCACGACCTCTGAGTTTGCGGCGGCATTTTTTGTCTGGGATTAGTTGGCTAGGAAATGCCGGCGCCATCTAGTTTTTTAAAACATTGACCAACAAAATATTTACTCGTAAAGTGTCTTGAAAGACCTACTTACATAAATATTATATTTAATTTAATTTAATTGAACACTTCAACAAAGTTTTCATGGTGAGTTTTTTTTTTATTGATCGCCTGGTGGGAGTCTTATATGTACAATGAATTCATGACAAAATAACGTTACAGTCAACTGTACAACTATTTTAGATTTTAACATCGCCTTTACTCCATAGCTATAAGACCGCTTCCTTGTTACTACTAATGACCTGGTGACCATACGCCTTTCTGCATCTATTTAGCCAAATTAAATATTAATTTAAAAACAGTAAATTGAGAAAGTGAAATATTAAAATAAACTCACAGTACAGAGAACTAAAAAACATCTGTGTGCCTTTTCCCAACTATGTTGAGGTCAGCTTCCAGTCTAACCGGATGCAGCTGCCTGCGAGCGACTTCCGGTCTGACCTCCACGACCCAACTGAATAACACGATACCCTTGGTAAGACTGGGTTGTCAGACGTTCGGGCTTCTGACGCTTCGGGACCAACGGTGTTTAACGTGCTTTCCGAGGCACGGAGGGGTCTTGGTATGTAAAGATGGACACCCATCCACGGGACCAACGGCGGCAAACGTAGCTTAACCTGATCGACCCATGTAACTGTTATTTATTACTTAGCCACAAGCCCTCCTAATTGAACTAATTTACAATTCAACCGGAATAATATATTTACTTGGTATCAGCGTAAAAGTAAAGTAGCATTATTTAACGAATTACTTTAGAAGTCAAGGGTTGAAGTGATGTGACGAAACTTGATAGACTCGTAGTTTTTCCAAGAATGATCCAAATTACATTTTTCCTCAGATACTAGAAGAAACAATTAAAAAGAAGATTCCGAAGCCGCTATTCAAGAAGCCGGTGGCAACGCGCAGCCCGGACCGGTACCGGCTGCAGTTCAACGTCGGTGAGAATACGGCCGACACGCTTTTCCAGTACCGCACCAAGTTCGTCCAGCACATGCTGACCAGTGCTATGTACGCCAACAGCGCAGTTGGAAAACCTTGGGAGATGATCGGGAAGTAAGTTTTCAATGATCTTGATCTTACCAACACTCTCCATGCAGCTTACCTTTTTTAAATAATAGTACTAGCAGCTTTGAACAAGTTATTTTACACCGGCTCAAAACTATAACAATAATAGTTTGCCCTTAGTGCAGAAGATATTTAAGCGTCAGTTGCACTAGTGTCGTGGGAACTCCAAGAGTTAAAACATGTCAAACATGTATCTTTTAAAATAAAGTTATTTCAAATGGCATCATAAACTTATGGGAAGAATGTGCGATGTTCATCCCAAAAATATGATTTTGCACTGACACGTCAGGGCTTAATTCGAAATTATGGCTAATAAAGCAAGGTGGTCGAAGGAAACATGACCTGAATTTTGAAGAAAGATGTAATTACATATTTGTTTTTTGAAAACGGTTCTGCTGAGCCAGGAGTCGAACCCGATCCATCCTGTATTTTCATATCGATTGTAGCGTTGCCGGTAAGGATTAAATATCGCTAAGGAATACTGATATGTGTAAAATTAAAGGAAGTGCCTTTTAACCCTTGAGTGCGGCGACTGACCCTCATTCTGATGATTATCGAATAACTGGGTAGCTTCCGCCCGCGGCTTCGCCCTCGTGATATTTTGATAAAAGCATACCTATATCATTGCCCAGGGTTCATAATATCCCCATATTTCATTAAAATCGGTCCTGCCGTTTCGGATATTAGCCGAAACAAACAGACAGACTGGCTGACAATTTTTTTTTTTTTTTTTTTTTATCGGTGCCTCATAAACATTCGTATAAACTACTACAACTACTCACTATCAATGAAATTTATTCGGCATTAAATGGACCGCAAAAATCGAGCACTATCGATAGTGCTATGAGAGGTGATGGTAGACGCCACTGCACCAAGACAATGTCTGGACTTTAAAAGAGACTGTCACGTCTGAATTTCCTTCCGGTGTTTCTCCTCAGGGCCTAGAGACAAAATACATTTCTGTTAGCGTTCGCGCCAAACGCTACGCCAAAATTTATGGGAATTACATTACCTGCGGAAAGAACACGACGTAACCTTTCCGCAGGTAATGTCATTCCTATACATTTTGACGTAGCATTTGGCGTGAACGCTAACAGAAATGTGTTTTTTCTAGGCCTGCAGAAACGGCTAACACCAACCTAAACTGGTTTTAAAATATGTATTATCATTTCTTTTGGTGTGTAAATGTGTTTTCAAAATATCATTTATTTTATGTCTAGACCAAGGATCCCATTGCTTCGTGTTTAAAAAATGTAATGGCCTATTTAAGTGGTGAAGACGACCACCATAAGATTTGAGTAGACTTTCTCGGTAGTCCTTTCCTTATCTGCTTTAGACCACATTAGAAAATTTACTTGAATTGTTGTTGATATGAGTCTGACTGTCTATCAGTTCATGAAAAAAACTGGTCTACTGATCTACATTATATCCTGCTCAAAAATAACTAGCTTAATGATTCAGAACGCTGTTTTGCATGCTTAGAAACTATTATAGAGCAGATTGTTATACGAAAATCTCACATACGGACATCCAATGTCAAGAGGTTATCCACTTAACACTTACCACATTACTTCATGTCAAAGTCGTAAAACATCCAAATAATGGGAAGACGTGACCGAGGAGAGTAGTTAGGGGACGAAAAATGACGTCACGGCCTGTCGCCCCTGCTATCCCAGCCCCCTTCGAAGTCTACCTTATGGTTATGTAGTGAAATATTAAATCCCAGACGTCTGAGATTCGTTTTGGATGCCTATTTCACCCAGTTCACCCTGTGTTTTTCGTTTTAACGGATTATGGAATGTATGTTTGAATGTAGACGAAGCAAAAGGTGGCGAGTTTATGAAGTTAACTTCATCATAATCTGGGGTTGACTTCAAATCACGTCAAAAGCTAGGTGCACGGTTTCAAATTGTTGCTTCCTATGGAGAAGAGCCGGCAAGAAACTCCACGGTTACTCTTTAAAAAATAATTGGGTTTAACATTTTTTTTCAAATTACAGTGCTAATAGGTTTGGGAGGACAATGCTGGCCAGGTTCTGTATTTTCATTCCTCTAAGTACCCGGTACTTAGAGGAATGAAAATACAGAATAGAAAATCGTCTACAAATCTACAGTCTGTAAGGCCTACAACGTTCACAATATGTAAAATAATCTACATAAATAAAATGAACCTATTTAAACACAGTGACATGATTTCCATGACAATCACTAATAAAAAATAGTCGATATTAAAATTGATGTAAAATGTCAAATAATGACGAGAATATTATGTCAGCATTGTAAAAATAAAAAGAATAAAAAAGAACATTGTTACATTACTTACGTCTAACCTGATGCAGCTGAACAACAACCCAGTTACTGGGTAACGCGATATACTTTGGTAAGACTATTGTTCTGACAACCCGTAACGATTGTCAGAGATCCACAAATGACAGTCGGTACCAACAGTGTAACGTGCTTCCAAGACACAGAGGGGTCTCGGCGTGTAAAGATGGTCACCCATCCACTGACGACCGCGCCAAGCGTTAACTTGATCGATCGATCAGCAGCTGTTATTACGAAGCCATAAGGCCATAAGTTAATTTATGTAAACGCTATAACTAAAGTGGATATCCTGATATTCTAAGATTTCAATAACGTGAGAAGGTCTATTCAAATTGAATAAATTGTCGCTTTCCGTTGAATCAGACCATCATTCGATAAACACCCGGAGAATAATGGGTCGTGTGGATTAACAGGAAAATTAGCCTGGGAATCCGTGAAGTGTGGTAATTATACATCTCAAGTAAGACAACGCTTGGTCAAGTAATGCCAATCGTAAGCCGATCCCTAAACAACAACTCCTGTTTCACCATTCGTTTCTCAATAGGCAACTCGCAAGCGTCGAAATCTACATTTTGACACTAATTGTCTGTGTTTTTTAAGGCGCTGTCGGTTCTGCCAATATTGATAAAATTTGATTAATAAGTATCCCGTTACAGTTGTCTACGCATCTCATCTCATCTTCAGTCAGCGCCTAGTGGGGACTGCAATGTTTTTTTTGTATTAAGTATGTAACTGTTTTATGTTTACGCATTCCAAGTGTCGCCTGATTTGATGAAAATTGACGATGTGAATTAAGTTGGTGACTTACTTAATTCTAACGGGTTACTTAGCAACCAATTTCCATCAATATTGGCAGAACTCAACTTGCCATAAAAACGCAGACAAAATATGTATAAGTCTGCGCATCTTGGGCAGTAGCCCTAGCTACCATCCCACGGACTGGCTGACCATGAATTATTTTGTTGTACAGAGGCCAGCACATCAAGTTACTCCAATCTGTCAAATTTTTTTGATGGTTTTTCAACTTTATTCCAAAGGAATAAAGTTTATGTTCAATTGGGAAAATTTTACAGTTTGGGATAGCTTGACCTGCTGGCGACTGTACAAAAAAAAGATGTTTAAAATAGCTATAGTTTGCTAATTCAGCAATTTTTTTTTTTTTTCATTTAGCCTACACTGTCCCACTGCTGAGCAAAGGCCTCCCCCAAATCCTTCCAGGCATCCTTTTCCAGGGCCTCCTATTTCAGCTAATAAACAAAAATATTTTTTTTAAATATTTTTATACTAATATTTAATAATGTAATTTGGGAAAAGGCTAGGCAGATGATGATGATGATGATGATTTAATAATGTAATTTATATGTACTTGTTGAAATAAAGGAAAATAATAATTTAACTATAATACTGCAGAAATTAATGGTGGTTATGGTGACTGAGGTAATTAGTGAAAATAAATGGATTTAATTAATGTAAATGCATGTAATACCTACGTGAAATAAAAACATTGTACACCTTTTTACGAAAATTACACGGATGGAGGAGTAAGAAATTTCATACAGTTTAAGATTTTATGGAGAAGGAGTGTAGCTAACATTTTTTTTTTTTTTTTTTGTAAATTGTGGTCAGCTTTGGTATTTTTTAATTGGTTATAGTCGAATTTCGACTAATGGGCGACCACTGGTAGATATTGATATGGCAAGAAGACGACGAATATAAGAAAAGTATGAAAGAAGAAGATTTATTGCGCTGACCCCAAGTCCCCAATTAAATTAGCATAAGGGCAAACCCCCAAAATGCTTGGGGAGGCCTATATCCAGCAGTGGACGTCTTCGGCTGAAATGATGAAGGGCCAGGAGAATGATGATGATGATAACGGTCTACAGTATAAACTAGCTTCTGTTCGCGACATCGTCCGCGTGAAATTTCTTGCTCAAGGCGTCGAAGCGCTATTATTTGTTTTCGTTTAGCGTTTTTTCTGACATATTTTATATTTTATCGGTTCCTAAGGGGTCGCAGCGTGATGTATGCAGGCGCGACGCCTACACAGAACAATTTACATGAAGGTTTCATAGAAATTGTTCTTGGTGTTATGCGTCGCGCCTGTTTGCAGGAGTCTTTATACTAGTTATATCCCTTTTGGAATAATTGGGCATTTTTTTTTTTCAAATCCGACTATTAATTGCACAGTCTATCTTAACAAAAACAAAACAAACAACATTAAAAAAATCCTCTTTATGTATGTAAAATATAATACAGGATAAGTTTTTATCCAGTGCACAAAATTTTAACCATGAATTCAGCATATCATTCTAGACCCTCTACCGCAGAAATTTTTCGCTGGTTATACAAAAAAAAAAAATCTGTTGTTCCATATATTTTTCTATGAAACAGCTGCTTTTTTTTATAACCGGCTAAATTTTTTTGCGCTAGGGGGGAATGATATGCTGAATTCATGGTTGCAGTTTGCGCACTGGATAAAAACTTTTCCTGTATAATGATATATTATAGATTGTCTATTTTTCTTCCAGCGTCTCCGAACAGATAATTGACGAGGTCCTACTAAGCTGCGTGTCAGAGATGGAAATCCAGGAAATTATACAAGAACTGTACAAGAATGAGACGTGCTGAGTCTATCGTATGTTCAAGAAAGAGACGGAACTATTTGCCCAGTATAGATTTTATACTTTTATTTTAATACATTTGTTTACTTGTAATGATTCACTGCTTATTTTGTATACTCGATGCCCCAAATAATGTGAAAGAAAAAACAAAAGGTAAAACTTAAATAAGTATTTTTATTAAAATTGGCGACTACATACACTCATGAATCACTGTTGAATTTATCGACAAGTCGTATACAATGGTTTCGTCAGTCTTACTGATCATGATACTCTATACTTCGAAAACACACTACTTACAAACTAAAATTCGTATCCGTATTATCGTCTACAAAATAGTCACTGTACAATAAAAGACACTGCCATTCAGTCGCTTTGTGATTTTGTTTGAAATCGTGAATTCGTTCATACATAAATATCTGTATAAAATAAGGCACTTATCATACGACTAGGTATTATACCCGGGTATCAAAATATTGAAAAGTTAGTTGAATAATTTATAATCAATAGAAGCCAATTCGTATTGGCTATAAACTTCATGTAACTTGGATCAAACGTAACAATCAGCCACTGAATTCGTTGAACAATATGTCCAAACAACTTGTACTGTTCCACTTAGGTAATATCACTTTTTAAACCAACTACACTTGGTCGTCTTGATTCATACTTAACCGGATTGAATTCAAAACTAAACCGAATTTCGCTCTTTGTCTCTTTAAAGTATCATTTTTGTCAACTTTTGGTAATTTTGCTATGCTTTCTGAACTAGAATTATTACCAGTTTGGTTTGACTCTTCTGGTGTTGCAGAATTTGACTTCATAAGTCGCGGTTTCGTAAGCTGTGGACCACCTACTGCGAAAATCCCTTCTAATTTATGCTTTAAGTCTTGTCTACTCAGCGACATGTCTTCTTCTTCTTCGGATTCAGATTGGTCAGATTCTGGAGTCTTTTCGTCTGCGTTGATAGGTCGTAAATTTTGTGCTGCCTCTCTAGACAACAATTCTTTCTTTAAATCCTCAAACATAGATGGCCGGTCGCGGATCACTGACAGTTCTGCATCAGGGAAGTTCCCGGTTGAATGTGATCTTCTCCTAGGTTCTTCCTCCTCTTCACCAGGTTCTATTGTTTTCTGGAATATGTTGTTCAACTTGGACATGAATTTAATTTGTCGATCGCTTCCAAACCTTATATTGCCGTCACCTTGTGAATTGCTTGACTGTATGCTTACTCTAGGCTCACTGACTTCGTTGTCTTCTACTTTTCGTGGAATTTCTGGTTCAGTGTGTTTATAATTTACTGTATAAAATTTCCTATAGTTATTATTAGGCTTAAAATAGTTTTCATCCAGAGGAGGGGGTGGAGGTGGTGGAGGCACTGGTATTGTAGACTCCTGTGTGTCATCTAATGATTCACTTAGTGCTTGTCTGTCGATTGTATCTGAATATCCAGATTCATCTGTTCGTGAATTTGTATCACTGTCGTTAAATGCAGTTATTTCTTCATCTTCAAAGTTACCAATGTCTTCATTGATGTCTAATCTTTCCTCTTCTTCATTTACTTTTGGCAAATCCTCCCTGTGCACTTGTGCAATTACGTCGTATTTAGATAATCCTTGATTACCTAATGACGCGTCGGAACCAGCATCTGACAGTTCGCTCAGAGACTTTCTATGAGGGATGCCAGTTTCCTGTGTTAAAGTATCGTCTTCTTTGCTTTCTTTTAAGCTAATATCTTCTCCGTAAGTATCTTCCTCAGCTTGTAATACTTGATCTAATAAATCAATTATTTTTGCTTCTTTTTCTTCGTTATTTTCGATTTGTACCTGTTGTACAATAATTTCTTCAACCTTTTTCGTATCTATCGCCTTATCTCTTAATTCCTGATGTATCTCTTTCGCATCATCATATTGTGCCATATGCTCGTCTGTCCGAGCCAATGTGTGAGGAGGGGTGGGTGATTCAACTACGATTTGCACAATTGGTGATTTACCATTTTTATTAGAGTGCGGTTTACTATTTGAATCGTCTGGTATTAATTTTCCTGCGTTCTGTTTGTAGCAGCATATGCATGTAAAATAAATAGGAATTCCTGAAATGCACAAATAATAATATTATTTTCGATGAAGAAAATTTGGATTATGGATAATTCAATTCATATGTCACGATCATCTTACCTATTAAAATCCACATCATAACTCTGATCCATGTGTGGAAATTGATGAGGACCATTAGATGCAGGTTAGTGTATACGCTGATGCAGGGAATGAATGGCACTAGCGGTGTCTGAAAGTGAAAATTTTAATTAGTTTTTATTTTAAATATACCTTATGTATGTACAGTGTGTTAGTTTATATACGACACATATTGTCTTCATTTGGGACGAGTGTCGAATTCTATAGCGTCTTGTGTATAGTATTCGATTCGAGAATCGAATAATATACACAAGACGCTATAGAATTCAAGTTGGGCCGAGGCCAAATAATACCTAAAAAGATATCTTGACTTGTGACAGAGGTTAGTATCCAAAATATAATTGGAACAAGTTTTCTTTTGAATTTATAGTTGAGATTCAAAATTCACATAGCAAGCTTAGCACTAGAACCGTAGAGAAACGTTTTGTTGACGGAAGAGTAGACAAAAAAAACCGGTCAAGTGCGAGTTGGACTCGCGCACCGAGGGTTCCGTACAAACCTGTGGGTATATAAGTAAAAGTTCAAAATTGTCAAAAATATTTTTTTTTATATGACGAAACTAAAAATTTACGGTTTTCGTAATTTTTCCTATATCTGTACTATAAGACGTGACTTCGTACAAAATTTCAAGATTCTAAGTTCACGGGAAGTACCCTGTAGGTTTTGATTCCCGTGCGAGTTTCGAAAATTTGCGGAATTTTGCGGCCTAAATGGCTGTATCTTTTGATTGCGTTGACTTAGAAGGTTGATTTTTCTACAGCTTCCAGGGACAGTAGAACTAAGTATCATATAGAAATTTCAGTTTGATACCTCCACGCGTTCCTGAGAAAAACGGTCTTGACAGACGGACGGACGGACGGACGGACGGACGGACAACAAAGTGATCTTATAAGGGTTCCGTTTTTTCCTTTAGAGGTACGGAACCCTAAAAATTACGTTTCCTTGTAGACAATTGACAGATTTGTACAGAGAAATGTAGACAAGCGATTTCTATTCTACGTTAGAGTAGAAATAGAAAGCGTCATGTTAAGCCTGCAGGATTCACTCCCGCGAACCCCCCGCTAACACCAGTCTGTGCTAGTTCGCATTTAGTTCCACACGTGGTGTCACAAAAACAACCCCCGTGGTTGTATCGGTGTCAATAAACAAACATGATGTGTTATCAGTACTAATTCCAAAACATTAAGATTATTATATGTGTGTTATTAATAATGATCATGGAGAGGTAAAAATAAATTATTTGGGTAAGTATGTCAAAATTAATAGAAAAGAAAGACACACTATTTTGTGTTGAATAAAATACTGGCCGATGTGCCTCCTAGTGCTTATCGAAACCTCGTTTACATGATGGAGCGCCCGGTCTCGGCGAGAGTAGGCACATGAGTTCCTACTCACGTGCTTACTCTCGCTGAGCCCAGGCGTCAATGTATTGCGTAGGAACGCAATACATTGGCTCTAGTATGAGTTTTATTTAACCATCTCGATCAAACGCTTCGAGCGCGTTCGGCGCTCCGTTTGGTCCGTCACCAATTCAGGGCCAATCGGAGTGCCAAACGCGCTCGATGCGTTTGATCGAGAGGGTAAAATAAAACTCACACTAAGGCCTCTGTGCTAAAAGGATTTTTTGATGAACGACGTCGACAAGGGGGCGTTGTTGGACGCCTTTGACCCGGATGGTTAGGCAGACGTGTACCAATAGGTAGAACACCGATATTTTGCCAGTTATATTCAAGTTCCATGTTATAGGGGGCGAAGCAGTTGCCATCAACTGGGTGCAAATGCACACTAAGGACTGCTACAGACAAATTCCTTATTGAATAATCCATTTACACTACTCGACTTGGGAATTGCACCCAGGAACTCGTGCTCAGCAGTAGCGCTTGCGACCACGAGACCATCGAAGCACTTGTGTAAACATTTCATTGCAATTGATTTATGTTTTTTTGTAATAAAGAAGAGAACTTACTCTAAATGCCAAATCCTCACGGCTGCTGGGCTGCAGAGCCATGACAATGACGATAAGTAGCGCAAACACATGCAGAATGATGGCGGGGATCAAAGGCTCAGCTGCGTTGACCACCACCAGAGCTATTGTTAGACAGACGCAGACTGAAACAAAAGAACAGCTTGAATAAAACCTGCCTAATAGACCTGTAGACATTGAGATTATGTTACAAAGCGGCTGACAGGTTCACTGAGTGCATTACTTTTATTTCAACACTAAAAAATATCTGACGATAGGCAGCGTCGCCAAGAGAAGTAAGAAATAAAGTGACGTCACTCTAAATCCAATATGGCGGACTTCTAAAGATGGCGGACTAAGTTTTTATGCTTCCGTACAATATGGGTATCAAACGAAAGGACTTGCTGACAATACGAATGCGAGTTAAAAAATAACTCATCATCATCATTTCAGCCGATAGACGTCCGCTGCTGGACATAGGCCTCCCCCTAGCTCCGCCACTTCGACCGGTTCTGTGCTAAAAAATTACAAAAAAGTAAAAAATAAATTAAAATTAAAAACTTTTTTTAAACATGTTTTTATTTAAATTTTAATTTATTTTTACTTTCTAGTTATCACTGGACAGGTTTCTCATTCAACACAGCATTGTTGCAAGGTCGTTTGACGGTTCATTTCGAACACTCTAGCTCTTCAACAAGGAGACCTAATGATTTTTCCGTAATACTACGCTTGACCAGCAGCGAAGAGCTTCGACCCTAAGTATACAAAATCATGGTCAACAGTATTACCCTGCATTTTGTGTAGATACTGTGCAAGCCCAATATAATATAATTGCAGCATCCTTTGAAGCTTACTTGTGCCTTATGAAATTTAAATATTTTACACTGATATTGTTATTTAGGTTGTAGCATTCGATTCACACTGTCCTCCGTACTAGTCGAAACTGTATCACGGTAGGACAGTCTTCCTCTTACACAATGAACCAGTTCTAAATACAGAAAATGCATTCCACTATTATTTCACAGTATAATACTTTAGTATCTATGATATGATGTTCCAATGTAAACAGGTAGTTATAAGAATCTTTTGCTTTTGCTACGAACAAAAGTGATCACAATGCAGGTAGTGTTGAAATAAATTTTGTATATGCAAAGTTAACAGACAATAACTAGGTTTTTTCTTTTATGACTTAATTAGAAATACTTAACTATCAAACTTATACTTAACTTAATTATTATTTTCGTGGAAACTAACATATACATAGTTGATAGTTGCAAGCACAAAAATCATAAATTTAGGATTTTAGATTTTAATCACATATTAATGTTTAAGCAAGTGACTTGAGTGTGTGTGTGTAAGCGTGATATTTTGAATATGGGTTTAGATGTTTGTAAGGTGTGGTGTGTGTTGTATGTTGTTTGTACATATGTGTGTATGTGTTTGTTTAAGTCAAGCTTTTCAATAGTTTTTCCGTTTTATCATAGTTTAGTTGTTTTAAATATTCAACAAGAACTTTCTTACAGGCAAATGAAGTCAGTTTTCGTAGGTTGACGTAATGTGATATCTTATTATATAAGAATGGACTTAAATATTGCATAAATTTACAAGCAAATGTAGTTTTGTAAGATGGGACTAAGTATACTATGTCATTTCTTCGTCTTCCTGTGTAATGAGGGGGAAACTTGTGTTGAATTAGTGTTACATTTAATATGAATAACTGTCTCACTGTTAGTACAGACAATTCACTGTACAGTAATTCGGTTGAGAATCTAAACCTCTTAAATGTCATAACTTTCAATATAGCACGCTGCGAGCGTTCTAAGCTAATCATTGTTGACTTAGTTGAGCCTCCCCATGTGGAAATACAATATGTTAAAATTGATTGACAAAGTGCATAATAAAGTGTCAATATTAATTTTCGGTTACAAAAGTGGCGGATTTTTTTAAAGACATAAATCATTTTCCTGACTCTAGCTGTTTGTATCTTAATGTGTTCACTCCAGTTTAGATTTTGATCTACAATTATTCCTAGATATTTAATTGATTGTGTTTTAGAAAGAGAGTAGCATGAGCAGATTGGCTACATGTGTGATACTTAATGTGATAGGTATTTAATGGTGGTTGTGTCTTATTTTGGATGCTAAACGCAATGTATTTTGTTTTTTGTGCATTTAAAGTTAATAGATTGCGGTCAAGCCATGTAGATACCAGGGTAAACCCTTCATTCGCTAACTTATATACATCCTTCCAGGATTTTCCCTTAAATAGTAGAACTGTGTCGTCCGCAAAAGTAATTATTTGACCTTGATTCAATTGCAAATTGCACAGATCATTAATGTATATCAGAAACAATACAGGTCCCAGAATACTCCCTTGGGGTACACCGTACAAATTCTTTCCAGGTTGACTCACATAATCACACACTTTTACGCTCTGTTCCCTGTCAGTTAGGTAGTCTTTTAGAAATCTGAGGGTTATACCGCGAATGCCAATTAATTCCAACTTCCTGAGAAGAATGGGAATAGAAACGGTATCAAAGGCCTTGGCTAGGTCGAGAAAGATGCCAATAGTTTTTTCTCCCTTGTCTAAGCTATCTACTATGGAAGAAGTTAGCTTATGCGTAGCATTTGCAGTTGATGTTTGTGCTCTAAAACCGTATTGATTCTCAGAGAGAATATTGTATTTTTTTAAATACTGCCTTAGCCGAGACTCAACGATTCGTTCCATAATTTTTGACAGTGTCGGTAGCAGGGAAATTGGCCTATAGTTTGCAACATTGTCTTTGTCCCCACCTTTATGTATAGGTACGACTATTGATTTTTTAAGTGCTGACGGGAACACACCTTTGTCAATGCATAGATTACAGATCTTAGCGATTGGTGGCGCAAGAGCTTCTGAACACATTTTCAGTAATGCCGTAGGTATTCCATCCCAACCAGTAGACTTACAGTTCTTAAGCCCTATTATAACGCGTTTTACCTCAATTTCGTCAGTAGGCAAGAGAACAAGGGAGTTTGGTGTAGATTTTGTTTCACTTGTCATTTTTGCTAGGTCTTGCTCATTTAACTGTATTCGCGATTTGATATTATTAGCCAATTGGCATCCCACGCCTGTAAAGTATTCATTTACATAATTCAATGAATCATTAATATTTGTTTTAATGTCTAAAAGGTCAGTATTTTTGTTAGAATTAGCACTTAGATAACATACATCTTTTATAAGTGACCATTGTTTTTTAGGGTCATTTTGGTTGCGATCTATTTCCGATTTTAGATAATTGTTTTTAAGCTTTTTAAGTAATTCGTTGCACGTGTTTCGATACCTAGTATACGTAATTTTGAGGATAGAATTTTCAGGATCTTTTTGCAGCCTTAGATGGAGCCGATCACGATTTCGCATACATCGACAAAGTCCCGGAGTTATCCAGGGCTTAATGTTTCTTTTCCTGCGTGATAATTTTTGTACCACTGTGTTATTTTCTATGGCTAGACCAATTATTTTTAAGAAAGATTCAGTTATTTTGTTCAGATCATTGCCTGATACTACATTTTGCCAGTTAGTTTCTTTAAGGTGCTTGACAATAGCCTGATAATCAATTTTCCTAATTGTTTGATTATTATTTTTATTGGTAGAACATATTTTATTTGAAACACATATCATGACGCTGGAATGGTCAGTGATAGTCGAGTTGCAAACAATAGTCAACGTTACACAATTGGTTTTTACAAAACAGTGGTCTAGGCAATTTTTATCACGAGTAGGAAAGGTATGTGAAGCAAGAAGTCCATGGGATGCCAATAGGTCTAAATATTTGGCGGATCTCCTGTCATCCAAAATATTGATATTAAGGTCGCCAATAAGGATAATACTTTTCACATCTTTCATGTTGTGTAATATTCTATCTAGCGTCAGTAAGAAATTATCAACACTCTTGAATGCAGGTGGTCTGTACATAGCAAGAATTGACAGTTCATTTTTTATAGTGGCGGTGATACAATTAACTTCATCAGTTACCCGCGTTGGTTCTATTACTGAAATGGTTATACAATCCTTAATATATATTACTATGCCATCATTCTTATTGAGGTGATGTTTTGTAGTATGTACATGATACCTTTCAATCGTCGGTAATTGTGTGCTTGGGGATAACCAACATTCTGTCAATACAATGAAATCGTACTCGATATCTAGCCTACTCAGCAAAACTTGCAGTTCCTCGAAGTTGTGATTTAGGCTTCTTATATTTTGCGTAAGTATTTTATAAGAATTTGGTGTTCTATTGAACAATGTTTTACAAAGTTCAGGAGTATCCACACTGTGCGCTTTTAGGACATTGATAGTATTATCAATGTCTACTGTGAGATTTTCGAGATTAGCCATAATCTTCAATAACAATGATGAGATGAAGTATTACGGTAGCGCGACAGTGAAGACACTCAAGATCCGAGAGAAAAAACCATTGATAGCCTAGTGTAATTTTTTGTTTCTTGTGAATGAGTTGCGTGTGTGGCTTCGTATGAATGTTGTTTGGTGTTGGTGAGGTATGTTTAGTATTATGAATAGCTTCAATATAATAAGTGATTACTGCAACTATTATTACATAGAATTTTATGAAAAATGAACATATGGACTTAAGACTAACTATAGTACTAACGGTATATAAAGGAGGATGAAAAAATGTCTTAAATTCAAGAAATAGTCATATCTGGGTGTTATAAGATACCGCTTTTGTGTGCTCGCCGATTATACCATCTATTTGCTCTGTAGATTTTATCAGGATTGCTGGCTGTCCCTCCTGTTTCTTGATAAAAATTTTGCCAAATGAGATCCAACAAAATTTGAAGCCTATTTTTTTCTGTAGTTCTCGGCACAAATAATGTAATTTTCTAGCTTTTGGTGTCAATGACTCAGAAATGTAGATTGGTTGTTTGTCACCTTCAAAGCCTAGTGTCTTCGTATTAAATTTATCGTCTTTGTGATTTTTATTGAATTTTTTTAATGCTGTGATGACTTCGTTCCGGGATTTCATTGTTTGATATTCGATTACTATTGGCTTGGTTTTTCCTGACTTCAGTCGGTAGGCCTGGCGAACATGTTCCTCCGGTATAATCAGATCCAAAGCAGAGTGAAGCTTAGACACAATTACGTTTGCGTTCTCATCCTCTTGTATGGGCATATTTCTAATCTCGATCGTAGTTTCCCGTTGCTGTCTTTGTAATTCTTCAACTTGGTCTTCCAGTATAATAATCCTAGCATTTGCGGCTTTGTTTTGCATAATGACATTTTCATATTTTTCCTCCAACGCCAAATATAAATTATTTGTTTGCTCCATAGTTTTTTGTAGGAGCGAATTAGAATTTATAATTGTTTTATTTTGTTCCTTGAGGTCCTTAATCGTATCATTCAAGTTCTGGAGTTTAACGTCTTGATTTTCTTTTAAACTCGAAAACATTTTCAGTATATCGCTTTGCATTTGGGCGAAATCTTCCGTTTCAGGACGTATTTTTCTTTTCCTCGATGTTATGAATTCACGTTCCTCTATATTACAAGTGGCTAGTTCTGGTTGTGACGAGTATTTAGCATCTTGGTCCGTTGGGGGCGATCGCAACATTCTCTGAGATTTTTGCGTATACTGTGTGGAATAGTGTTCTAGTGTTATCAGGCACTGAGATTGTGACCGCTGCCAATGAAGGTTCTCCAAGCTGTTTTTAACTTTATTCACTCGTATCAGGGGTTATTTTTGCAAATTATAACTTTAAATATTTTATTAAAATTTTAACTGTTGGTGACACACACGTCTGTTCGCAGTAGAGGCGAGCGAGGAAGGGGAAATACTGTTCCGGTTTTGACTATGGAGTTATCTTTGTCCTAGACTGATTGCAAATCAATGCTGTTGACGCCTATCTCTCCAAATTACACAAGTCAAAGTAAACCAACCGATGCTACAGACTCAAACAATTCGACCTCAATAACATAATCGAGGACTCCAAACACTGCAGTGCACCAACATTTCAGACGGATTGGAGCAAAGGAGTTTATGATCACCATCTATGTTTTTTTTTACTCGCTGTTGTATTCGCAGCCAGTCCTTTCATTTGATAGCCATATTGTAGAAGTGCATTAAAAATAACTAGTCCGCTATCTTTGGTGTTCCACCATGTTGGATTTAGAATGACGCCACATAGCTAACCATGCACTGTCATCCAAACTAAACGTGTTAACAAAATTTCAGCGCAATCGGTTGAAGATATCTGCTTCAAAATTGAGTTGCAAGAGTCCATCCGAACAAACGTAGTTAAATACATTGCATGTTAAATAAAAGCTTGCAAGAACCGCTAGCGCGATGACGTGGAAATATTCATGATAGACCAGGCAATATTTCTAGCAAAAGAATCGTATAGACGCAAAAATATTTCTTTGATACAGGGTGGCAGTGGCATCGACGCGCAAACTGTAGGTAACCATGAATACAACACATGATTTTACATCCCCTAGCGTTCGTCAGTTATCAACAAAAAAAAACTGTCTTTTCATAGAAAAGTGCAATCCCAAAGCGGGCAAAATGTATGGATCAGCTAATGTTTCTGGTAAAAGGTTGCGCATCGATGTCCCTAAAATCCTGTATAATCATGGAGCTTTTTCTGGCCAGGGCCCCAATTCTGTATCGTTATAACGATTCCCCGCGGAAACTTACTAGATTCAAACTATGTCAATTTCGTGTTTTTTAGAAACCAATGTAAAGGTAAGGAATCGAAATGTCATATTCTGTATGTTCCGAGACAATTTGTCGATATAATTAATACGCTATTAGCAGATTTCGTGTGTGATTGACGTGGTTATGAGTTAGGAATCGTTATGTGGTCATAGTGAATTCAAGCCCAAGAGACATAGGTATTACAATTAGCTACGAACCGAACAGTAACATGGCTATGTTGATGATTCTGGAGGTCGTTTTCGTAGCTTTTCTGTCTCCTCGCCCGATGAGCTGCTTCATTATACTTGGCGAAGTCTCCGACTCGTTTTCTGAACAGTATCTGAAATTCAAATATTAGGGTTATTCATAAACTCTTTCCCCCTTATTACAGAACAAGGTTTTTCTTTAGGTATGGTTTAAACCTTCGAGCCTGTTTTTTAGATAAGAACCTAACTGAAATCGAAATACAGCTCCTGTTACAAAACTAACAAGTTAGTCCAGTGCTAAATTCAAAGTTCTTATTTCAAAAACAGGCTCGATGGTTTAAACCATACCTAAAGAAAAACCTTGTTTTGTAATAAGGGGTTTGATGTTGTATACCTACTGGGCTTGGGCTTCTCCAAAGATGGATATGGTTACTTAAAACTCAAGTATATCAATAAAAGTGGCTAAAAATATCTACGACGACATAAAAGAGCATAAGAATATTTAACAAAACGGTATAATTAGATCTATAATTAAATCTTTTGTCTTTGAATCCTAGCTGTTTATTACAACACTCAATCAGGGAAGCGTTAATTGTAACATTGTAAGTACTTTACCGTTGTGATAAACTAAACTAAAATAGGTGTCATGACATCGAGCGAGTGTCGCCAAATTAACGCACAATAATGTGCCAGAAATAGTGCCACGTGCGATTCCTTTGTTTTATAATGTAGGGTAAGACGTTTAAAATATTTACTGGATCAAACTTTTATGGAAGTCATATTGTAAGACCTTGTTAGACCTTGACTTGGATAAAGCGTAGGTACTGCCATGAGACTGAAGTTATTATCACAGTAAAAAGTCTGATTTGGTCTGGATTGACGTATTTGGCTTTTATTTAAATTAAGTGAACGATAATATAAATGTTTGCATGCCGAATGGTGAAATATGGCTGAACTTTAATGTATCATAACATAACACCGAAATGTTATTCTAATCTAATGCATAGGGATGGCATTCGAATAGAAAAACATTCAGCCCACTATTATTTTTAATCTCAAAAATGGAGACACACCTATCTAGCGGGTTAATGCCGACAATAGATGTCGGGACGTTGCATATGAATCCTAGTTGCGCGACTAACTCCCCTTGCGCGATGGACGTCAGTGTGATGTGTAGTTCGCATGTGGCGATGTAGATGCCGCCACAGTATTAACACCATTTTTCAAGAAATATTAACTCATAATATTTTGTTTATAAACTTAAAGGATAGCCAATAGATAATTAAAATGCCCGATCATGATGTCTTTGTTAAAGACATCACCCCTGCTTCTGGTTCCGCGCAATTGAGCGATCACACTTACCTGAGCAACACAACACACGTAGCAACGATGGTGTAGGAGCACAGTGTTCCGATGCACATCATTAAAACCAGCTGCTCCAGGTCTAGGAAGGCGGCCAATAGAGCTGAAAACATGGTAAATAAATGTTTTAGCTGTTACAGCATTAAAAGTTGTAGATATTCGAAGGCTTTATTATAAATGAAGATATCCAACCGTCACCCATCTATACTGGAAACTGACTATAACGTAGAAATCCACAAACGCAATTTGCGCTCTAAAGTTGATAATGGAATATTGTGTAATAATAAGATTTCGTTTGATAACAGCCTTTAATGCACAAAACAGGTATTTTTGACACACATTATCTGCATCTTATTATTATTTTTAAAGACGAGCGATAGAAATATATTTTTCAATCTTTCTAAATGTAACCTTTTCGAACACTAGTAAAAAATAAACAGACATTGACAAAGTCATAATTTCACCTTATTTTGGCATTAATTTTGGTCTTAAGCCAACATTAATTTGTCTACATTTCAACTTGCTCTAAAATATTTTGACAAGAAGAGATTATGCCCTTCATAAATCCTTTCCAAAATAACACTACGTGACCAATCACGTACCTAGTGTTATTTTGGAAATAGCATAGCATATAGCATATACACCGTGACATTTTACAACGGCAGCCCCGCTTCATGTATCCAATGACTACAATACATTTAATTGTTTTTTTTTTACATTTGAATAAGAATAAAAAATGAAAATATCATTCACTAAGACGCATGACGTAATTTGAAACCCCTGATATGGAGATAGAACGAATGATGGAATTTAATGTTAGAGGTATCTTCTACCCTTTGATACGTAAACATTATTATCAGGGTGTTTCTTAATTCTAAAGCATCATTTATTATTAGTTGTACCTATTATCTTAAAATTCATGGTAACAAAATCTTTATCGCGCCTAGAGGTATTTTATGTCAGATACATTTAATGGACCATCTTTGTAAGACGACTATAATGTCACGGTGTATAGGACTAGCCTAGAATGTTCTTGACTATGCCTTTAAGCCATAAACATTGGCGTCAGTTTGTCTGTTACAGCTTATATTATCTGGTGTTGTTTTAATGGTTGTCTCTGTGGCTCTGTATATTATACCGAATATAATAAGTGTGTTCGTGCGAGTATCGCGTAAGGATCTTTGCTCGTGGGGACCTACTCTCTAAGCCCGTCAACTAAGATACGGGCCCGTCCGAAAATAGTTAGATACTTCAGAATTAACTCTACTCCCAATTAATTAACTTTTTCGACAGGCAAAAACACATCGGGTGTATAGACAACTGTCAAATCGTGTTGTCATTCATTCTTTATTCGGGCCAAGAACTAATCTTATGTCCGAAGGAGATACGGAGTAGGAAATGCCCGAAACTTAGGCCGAAAAACTGATTTCGTGCTAAGAGAGTAGACCCCCTGACGACCGATAACATTCTTTTTACTGATTGAATTTCCTGTGCGTGTCCCAAATGAAATATATTTCTTTCTTTCTTTACTATCACGAAAAGCACTATTCTTACTTTCTTAACACGATCCACTTACAAATAACTGCAGTAGGTACAACAGTGGCGATGATGGGAGACTGCCTGGTGGTGCTGACTTTAGAGAACCAGTGTATAAACAGTCCATCCTTCGCCATGGAGTACAGCAACCGCGGCAAGGGAAACAGGGCACCGAACAAACTGGAATAAGAAGTTAAAATAAATTAAAAAAGGCCCCGACAGACGTTGTCCTGTCTTAACTATGAATATTAAAGTTATATTAACTTCAATATTCATAGTCGTTAGTTAGGTTTTATAAAATTTTATAATGTTACGCGTGACTTATTAATTTGTCCTTTCTTAACAACGTTCTCCTGACAATAACAAACACAACGAAAAAAGACTTAGCAAAATTGGTCCAGCCGTTCACGTGTGATGCCGTGACCAAGGAAAATAGAGATTAATTTTATTATTAGAAGAGTTAATATGGTCGTCAAGCTTTCGTACATTTTCTAATGTTACGCGTAACTTTCTCAATTTTTTCTTTCTCAAGAATTTACTCCTGACAATAAAAAGCAAAACAAAAAGGAATTAGCAAAATTGGTCCAGCCGTTCACTTGTGATGCCGTGACCAAGCAAAATAGGGATATATTTACAGGGTGTAACAGAAACCCTATTGCTGTCCTAAAGCACTAAAGATAACAGCTGGTCATAGAATCACCATACATCGTTTTAGCTCATAATAAAATACTCTAATTTATCATTAATACCGAATTTTCGGTTTCATATGTTTCATAAATGCAAATCATAACAAACGTGTCACCACACTACGTAGGTCAATAACTTTCCACGTTACTTGCCAATATCACGATAAATCTCTTTCGAGTGATGTGTTTATTTCAACTTGAAAATTCGGTTCCTGGTATGTGTTAAAAATTCTCCTATCTTCCGAACATGTAGAGATAGGATTAAAAAACCCTTCCAATATCGTTTGATATCATCCAAAGAAGCCGTGCCCTTGGTATGTATATACCTTTTCCGTTACACGTTGTATAGATGGTTAGTTTTAGCTTAATGGTATGTGGTCACCCATTCATGGCAAGTGTAGCTTAACCTGACTGATCGTCTTGTGCAGCTGCTATGACTTAGCCACAAGCCCCTTTTCACCTTACCTGGTGGAAATACCGAAGACGGCTCCAACGGTGACTACCCACCGCGCCCACTCCCAGCCTACTTGACTGAACGCCGTCGACACTGAGGCTATAGCTACCTGGAATTATAAAGAAACCTTATCATTATTATCAAGACAGCATTTTGTGATCCACAATTGGACATATTTCCAAAGTGAGGATTTTTGGAAAAGAAAAATGATTTAAAAAGTAACTCACCATCTCGTAGTAAGGGACCATCATGGTAACGACGATGCTCACGCCAGCGTACACGGAGAACACTATGCACAGACACGACAGGATCGCTATAGGTATCGTCTTTCTCGGCTCCTTGACCTGTAATGTAGGAAACACTGTTCTAAGAAAAGATGATGGTGTAATTAGCAAGCGAACCCTAAAATTTAAATTGAAAACTGAACTACTTAATGCATTGACCGCAACATGTGACAGTATTTAACAATAACCGAAAAAGCACGAGCTGTGTTAGCCCGTTAGCCGTCCGTCGGTCGTCGGCGCGGCGTGTGTGCCGGCAGAACGGCGCGGTGGCTTGCGCTGTAAGCATGGTATTCTTACCGCCCTTGTAAATTAGTTATAAGACTGTGTCTACTTAGATGTTTAATTAGATTTTTGTTACCAAATATTTATATCGAGCGCTAATCCTGCCGACAAACTGTCACGCAGTTTGGCAGGTTTATAAAATATGTAAAAGTTTTGGCCAACATAAATGATTTATTTATTTATTTTTTATAACTATTGGAATAGAGTTCCAATCATTTCATAACATTACCACACCCGAAGAAGATGCTCTGGATGGAAAAGGTTTCGAGTAAGCAATCGTTTGGCGGGTTAGTTATGAATTTTTGCTTCGTAGGTATTTGTATCTTATTTAGCCTCTCGAAACTGATAAGTGAAGTTTATTGGAAGTTAATCAACCTTCCAAAACTTTCCTTGAAAACATCCTTAGTAACAAGCCCACTCACTTCTTCTCCCGAGGCGTTGATGACATCAAAGCCGACGAAGCCATAGAAACAGATAGCAGCGCCCTTGAGCATTCCCCAGCCGCCGTACGGGAAGAAACCCCCGTTCCCATAGCCGGGGGGCACCTGTTCTGGGGGAATGCTCCAGTTGTCGGGGTTCACTGCAACAAAATGTTTCTTCAAAAATAGTACCCTAAATGACAATACAGTTGGTAAAATATGAAATAGCTTTTAACTTACTAATGGGTACAGAAGCTTTGTACTTTTGTTTGTCTGGTTTAATTAGACTTTTAATTCTAAATTCAGTTCGTAAATATGATTACCAGGAAGGTTATGATATGAGTAACGGTCACTGATTCAAGGCATCATGATCAGTACCTAACGTTTTCTTATTATTGTCTCCAGACACTAATAATTAATAAAAGTTATGAACTTAATTCTAACTTATACAGTAGTGCACGAAATAGGAGCTAACTTTGTGAGAGACTGGTGCCTGATGTAGGTTTATTTAAAAACCTGTATTACAGGTCACCAGGGCCCTCCCGCGGCTAGATGCCTAATGTATGGATACACGACATGATAATAAAACAGTATACGTAATTCACAATAGATTAGAGAAACAATATAAAATTTATTAACATAATATAAAAATAAAAAATACAAAAACGTTGTGGGGATACCAGAGGGTGTGTGAGTAACCGGAGCAAGTGTATAGATGAGATGTAAGAGTATTTGTGAGAATGTGAGAGGTTGCTTGAGTGAATGAGGAGCGAGTATGGTTGCAGAAGCGGGAGAGGGGATGAGTATGAAGATCTATCTGAGGGGGATTAGCAAGTTCTCAGTTCCCTGATAGTGTAGGGTTTTTAAATAGGCAATGACTGAAATTTTACATCTGTATTTATTTAGAGGATAGATATTAAGGATGCTATTCAACTTATTATACATGTAAGGTCCGAGAAAGAAGAAGAAATTACGGGTGTGTGCAGAGCTAGCAGGTTGTGTTTGGCGTTAATTAAGTTTTGATCATTTTCATCACTATTTATTTGTTAAAATTAAATAGTGCTTGATCCACAAACCCCTTAATTTACGGTAATAAAATACAATAGTTCCATAAGAAGTTACGTAAATTGCCAATGCAAACGCATTGCCTATTTCATAAATTGCACTAACCTTTAAAGGCGCCAGCGATGATAATGAAGATGATGACCACAACGTTGATTGCCGAGAACACATTGTTGACTGCGGAGGACTCGCGCACGCCGAACGACAACATAACTGCGAAAGATAAACATCATTGTCGGTCACATTCTGAATAAACAAATGACGACATTGACGGTTGCTGAAACAGTTCTGTAATTCGTCGAACACCTTTCTATAAAAAATTACACTCGTGCCATGGCCCGTAAGCCAATTGTAATAGCAGAATTAACTACGCTGCTATTTTAAGTAAAAGTTGAGCGTATTTGTCAATCCTTTCCAATAGTTTAATCTATCCAAGCAGTCTACTTCTCTTATTTCATGTTTAAAGTAAAGTACAAACCAGCTGTTAGTAGTTTACAAAATTTAAAGCCACAGTTATTTATTTGTTAAAAGCACGGTAAAACCATTACAGTCGAATTTCGTATCATTTACACGTACCTAAATAGCATAACACTGGTTTATACATTTTGGATTCACCAACAGAAAACATAAAGAAAAAAATTAGTGCTAGGGCTAAAACTAATGTGTTGAAATAGAGAAACAGGTTTAGGCAACAGATACTTACTTCCCATGAATAAAACGAAGAGAAAAGCGAAGAGGTCGAAGTAGGGGGAGATGCCGAAGTGTTCAGGGATGGGCATAGCCGCCTGGAACCATCGGGATATGCTGTGGCCCGCCATCACGTCGATGTACGAGCTCAGACCACGCGCCACGCTCGCTGACCCTGGAATTAAGAAAACAGTTTTTTTTTATCAAATCAAATGTATAGTAAGTAGCAGTCGGTTCATATTAAGCTGAGAATCAACACTTTTTGAACGTCAAAATTACAAAAGAAGGTCCGCCCTTCACCACGTTCTAGTGGTTTAGCTGGGAAGAAGTGACGCAACATACTCCCGAGCAGCACATCTGTCTGTAAGTCAGTACTTGGTTTAATACAATACATAAACTATTCAAAGTAATTAACATTGTAAAACAAAGAAACACAAACCTTTAAATTAAATTATTTATTTGCCACATGTCATCTACACACGCCCATAAAACGCAACGAATAATTACCTTTCTACTTGTACACCTCCGATGAAAGATATCTCCAAACTATCATCTCCATGCCTTTTACCAACTATGTTGGGTTTGCTTCCACTCTCATCGGATGAAGCTAAATACTAGTATTTAACATTGGGCAACTACCTAATAACCTCTCCTAATATTAAACGTTACTATAATACATAGTTCTTGAACAGTTGACTCGTAACGCAAGTGAGTGGGTGCCTGACAATGGCACCTACTGTGTTATGTGCCGTATTTGGTAGTGTAGTTCACACTCTCATCAATGCCGATAGTAAAGACCTGATAGTGCATCAGGTGTGTGTGTTACATAGGAGGTATGTTTGAGGAACTGATGTGCGCTTTACTTTTTCTCAGCATCTCTCTGTTCACAATTTTAAAGTCTCCGCTATTTTTGTGACACTGACACTGACTCGTGAATTCTTCGAAAAATACTCACTATCCAATTCAACTCACCAAATACAAACTCAAGTATGTTGTTCCACCCGACCATGAAGCCGACCAATTCTCCAACAGTGACGTAAGTGTAGATAAACGCTGACCCTGCAAGCGGAACTCTGGCTCCTAGCTCCGCATAACATAGTCCTGAAACAACACATGATTTGTTAACACAAAGCTAATATACGAAAGTTTAAAACCACCCGAAAACTGCCATAGATATTGAAGTTAACCCACCTAACGTTTGATTAAAAGACATTTTTAAAACACATTGTGGTAGTGAAATACAATGAATGATATATTTATCGGTTTCTATATATGCAACTCGGAAGAGCCTTTGTTCAGCAATAAGTAGACTGCTATAGTTAGAGGCGAATCTATCCTATTAGTACAATAAAATTGCTAGTTTAAGGAAATCAAATAAGAATGTTTAAAGACTGTAACATAAAATTGTTTTATCTTTCAAACAGGTGACCGACGGACGCCTCGTCCTGTTTGCAAGGCGATTACATTGAATCAAAACATTGTTTGCTATCAATATACCTAGCGGCTTCGATTCTAAATAAAATTCCTTGAATTTCATGACACATTGCTTGAATATCCTTATTTTGGAGGCTCACTGTATCTTAGCAATATGCATTATTTATACACATATGATTGGATATACATTTCATATCTGCATACTATGTATTCGATCTCTATTTACGATATTCAAACAATCGAATCGATAATAATAATTGTCTGATAACAGTAATTCCTAAGTTATGACGGAGCCGAAGTGATGTTTGTATAACAATATCTACAAAATTACTGCTTTGCGGAACAAATGTACCGACACAGCTCAGATTTATGAAACAATTAAATTAGGAAGAAAGTCTTCTAGTTCTATAATGGCAGAATATCCTTGTGTATAATTATCTTCCGCATGTTTCATTATTTATAGCGTTATCAATGCTGGGTGTGCCGGCACAAACAAAGCCATGTGAAGTGATTACAACACGTTCATTAAGATTACACAATTTATTCCATAATATTCGAGTAGTACTAGTTGCGAAGATATTCCATCAAAACTGTTCTCCATGGTTTTTCTTTTATTTTTTACCAAGTCACTATCTTTGTCGTTCGCCAGGCATAGGCGCCCTCTACCAAGTTGCATTTCAATCTCAACACCCAGGTCTCCGCCTAACGAGTCTTTGTCGTAAACCATTGACAACTGAAATCTTCAAGAAACGTCATTTATGATTTCTTTCTGCAACTGTTTGATCTATTGTCGTGGATATATAAGCCTATATATAGACACACGAGACTATAGAGAAAAGTGATTCAGTAAGATTCGGCAGAATTATTCTGAGGACCAGCGCTATTTGAACGTCGGAAGTTACAGAAGACAGTCCCTGAAACATCCATCATTCATCCCTTCTCAGGTGTATGTGATCTCCGAAGAAGCGGTGCAACAAAAACATAGGCAAAAATGAGGCCATAGGTAAAGCTAACTTTTACCTGCAAACAGCGAAGTGACGGCAGCAATGAGGAAGGACAGCAGGATGGACGGCCCAGCTGTCTTCAGCGCCACCGCCCCCACCAGCACGTACACGCCGATGCCCAGCGTGCTGCCCACGCCCAGCGACGTCAGGTCCCAGCAGTTTAGACATCTAGGAATTGTGCAGATTGATTTTTAAGGAAAAAATATACCTATTAAAAAGTGAGTGAGTGCATGCATCTTAACCACTGATACACTCTCACTCATACACATGCATGTTTGTACGCGTGCTGCCTGTTTAGAACTAATTTTATTTTTTTGAAACTACGTTTGTATGAAAAATTCAGATCATGTAAATCATAATTATTTAAGAGTAGCTTTTGCCAGCGGCTTCGCCTGCGCGGAACTTTCATCCCCTATTTAACTCCCTTAGGAGTTGAATTTAGAAAAATCCTTACTTATTCCTTGTCTACATTATAAAGAGAACCTCTGTGCAAAATTTCAGCTTTCTAGGTCCAAGGGTTTGAGCTGGGCGTTGATGAATCAGTCAGTCAGTCATGACTTTTCTTTTTAATTTATATAGATAGATAGATAAGAAAGAGTGACCACTACGAACACAGGTTTCTTTTTTTAACCGACTTCAAAAAGAAGGAGGTTATCAATTCGACATGTTTATATATTTTTTTTTTTTTTAATGTATTTTCGGGCATAACTCCGTCGTATATAGACGGATTTGCAAAATTCTTTTTTTGTTCGAAAGAGGTTTACTCCGAAATGGTCCCATTGAAATTTCATATAGATCTGATGATGCGTTTCGGAGACAGATAACGGAACTCTTCAAAAAATTACAGCAAATCAACCACGAATGTTGCTATCGCATAAATATGCATTGTTTTGACGCCAAGGATGATGAAATTTCGAATTGGTATGGGGTAGGTAACTAAAAAGTGAAAAATAAAAACTTTTTTCAAAAAAATTACAACCGACTTCCAAAAAAACAATACAAAGTGCAAAATAACTTTAATTTCGGAAGGCGGTGACAAATAATTAAAATACACATCCAAAGTCACCGACTTCCGAAATTAAAGTTATTTTGCACTTTGTAGTGTTTTTTTGGAAGTCGGTTGTTATTTTTTTGAAAAAAGTTTTTATTAATTAAACGAAGGCCCAATTCCATATTTCTACATTTCTATGTTTATTATTTGAAACGAAAACATCATTTTGAAGCCAGCTGGCACTTACCTATATGGTCTCATAAGTGTATATAGTACTATTGTAAAGACTGTACTTTTGCAAAGATGGACGGTTAATTGGACGAAATTTTAGGCGTAGGGGAATACCCCTACGTCTAAAGTCTGAGTATTTTACGTAGGGCACCAATAGGTGCCCTACGTAAAATACTCATATCGCATTCGCAGTCCTCAGTAAAAACACATTCTACCACATTCTAAATATTCTATACAATCGCTGAGTGGAATATTGCAACTTTATATAGAGTAATTGGCCACTTCCAAAAGGTATACCAACATTTCACAACCTGCTCACCTCTTAAGAGTCTCTGGTTCTGTCCGTTCAGGTTCAAATACTCGTTTCCTCCAAACGATCCTGCAGATGTTCCGCCACTTCCCCTCAGCCATTGATCAGGGTGTACCTCCTCTGCCACATCTGGACTCACGCCACACACCTGGAACAGAACCACGATCAGCTGAAGACCAAGGAACAGCAGATGCAGACATTTGAGCACATATGCAGACTTGCAAGGATAATTTTAACAAACGTATGACAGTTCACAAACAGCTGGTTGTCAAGTCTGATGGTACAGAAAGAGTTTAGAGAAAATAGGTTTCTATACTTTCAAGCTTTAGTGAAAGAAGGTTCTATTCTGCACGTATTTTATTCTACCTGGTAATTGTTTTGGCTATTGAGGAGTCGTGTTGCTTAGGTAATCTCAGTATAAATCAAAGTTGCTTTTCATGTCTTTAAGTGGGACAGTTCATCATCATCATCATCATCATCAGCCTATAATGTTCCCACTGCTGGGACACAGGCTTCCTCTCGGTGAGAGGGATTGGGCCGTAATCTACCACGCAGGCCCAGTGCGGGTTGGTAGATGTCTCATGTCTTCGAATTTATGGTTCTAGGACATGCCGGTTTCCTCACGATGTTTTCCTTCACCGTTTGGAGAGCAGTGGTGATGAAGTAATTTACACAAAGTAAAGCGCCTGTCTGGGTTCGAACTCACGACCTACAACTCGTAAGTCACGGCCGTGACCACTGGGCCACCACTGCTCCAGTGGGACAGTTAGATCTTCTAAACTACATAAAAGCTTTTGATGCAGATTACCTGTATAATACACTACTATTTAACTTAGATATAGCCATGATATAGCACAAAAATCTTGATGTTTTGTCATGTCGTCATTACAACGGTGCGAGGCAGGTGGAGGCGCTAGTCATAAATATAACATATCACTGCCATTCATCGGTGTTTCTTGGTTCAGTACCTACCGTTGTAGATGTAATCAGTCATCGTTCTGAAGAATTATAAAAAACTATAGAAAAATAATCCAGGCTAGTAGAGCTAAATGTCCTGTGGGCCCAGGTGTTACTTTTTCAATCTGCTTGGCTATTCTATAAAAATCTCACCGTGAAAGAATAGGTGAAGTGAGCTGTCGTTCTATCTGATGCTAGAAATTGACACTGTTGACAGCTCACTTCAAGCTCACAATAGCACTACAGTTATGTCTACCTATCACGAGGCATTTACTGGCTGTGTTTCCCAACTATCTCTGCCTACCCCGCTCTCGTACTACATCAACAATGTGTAAGGCAAACAGACAGCGTAACTGCGTAATCTTAGTTCTCATAATCTGCGCTCTTATCTCGCGGTTAACTTGCGCTAACCTTACGTTCCAGAGCGTTTCACAATTCTGATAGCCAGTTACTAGTTATCAGCAGTGAAAGAAAAACTCTAATCTCTTAACGGTAGGAAATAACAAATTTCAAAGAGATTATTTTTTATGTTCCTTATAGTACATTTTCACGTTCACCTCTGGGGATTTTAGACCTTCAATATACCTTCAATACTTAAGTATTTCCGGTGTAACCTGGACAATAAGCCGCACCAGAAACCTCATGGGCTAAACTATCATATAGCTCATGTGGCACTTACGTTCATCGGTTTTTCAGTTAAAAGGTATACCTAAATACTTCTCAAGAAATCTACGTCGGTTTTTCAAAACATTATTCAAATTCAGCTCGGCAAGACAATTATTTTTGCAAATGTTCAGAGTATACACTTTTGCTCAGTTATCAACAAAAATCTAAAAATCAAAAGCACGCGGTCAAAATGTATGGAACAAAAATTTCTTTTAACTGACGAAAAGTTTCTAAATCCATGAAAGCAAGTTGTGCGCCGATATGCGCCGATGTCCCTGCATCAAGTATCCCGCTGTCCCGTATATCTGAAAGAGCTATTAATACCTCTAGAGACTTTTTAGTTCAATAAATCTAATACAAGAGGATGCAGACATCAGGACATGGCCGAAACTACGAGTATCAGCCCTACGAAAAAACACAGTAATACAGTCAGTTTGTTTCAATAGGCGTGGGACAATGTTGAAGTGGGACACTTCACAAACGAACCCAGGAACCTTCTCGTTCAAAAACACGTTAACCTATTTACCTAACATTGAATATAGGATATGGTTAGGTATGGTAATACCTTGTTACACTCCAACGATGTCTATCTTTCTGGACTGTCATAATATAGTAGCATACTCATGAGAATCGATGCAGCCGTATCAGAGTTACAATCAGAAGCAGACATACAAGAATGTTGCATTATATAACATTGACGTTATGTGCTATTATGTAGTGTCGTGCTATCAGGCTATATAATTGCGGAACGGCGTTATGTACTTAACACTATGATACTCTAATTATAGTGGAATGATTCATCGTTGTTAGTTTTTCCAAATGGGTAGGTATTCAGATAGTGGTTTTAGACCCAATAGACAAAGGGTCTATAATCTTCTCGTTATTGTAACAACCTTTCTGGTTGCAGAAAGCGTGGTTGGTCTCTTTGATAATTATGTTTTCACTGCTTTTAACTGCAGATAATTTGACAGATACCTACGTAGTTTTGTGTAATACGGAAATTGCAATGCAGATGGCTTCTTTTATTACATTATAGAACGCTTAAACGATAGGAATAGTTGGTCGCTGTGATTAAATCAAAAAAATGTTTGTGTACATTCACCAGAATTTGGGGCGGGCGTTTTGGAGCACTGTCTTATATAATTTTGACGTTCAAAAAGTGCTGACACCAGCCTAGTTTGAATAAATGTATTTTGATTTTATTGGAACTCTTATTCATCTTCATATAACTATGAAGATGAATAAGAGTTTAGTCAAGCTAGTTTAGGTTAGTCCAATGTTTAGCAACTTTTGGTAACCCAAAAGTTGCTAAACATTGAATACTGAAACTATGTCTCAATACCCCTCCGTGCCTCGGAAAGTACGGTAAGCCCGGTCCCGGCTGTCCATACGTAGATCTTTGACATACGTTACGGGTCGTCAGAAGCCCGAAATTCTGTAAACCTATGAGGTATATGTTTTACCCAGATTGATTATGTTTTTTCGTGAACCGTATCTGCTGCTGGCAACCATACCTCCAT
The DNA here is from genome assembly GCA_949987655.1 of Polymixis flavicincta. Taxonomy (NCBI): domain Eukaryota; kingdom Metazoa; phylum Arthropoda; class Insecta; order Lepidoptera; family Noctuidae; genus Polymixis; species Polymixis flavicincta. The sequence continues at coordinate 2,730,206 of OX465183.1, read as the reverse complement.
GTTGCCAGTAACACACCAACACGTTATTGCAACACTATTGGGCAACTTTTATTTCCCATTACCTCTTTGGCGTACCTGCATCGATGCCGGATTTTGTTCAAAACCATTTATATCTTTATCAGAGATATTATCGTTACATACATAACATTAAAGTAATTATAATTAATTCAGTGAGTGTCAAATCCTCGAACAAACAAATAGCTAGACGAACTCGATTACGGGCGCCTAACGGAAGGTTATATATATTGTTCACGTGTTTGCACGTATATCTGGTGCACGTTTTTACTAAAGTACTTGACATAACGTTGAATGGAGTGTGCCAATTTTTTTTTCTCAGGTTGTGTCAATTGCAATAACTCGTTGTAAAAGAGAATTGTTTTCTAAATGTCAACAAACATGTTTATGTATTGTCTAGTTACGGGATCTATTGATATCTAAACAAATCTTTAGGCGAATGTTGGTAAACTGAAGGCACATTTCTTTGATTTTGTACATTTAACTAACCAAACTTAAATGCATAAATCAACGATTCGTGAACCCCAAAAAGCGGTCTGCAAACATCAAAATATTCTTGCATGCGGAAATCTATACACGCGTTGCAAGTGAAACATAAGTAAGTATCTACAATAGACCCGACCCATGAAACTTTGATCCTATCAAAAATAATGAACAAGCAAGAAAATATTTCACCCCGTTCACCCCATCTCACTTTTCACCCCCACCCCAACTCACCCCAAATATCCGTCACACATTTTCTCAACAGAAGAATGTTAACGTGACACTGCGCCCACGCACACCGCGTAACTAAACAACAGATAACAATAAGGTCCCCGTGATAAGATAAAAAAATAATCGGAAGATCTTTTTAACTTGTTTCACCGAGATACTTGACTGTAGCAAGAATATTGTTTATCTTAGACGTCATATAAAGTGTATACAGATATAAGGAGAGTATACGTTTTCGTCTAGACTTAAGTTATATGATGATCATCATCATCAGCCTATAATGGACGGAATGGGCCGTAATCCACCACGCGGGCCCAGTGCGGGTTGGTAGATGTCACATGTCTTCGATTTTTTTGTTCTAGGACATGCCGGTTTCCTCACGTTTTCCTTCACCGTTTTGAGAGCAGTGGTGATGAAATAATTTACACAAAGTAAAGCGCCTGTCTGGGTTCGAACCTACGACCTACAACTCGTAAGTTGCGGCCGTTACCACCTGACCACCACTGCCTACCACAACCTAACACAGTTATATGATATAATAGGTCTTTACCTATGAAATTGCCGTTTTGTATGAAAAAATTTAAACGAATTTTTTTCATGAATTTTTTATTTGTATTAATCGAAGTAATCACCCATGCAATCAATGCATCTTTGCCATCGCAGTGGCAGTTTATTGATGCCCTTCTTAAAGAAATCAGCTGGACGGGAGGCAACAAATTCTTCAAAGGCATTTTGTACTGCCTCTCGGGTATTAAATTTTTTTCCCGCCAAGAAGTTATCCAAATTCTGGAAAAAGTAGTAGTCTGTAGGCGCAAGGTCTGGTGAGTAGGGCGGATGACGGAGAGCTTCCAACCCCAGTTCTTGCAACTTGGAGACCGTCTGCTGTGCAGTATGAGGTCGCGCGTTGTCGTGCAGGAGCAGCGGAGACGAGCGATTGACCAATGCTGGTTGGAGATGCGCCAGCTTCTCCATCATTATGTTCAGTTCTTCACAGTACACATCTGCAGTAATGCTCACCCCGTTTGGTAAGAAGCTGTGATGAATCACACCGGCGCTAGACCACCAAACAGTGACCATCACTTTTCTAGGGGTAAGTTTTCGTTTAGGGCATTGTTTAGGTGCTGAACCAGGATCCAACCAACTTGCTGAGCGCTTACGGTTATCAAACAGAATCCATTTTTCATCGCAGGTAACAATGCGGTTCAAAATTCCTTCATTTGTGTGTCTGTTGAGCAGTGCAAGGCACGTCTCGACGCGTACTTCGCGCTGGCGATCATTGAGTTCGTGGGGCACCCATTTGTCAAGCTTTTTTACCTTGCCAATTTGACGCAAATGGACCAATATTGTTTTGACGCTAACGTCGAAAGCTGCTGCTAATTCAGCCGTAGATTGTGTATCATCAGCTTCCACAATCGCCTTTAATTCGTCATTGTCGACCAAAGTCTTCGGACGACCGCGAGGTTCATTTTTCAGGTCGAAATTTCCAGAACGGAAGCGAGCAAACCAATAACAGGTGGTGCGTTGGTTTGTAGTGTTAGCTCCGTAAACGTCGTTGATGTTGCGTGCCGCTTGTGCCGCGTTGCTGCCACGACGGTACTCATATTCCATAATTACTCGAATTTTTAACGTATCCATGATGACGAAAAAGATTGAAATGCGATGAAAATGTAACACTAATCAATAAAGAAACGACTACTTTTAGAAAAAAAAATCCATGTTTTTAAAATAAAATTAATTTGAAATTAGAATTCTTAGCCAAACAAAAATTATTTTGATTTGAAATGGCCAGTACTGCAGAACGGCAATTTCATAGGTAAAGACCTAATATTATGATAATCGCTGTGCTTCTCCTATCGTGTCAGTATGAGCTACTAAATCAAAAGTCATGTGTTCAAATGGGGCAGAGAGTCAGCTCTTTTTCATCAGCATCTACCTAGCTTTTGCCTATGTTGAGGTCAGTTCCCAATCAAACCGGATGCAGCTGAATACCAGTATTTTAAATAGAGTGAATGCCTATCTGACCTCCACAACCCTGTTACTGGGTAAAACGATACCCCTTGGTAAGACTAGTTGTTAGGATTTAGTCAGCCTTTTTTGAAAGCGAAAAACCCGCGCTTCACCACTTCCTATTGCTTGTATGAAAAAGCGGGGCAGCTGGCAATAAGAAGTGGGGCAACAAACTGCCCAGCACAAAGTCAACGGTTGCTAGTATGGCTGACTACCCAGGAAACGGTGGACGATCATTTACTATTAATAAGTGTTTTATTGTCACTTGAAGATACTCTTTTGTTGCACCCTCGTAATCGTTGTTGAAAAGAGATAGTAAAAAATCGTAATCTCATGCGTGAAGTCACAAGTGGGATCGATTCGATTATCTTTATATTTTTTCTTAAAAACTCCTTTTTAGTAAGTACCTACATTTTCTTTATAAAAGGATTCCCCAATCCCCGTGCTAAACTGTCGTTTCCTACTGTTTTAAAGGCGTTTGCGGTTTGGCGACCTCATCATCATCATCATTTCAGCCGGGAGACGTCCACTGCTGGACATAGGCCTCCCCCAATTTGGGGGGCTTGCCATAATCGCCACGCTTGGCAGGCGGGTTGGCGATCGCAGTATGGTGGTAAAATGCATAGAGAACGCTGCAGCCCATTCTCTAGTAAGTCCCTTAGTCGCCTCCTACGACACCCACGGGAAGAGATGGGATGATGCTATTCTTTTTTAACCGACTTCAAAAAGAAGGAGGTTATCAATTCGACATGTTTATATTTTTTTTTATGTATGTTCGGGCATAACTCCGTCGTATATGGACGGATTTGCAAAATTATTTTTTTGTTCGAAAGGGGTTTGTTCCGGAATGGTCCCATATAAATTTCATATAGATGTGATGATGCGTTTTGGAGACAGACAACGGAACTCTTCAAAACTTTACAGCAAATCAACCGCGATTGCTGCTTTCGCATAAATATGCATTGTTTTGACCCTGAGGATGATGAAATTTCGAATTGGTGTGGCGTAAGTAACTAAAAAGTGAAAAATAAAAACTTTTTAAAAAAAAATATCAACCGACTTCCAAAAAAACACTACAAAGTGCAAAATAACTTTAATTTCGGAAGGCGGTGACAAAGAATAAAATACCTACACGTCCAAAGTCACCGACTTTGGACGTGTAGGTATTAGTGTAGGTAGTATAGGACGAAGATAAAAACTTTTCCTGTATAGTGAATATATTTTCCACCCTGTGGTGCAATATTTAGATTAAAAAAGAAGGTCAAGGAAGGAAACTTGATCTCAGAAGAGTTTCCTTCCTCGACTTTATTTTCTTTATTACTTGGATTTTCTACAAAATATTCGAATACTGGTTTTTATTTATATTTTTGAGATAAATGCTTTGTTTACTCAGCTTTACCTACTTTGATACTTCTTTTTTATATTCTTATGACTGGCCACATAGTAAGGCATCGCAAACACATTCACAAGCATCATTTATAGTAACCCTTTTGATACTAATTTTTGATAGTAATTGTGATATTTTTCTCTAATTATTTTTTTTTTTTTTTTTATTTTTTGTTCGCTCTTGTTTCTTGCTTTGTGTTTTTTGTGGATACTGTTTTTTGATTTTTTTGTACTTTTTTACTTTTACTTTATGTTCATCTTTGAATGTTGTGCACGTCTGTAATTGATGTTGACACTAGTCTGTATCTCTTTTTTGTTGTCTGTCAATGTTTGTGTTTATATTGTTGATGTGCCATGATAAATAAATAAAATAAAAACCCTAAACGCGTACCTCTGTAAACCTATGTAGGTATAACATCTAAGTAATCGAATTCCACAAAACGATTGAACTACATTGCGTTACATGACTAAACACTAGCTTACACTTTTACAAAACATTAGGTAATTACCTTAAAAAGAACTTCCAAAGAAAAAAATACCACAAAAATTCACTGAGCCACAAAGTTTGACACTTTTAGTACCACTTCAGAACTGTCACTAAGTCATTTCTGGTACTTTTTGAACTGAAAAGTCGGCGTTTGCTCCGAAAGGTGTAGCCACACTGATGCTGTTATCTGATAGCGCCGACGATTAGTTACCAGCTATTATCTTTGTTTTAGTATGTACACTCTGGTAAATTGGCGAAACATTTAGTTTATCGTTCGTTATACCTGCTTGATTAGGTTTTTAGTTGCCCTTTGGTGATAAATGCCTAATTATCAATGATTTGTATTTAATTACAATGAAATTACTATCTATCTATGACATCTATGTGAATAATTTTGTACATTTGTGTCATATAAAGGTTGATGTTTAGGAGAATCATCTAGACTGTATAATAGTGAAAAAAAAAAGGCTATCTTACGACGGCGGAGATGTTAGAGAGCAGATGTTGAAATATATTTGTAGATATGTAAAGATAACATAGTTTGAAAAGTAAAATAATGTTCAATAGATAAATAAGGATGACTACCTTAGAACAACGTTAAGAATATCAATTTCATGTAAATATTTCACTTTGGTATCACTCACTCATTATGGGATCGGTAACACTGCACTGGAATTTCTTACTTCATACTAATCCGTAATAGCCATTGATCCCAGCAGTCATTCTTGAAACCTTGACTGTCGTAACGGGTCGTCAGAAGCCCGGAACACGGAAAACCAGTCTTACTATTACTATTTAGAGATTTGACCTGTGAGTTTCTTTCCTCAATAGACCCTGCATGGTCCCCATATGGCGTGACCTCTTAGTTCGTTTCGATCTTTCTTCTCAGAGTTAGTCGGATAGGAAACATCGGACTCATCTAGTTTTAAAACATATTTTGTTTCTGACGTGTATGTTCTTTTTTAACCAAATTATTAAAAAAACATAATAGTAGATATAATTTATTGAAAAATAAATTCTGATGTCTTTTCTCAAGTTTATTTCGTAGTTTTTTTTTTTAAATTCAATTTGTAGTAGGTATGTTTTGTTATTCTAGAGGTTAAATTACAGTTTTATCTTTCGAAAGTGATTTTCTTTGAGTTTATTGATTGTTCATACGACAGCCATTATTTTTTCGCGAACACATACCCAACATTCAGGCTCTATTTAAAATGACTTACCTATTGTGCCTTTTTATCTGCCTTGCTGTGACGGTATTGGTGATCTAATTTTCACATGTTTTTATACAATCACGCTCCTAAATACAATAATGATAGCATTATTAGAGACCACGTCACGTTTTCTTTGTATCACCAGTCGCCAGGATATGCTGACGTTACTGATAACGATCGCTGATAATCTTGTAGATTTGTTATCTACATGCAGTTAAAGGTAAGCTAATTAGCATTTTTTAAACACTGCAATAACTGATAAAAATTGTTTTTTGTAGTTTTGGTGAGAGCCGATAGATGGCGTTAGTGTAGTTAGAATTGTGAATGCGACTTCTGTTTATTTCTCTTTTTATTCAGATTCTACTATCCTAACGAATACGTAACTACTTAATTTGTTTATGTACTATAAAAAGCAGTACCTAGATGTTTTTTAATCCATCCATCTTTCGCTAATATTTTGGGTTAGTCGTTGGTTTTCTACATTTCAGACCTTTCAGAAAATTACTAATAACTTCGTTCGTCTAAAACTTTCAAATATTGATTACCGTCATAAGTAAGGTACGGTTCATATTAAATCATCATCATTACCATTTCCGCCAAAAAACGTCTAATGCTGGACATAGGCGTCCCCCAGCTCCGCCACTTGGACCGGTTTGTGCTTCCCACATCCAGCGGATGCCTGCGGCTTCACAAGATCATCGGTCTACCTTGTCCACCATCCAACTCTACGTCTTCCGTTCTTCACAGTAAATAGAGTGGAATGGAAGTTGTGCTGTGAAGCGCCTGATGAAATCCTAACACTAAGGATCTTGTCGCAAACTTCACATTTGTTTTTACTGTGGCGTTTAATTTTTACAATCATTTAGGACTCTGCGTTAGATTCCTCAAGTGTTCATAGGTTTATCAGAGGTTGTGAAAACAGAAGAATAGGTAATTAATATCATCGTATGAGTGATGTGTTAAGCCCGCTAAGTGCTCATCGAGTTTTTGGCGATTAGGTTACTTCAACAACTGTACCAAAGGAACCTGCTGCTAATCAGGCAATTTAGTAACTAGATAATCAGTTAAGATACCAGAATCCCTTCATTTTTTTTTTACTAATATATTTTTGTTCTTAAAAGCATACATTTATTTAAACGTTGACGAAGCAAATGTTTTCTTTCTTCATAAAATGAAAGCAGCAGGCTTAGCATGACGCATTCTATTTCTACGAAGAATAGACAGTGTTTTTCAATACAAAGTGACATTTCGTTGCTCCATTTTTGACATCACATCGTAGATATCCTTCCACAATCTGTAATTTTGTCTTTCGTTTCTAACGATCTTTATCTAGGTCCTTATAAATGTAGACTATTTCAGAAGAATATTTCAAAATTACACTGACAACAAACTTTCTACTCGACGGCCAAAAAGTATATACGATTATCTACAAAATCATGATTCGTTTAGAACGCATAACTGTGATAATTAATAGAAAAACATAGCTATCTTATTCTATTGTACATCATTTAGTTAATAGTAATATCTATTCTTCCGTCGACAAATCGGCGATCGTGCTAAGCCTGCAGATGTTATTACTTACATACATATATAGGTTTGACTACCCGGTGGTTTCGTGGTGTCAAGCACGACTGATCAGCGTGCGGTCCCGGGTTCCATTCACGGGTCAACCAAAGTGATATTGGATTTTCCGTTAGGAATTTCCTGGTAACACCCCGGATTTTGAAAGTTGGCAGTGTGATACCCCCGTGCCTCGGAAAGCACGTTAAGCCGTTGGCCCTGCGAGTGATCTCTCCCCGGTCATGGTGGTCCCATCGGACTATGCGAGTAAGGGAAGAGAGAGGGCACCTGTGTCTGCGCACACATTTGTGCTCTACAATAACTCTCGCGCCGAAGGTTGGTCTATGTTGAGGTTGTTCGCCATGGCCGAAATTCGATCTCGACAAATATTTTTAAAATTTATTTATCTCGCATTTAGAACGCAATCTTTGAGTTATAAAACCTCCAGGAAGGTAAATAGAAAAGCAATAATCAAATTAATAGCCCGCTTGCACTTACAAAGTTACTTATCTAAGTTTCAAATCAGTTAAGTTAGTTACAATTTAACTGCTGTCTTACATAGATTGCAACAGTTTTAATTGATCAAATCTTGGCTAGATCAATACTGGTTTAATTAAAATGCAGGCATGATTGACGAGAGCAGGAAATACCTCAACTACGTACCAATGCCAATGATTTATTAGTACTGCGGGCTAGTTATCATGGTCGCAATGATCACTATTCAATATTATGAGGCACTTAGCACTAGGTTGAGGGGCTTGTGGCTAAGTGAAAAATAACACATGGATCTATCGACCAGTATAAGCTACGCATGCCACCGTTTAGTTGCCACCCATCGGTGGATGGATGACGATCATTACATAGGTACAGAGGCCAGCACACCAAGCTACCCCAATCTGTCAAATTTCTTTGACAGTTTTTCAACTTTATGACAACGGAATAAGGTTTATGTTCAATTGGGAAAATTTTACAGTTTGGGATAGCTTGACCTGCTGGCGACTGTACCAAGACCTATCCGTGTTTCAGAAAGCACATTAAGCCGTTGGTCCCCGCTGTCATATGTAGATCTTTGACAGTCGTTACACAAGTCTGACAACCAAGGGGTATCAAGCAAGCGCTCAAATAAACACTGGTATTCAGCTGCACCTGGTTAGACTGGAAGCCGACCTCGACATAGTTGGGAAAAGGCTAGGCAGCTGTTGACTTAGCAATAGATTCTACCATTCACATACCACATTAAGGTGGCGTAGTATGGCAGAAAAAATCAAGTTTCACCCGCGCCTCGTTGCCTGCCCCTCTCTTCATACACGACGAAAACAAAACACAATCCCTTCCCGCCAGCAGAAACTTTTGAATTAAAACAAATTTCACCCCCGCTACCCTTACTTACCCCTCTTATGAAACTGGACGAAAACAAAACACAATCCCTTCGCCCCGTGTTCCCCGGTCTGATATTTTATCCTTCTGTCGTATTGATATGCAAAATAATCAGATGATCAATGAAAGTATTGACCGCTGTGTACAGTGTTGTTTTTGTCGGTCATTATTGCATCTATAAGTTATTTGAGATCAAACGGATCTCAAATAACTTATAGATGCACTACAAATATATTTAGTACTTAACGATTTTTTTACATCATCCTATTTTTTTCAATCGTGTGCAGTTCCCCCCTCTCGGAGGTGGGCGCTAATGGCTGCAACATAGTTTTTTAAACTATCGTAGCTAAAAATTTTGTAAACCAGTTTTTAGTTCCAACAAATATTTGATTTGATTTGAGTCGACAGAGACAGAACGACATTCGACGGATTGTTTTAATTATTTCGTGAAGAGCAACTCTAAAAGAAAAAATAGTTCAAAGAAATTCTTCCTTCGAAATAATCATCTGTTTCGTTTGCATATACTATGCACTAATCTCGAATTCAGAATCTTAGCTTACTACCATGTTTTGGAAATATAAACTCAGAAACGACGTGTCAATTTTGAAATTCAAGTACGTAACCAATTTTATTTAGGACCTTATAACTTAACAAGTTGAAAAAAAATATTGATTGTTGATTTTACACACATTTGTCATTTGACATGTATGTCTAAGCAAACCATTCCTTTTTATAGTGCAAGTACATAATCTTTGCTTTATTGCTACAAGGATCTTTTGGCGTATAATTGACATTGTCTGGGGGGCGTTGTTGGTAAACATTTGTGAAATTGTCACATAAATTGTATTGGAAAAACAAGATGGAGGCATTAGTTCCAATTTTAGCCGCGCGCCGTAAGATTTCTGTAGCGTTCAAGAATGAACCTGCCCAACAAAAACATAGCAAATAATGCAAAGCAAATAAATAGTTGTCAATGATGATTTGGTACAAGGCTAAAACAGAATTGTCAGCTTAGCCAATAAAAGAATTGGTATGCAAAAAGGTGCCAAGTTATATGGAGCTTAAAGAAAGTCAAAAGTTTGATAGTTCCTTGTTTTAATTTATAAAATTTTGTGTACAGAGGCCAGCACATCAAGCTACCCCAATCTGTCAAATTTCTTTGATAGATTTTCAACTTTATTCCTTACGCACAAGGTTCATGTTCAATTGGGAAAATTTGACAGTTAGGGATAGCTTGACCTGCTGGCGACTGTACATTAACAGTACGAAAACGAACTTAATGCCTGAGGCGTTCCCTGCCAATAACTTTTTTGCTGACAAAGCCGAAAATGCTAAAAGATGTGACTCGTAACTCGCGCCCTTCCGTAGCTGTCTATAATAATGTGCTTCACCGAACTTCACACTCCGTACCCTTGGATAGTTGAGTCCGCGAGTAAACAAATTTGGATCCCTACTTAATAACTATAAGATCTCAAATTGGCTAGTAGCCTATGTTGTAAATTATTGCCACAAGGAAATTGACCGAAATGCTGAGCAAAAGGGCTCGTTGCTTTATAGTAGGTACTTACTACTTCCACGTAGGTTTACCAGTCAAAAATCTGTCAAATCAAATGTATGTCATCTTGAATAAAAATATCAACAACACAATTTGTGATCAATAATATTTGTAGTTTACCCTCGGCAATTATTCAGTTTTTCCATTCTTAACGTTTTTATTAATAATCGTTTCGTAAGTGGTTTTATTCATTTTTTTATCTACTATATAAAAATAAATCGGGTTTTCCTTCCTGACGCTATAACTCCAGAACGCACGAACCGATTTCCACGGTTTTGCATTCGTTGGAAAGGTCTCGGGCTCCGTGAGGTTTATAGCGTAGGTAGGGTAGGTAGGGTAGGTAGGGTAGGCAGGGTAGGCAGGGTAGGCAGGGTAGGCAGGGTAGGCAGGGTAGGCAGGGTAGGCAGGGTAGGCAGGGTAGGCAGGGTAGGCAGGGTAGGCAGGGTAGGCAGGGTAGGCAGGGTAGGCAGGGTAGGCAGGGTAGGCAGGGTAGGCAGGGTAGGCAGGGTAGGCAGGGTAGGCAGGGTAGGCAGGGTAGGCAGGGTAGGCAGGGTAGGCAGGGTAGGCAGGGTAGGCAGGGTAGGCAGGGTAGGCAGGGTAGGCAGGGTAGGCAGGGTAGGCAGGGTAGGCAGGGTAGGCAGGGTAGGCAGGGTAGGCAGGGTAGGCAGGGTAGGCAGGGTAGGCAGGGTAGGCAGGGTAGGCAGGGTAGGCAGGGTAGGCAGGGTAGGCAGGGTAGGCAGGGTAGGCAGGGTAGGCAGGGTAGGTAGGGTAGGGATTCTGTATGAATGACTATTGGACGGACAGGACAACGTCTGTCAGGTCAGCTATATTTCACAGTGTATTTTCTACAATGTGATAACGGCAACTGATTTGTGAAACAAATATATGCTTCAAGTTCCTGTAACATGCGACGGAAGATGACTTTTTCCTCGAACTAAGAGCGTCGTAAGTGCAAATAGCTTGTAGTCGTAATAAATTAAAAAATAAAACGAATTTCAAAAAACGCCTCCACAAATTTTTTCACCTTGTGATGATACAAGTAATCATCAAATTTTTATCCCATTAGTCATTAGCATATTATGAACAAATTGAAACTACGAGAAAATGAGAAGTAACTTCGTGATGATTTTTTATCGAGAAAATTTTAATGTCTGTTCCACAAAAAATTTGAAAATATCATGTAATTACTCGTAATATTTTTATTTTATACCTAAGTCTTATAAATTTCATGAAAAATCAAATTTAAGATAGGCAAATTTGGTTTATCGCCCTCTTAAGTACCGTTCAATCAGTACCCGAATTTACTTTTTGACACCCTGTATAAAGATAGTTGGGTCGTCATGTTTATCGTTTGGAGCTGCTGTCATTAGGATAAAGAGGAAATCCGTACAATTATTTCCTTGCATAAGCTATGTTTACTTTCGGTGCCGAAACGTGGACACTGACAGTTGGGCTGGTCCACAAATACAAGATCGCTCAGCGCGCTATGGAGCGGGCTATGCTCGGAGTTTCTTTGAAGGATAAAATCAGGAATGAAACTATCCGGAAAAGAACCGGATTCACCGACATAGCTTGTAAAATGAGCAAACTGAAGTGGTAGTGAGCTGGCCATGTTTTTCGTAAGACCGATGAACGATGGAGCAGACGAGCCCTGGAGTGAGAGGAGACCGCGTATCGGCAAGCGTAGTTTCGGACGACCCCCAGCTTGATGGACCGACGATCTGGGACAGCCTGGATGCGGAAGGCGGAAGATAGAGTGTTGTGACGCAGCCTGGGAGAGGCCTATGTCCAGTAGTCGACTGCGATAGGCTGAGTTGATTGATAAGCTATTATGATTGATAGTACCATCACGCCTGTATGCCCTGAAGATTAAGTAGAGGTGTTGATCAGACCTACACCCACATTTGCTAGTTATATTTAGGTCCCATATGCATGTGGGTGCGAACCTATTCCCATCAACCGGGCACAAATCCAAGCTCAGGGCTGCTCTAAATAAATTCCAGATGGATTAACTCAATACCTCTCAGCCCGAACAGGGAATAAAATACAGGACCTCATGTTTAGAAGTAGCGATTATGTCGACTAGACCAACGAGGCAGACAGTTAAAAGTATCGCTTAACTATGAAGTACCTATGTTATGTAGAAAAATAAGTAGGTACCATCAACTGTGGGACATATACTTTCCACGAGCCACCCCATGAGAACTGTAAATGAATATCTCTCGATTACTAAAAGCCTGTTCCAAATGATAGATTTTTCTACTTTTGTATCACTTTAGTAGTCTTTTTATTAAATGGCGGCAACAGTTTTTAGTAATCGAAACATATTTATGTACCTACAGTATCTAATCATGGGTAAAGTTGCTTATGGAAAGTACAGATGCCATAGTTGACCTTACACTTATACCTATTACTGGCATAATAAAATACCGTTAGGTGCCAACCGTTAAGGTTCCATCCTTTATAATTAAAATACATAATTATGTATTTCTATTTGTTTTATTAATTTTCGTTCTTTCCAACCTTGAGAGGGTTTGGCCAAATTATTTGCCTACTTTTCTCTTCATTGGTATATGCTAAACAAGTTTCATTATTTCGAACTATCTTTACCCATAGATACATATTATAAAATTAATGTCGCTTTTCGTGTCTGTCTGTGTTATCCGGTTGTTCTCCTAAACACCGCAACAACTTTTAATGCGGGTTTCACCTTCATGAGGGAATTATTTTAGAACTTTTATGTATTCATAATAAACTAACATTTACATATATATTTTATATTATAGACATCTCGATGTTATGTCAAGTTGTCAAAAGCATGCGAAGCAGGGGCGGGTCGCTAGTATTATTAAGCGAGTGGAAAATAAAAAGAAATCCCGTTGCATGACATCATGGCAATATTGTCGCGCGCAAACTTTGCTTTCACCTGATATTTGGAAAGCAAGTAAATAAATAAGTTTTATTAAAAGTAGGTATATAATTTTGGACTCTAATATACACTAGAAAAAAGGACAAACTACGTGCGCCCTTTCACCGACTTCATAAGGTTCATCACTCATTGGTTGTGCTTGTTACTCGTATAACCTCTTCTTTGCTAGATTTGCCTTTTGATGCGTTTAAAGCTCAAGTAAAATCAGGCTCACTATTCCACCAACAACTATAATTACAAGAATGCTGGTCGCTGTGATAAACTCAAGACAATGTTTATGTTCTTTCTCCAGAATTAGCGTATCTAGTGACAGGTTATATGGGTTCATATAATTATTTATATTGCTTTTTTAATGACTCTCAGTTTTTTTTAAATTTATTATTATAGATTATAATAAATAAAAAAATACTGAGAGTCGAATACTGAGAATAGATTATGTCATTAGTTATTGACATGATCTACTCATAGCATTTTTTATGATGAGTTGTATTGCTTTGTGTTGGTAGCGACCTTGACAATTGATCATTCTATTCTTGCCTGAGCAACAAGCAGCAAGTTCGTCATGCTCCCGTAGATGTCACTGCTTGTCGGGGTTTGGCAACCTACTTTCCTCAAATATGACAAGGGGTATTTTTTTTTTGTGTGGGAAATCATAAAATAACTTCTCCCGCTCTGGGTGGAGCAGGAGGGCGTGTCAGACTTTTACTGACTAAAACCCACCCGTGTTCCCTCAGTAGCCCGTATGCCAGAGGCTGCGGTATCTCTTTCGAACAAACCCGCACCCCTGGCAAATGACGAGGGGGGTAATGGCTGATCTTTGCGTTATGCTCGTGAACAGGTGCTGCTTGTGGTGACTGGTCGTCTTGCTCACCAGAATTTTATTATTGCTACCTGTTTATTTATTTTACGTCGATGGTCCTAGGTTATCAGTTGTGGCCTAGAGTTGTACCTAACTCGAGTCGTAACAGCTATGTGAACATAATCCATCAATGCACATGTAAGCTATCGCGTCCTCTTTTAAGGAGGCTTTTATTTTGATATTATGATTTATTTCGATTTTTTATGTTATTCTTTGTGATTGAGTTAAGTTTTTATTTTATTTGTTGGTATAATGGCATGGCTAGTTGACATATTACTAATTATTTAATTAATGTTCTGTGTCTCGTAATGTTCAAAAAATCAAAATCAAAATATTTTTATTTCATATAAACCTGCATGGGCACTTATGAAACGTCAGAAGCTAGGTGCACGGTTCCAAAATGTTGTTTCCTATGGAGAAGAGCCGGCAAGAAACTCCACGGTTACTCTTTTAAAAATGATTGGCTTTACCAATGTTTTCAAATTACAAAGATAAAATGTATGGGAGGACAGTGCAGGCCTGTCAATAAGTACCTACACTTACTTAGAAAATCTAGAATAGAAAATCCCCCCATTGCAATTTTGAATCTAAAGTAATTCCCAAAAATACAGTTTCCGAAATAGCATCTAGTTTCTTGCCATCAAGTTACTACTTTACCTATGTATGTATAGAATCAAGTCTATCCGACTAAACAGACAGCAGTGCTGCTGGAGAGTTTGTTGCGCCACTTTTTCTTCCCAGCTAAAGCACTAGGAAGTGGTGAAGGTAGAACGTTTTGGGGGGACTGTCTTATGTATTTTGACGTTCGAAAAGTGTTGCTTCTCAGCCTAATTTGAAAAAAAAATACTATTGATTTTGATTCAAACTCAAAATCGAAGCATTTATTTCAATTAAACCATTTACAGGCACTTTGAATTGTCAATAAATCGAATAGTTGGATAGTTGAAGCTAGGTGCCCATTCCAAAACGTAGATCTCTATGGAGAAGAACGGGCAAGAAACTCCAAGAACACTCTTTTAAATCATGTTAGCTATTACAAAATCTTGGGAACATTTTCTTGTTGCTTCTATACGTGAGAACAATGTAAAAAAATGATTATAATATAAATATAAGATTAAAAAGCCATGGCAGTTAGGAGACGACCAGTCTTAACCGACGGCGCCCGTTCACGAACTTGACGCGTGGATCAGCACCATCCAACTCAACCATTTTCTAGGGAACCGAATGATCCAACACACGCGCCACCATCAGTGAGACATTTAGGTGAGCATGCTCTCAACTATCACGCTTTTTTATTTGCGATTATGTACTATGCACAGAAAGTTTGGAAATATTGATCCAGGAAGAACTATGTCACGTATAAGTTATGCCATGTCGCGACGAGGCATTCCTGTGAGAAAATAGAAAGGCCATGGCAAAAAGTGAGAATCGGACGAAGAACTCGAGTTCGTTATATGAGCTCGAATACCCTGCCAGATAAATAAAGTGCATAATTAACTTTAAAAATCATCCATTAAGGAAATTTCAGTTCAGAACATGAATAAGTTCAGGTGCAGGTCAGGAATTGGCCAAAAATCGTGGCGTTTTGTTCGTCTGTTTCATGTGCTACGTTTATTCCGCGTTATCAGGATTTTCAGTTGAATCAACAGAGTTCAAGCCAAGAGACACGTGTTCAGCTAGGTAACTAAACATTTTTGTTACATTACAGTCCCTAAACTTTCTAATAGATAGTGTGTTACGAAACTAGGGTGCAGATGTACGTTTTGGAATGGGCAGCTAGCTACAAATTTCTGACAAACTGAACGGCTCTATAACAATTCAAAGGAAAAAGTGCCTGTGAATGGTTTATTTGAATTGAAATAAATAAATGCGAACAGGTTGTGAGTTTCGAAAGAAACGTCTCGTGAGCATAGTCGGAAACCTTAGATCAGTTAGAAAGATTTGAGGGTTTAGAAGTGGGCCTAAATCAAAATGTTCATGAAATTGATAAGACTTGGATAGAAAATCAAAATAATGTGACTAGCAGGGGACGTCTTTCGGCTGAAATGATGATGATGATAGTTCTTCTTTAAGGTTTCTGTGATGCATTGAATTGCTTTACAAAGCTATTGCTGTTGGGTTGCATATTGTTTAAAATCTTGTTTGCCAATCACAAAAGGTAACCTAGCGATTAGCTGCCATTTTGTTCTTAGAGTTTTGATAGATATTTGGTATCCTAAAATTTTGAATAAACCCCAAAACGAAGTTATAAAGAAGATACAAAAGGAATGAAGATTTTTTTCAGGCGTTCTTTTTCCTCACATTCAGCATTTAGCATTGTCAATTGATTAGTAATACCGAATAACTTTTATTATCCTTACAAAAAATCCCTGTTACGTAGAATCTTTCACCGGGAAAGAAAATATGACTTATCGAAAACGTCATCATCTTGACTACACACGTCATTGATTCAATCCCATTGTGACGAGGTTAACAAACAGGAAATGTTTGTTTTTCCTCTGTGATTGTACTGCTGACACTTGATGCTACGTGTAGGTATAGGTTTGGTAGGTACCTACGCATTACCCTTGAAACCCTTTGAGTGATGGTGTAATATGTTATTACCGAAATAAAGGGCCTTACACCAAGATTATATCTGGGCTTTGAAAGAGACTGTGCCCTCCTGTGAGTTTGTGGGAAATCATCAAATAACTTCTCCCGCTCTTGGTGGAGCAGGAGGGCGTGTCAGACTTTTACTGACTAAAACCCACCCGTGTTCCCTTAGTTGCCTGTGTGCCAGAGGCCACGGTATCTCTTTCGAATACCCCGCACCCCTGGGAGGCATCGGGCCTTGCGGGCCCCGTCGGTTTGTGCTGACATCTCTTTGAGGCGCGCGTGGAACACAACGCGCCGTCAACCTGGGCTTGGTCCTTACCGGACAGCCAGCTACCCATTACTCGCCGTACGCAAGCCCACGCCTAAGGTGGTCGGGAATCAGCCTGGGATTCCTGACGCCCAGGGCGTCTCCGTATCCTGCGGCGGCTGGGGTCGCGAGGGCGCATATGCTGCCTCTCCCTCACGTGCGCCGCCTCCCTCTTCGCGAGCATCACTGCTTCGCTGAAGGAGGTGACGGCTCCCCATGCCCTCTCGCTCCGTACCATGGCCTGGACCAGGGCCGGACGCGAGAGATCGCCGCCGCCGATCGCCTCCACGAGGACACGGCGGTGCTCCGCCCAAGCAGGGCAGACCGCCACCGTGTGCTCCACCGTGTCCTCGGGGCGATCTTCGCAGTGGGAACACCCGGGCGTTTCCTCCCGCCCTATCCGAAACAGGAACCTCCCGAAACAACCGTGTCCGGTGAGGACCTGCGTCAGGCGGAAGGTGAGGACGCCATGCCGCCTCTCAAACCACTCCTCAAAGAGGGGACTTACCGCCGCAATCGTTGCGTGCCCATACAGGAAAGCTTGAAAGTCTGACTGCTGATTCGATTTTACCTCACGATATCGGTATTTCCCCTTTATGCAGTCGTTCTACGTCGCTGACCACAACATGCCTCATTAATCAAAACAAGTTTATATCCTAAATCCTCATAAATCGGTACCTACTGCTAAGCTTTAGCGCTATCTTGGCATTTCACGGATTAATGATATTTGTTTCTGTAGATTAGTTCAAAAAAATACTTTTACACCTCAAAAATAAACTTTTTTTTGAACTAGATGAGGTCGGTGTTTTCTATGCGACTACTCTGAGAAGAAACACTGGACACAGGTACAGGGTGGCAGGGACATCGATGCACAAACTGTAACCTTGAATTCAGCACAATGACGGACACTCTAGCATAAAAAAAATCTGCTGATTCATAGAAAAGTGCAATAGCTACGCGGTGAAAATGTATGGAAAACGTTTTTTTTTAATAACCGACGAAAAATTCGAACGCATGGTTTCAGAATTACCTACGTGCCGAATTAATAGCAATAGTTTGCCCAACTATGTCTCTGCCACCCTGTATTGCTAATGTATCAGTTATGGTGCACAAGTAATTTATTTAGGCTATTTTCACAAATGTGCAAGGAAAATTCAGATAGCTTACCAGATCAAACATTCAGTTTCTTCAATTCTCCTTTCATTGGCATTTATGTAATATGTCTATTTGGCGACTAAAATCCAGTAAGTAATTGCTATCCTAGCAACGGTCACTGCGTTGAATATGATTCACTTTTGGAGAAGACAACCCTTAGTTCAACGGATGCACATTCTCATTACAGATGAGATTATCGAAGTCACAGATGGATTGGTGTAGTTTGTTATTACGCTACCAGTTCTCTGAAACCCCTTAACCGTTTTCACGACCACCAAATGTCAAGAAAAACAATCCTTTTACTGCACCAGCAACCACAAAGGATGACCTGGCCACAATAAGATGGACTGCCAAAAAAAATTGCCGAAATATAAAGAAATGTTTATGCTTAGGTAGGTATAGTAAAATAACAAAAGAACAATAGTTATTCACCAAATATATGATGGCATCCAAACCTATGACGTAGATAACCGGCCCATTACACATTTTCCCCTGGGGTTTCAGACTATCGTCACAAAGTATGAAATTAAAAATACTAACCACAAAATTACTTTGTATGATTTATCACTGAAGAACAAGGTAGGAGCTAAAGTAGCCGACACCGACAGTTGGCGGGCAGTTGTTACAAGGAACGCGCGTATAAATTGGCTGCGCAGGAGTCGGACGATCGATCTTTTTGTTTGTAGAACGGTGAAACTTTATTTATTTTGTGGTAACAGTGTTGTGTTTTGTGAGTGTATTTTCGGATATTTTTTTTTTATTCATCAAGGTGAGTTTAAAAAAATGTTTTTGTCTTTTTGTGTTTGCGGTTTTTGTTTTTCGGAATGTTTTTGGCACTTCTCTTTGATTTCAATTCAATTCAATTCTGAAAAGTAGCAAAACAGTTCATAATTTATACTTACTATTTTATTTTCAAGGTAAATTATATTTTCAACAGAAATCCAGGATTAGTTAAATAAAATTAACAGACAGAAACGGTTTACTCTGAAACAAGTATTCTGAAGTAAGCACTAAGGTATTTCTTTTAAAAACAAATTATAATAGGTACCTGTAAATCATAAATATTTTAATGCATTAAAATGCCTTATTAAAATATATAATTTGCAATTATAAATGTTATAAGTACCTAATTCAAACTAAAGAATCTTTGGATCACAAAATGAAACTGATAAAAAAAAAACTGATACACGACCACTTTAAGTTTTCTCATAATTACTATACAAGTCAATGACATTGTAGCCATTTATCAACATGCACAGCTTGATAAATCTTATTTAACACCATACCATTAGGGCAATAAGATCACCCAATTAGGGTCACCATCCGTCCAGATGTATCCTGACATGTCCAAATTTTTTACTCCCAATTTCCAGCTTTTTTCAGGACTTTGCATATTTCTAAATGGTAGTTCTATGTCCAATAGTGGACATATAACACAGTTGATGCAACTGAGAAGAATCTGTCGTGATGTCTGTTATGTTTGTCGCTGCAGTGAAAGTTGCTAAAACTGCCAGGAGCCTAGATTGCAACCATGGCTAGTTATAGCTAGCATGGCTAGGTATAGCTAGTTTCAAATTATCTGCTCGATGTAAAGTATAAAGACACTTGTTGTATCTTTACAAGCAATTTTATCCAGGGAAGTACCTTGCACTTGATAGAACGGAACCTATTTCAGTAAAGTGTGGTTGTATTGTTTTGTTCCGATTCGAAACTTGTCTTGATTCTGTCTCCAAGGCCTGCCACGCGTCGGTAATCCAAAAGGTTGACACCGTGATTGCCGGAAAACTACATTAATTTAATTTTGTCTATATACCCTCTGTGATTTGCTGGGTGCTGTCGGAACTTACCATTCGTCTAAATTTGTCCAAACAATTTCCGAATTTTCTGAACTTGTCCGAAGTTTTCACCATAACGAGATTTTTCAGAAGATAAAAAAGTTTGTCTATAAGACCACCTCTGCATAGCCTTTCGGGAAAAAGGCGTGATATAGGTAAGTGTATAAAAAGTTAAATGATTGCTGGAAAATGAAAGGTTAACTAGTAAAATGTACTGAGTTTTTAGGCATACACATAAATTTATTCGGGTGAATGTAATCGCCATTTAAAAAAAAATGAAGTTTAATCTGTTTCGTGGGGACAGGCCATGGTACGGAGCGATGCCTGCCAGGAGGTGCGGGTTGTTCGAGAGAGATCCCGCCGCCCCTGGCACACAGGCTACTGAGGGAACACGGGTGGGTTTTAGTCAGTAAAAGTCTGACACGCCCTCCTGCTCCACCCTGAGCGGGAGAAGTTATTTGATGATTTCCAACCCAAAAAAAAAACGGTTTGGGGGGAGTCAATTTGTACCATTTTTTCCAAATGTCCGGCTTTTAGTCAGGACATTTTATTCGAAATGCTAACGCAACGGAACCCACTGGATTCGCGGGCCCTATGTTGGGAAATCCTGCCATTAAGATACTGGTACTATTAACGATTAATATCATCATCGGCCTAGCCTTTTCCCAATTATGTTTGGGTCGGCTTCCAGTCTAACCGGATGCAGCTGAATACCAGTATTTTACATGGAGAGACTGCCTATCTGACCTCCACAACCCTATTACTGGGTAATACGATACCCCTTGGTAAGACTGGTTGTCAGACTTTCGGGCTTCTGACGACCCATAACGACTGTCAAAGATCCACAAATGACATCCGGGACCAACGGCTTAACGTGCTTTCCGAGGCACGGAGGGGTCTTGGTATGTAAAGATGGTCACCCATCCACGGACCAACCGCGGCAAGCGTAGCTTAACCTGATTGATCGACCCGTGCAGCTGTTGTTACTTAGCCACAAGCCCAGCTCTCACCATTAACGATTAATAATTAAGTGCATTACGACAGAAAATTATAATTGTTATAATGAGATTTAAAGGTAAATGACACGACGATGATTTTGAGCCCACGATCCTGGACGTTCTATTGCCCTAACCACTGAACTTCAAGAAAAACCCACAAGCACCTTAAAGCAGAAAGAGAGATCTTGTAATTTCCTCAAGTAATGTTTATCCTTTACCACTACACATTTCACAAGTTACATTATGTTGTGACACGAGAACATTACAAAGTTAAATAAGTACGTACTTATTTTTATCTCAACTGTCCTTCACAGAGATTGCATTTACTGAAATACTGTAGAAAATGACTTGCAACGGTGCAATGTAGTCGGAACACTTTCAGAACAGTTATCACGTATACGCCATTTAAATCTCAGAGCTGAACATGGATTAATGGCTCCGATAAACAGTTGAAGTAGAAATAGCCTTGCCGCGGCCGGTTCGATGATGGGTGATGCTCCATTACATATGGAATACCCCCGCGCCTCAGAAGCCGTTGGCCCCGGCTGTCCAAAAATCTGACAACCAGTCTTACCAAGGTTTATCCTGTTTCCTTGTAACTGGGTCTTGGAGGTCAGATGAGCAGTCGCTCCATGTAAAATACTGGTATTCAGCTGGATCCGGTTAGACTGGAAGCCCCCAACATAGTTGGGAAATCCTGGTAAGATTTATTGAAGTAGGTTTTGTAACATCCACGAGAAGTTGTGTAAAATAATTTGAACGTCAAAAGAAACTTGTATTTATTTACGAGTTTTATGACTTGAGTTACAAAATCTGACTTTATGCAAAAACCAATTAAACTTTCCTTAACCTACTAGCCTTACTTTATAGGATAATCGTGATACTTTAAGTATAGTTTGTCATTCGATTTATCCTCTCTCATTTACTCTGCTGGAGAAGGCAAATGATGGATTGTGCCACAACACTAGTATAATGGTGAAGAGAAGTGGTGGTCCTCTTCGCCATTCATCGTCTCATTTCCACTTCAGACTACCTGCTCTTCCGCAGTTTCCTGTTTGTCACCTGTCTTTACTTTTGCATTTTCAATATTGTTTTTGTCATCCTAAGAATACCTGCTTATAATTTTAGGTAGGTACAGGTAGAAAATACGTACTTCATTAAGTCCGCCTCTGTACATTTGTGTGCAAAAGGCGACATTTATTATTTAATACTTCAAGTATTAAATAATAAATGTCGCCTCGCTATTTATATTTTTTTCAACCAAACCCATTCAATGTCACTTCTCGAAAACCTAAATATTTCACCATCGTTCAAGATATCACATTCCCAGATAACATCACAGTTACAAGTTACAACAAAACCTTACTCTCGACAGCTGCAAAAACATCGTTAAGTTGCAGCAGGCTTATCATCATAACAGCAGTATTACGGTAATAACCTGGCTCTGAGTGCTGCGCGGCATTGACATAAAAACAGGCAATATATGCAACGTCGACGCACGCAACGCAGCAAGGTGAACACTGATGAGCCCAAATGTTATGAAGGTACGGTCAGCGACACAAGCCGATTCAAAAAAGTTGGTCCGCGTGCCCACTTAGTTTTTTGATATCTTCACGTGACCAGAGAGCTGGCCTATTTTTTGAGCAAAGAATCAGCATTGCTATACAATATGGCTATGTTGCTAGCCCTTTGGGCACTACTCCCTGTTGACAACGATGCGGACGAATTTTTTGATAGCCTTTGATTTTTGGAACGAAGTTCCTTATCGCGTTGTGAAAGGGGGCTAGACGAAAAAAATTCATACGAAAAGTTGTAACGACACTTTTTGATATAGTAAGCTATTGTAAGCCGTGCGGCGCGGCGTGCGCATGTTTCTCTGTCTGTCTCTCTCTCTTATAGAAAGCAATAAAGATGGTGACGATGGTGACGATGGTGACGACGATGACGACGATGACGATGATGATGATGGGCTTTAAAACCCTGAAAACGCGAAGTTCCTTATCGCGCGTTTCGAAAGGGGGCTAGACGGAAAAAATTAAGACCAAAAAGGAACTTCGTTCCATCCGGGTGTCCCTTGACACCTCTCAAGTTTTTTTTCTCTGTCTCTGTACAAACTGTTGCATATTATTATTTTACAAATAGGCTTATACATACTTAAATATTTTAAAATAATGTAACAAAAACAAATCTAAATTATTAATTAGGCCGAGAATCAGCAGCTTTTTACCGTCAAAATAACACAATCCCTTCAAACGCCTACCTAGTACCGTCACCGCTTCCTAGTATTTTCGCTGGCAAGAAATGGCCCAACAGACGCCCCAGCATCTCTGTCTGTTAAATTTGAAGAACTTCATTACTTACAATGATATGCTAAGTAATTACAAAACAAAACATTAAACAATTTTACTTTAACAAAATTAACACGGCTACTTTTACACATCATCTTAATTGACATTAATAAATTAATGGATATTCATATGATAATCGTGACAAGTGTTAACACTCTTTTAATTTTTCTTCTGTTCCAATTTTAATTTAACTAGCTCAATTATTATTTTATAAAACTGTAGTTTTGATTGACTTTTGTCGTTGTCTATACATGCTTGACATTCTAGTTTATCCTTTATCATTAATAATGTGATGCTGTTTTGGTTTCAAGGGAGAAACTATTGATAATAAAGTGCGAAGGATATTTTGGATCTATAAATTCAATTCAATTTATTCATATGTCTATTTTTTACCTAAATCATCATTGTTTCTTCACTTTCATATGATTAGCTGTGTTTTTGTTCTCATAGTTTAAAGTGTATATTTAACAGGCTGTATCTTTCCATTTATTATTAAAAAGTTGGTTTATTTGGGAAGATATTTGCAAAATTTTAACTCAAGAAGGCTCTCAGAATGCGTATGCAACTCCTCAGGCTGATATAATTAAGCATTGGTAACTTATATTATTGACAGAGTTACATAACAATTATTGCAATTATTAGAATAGAGATTACGCATATTTCTAGGTTCTGATTTAAAAAAAAAACTTGAATACGGATTTCTAATCAAAATTCCACTCATTGGAGCATACCAATTATTAATGAATCAACAATAGGTACTTACTTACTTACTAGTTTCATGTATTACATGACGATATCTACATAGGTACTGACGAAACGACTTTATAAAGAAACAATTCATACAATTTGATTGAAATGCAATTACTTGTAAACGATAATTTGCCACAAAATGTGGCCATCGTTCGTAATAGTGTAAAAAGAGTTTCTTTTTTTTTTGGGTGGGAAATCATCAAATAACTTCTCCCGCTCTGGGTGGAGCAGGAGGGCGTGTCAGACTTCTACTGACTAAAACCCACCCGTGTTCCTTCAGTAGCCCGTATGCCAGGGGCTGTGGTATCTCTTTCAAACAAACCCGCACCCCTGACAGGCATCGGCCCTTGCGGGCCCCATCATTTTTTGTGCTGACATCTCTTTGAGGCACGCGTGGAACACAACGCGCCGTCGACTTGGGCTTGGTCCTTACCGGACAGCGAGCTACCCATTACTCGCCGTCCGCAAGCCCATGCCTACGGTGGCCGGAAATCGGCCTGGGATTCCCGACGCCCAGGGCGTCTCCGTATCCTGCGGCGGCTGGGGTCGCGAGGGCGCATATGCTGCCTCTCCCTAACGTGCGCCGCCTCCCTCTTCGCGAGCATTACTGCTTCGCTGAAGGAGGTGACGGCTCCCCATGCCCTCTCGCTCCGTACCATGGCCTGGACTAGGGCCGGACGCGAGAGATCGCCGCCGCCGATCGCCTCCACGAGGACACGGCGGTGCTCCGCCCAAGCCGGGCAGACCGCCACCGTGTGCTCCACCGTGTCCTCAGGGCGATCTTCGCAGTGGAAACACCCGGGCGTTTCCTCCCGCCCTATCCGAAACAGGAACCTCCCGAAACAGCCGTGTCCGGTGAGGACCTGCGTCAGGCGGAAGGTGAGGACGCCATGCCGCCTCTCAAGCCACTCCTCAAAGAGGGGACTTACCGCCGCAGTGTAATAAGAGTTAAGTATCTTTATTGTATTCACAGACAGTATTCAAAAGAAACAGTCACTTTAACGGGTCCCAGTCAGGGATGCGGGTTGTTTGAAAGAGATACCGTGGCCCTTGGCGCACAGGCAACTGAAGGACCACGGGTGGGTTTTAGCCAGTAAAAGTCTGACACCCGCTCCGCCTAGAGCGGGAGAAGTTATGATGATTTCCCAACAAAAAAAAACCCGGGTACTTACCTGTTTTAACCGCTCGTTGACATTTTAAATCTGAATGAATCTGAAGTTCGAAGAGAGGGGGAGGACTCGATAATCCTCAGATCCGGTAACCTGCTCTATTTCCGGGAGGGCGACCAGCAGTCCCAAGGTGGTGTCGGGTTTACTGTCCATAAGTGTGCCACAAAATCTAATATAAAAGATCTTCAAATAGCACAAAATAAAATAATCAAACTTTTGTTTAACTACGATTATCACACACCTACATCCGAGCTATACAAAAACACCAAACTAATGAGCATTCATCAACTTTACACATTTAATTCCTGCGTTCTCATTAGAAAAATCCTTAACAAAACCATACACACACAATTATCCTTCCACACGAAAATATCCAAATACAGCCAAAGGAACCCTAACCAACTACAGACGCGCGCCCCGCGGACGCAATATGGCAGAAAAAATATAAAATACGAAGGCGTTCAACTTTTTAATAATCTACCGGCAGATATCAGGAGCACATCTTCTCTCAACACATTTAAAGCCAAACTCAAGCTGTACATCACAAACAATACAAAACTAATAAGTTAACGACATATTATTACGTTAGTCTTACACACAATAAGATTTCTATTCTTTTGGACCTACCTACATTACCAAGTCAAAACTGTTTGCTACTGGACTACACCTACTTTAATAATGTATTTATTCGCTAAGTGAACAATGTATGTTCTTCTAGAATAAATAAAGAATCTTTAAACCCAAGTCCCTTGTGACCAACGTGGTGAAGATCGAGAGTGTGTCGACCAGGGTGGCGTACCTTATACTCAGAATATCCGCAAGATATTCGCTGAAGGTCATACAGGTCTACGCCCCGACCTCGACACACCCCGACGATGAGGTGGAGACCATGTATGAGGATATATCCAAAGCCATGCATGGCTCTAAAACTCATTTCACCGTTGTCATGGGGGACTTCAACGCGAAACTGGGCAAACGGAACGAGGATGAGCTGAGAGTGGGGCAATTTGGAGTTGGACGACGGAACCACCGGGGTCACTTACTGGCCAGTGTTATGGAGAAGGAAGGCCTCTTCATGATGAACTCCTTCTTCAGAAAACGGGAGCACAGAAAGTGGACCTGGCAGAGCCCTGATGGTGCAACTAAAAACGAGATTGACTTCATTATGTCGACGAAGAAGCAAATATTCAATGATGTCTCTGTGATCAACGCGGTGAAAACCGGAAGCGATCACCGCATGGTAAGAGGCACATTGAATATCAACATCAAGCTAGAAAGATGTCGACTAATGAAGTCTACGCTCCGTCCAGCACCGATCCAGGTCCAAAACCCCGAGAGCTTTCAGCTCGAACTCCAGAATCGTTTCGAATGCCTAGGGAGCTCCGTGGACGATTATAACGATGGGTTCGTGGAAACTGTCCATACGGTCGGGTCTAAGTTCTTCAAGACCCGCCGTACTAATGGCAAAAAGAAACTCTCTGATCCTACTCTGCAGCTAATGGAGGAGAGGCGTGAAATGATCCTGCAGTCTTCAGACGACGCGCTAAAGTACCGACAGCTCAATAGACAGATATCTAAGGCCTTGAAAAGCGACCTTCGCCGTTTTAATACGGACCGCATAAAGGACGCGATAGAGCGGAACAAGGGCTCCAAGGTCTTTTTTTTGAGATCTGTCTATTGGGCAGAGTCAGCTTGCGAAACTGAAGATCAATGATGGCAGGATCGTTTCCTCCAAGCCTGAGCTGTTGAGAGAGATCGAGAGTTTCTATGGACAGTTATACACGTCAACAAGCAACCCCGTTACGGATCTGGCAAACGACCCAAGAGCCAGATTGACCCGACACTACACCGAAGATATCCCGGACGTTAGCTTGTACGAGATTAGGATGGCTCTGAAGCAGCTAAAAAACAACAAGGCGCCGGGTGATGACGGAGTCACGGCCGAACTCCTGAGGGCCGGCGGAAAACCCGTTCTTAAGGCCCTCCAGAAGCTGTTTGATTCCGTCATACTCGAGGGCAAAACGCCACAGGCATGGAACAGAGGTGTGGTGGTACTTTTCTTTAAGAGGCGTGATAATACTCTTTTTAAGAATTATAGGCCCATCTCACTTCTGAGCCATGTCTACAAGCTGTTTTCGAGAGTCATCACGAACCGTCTCGCGCGCAGGATTGACTTCCAGCCTCCCGAACAAGCCGGATTCCGTAAAGGCTTTAGCACCGTAGACCACATACATACGCTGCGGCAGGTTATACAGAAGACCGAAGAGTATAACCTGCCTCTCTGCTTAGCGTTTGTGGACTACGAAAAAGCCTTCGATTCGATCGAGACATGGGCTGTACTGCAGTCTCTTCAACGGTGCCAGATCGACTATCGGTACATCGAGGTGCTGAAGTGTCTGTATGAAAACGCCACTATGTCAGTCCGACTCCAGGACCGGACTTCGAAACCTATCCTTCTGCAGCGAGGTGTGAGACAGGGAGATGTTATCTCTCCGAAACTGTTCACCGCTGCACTGGAGGATGTCTTCAAGGTTCTGGACTGGAAAGGGGCTGGCATCAACATCAATGGCGAGTACATCACTCACCTTCGGTTTGCCGATGACATAGTCGTCATGGCTGAGACCATGGAGGACCTCAGTGCAATGCTCGATGACCTCAGTAGAGCTTCCGAAAGAGTGGGTCTTAAAATGAACATGGAGAAGACAAAGGTCATGTCGAATGCCCATGTAAGACCCACTCCCATGACGATCGGAGGCGCTACACTCAAAGTTGTGGCCGAGTACGTTTACCTAGGACAGACTGTCCAGTTAGGTAAGTCCAACTTCGAGAAAGAGGTCAATCGTCGAATCCGACTCGGCTGGGCAGCATTCGGGAGGCTTCGCAATATCTTCTCGTCCCAAATACCACAGTGTCTCAAGACGAAAGTCTTTGACCAGTGTGTGTTGCCAGTGATGACCTATGGTACAGAGACGTGGTCGCTCACAATGGGCCTTATCAGAAGGCTTAAAGTCACCCAAAGGGCAATGGAGAGGGCTATGCTTGGAGTTTCCCTACGCGATCTAATCAGAAATGAAGAGATCCGCAGGAGAACCAAGGTAACCGACATAGCCCGAAGAATTGCCAAACTTAAGTGGCAGTGGGCAGGGCACATTGCTCGCAGAACAGATGGCCGATGGGGCCGAAAGGTTCTGGAGTGGCGACCGCGTACCGGAAGATGTAGAGTAGGAAGGCCTCCCACAAGGTGGACCGATGACCTTGCGAAGACCGCGGGTATCCGCTGGATGTGGGAAGCACAAGACCGGTCGAAGTGGAGGAGCCTGGGGGAGGCATATGTCCAGCAGTGGACGTCTTTCGGCTGATATGATGATGATGATGATGATGACATTTTAAAGAACGTCTCGATAAGCAGGTTCCTGTGGTTTCGATTATTAACGTCTCGTTATTTTAGTGTTCTTTATTCGTATTTTATATCTTGCAAACAGTTTTGAAAACTATGAGCAGATACTTGGAGGAAGATCTAACAGGGAAAAGTTATTCCTCATCAGGAGCAACTCACTTATTAGTAATGCGGTTCTAATGCATCTTTTGAGTATTTGACACAAGCTTATTGTATTGTGGGTTGAGCTGCCAGTTGCTTGGATTGTCTCTCCAGTCTAACTTGTAATTTTTTAGCAATACCAATAAAGAACAAAAAAATAATGAGACCTGCAGGCTTAGCGCGAGCACCGATTTGTCGACGCAAGAATAGACATGACTATTAACTAAATGATGTACAATAGGAGAAGATAGCTATGTTTTTCTATTAATTATCACAGATATGCGTTCTAAACGAATCATGATTTGGTAGATAACCGTATATACTTTATGGCCGTCGAGTAGAAAGTTTGTTGTCAGTGTGATTTTGACAGTTTGGGAAGAAATATTCTTCTGAAATAGTCTACATTTATAGGGACCTAGACACAGATTGTTACAAACGAAAGACAAAATGACAGATTGTTGAAGGATATCTACGGTGTGATACTAAAAATGGAGGAACGAAATGTCATTTTGTATTGAAAAAGCACTGTCTATTCTTCGTAGAAATAGAAAACATCATGTTAAGCCTGCAGAGTTAAAACCATGGTTTTGGAAGCGAAACTTGAGACATATAACGTGCGTCTAGTTATTATCTAACGCACGAGCACTCGTTTATTCCCCCCCCCCCCCCGATCCTTACTCGTTGAAGTGCCAGTCCACGCCTTAGCTGAGCCTGTAGAGTTTAACTCCCCGGGAAATAATAATAATAATAACATTGATGATTTGATCCAGCCTGTCCGAACTTGCTTTCCCCCTATCAGGGACTTACTCTCTAATTCCGTCAACGAAGATACGGGTCCGTCCGAAAGTAGTCCGAAACTTGCCAAATATTTTTAATCTAAAGAATAAATATGGTGGTTTTACATTGCTTACCGCATTTTTTTATTCCAGAGATAAAAGTTAACTGAAGATTGAAAAACGTATAACTTCGACCAATTTCAAATGCAAATAATAAAAATGTCATAAAATTATAGAATTTACATTTCCCGAAACGTGACTTTCGATAACGTATGTCATCATCATTTCAGCCGAAAGACGTCCACTGCTGGAAATAGGCCTCCCCCAGGTTCCTCCACTTCGATCGGGCTTGTGCTTCCCACATACAGCGGATACCCGCGGCCTTCAACGTAGGTCAATTGTTTTGTTTTCTACTTTTACCAACAACATGTTCATCATCATTTCAACCGGAAATGTGCCGGAAATGCGCAAGACCTTGGTATTGTTATTCACAGTGTTTATTAGACCAACATCTTTTATCATTATTAGAAGTCGTTTGGCCATTTTGATAAACGAGACAGTGAAATCATCAGATTTCAGATTCATAGTAGGGCCATCAAAACATTCTTCCACGTCGCTGTCAAGAGCAATAGTGCCCAAAAGGCTGGCAACATTGCCACGTTGTGGGAAGATGTTGATTCTTTGGCAAAAAAACAGGCCAGCCCTCCCAGGTCACGTTAAGAGTCACATTTTTATTTTACGTAATCCACCTTTAAGACTCCTACTGCTGGGACTCGAGCCTCCACTGTAATGGGTAGCCTAAGAAATCCCACATTTTCATGATTATGTGTAAAATACTGAGCATAGGTAATGCAAAACATAGTCCTTTTTCAGTTTTCAGAAGTTCGTTGAAACATAACGGGCTCTGTTGCGAGACCTAGAAAAAATAAAGAAAATTAAAAACAAAACATTTGTTTCCGCCTACTGTGATTTTCTTAGATTGCTTATAAAACTAGACCGAGTACAATTCATGGCTAGAACAACATTTTGAAGCGATAAGCGTTGCCTAAATTTTTGTATGAAAACAGTACCCGTCTGCATGGTGTTTTAAGACCTACTAAAATAAGATACCAATAAAATTAAATTTTAAGGAGAATTCTGCTGAGATAGGCCACACCCAAGCGTTGCCCTGGAGGGTAGTTGCTTTTCAAATATAATAATAATACATTTTTTTTTTTAATTAAAATTATTAAACCACTAGAAATATTGTTCATTTTGACAATTCAACAACATTCATTGCGATATTTACGTTATTGAGTAGGCAAATTTTTCAAGCATAGGTATAATAAAGCAATGGTTTAACAATATTCTTCACAATGATTCAGCAGGTTTAGCACGAGATCCGTAGAGAAGCGTTTGTCGACGGAAGAGTAGACAAAAATCCATGTTGACAATTGACAATTTTGTACCGAGAAAAATAGACAAGCGATTTCTATCCTACGGTAGAGTAGAAATAGAAAGCGTCGAATGCTGAGCATGCAGATTGTTATTGATCTACGCAATTAGGGAGGTCCTGTGCTATTTGCATCTAGTGGATTCTCTCCAGACTTAACTTGCTGAAAAAGTCATGTCTAGCTGAGTTATTTATTACCCATTACGTATTTATTATATTGAGTTTATGAAGCATTTTAAAGAGGCATAGCGACTACTCTAATTTTAATATCAAAACGAACAGTACTATCAGCTGTTTAGAAGGTCAAATTAAGCGAATCTAATAGAGCCACTTGCGTATTCCATTGTTGTTGCAATATATTATATTATATAATTTACTCAGTACATAATATGTTGGTCTACTGCAAATCGTCGGTCGGTCTTCTTAAATTGAGATGACCATGGTCGCAGGCTCTATAATTTAGTGCAACACACTGAATCAATTAAAAACATTACCTGTCGCTGAAAACCAGTCCTGGGGCTCTGTTTCGTATAGGGTTTCGTAGCATTAGGGTGCGTTTCCACTGAAGCGGAGCTGGGCGCTGCAATGAGAATTTCAACCATTGTGAGCGGTCGATTTCTGCAAATCTCCGCTCCACTCCGCCCAGCTCCGCTTCAATGGAAACGCGCCGTTATGTTGAGCGATGGCAGTTTTTCGTGGATATGACGCATATTTCCCCCAACTTGTTCTTTTTGTGTTCTTTCTTTGCGTCAGGTTCACCGCAAATTAACGTATTTTCTTTTTTGTTTCTTTCTTTATTGAATCTATTGCACATCACACACACATACACAGATATGTCGATTCATCTTCCAAAGATACCTACATACATTCATAGCCGTTATCTTGTTGCCTTCAACGGCTTTCATTTCATCAATCACACTTGAAGTATCAATTTGTTCAATCTTACTATACAACCAAAGATATGTAATTTTTATTTTTAAATCGGCCTATAAATTTCCCCAATGCTGGGATACAGGCTTCCTCTCTGGGAGAGGGAGTGGGCAAAATTGACCACGCGGGCCCAGTGTGGGTTGGTAGATGTCACATGCCTTCGATTTTTGCTTCTGTACTTGCCACCACTATACAAGGTAGGTTTCTTACGAATATAATTAGACATCTTATATTCAATAGAATTCAGTCACGTGAGCGAGGCCGATGGCACAGCTAGTCTTACTATACAATCGTTCGACGAGATTTCTATACCTATACAAATACTAATCGCCGTTAGTTCATCTAACTGTTTCTTCAGTTCACACATCTCGTTAGCTAGCTCTGGGTACCATTGTCTCATGACACAAGTGGATTTGTTCCTACAATATTGACAACTATTGTATAAGTAGGTATCTATACAGGATAAGTTTTTATCCAGTGCGCAAACTGTAACCATGAATTCAGCATATCATTCTAGACCTATCCTTTTGAAACAAGATGGCTGCCACTCCAATCTTACAAGCGTCCGTATGAAGCTGGGTATCTGCCTTCGGATTGTAGAGGGCTAAAATGGGACGTTGTATGAGCTCTTTTTGCAAACAACGGAATGCGGTTTCCTGATCCGTGCCCCATGACCATTCGGAGTCTTTCTTTAAGAGTTGTGTTAGAGGTTTTGCTATTACAGAAAAGTTTTTCACAAATCTGCGGAAAAAGCTAGACAGCCCAAGAAACTGGCGAACATTATGTCGGCTCTGAGGGGTCTGAAACAGTTTCACAGCCTCTATTTTCCTCTCACCAGGACGTTGCCACTAGCGCAAAAAAAAATCGCCGGTTATACAAAAAAAATCTGCTGTTCCATACATTTTGACCGCGTAGGTAATTGCCCTTTTGTATGAAACAGCAGATTTTTTTTTACCGGCGAAAAATTTCTGGGGTCCCTACCGCAGAAAATTTCTGCGGTAGGGGTCTAGAATGATATGCTGAATTCATGGTTACAGTTTGCGCACTGGATAAAAACTTATCCTGTATACATACAAATGTCTCT
The DNA here is from genome assembly GCA_949987655.1 of Polymixis flavicincta. Taxonomy (NCBI): domain Eukaryota; kingdom Metazoa; phylum Arthropoda; class Insecta; order Lepidoptera; family Noctuidae; genus Polymixis; species Polymixis flavicincta. Next base: position 2,697,192 of record OX465183.1, on the reverse strand, counting down.
GCTCTCGTATTTTCGCGAACTTCGTAACGGTCATGCTATAGTAGAAATATTAGTCGTCTACCGTATCCTGGAAGACAGCGCTATTTTCTCAGAAACTACCCCTTTGTGCCATGTGTCATTGCAAAGAAACAGCTTATAATGAGGGTTTCAAAGCTTTGATATTTATTAAATAATTATACATAAGCTCTCTTATGTCAGTAATAGATTATGTACTAGTTTCGTTAAAATATATCTACAATCCTAACAGTATTTATTATGATTGTCATTATTCCTGAATGTGTTATGCTATACTTTTTGTAACACTTCTTTTTTAATGTTTTGCGTGGGACGTATCTCTGCAAGACTCGATGGCATTTTATGCAAAAAAATATCAGTAAATTTATGTTACCAGTCTAACCAGTCTGAATATTTATGAAGAAAATACATAAATAATTAATTATTAATCTTGAATGGCTTTGTCGAAATGCTTATCGGACGCATACAGCATAAACTAGTTTTAGGCTGTGTGGGCCATTGTTACATTTCCCAAGGACTCTTTGGTTTTGGCACGAGCAGTCAACATGATTCAGAAGGAGTTTCCTTGTAATGGTAACAAAAATTCTGATGATAGTTTATTTGTGAAAATACTGCTAATAAGTGGCAAGTGTAACTGTAAATTGACCAACTATAGTTGGAAAACGGTTCTGAAAATAATGATGACGCATATGAGCCCATTCGTACAAAAAACATCATCGATAAGGTAGACTCGAAACCGGTGCAATTCAATTTAAGCACCAAAAAAGGACCAATTACTCTGACTGCATCGCCAGATAAAAATAACTTGCCCAATCAACAGAGAAACTTTACGAATATATTATAAGAGAAACAACATTTCCTTCGAAGGAAATTAGCAAACGAGCCGATAACATACTAGTGTCCGTTCGTTAGCGCTAAAATCTACTGGTTTTACTCGTTTGTGGCCATTCTTACTGAGTGCTAGAAAGTAGTTATGTTAATATCGTTTAGAGCATATTAAAACTTATTTATTTGACGTGAGTTTGTGTTAAGGGTTTTAAAGCAAGTTCAGGACTCTTAAGATGCTCATGAGTATTTAAATTTTATGGTTTGATATAAACTGAGCCAGTCCTAGACTCCTAGGAATCTGGTATTTGTCCCCATTTCGTGTTTCAGACGAGTTGTTGTGGGGTCATTTGAGCAAGTCAGGGCAATAACATGGTTATACCTGGTTTGTATCTGTAGCTAGAGAATAGCTTCAAAGATATTAATGAAACCTCTGGCTTATTAGTGGATTCGCACGAATATTAAGTCGCCCGGTTCGCGCGACTCGACCCTTTAAAATACTTAATATATTATTTTCTATACGAAACTCGCACGAAGGTAATTAATTTGTGCGCTAATCGACAACTCCAGAAATACAAATTGTGCAATTGGCACGTTTTGAATTTTATGCAATAACGTTATGAGAAAAGTTCACTTCAAGTACATGCAATAAAGTGTAATCGATTCGCAATTATTTACTCGCCATTCGTGCGAATAGACTAATAAGCCCACCCGCTCTGTCGAAAGCTTCCTCCGATATCAAAGTCTAAGATCCGTATTACAGAAAAAAACTCAAGCATTGATGTCTGTTTAAAACTAGTTTTGAGTCTGGTTTTAATTTTAGAACGTTCCTCTTGATCATAGTTTAGCTGAGTTTGGCCTTATTTTAGTTTGTGAATCGAACCCAAACAGTGGCTGGATCTGTTTTCACCCAAGTGTGGTCGAGACCGCGCTTGAGCATAGATTTTTACATAATAAGTCAATTTCTGTTTCGTTATCGAGTTTTTAAATATAGTTGTTTTGAATTAAAACTATCGAAATGGATATATTTGAAGAAGTAGATCATTACAATAATTTATTCAACGATGATTCAAATAGAACGTTGAACTGTTGAACTGACTCACATATCATATGCGAACTATTAAATTTCTCCGTAATACGGAGCTTTTTTTTTTGTCCAGTTCTTACGTTATCTGTTTTTATTTTTATTTTGAATTACGTGTTTAAAATCTTTTAGTATTTCTGAAAGCAGGATTTTACTATGTATTAAAAATTTTCTTTCGTCCTGCCATTTTTAAATGAGAACATTAAATTAAATCAGCAAAACAGATAAACGCTATACATACAGACGGTATGTAGGTATTTTAGTAGCGGTGTATTTAATTGACATACTAACCTTTTAAATAGCATACCTATTTATGGACATAGTTACAAGTCTTTTAAGCTAAACATTTTTGCATACAAAATTACCGTAATTTATTTCAATAAATGAGGGACTGCATTGTACTATTCGGGGCCGGAAAAAATAACGCGGATTTCCTAAATAATTGGGTACTTTTAGTATATTTTATTATTCCTGATCCAGCGAAGAGACAGAACAAACTTGGTAAATTTAAAAAATCGTAAACAAAAACAAGCTGATGCATAGACAATACACTTCCCTACTTGAGGCTCGATTTGAGTCTCGATTTAACTGATTGATTACCGTTCTGGAATAAGAACGGTGCTCAAGTATTGATTCTATACTTAAACTGTGATCGACTGATTGAAGACCAAACTGTACTTGAGGAACATTCTGTAATACGGACCTAAGTCTAAAGTCTGCGTGAGTATATAATTTCCGAACGGTGGTGTAGAGATTACACAGGTACACATTTGTATTGAAAACGTTTTGATATTAGTCATCATCATCGTCATCATCATCATCATCAACATCATCATCATCATCATCCTTCCATCCATCAGCCTAGCCTTTTGCCAATTATGTTGGAGACCTCCACAACCCAGTTACCAAGTAACACAATGTCCCTTGGTAAGATTGGTTGACAGAATTTCAGACTTCTGACTTCCCGTAATGACTGTAAAAATTCTACGAATCCAGCTTACTTAAAAACTGAATTAAGACAAGTATAGATGTAAAATACACACAGGATAAATAGTTTAAAATGATGAAATGTTTACTTACAATTTATCATTTCGGTGATCGTTCTTTAATTTACAAGTAATAAGCCAAATGGTATTTCTGTTGTTTAATCCTCTTTATACAAGTGCTGCAGATCAACAGCTTATGCCTTGCAAAAAAGTTGTTGTTAACCTTGAAAACGTCATAGGTTTGTGTTTGGAAACAAGTTAAATAATAACTTTATCAAAAAAAGTTTCACAACATAAAATATTGCTAATCAGTAATGGCGCTGGCATTTCTGTTTTACAATATTAGGTACTTGACTTTTGAGCGACGCAAAGTGTTACTAGCTTCATTTTCAGCCCACTGTGGGTCGGGATTTACAGGTTAAGGTGCATTGAGACAAATAGAAAATAGACAAGAACATAAAATCATTAAGACTCTTCTTAATATAAATTTAACACAAAATTTCGCCAATGTCGATAACACTACGAAATTTTATGCTAATTTGGGTATTTCCACACTGAAAATGAGAATTATAAGGAAAATACTGAATTCATAATTTGTTTGATCTGCTGCACTTGTCTAAAGAGAATATAAAACAACAGACTGACGGACGATTTAGGTTAAGGGGAAACGCGAGACGGACGATTTAGCTTAAGGAAGTCGCGAGCTCGAACCCACTGGTGAACCTGACTAAAAATCACGCTGTTTCACCAGGCATCGTGTCCGACAGAAGTAGTACCCGTGATGAGCAGTTAGATGCTAGTCTACACGCACAACATTATCGAGTGAGCTGCAGAATCAGTTACAGTAAAACTGGCGCGTAAAAATTAAGAAAAGTCCTTCAGAAGATCGGGTTTTCTGAAAAAAAAACAGTGCATAAATCAATGACCAATAAAGTTTATTGAACTTTTCGATAATTGAGCTTTGTCGGTACCGACTTAGTTTTTGAGATTTTATACTTCTTTTATTACTTAAACACGCCCAAAGTTAGGTTAAATTAGCAAGAAAAACGAATCTTTGTTGGCTCATAAATTTTTAATGGTTTTTTTATTTTAATATTCTGTTTCCGTACAGATAATATTTATAATGAGACAAAACCAAACCATGTTTAATTTTTGATGTACATTGTCAAACAGTGGAGTAAAACCCTCCCGAAGTTTGTATGGAAAAAATGTGGACAAGTGTCACCTTAAGACATGTTATCAAAAATTTATAATTTGGAAGTAATTATTTGAAGCAAGCTTTCCTCTCAGAACTTTAAGTCTGCTATTGACTAAATTCATTTAATTACTAAGGTGTCGCTTTTGATGACAGAGAAAAGATCTAATATAAAACTCATACCTGTTAAGTTAGTTCTAGGTTGACCATCTCGTTGGTCCAGGGGTCCCAAGCGCTGCTGCTGAATGAGGTCGGGGATTCTATTCCCAGGTTGGGTAGTGTCATTGGGTTTTTGTTTCTGAAAATTCTCAGGCATATCATGATATAAATATGGACAGTACAGAAACTAGCCTAGCTGTTAATATAATTACCTACTATCGGAGCGTTAGAGTGTGTTTGTAAAATTGTAAATTGTTGTAATAAGCGCGAAATGTGGTTGTACGCACGGCTACACATCAAGCAATGCATTTCCAGTTTACGCGGATCCGCACTGTATGGAAATCCTATATAATGCGAGATCAGCTTATACTAGAAATGCATAGCTTGATGTGTAGCCGTGTGTACTATAGGTACAGCTCTGCCCAATTCTTCGGGCAAACAGGGCGTGATGTTATGTTGCCTAGTTTATATAAAATACAGGAAAAGTTTTTATCCAGTGCGCAAATTGTAACCATGAATTCGGCATATCATTCTAGAACCCCTAGCGCAGAAATTTTAAATGTATGGAAGAACTGTTCTTTTTTGTACAACCGGCGAAAAATTTCTGCGGTAGGGGTTCTAGAATGATATGCTGAATTCATGGTTACAATTTGCGCACTGGATAAAAACTTACCCTGTATGACTTTGGTTTGAGAGGCGGCATGGCGTCCTCACCTTCCGCCTGACGCAGGTCCTCACCGGACACGGTTGTTTCGGGAGGTTCCTGTTTCGGATAGGGCGGGAGGAAACGCCCGGGTGTTTCCACTGCGAAGATCGCCCTGAGGACACGGTGGAGCACACGGTGGCGGTCTGCCCTGCTTGGGCGGAGCACCGCCGTGTCCTCGTGGAGGCGATCGGCGGCGGCGATCTCTCGCGTCCGGCCCTGGTCCAGGCCATGGTACGGAGCGAGAGGGCATGGGGAGCCGTCACCTCCTTCAGCGAAGCAGTGATGCTCGCGAAGAGGGAGGCGGCGCACGTGAGGGAGAGGCAGCATATGCGCCCTCGCGACCCCAGCCGCCGCAGGATACGGAGACACCCGGGGCGTCGGGAATCCCAGGCTGATTCCTGGCCACCAGAGGTGCGGGCTTGCGGACGGCGAGTAATGGGTAGCTCGCTGTCCGGTAAGGACCAAGCCCAAGTCGACGGCGCGTTGTGTTCCACGCGCGCCTCAAAGAGATGTCAGCACAAATAGTGATGGGACCTGCAAGGGTCGATGCCTGCCAGGGGTGCGGGTTTGTTCGAAAGAGACACCACAGCCACTGGCATACGGGCTACTGAGGGAACACGGGTGGGTTTTAATCAGTAAAAGTCTGACAAGCCCTCCTGCTCCACCCAGAGCGGGAGAAGTTATTTGATGATTTCCCACCCAAAAAAAAAAAAAAAAAAAAAAAAAAACCCTGTATGACTTTTTAGATTTCGTATACAAACAAAAAAGAAACGAATTTAACGACGACACGTCCTGAGACTTTTATTACGAAACTGTATCAAACTGTAGTGAAACAGAATAGAAAATATTTCATGTGACCTATCAACTACTAAGCCATTTATAATTAGCTACCCACGCTCGATAAAATGCAACGTTTTTAATATGAATTATATCCATGTTAGGCAGTGAGCTAGCGACCTGTCACTTCACGTTATGCAACGTGCGTCAGTTGGGATCTTGTTACCAATAAATAAACAAATAATTATATTTTACCAATCTTGCAAAGTCAAGCCTTAACAATATTAGCCAGTTCAGCTTTAAGGCAAAAAATATTATTAATATTATTTATTCATAAAATTATCAAACAAAAACATAAACAGTTGTTTAAGTCTGACTTTGTATTGAAAACCAGACTTAAACAACTGTTTAGATGTTCGATAACTTTTACGAATAAGGCCGCAAGAAGCTCATACTCAAACTTCAAACCTAGAACACACGCTTGTTTTCCCCGAAGAGCTAGGTAGAGACATTTCGCCATTAGAAAAGCGATAATCTTTGCAAGTTAGCCATTACGTGCTAATTTCACTAATGAAACTGAACGCGATCGGTACATCTAAACTGCGATCAACAGCTGTCAGTGTCAATTTTCCACAACAGTTATGACAGTTACAGCTCATGAACGCTCTTTGTATACATATATTATGCGCTGATCGCGTTCAGTATTATTTGTGAAATTCGCCCTTAAATGTTGGTGCTTAAGAAGATAAGTTTAAGTGAAGTCGGAAATGGTAGAAAATAAATGATTGGCGAAACTATTGACGAGACATAATATGTCTGTGATAATTCGCCTGTTAAGGAACAGTATCTATGTTGTTTAGTCGTCCTCTTTATTGCCGTAATTACCACTTTTGACAACATCATCATCTGCCTAGCCTTTTCCCAATCACGTTGGGGTCGGCTTCCAGTCTAACCGGATGCAGCTGAATACCAGTATTTTACATGGAGCGACTGCCTATCTGACCTCCACAACCCAGTAACTGGGTAATACGATACCCCTTGGTAAGACTGGTTGTCAGACTTTCGGGCTTCTGACAACCCGTAACGACTATCAAAGATCCACAAATGACAGCCGGGACCAACGGCTTAACGTGCTTTCCGAGGCACGGAGGGGTCTTGGTGTGTAAAGATGGTCACCCATCCACGGACCAACCACGGCAAGCGTAGCTTAACCTGATCGATGGACCCGTGCGGCTTATGCTACTTAGCCACACTTTTGACAACAATTGCCAGTAAATGGAAACTCCACTAAAGTTCAAACTATATAATTGTCACATGGACAAATCGACCTTGTCGTTTTATTACGTGCAAATGACATTCAAATTTAGGGTGATAAGTATGTGAATTACAAAGTTCATCATACAACACTCAACGGTCGCATAAATTATTTGTAACAAATGTAGAAAACCTACTGGCACGAACTTCTTACTCTAATTGATTAAAGAAAAAAAAACCTGCTCCGAGAGGAAAACCTTTCGTTCTCGACCTTAAACGTTAAAACCTTGAAGCGACGCATGCGCATTGAATGTACGAATCCTACGATCGATTATAGTTTGACTACGATTTAATAATAGCTGCGCACGATGCATTCATTGACTAGTTATATAGCAAAGTATAACTTTCCCACTTTTGGGATACAGGCCAACTCTCTGGGAGAGAGTGGGCCGTAATTCACCACGCAGGCGGAGTCCCAGTGCGGGTTGGTGAACGTCTAATAAATGTCTTGGTTCTAGGACATGCCGGATTTCTGACGATGTTTTCTTTCACCGGTTTGAGAGCAGGGGCCTCAAGTCTGCTATTACAATAGTGTCAGAATGGTGGTGGTGTCATTGATTTCATAATTGTTGATTTTGACATGTTTGGTAATCTACTAATATAATGGCGTCATTCTGACTTTCCAGTGGTCAGCCAACAGTCCATTGAAAGAAATGGCATTTATTGGTAATCTCGTACATAATGACAAATGAATGACTGACTTAGGGGGTAATCTGCTAAAATTTTGACAGTTCCTAAAATAATATGTAAAAAATAATAAGTAAAAATATATACATTTAAAAGAAATTTGGCATGAATAAATGTTAAAATTTACTAGTATTTTTTCAAAAATCATTTCTTCTAACGGGTTTTATAATAATGGCAATACGACAGTGCCATTAAAACACAATTCTATTACGAGACTATTGACCGACCACTGATAGACCATTATGAATTTAGTAGATTACGAACTTTTAGCAAAATGACAATGGAATGACGAATTTATAAAAATAGCAGACTTAGGCCTCTGTGGTGATGAAATAAATTACACAGTTGCGGGTCGTAAGTTCGAAACCGATTCGTAAGTCGGGCCGTTACCACTGGGTCTTCGCTTCTTCCAGCTACTTATTTGTTTACCAAGGTCAAAGGGAAACTGTCCTTACCAGCCAGGAAATATTGACTAATATTATGTGAAAGATCAGACTTTCAACTTTCATATTACGAGTAGCTACCTCTTAGCTGTCACGAGGAATTACTACTAAAGTCATTTCTTGACAACAAAGCCTGAAGCTTGGTTCTGAGGCACGGAGTGATCTCGATGGTCACTCATCAAAGGATTCACCGTGGTAAGCCCCGTTTTAACTTTTAAGTAGATAGAACTAGAGCGGTTATTTAACAAGCGTCACTTGCTACTTTTTAAATGTTAAGAGATATATTAACAACAGTGTCCGTAAAAACCTTGGATCTATTCAATAACTGGAGCACGATCACTTTGAGTATTATTTATTAATATGTCTTGCATTCGTAATAAATTATAATAAAATTACATATAATGTGCGTTGTAATAATTCTTGTTATATTGCATATTTAAAAAAAAAACTTGTTTATTAAGTAATACTTCACCTGTCTATGAGTCATTTGAATCTCCAATCTGCAAGGCTCCTAGCGAATATTTACATATCTGTCTCCCAAGGGCGGCCACTTTGGGTGCGGTTTGTTCGAAAGAGGGCGGTATCCCTTTCGAACAACCCGCACCCAAAGTGGCCGCCCTTGGGAGACAACATTTTGAAGCGATAAGCGTTGCCTAAATTAAAAATCCTTCAGTTGCCTGTGCGCCAAGGGCCACGGTATCTCTTTCAAACAACCCGCATCCCTGACTGGGACCCGGTAAAGTGACTGTTTCTTTTGAATACTATCTGTGAATACAATAAAGATACTTAACTCTTATTACACTGCGGCGGTAAGTCCCCTCTTTGAGGAGTGGCTTGAGAGGCGGCATGGCGTCCTCACCTTCCGCCTGACGCAGGTCCTCACCTTCCGCCTGACGCAGGTCCTCACCGGACACGGCTGTTTCGGGAGATTCCTGTTTCGGATAGGGCGGGAGGAAACGCCCGGGTGTTTCCTCTGCGAAGATCGCCCTGAGGACACGGTGGAGCACACGGTGGCGGTCTGCCCGGCTTGGGCGGAGCACCGCCGTGTCCTCGTGGAGGCGATCGGCGGCGGCGATCTCTCGCGTCCGGCCCTGGTCCAGGCCATGGTACGGAGCGAGAGGGCATGGGGAGCCGTCACCTCCTTCAGCGAAGCAGTAATGCTCGCGAAGAGGGAGGCGGCGCACGTGAGGGAGAGGTAGTATATGCGTCCTCATGGTCCTCGCCGCGGCAGGAGACACCCGGGGCGTCGGGTATCCCAGGCTGATTCCTGGCCACCAGAGGTGCGGGCTTGCGGACGGCGAGTAATGGGTAGCTCGCTGTCCGGTAAGGACCAAGCCCAAGTCGACGGCGCGTTGTGTTCCACGCGCGCCTCAAAGAGATGTCAGCACAAAAAATGATGGGGCCCGCAAGGGCCGATGCCTGCCAGGGGTGCGGGTTTGTTCGAAAGAGACACCACAGCCCCTGGCTTAAGGGCTACTGAAGGAACACGGGTGGGTTTTAGTCAGTAAAAGTCTGACACGCCCTCCTGCTCCACCCAGAGCGGGAGAAGTTATTTGATGATTTCCCACCCAAAAAAAAAAAAAAAAAAAAAAAAACCCGTGTTGACTTATTTAGTACTAAATCTACGATCACGTCTGCAAAGGAGGTGGTTTAAGACCTATTACAATAAGATACGAAAAAAAAATTGTTAAGCGGAATACTGCTGAGATAGGCCTCACCCAAGCATGGCCCTGCCAGCAGTGCGGGTTGTTCGAAAGAGATACTGCCGCCCCTGGCACACAGGCTACCGAGGGAACACGGGTGGGTTTTAGTCAGTAAAAGTCTGACATGCCCTCCTGCTCCACCCAGAGCGGGAGTAGTTATTTGATGATTTCCCACCCAAAGAAAACAAAATTAAATAAAGGCCGGCCACTTTTGATAATTGAAGTAATTATGGCTCATATTCTATGCCCATATTCAACAATTGACGTATGAATGTAATTAGTTAACTTATGGACTAATTTAACCATGTTGCTACAAACAAGCAAGTTAAAAATAAATCATAATCATTTAATAAACCCGTCTTAAATTATTCAATGTGATCTTTGTTGAAGATATTATGTTAAGTACTTAGTACCTGCCAACAGTATTTTTTACTTTAAGTTTAATTAAGTCAAGACAATAATATTTTTTCTCTTGAACATAAGTCCGGGTTCATGTAAAATGAACCTACATAATAGGTACGTATTGTGTTCGCTATATTTTGTCGAATTATCCTACTATAGTAGGTAATCTATATATAAAAATGAATCGCCGAAATGTATACAGTACGCGCATAACTTCCGAACGATTGCACCAAATTGGATGATTCTTTTTTTTAATGTCCTTATTGTCAGGACAAGGTTTGTATTTAAGAAAATTTATAAAAATATATGGATTTAATCAGAATTAATGTGAAATGATTGATCATCCAACTGATTTGATTTTACTGGAAGGGTTTTATTTCCTCATCAGTCGCGACTGTAGAAATAAAATATGGCCGTACGAAGTTCGCTGGGTAAGCTAGTAATCTATATAAATAATAAAAAGAAAAGTCCTGACTGACTGCCTGACTGACTGACTCATCAACGCACAGCCCAAACCCTCAGACCTAGAAAGCTGAAATTTTGCACAGAGGTTCCCTTTATAATGTAGACCAAGAAAGGGTTTTTCGAATTTCAACCCCTAAGGGAAATAGGGGATGAAAGTTCGACGCGGGCGAAGCCGCTGGCAAAAGCTAGTTATATTATAAATGTGAAAGTTTGTAATTGTATGATTGGATCTTTAGATGTTTTTTGTATGTTTGCTACTCAATCACGCAAAAATGGCTGAATGGATTTGAATGAAATTTGGCGCACATATAGTTTATAAACGGGATTAACACATAGGGTACTTGTTATCTCGGTACTACATTCCCGCGGGGGAATTTTCGATAATCACGCGGGCGAAGCCGTTGGCAAATGCTAGTAAGAACTGTGTTTGAAGTAGCGGCGTGTGTTTATGTAAATGTCACCGTAAGATTGTGAACACTGTTAGTTAAAATCTATCTAGCGAGATTATAAACTGTCGATAAATTGTGAACTGCACCATACTACCTACTTACCGACCGAATAGGTTAGGTTAGAACTGCGACCAACCGCGCGCGAGCCGAGCAAGCGTAAACCGAGCGATGCCCAGGCAGCGGCCGGAGAGCGCTTGGCCGGCCGCACCTAGTTCATCATCATCATCATTTCAGCCGGAAGACGTCCACTGCTGGACATAGGCCTCCTCCAATTTGGGGGGGGCTTGCCATAACCGCCACGTTTGGCAGGCGGGTTGGCGATCGCAGTATGGTGGTAAAATGCATAGAGAACGCTGCTGCCCATTCTGTAGTAAGTCCCTTAGTCGCCTTCTACGACACCCACGGGTAGAAATGGGATGGTGCTATTCTTTGCGTTCGGCACCACACGGTACTGCAACAAACTAGGTGTAGCTGAATTTCGGCTATTAGCCGTAACATATACATATGTATAGCATTCAATCACTAGTTACTTACCTAAATGTCATAAGTTGCATTAAGTACCAAACATTGTATACCTAGGCTAAGTATATACTTAGCCTAGGTATACAATATAGCTTAGCCTAGGTATTCGAAGAAGGCGCCCACCGTCGGCGACTTTGTTTGCCGGTGCCCAGTGTCGTCGGCAAACAAAGTCGCCGACGGTGGGCGCCTGTTGGTGGGCTGGGTTGCAGCGAGAGTCAAGCTGCTGCAACCCAGAGCGCTACGGTGCTACCGCTGCCTGGACATTGGGCATGTCCGAGCAGGGTGCACCGCCGAAATAGACCGCAGCGAGCAATGCTTTCGCTGCGGTAAGACTGGCCATAAGTCCGCCCAGTGCACAGCGGCGCCAAACTGCAGCCTCTGTACAGCTGCAGGGAGGCCCGCTGGGCACAGGGCGGGTGGAAGAGCCTGTGGCGCACCCACCACACAGAAGAAGAAGAGGAGAGGCACCAAGGCTGCCGGGGGCTCTTTACCCCCCCCTCAGCCTGGGTGCCCTACGGCCGACTCCCGGCCCAGTGATGGTGCGACGGAGGGAATGGACTGCGCATAATGGCGCCTTACCATTTCCTCCAGGGCAACATCAACCACGCTGCCAGAGCTCAGGATCTATTGATCCAGAGCATGGCAGAGTGGTCGATCGACGTGGCTGTGGTCGCCGAGCCGTATTTCGTTCCCCCCAGGGATAACTGGGTGGGAGACCTAGACGGCTCGGTGGCCATCATCGGCGGGGCTCTCGTCAACCCGTCCCGAGGTCGCGGTTGGGTGGCCGCCCTCGCGGACGGCATTGGCATTGTTGGGGCGTATTTCTCGCCCAACAAGAGCCTCGCCGACTTCGAGAACTTCCTTGTCGAGTTGGGGGCCGTCGTAGGCCAACTCCACCCTCGCCCCGTGCTGTTACTAGGGGATCTCAACGCCAAGTCTTCGGCGTGGGGATCCCCGGTGACCGATGCTAGGGGTGAGGCGCTGGAGGAGTGGGTGGTCACGACTGGCCTGGTCGTCCTAAACCGGGGCTCGGTATACACGTGCGTGCGGCAGCGGGGCGGTTCGATCGTGGACGTATCGTTCGCTAGCCCTGCTGTCGCGAGCCGTGTCCGCGACTGGCGTGTCGCGGTGGAGGTGGAGACGTTGTCGGATCACAGATATATCCGCTTCGACGTCTCCGCCCAGACCGCAGGCGGCCGCAGTCCATCGGCCCCGCGAACGGACGGCCCGCGCTGGGCGCGTAAGCGCATCGACAGGGAAGTTCTCGAGGAGGCCGCTATTGTCCAGGCCTGGATCCGGGAGTCGGCGACGGTTGGACCCGTCGACGTCGAAGAGGAGGCGCTGTGGTTTCGCGGGGCGATGACGCAAATCAGCGACGCGTCCATGCCCCGCGTCCACACGCAATCGGGAAGGCGCCAGGTGTACTGGTGGTCTGCCGAGATCGCGCGACTACGTGTCGAGTGCGTGGCGGTCAGACGCCAGTACACCCGATACCGGAGGCGACGTCGTCGGGTCCCTGACGAAGAAGCCGCGCTGTATGAGGTGTACCGCGCGGCTAAGGAGGCTCTGTGGTTGGCCATCGGCGAAGCGAGGACGCGAGCCAGGGAGGAGATGTTGGAGACTCTCGACGGAGATCCGTGGGGGCGCCCGTATCGTGCGGTTCGAGGGAAACTTCGAGCCGCGGCGCCTCCACTCACGGAGAGTCTCCAACCAGAGCTGCTGGAAGATGTGGTCGCAGCGCTCTTCCCGGCTAGAGCGGAGCACACTCCGCCGCCGATGGCTTTGCCCACAGCCGCAGAGCCTACCGAAGAGGTCGCCATCAACGTCCCAGAGGTGACACAGCCAGAGATGAGGGCGGCCGTGATGCGGCTCCGGGCCAAGAACGTGGCTCCGGGGCCCGATGGTATTCACGGCATCGTGCTAGCCCTCGCTCTGAAGGAGCTAGAGCCCCAACTGAGAGGACTCTACACCGCGTGCCTTGAGCAGGGCCAGTTTCCCACTTTGTGGAAATCTGGTCGTCTGGTCTTGCTCAAGAAGGTGGGGCGCCCCGCGGACTCGCCGTCCGCGTACAGGCCCATAGTGCTGCTCGACGAGGTGGGTAAGATGTTTGAGCGGATTATCGCCGCCCGCCTCGTCGGCCACTTAAGCAGAGAGGGGCCTGACCTAGCCGAGAGCCGGTTTGGCTTTCGGCACGGGCGCTCCACCATCCACGCGATATCGCGGGTGAGAGTCCTGGCGGAGGAAGCTGTGTCCCGGGGTGGGGTGATGTTGGCGGTGTCCTTGGACATTTCCAACGCCTTCAACACCCTGCCCTGGAGCTGCATCCGGGAGGCACTGCAGTACCATCGGGTGCCTCCGTACCTCCGCCGCATCGTTGGGGCCTATCTGGCGGATAGGTGTGTCACCTACATGGGACGTGATGGCGGAAACCAGCGCCGCATGTCGTGCGGTGTTCCACAGGGTTCGGTCGTGGGACCGCTCCTGTGGAACATCGGGTACGACTGGGTGCTGAGGGGCGAGCTCCAGCCGGGCGTGGACCTGACGTGTTATGCAGATGACACGCTGGTCACGGCCCGGGGGAGCTCGTACAGGCAGGCAGCGTTGCTGGCGACGGCTGCGGTGTCACAGGTGGTGACCCGCATACGGCGCCTTGGCCTGGATGTGGCCCTCAACAAGTCGGAGGCCATGGTCTTTCATGGCCCCCGGCGGGCGCCGCCGCCGGGATCACACATCGTGGTCGGGGGGTCCCGAATTGCTGTCGAGTCCACCATGAAGTATCTGGGATTGGTGCTCGACAGCCGGTGGGATTTCGGACCCCACTTCCAGCGGCTGGCGCCCAAGTTGTTGGGCGCGGCTGGGGCGCTGTCAACGCTGCTTCCCAATCTGGGGGGCCCGAGCACCGCCTGTAGGCGGCTCTACGTGGGGATCGTGCGATCGATGGCCCTGTATGGGGCCCCGATCTGGGCGGCTGACCTGACGGCCGGCAGCATCGCTGTCTTGCGGAAACCGCAGCGAGCTATGGCCGTCAGAGTCATAAGGGGATATCGCACGATCTCCTACGAGGCGGCTTGCGTACTGGCCGGATCCCCACCGTGGGACCTCGAGGCGAAGGTACTCGCGTCGCTGCATCGGTGGCGCGAGGACTCGAGGGCGCGGGGCGAGTGGCTGACGCCGCGACATTTGGAGTTGCGTCAGTCACAGCTTCGCGCAGCCCTGGTGGCGGAATGGCGGGACAGGCTTTCACGCCCTACCGCCGGCTCCGCCACCATCGGGGCGATCCGGCCAGTACTCGAGCGCTGGCTCGGGAGGAGGCACGGCTCCCTGTCGTTTCGGGTGACACAGGTGCTATCGGGGCATGGTTGCTTCGGGAAGTACCTGTGTCGCATAAACAGGGAGCCGGACGCTCGGTGTCACCACTGCGTCGACTGTCGGGAGGACACGGCGTGGCACACGCTGGCAGAGTGTGCCGCTTGGACGGAGCCACGCCGTGCCCTCATCTCAGGAGTAGGCAGTGACCTGTCGCTGCCGGCCGTTGTCGACTCGATGGTCGACAGCGAGGAGTCCTGGGACGCGGTGGTGTCCTTCTGCGAAACAGTCATCTCGCAGAAGGAGGCTGCGGAGAGGGAGCGGGAGATTGCTTCAGCTAACCCGATCCGCAGCAGACGCACCGGGCGTCGGCGGAGGGCGGACAACGCCCTCTTCCAGCCCCCCTAAATGGGTCCAGGGGCGACGGACTGGGGAATCCGTCGCCCCCTACTTCTTAGGACCCGAGATGGCGGCGCGTAGTGTTCCACGCGCGCCTCTCTTTGATGTGGGGGGGAGTTTAACACCTCACTCCTCCCCTATCGCGAGGTGGCCCGCATAGGCGGGCCGGCACTAGTCGGGGATCGCGGAAGACTCAATAGTTCCCGTGATCCCCGGTGTACGTGAGAGACGGAACACCGGGGTGGTTTTAGTCAGTAAGAGTCTGACAGACCCCTCCGCCCTCCCCGGGGCGGAGGACATCCATGAGGATTTCCCCCCTCATCAAAAAAAAAAAAAAAAAAAAAAAAAAAAAAAAAAAAAAAAAAAAAAAAAAAAAAAAAGGTATTCGAAGAAAAAATCAACAGAACATGACTTACTGATATCAGTAAGTCATGTTGTGTTGATTTTTTACAACTACTTACTTATGCAAGTATGTAAAAAACAACACGTGTCGACAATGATCATTATATTTTATTTATTTATTTATTTATTTGGATCTCCAACAGAGGCTACACAATTACATGCAAGTTTACATTAAGCAGAGACAAATACAGTGTGCGCTTCCAATTATAGGAGAACACATCATTTACTTGTAATCTAGGTAGGTACATTAAGTTTGACAATTTAAAAAAAAAGACAAAAATATTCAAAAAAAAGAAAACAATATACGAAAATCATACTTAAAGGAAACAACGTTAATGACATAAGAAATCAATAATAAAAATAATGTAAATGAACAGTTAAAAAAAAAATTAATATAAGACAACACATAAAACTAACAAAATATTACGTCTTAGATACTATGACTCTAATGTCTTTTTTAAACTTTGGTAGTTTGCATGTAATATCCAGTTCGTTACGCTTTGATAATTCGTTATACTGCCTACAGAGCCTTGGCAAAACGGCGAAGTGTCCGAGGTTTGTCTTAGATCCCGGCACATAAAAAAGGTTGTAGTTACATTTACGTGGCAATCGAGATGGTGCACTTATATGCAGCCTTCCAAGAAGCTCGCTGCAGTCAACAACCCCATTGAATAGTTTGTGAAGAAATGTGAGATCTAGAACTCTTCTTCTATCTTCCAACGAGGACATTTTATAATGTTGTAATCTAAGATCGTAGCTCCTAATTTTCTTTGCCAGGCGGTCTTTATAGCAAAGATGGTATAAAAAACGTCTTTGGACACTTTCCAGACGCTTAACGTAAATATCGTAGTGAGGATTCCATACGGTGCTGTTGTATTCAAGCAGTGGGCGAACCAATGTGTTGAATAATTTAATTCTAGTCGAGGCTTTATAGAATTCTTTGCTATTGCGCAAGATAAATCCAAGGACCTTGAACCCTTTTGAGGTAATGTTTAATAAATGCCTATCAAATTTCAGTTTCTTGTCGAATACAATTCCCAGGTCACGAACTTCTTCTACTTCATGTAGGGTTTGCTGATGCAATGTGTATTTGTTGGTTTGCACTGTTTTATTACGAGAGAATTGCATACAGTGGCATTTAGAAACATTGAGCGACATTTTGTTTACGCTACACCAATCCACCATTCTATCGAGATCAGCCTGTAAAAGTGCTGAATCTAAGTTGTTCACTATTGGTTTCATAATTTTAACGTCATCTGCAAACAGGTAGAAACTTGAGTGCTTGAAACATGATGTAATGTCGTTAATGAAAATGTTAAAGAGAATAGGGCCCAGATGTGAGCCTTGCGGTACTCCCGAAGTTGCTGGGAAGGTATCAGAGTGGTGACCATCAATTACGACTTTTGAATTCCTGCCAACAAGGTAAGAATGGAACCATTTAAATAATGACCCTCCTATTCCCAATTGGTTTAGTTTTTTCAGTAGTATATTATGGTCAACCTTGTCAAATGCCTTACTGAAGTCTGTGTATATCGTATCTACGGGTATTCTCTTATCAAGGGATTCTGATATGGCTGTGACATAGCACATAAGGTTAGTAGAGGTTGACCTTGATTTGATAAAACCATGTTGATGGATAGTTATGTATTGTTTAACATGTGCATTTAGGCGTCTAGTTACTAGCTTTTCAAGTATTTTGCCGAATATATTTAAGATAGAGATGGGCCTATAGTTAGATACTTGATGCTTTTCTCCAGATTTGAAAATAGGAACTACTAAAGCTTCCTTCCACCTTTCAGGAAACACGCCGTCTGCCATTGACTTGTTGAAAATAACTTTAAGAGGTCTAGTTAGTTCTTTTGCACATCTTTTTATAAATATGGGTGGGATACCGTCACTGCCGGCACCTTTACGCTCATCCAAAGCTTTTAACGATTGGCATATTTCCCCAGCGCCAAATTCTAGTTTACAGAATCCGGACGAGGCAAGTCCGCTATCAACATGATCTGACGCATTAACAGAAGACGAGGTATTGTAGACTTGTGCAAAGTTCTCCGCAAACAAGTTACAAATTTCGTGTCCACTCGATGCTGTCCTGTTCTTGTGACACATTTCTGCTGGGTAAGTACTCTTATTTTTCTTTTTCTTTTTAATAAATGTCCAAAACATTTTTGGATCCTTTGCAAGTGCTTCTTCCATTCTAACTATATAGTTTTTGTAACAGACTTCCATTAGCCTACTGCATCTTGCACGCAGTGTCTCAAATGACACGATGTCTAGTGGATTTTTGTACTTTTTAAATTTTATGCGATATTTATTTTTTTCTTTTAGTAGGCGTGTAAGATCTCGAGAGTACCACTGTGGATATTTATTACCCAATATTTTTTTCATCGGTACATTTTGTTTGATGACGTCGTGCAGTACCTTGTAAAATAAATCGATCATTTTGTCAGTTGTAGGGTGACCTTCAAGTTCCTTCTCCCAGTCTACAGCATTTAGTGCTATCTTAATATTATCGTAATCAGCTTTAAAGAAGTCTGGTTTTATTGTTGGTTTAGCTTTGAGATGGTTCGATTTAACGGTTACGGATATGGAAAACTCAAATGATGGATGCAAGGGATCTTCTGAAATCAATTGCCATGTGCAACGGCTAAGGTTATGTAACGTAGTATTACAAAGGGCTAGATCCAATGTTTTAGATTTAGCATTTGGTATGTAATTAAACTGTTCTAAGGCATTTAAGGAAACAAAATCTAGGAAACCTTTTATCACCTCGCTATTATTGCAGGTATATGGTTGTGCATGACTTGTGTTTTGGTCATCAATTTTCCAGATTATGCTACTAAGATTAAAGTCCCCTAAGATAAGAGTGTGATCATCGTGGTCAAGAGCACCCTGAGCAGAATCGTAAAATGCCTTCATGATATCGGAGGTCACAACAATCAAAATGTCATTGAAGATAAATTCAACTTGCTATATTTAGAACATACCAACTCACAGTGTTTTCAGAAGCCCATTGTTAGGACATCATATTTTTATTAAAAGATCTGTGTAGGTTATCATTTAAATGCAAAATTTCGTACTCCCTTTTATAAAAACGACATGCTAGCGCATGTTAAGTTTTTGCAGATTTTTTTTTTATCGTCCTTTTTATCCAAAATCTTATTTAGAAAAAATACAACTCTCAAACTAAACATGAAGGAGCTGCATCTACGTGGTCTCTTATGCTGCATATTTTAGAGAACAAATGAGCCTCGTTTCGTTGTGTGTAACAAAGATACGAGGACATAATCTTCACTTCCCCTGCACAGTCATACCATATAAATATCTCATTCCAATTCTATGGAGTCTAAATATATAAATGAAAATTTTACAATTTTCAATCATTGAAAACGAATTGCTCAAATCAAATAGGCCTGCTGGCTGAATGAGGATACGAAATCTCGCATAGAAATGTTTGAGTATTTCTATCAGCCCCTTAATAACAATCCGATGTCCGGAAAATGGGCTTCTGAAAACACTATGCTACTGTACACAAATTAATAGCCATATAGTATCGAGTAAGGCTTGTTTCTGGCTTATTGAAGCACACTTATTTTTGTTTCTTTGAGTAGGTCTCATTGACGATGTGAACCTGAGGTTTATGGGTCTATATTTTAGCCGACAGGATAAGTTATGTCAACGTGACTTTTTCAATGCCATGTGTACAATTTCTAAGTTACCAGTCATACTATGAGCTTTCGTGTTACCCAGTAATTGGGTTGTGGAGGTCAGACAGGCAGTCGCTCCACGTAAAATGCTGGTATTTAAGCTGCATCTGGTAAGACTGGAAACCGACCCATACATAGTTGAGAAATTGGTCGATGATGGCAATACACTGAGAAACCGAATAGGTTGTTTTAACCTTTTTTCAAACTTTATTTTAGGTTAATATAGCACCTACCGACATGATTTGTTGAATAAACAAAATAACAATAGTTGAACTATAAAGGTAAATTTAACCTGTGTTCAGTTTGGTTTAAACTGATTAAATATATATTTAACTTAGTTATTTTGTTGACTCTACTTCGTTAACATGTAACTAACGGAACGATGTTCAAATAGGTAATTTATGCGTGTTGCGTCCCTGTATGAGAGGAGGCCATTTTATTCGCATTTTAAGGCGGAATAAATAATTAAAAACACTTAGTTGTAAATGTGACTGCAATTTGAAAAATTTGTTCTCAATTTTCGTGTTAGGCGCTACCTAACAAAATGAAATTTCTCTTATGGTATGTTCAGATGGCGAAAGTATCACGACAAAATGGAAAACTCTGTACCTTACTAGGATTTTCAATTGTTTTTATGTTTATCGAACTCTTGCAACACAATAATCGTACAATAAATTCAAAAGACAAATAAAACAAATGTTAATCCCCTGAGGAAGGTCATACCTATTTGTTTTATGCAATTTTCTGCTTTATTGTAAGGAGATAAGGACTAAAATCACTTAAGGGGAAAGAGGTTAGTTTACTTTAAAACCACTTTCCTTAGAACCGCTCTCTTTAACCGTTGTCAATTTGTTGACATTTTCCTTTTAAAACCTGTATTTTTTCTGTTAGTAGGTAAACGGTAGTTGTAGTGTAAATTTTATATTAAAAATCACACACAAAAGGATTCTGAATTTCTGACAAAAAATTCAGTAGATGGTGCTTTACCCAATTTAACTAGGTTTTTATTTTATTTTCTACCAAACGTTTGTAACGTAGGTAGGTATGTACACAACCATCATCATGACCTGCCTAGTCTTTATCCAACTGTATTGGGATAGGCTTCCAGTCTAACCGGATGTAGCTGAATACCAGTACACAGTTTTACACAGAGCAACTGTCTATCTGACCTCCACAACCCAGTTACTGGGTAACACGATACCCCTTGGTAAGACTGGTTGTCAGACTTTCGGGCTTCTGACGACACATAACGACTGCCAAAGACATCACGAATGACAGCAGGGACCAACGGCTTAACGTGATTTCCGAGGCACAGAAGGGTCTTGGTATGTAAAGATCAGTGGTCGCCCATCCACGGAACCAACCGCGGCAAGCGTAGCTTAGCCTAATCCTGTGGTTACTTAGCCGCAAGCGCCTAGGTATGGACATAATATTGAAAAAAATATGTCCGTCAGAACAATTGGCACTTACCTACGACATCCATTGTTAACATTGTTATAACTAGCCGCCAAGATTCACGACCGTCTATTATTTTTATATGGCAATCAATTCTTAGTCCATGTATGATGTTGTAATTAAACAAAACAATGGCACCAGGCTGTGATATAAAACAAGACTAGCTGGCAATGTGAGGAGATGAATTATATGATCATACGGAACAGTTCCAACCCATTTCTTCCCGTGGGTGTCGTAGAAGGCGACTAGGGACTTACTAGAGAATGGGCAGCAGTACGTGTTCTCTATGAATTTGACCACCATACTGCGATTGCCAACCCGCCTGCCCAGCGTGCGGATTATGTCAAATCCCCCCTGTTGCGGGACGCTTATATCCAGTAGTGGACGTCTTTCGGCTGATATGATGATGATGATGACGGAACAGTGGTGGCTCAGTGATAACAGCCGCATCGGTACGTGTAGGTCGTAGGTTCGAACCCTAACAGGCGCTTTACTTTGCATATTTCGTCCGCACTGCTCTCAAAGCGGTGAAGGAAAACAACGTCAGGAAACCAGCATGTCCTAGAACCAAAAATTCGAATACATGTGACATCTACCAACCCCCACAAGGCATGGTGGATTACGGTCCATTCCCTCTCGAAGAGAGGAGGCCTGTGTCCCAGCAGTGGGAACATTGTAGGCTGATTATGTATATGACCATTAGGCCTTGAGACTTAAGAAAATTGAAAGGATTCTTGCTTACATTATCAGGTTTTTAATGCAGAATATCGTCTGCGTGAATGTTGTATTTTCTATATTTTTTTAATATGAATATTCAGTATGAAAAGTAAGCAGGCCTTCACCAGGTTAGGTTACAGCTATCTTTGTCTTTCATTCATTACAGACAGACATCACAGAGTTACTTTCGCATTTACAATATTAGTACGTATGGATATTGCGTCCCTCGGAAAATAAAGTACAAAATGTGAATTCCTTTATTTTCTGAACACCATTGAGTATGTATGACACTACAATGCGAGGGACATAAGGACGATGAACTTGATGCAAGTAACAGAAGTGCAAAATTAAAACCAAAATTCTGAAATACCACATTCACGAATGTCTGGCCATTAACCTTTAATAATTAATTTCAAACGATAGCAAAACACGAATCAATCATTGCCAGGGTTATGCAAACATGCACTTATGCGCGCAAGCAAACATAGGTACAGACCTTTTTACACACAGGCGGGTTTGTTGAAAATATTTCCGCATCAACAAAACTGCTGCACTTAAATAAAATGAGCAAGTATACAACAAATAATAGCTGATGGGCGTGAAATAATGGTAGACCATTATGATCGAGGTCCTGTTAGGGACAGTTTTAGTAGCACATCGAAGTTTAAGGAAAGCGCCATATCGGCCCCAGATCTGAAAAAAATTGTTAATTATGCGTTTAAAAAAAAATGATGGACAATGTTTATTCTTCTCGATTTTATTTTGCAGCGAGATCGTCAATTAGAATGTCATAATCGAGTTTATTTATTTATTTTGAGGAAAACCTGGCTGATGGCTGGCCGCCCTTCAATCTTCGCAACTCGGTGCGCCCTCTGCCCTTCCCCCCCAGATCCGGAACTAGTCTTATTACATGAGTGGGAATATATTTGGCTAAATCTGTGTGTACACTTGGCTGTCCCCTCCTGAATAGCTATGCTAGTACAGGTGTAATTTGTGATCCAAGATCTGCAAGAATAGGGTCACTTCGTTTTATTTCAGGCGGAAATAACCTACTAAGTAATATATAATTTACAGCCTGGCATTGAAGTACCTAATTATGTATGTCCGATTTTATTTGTAACCACTAACATTACATAACAACATGATAATATGAAACATAGTTACCTACTTAGTAATTCGCGACCATTCTGATCATAACTTTCACTTATAGGCATTTAGTGCGACCATAAACTACGACCAATGAATTCAAAGATAACTTTGGCAACTTATTATGGCAACCACATGAGTTAAGTGATGTATGGCATGTTTTTTTACTGATTTTATCAGAAGTTTGCGAAAAATATCCTCACGAACGGTTTCCCATTCAGAGTGATTTGAATGGTAAGTGCATGTAAATCAGTTAGCAAATATTTTTACTTTTGTGTATAAAAGTATCTTTATCATCACAATAATTACAAAAGAGTTTAAGAGTAGGTATATTATAAGATAATGAGGGTCGCTATAAAATAATAATTGGTATAAAACAATAAACTGCAAGTTATGAGGTATTCCTCGAAGCGCTACCATGTTGAGGCGCACCTAATGAGGCGCTCCTTTTTTATTCCTCGGAGCGCACCTTTTAGTAGCGCTCCCGATAGCATTTAAAAATATTAATTTTTTTTTCTTTGAAGCGCACCCACGTTTAAAAAAATAGGGAAGAGCATATTTTTGCACTCATTTGTGCATAATCATCATCGAAGTTGTGTAACCAAAAGTACGAAATTGACAGAAAAATATGGTTTTGCTTTCGGGCTACTGAAGGAACACGGGTGGGTTTTAGTTAGTAAAAGTCTGACACGCCCTCCTGTTCCACCCAGAGCGGGAGAAGTTATTTGATGATTTCCCAACCAAAAAAAAAAAAAAAGACTAATGTTATTGTGTATTCAAAGAGTAACGTGTATTACGTTTGCTTTATGCTCTTCCCTATTTTTAAACGTGGGTGCGCTTCAAGGAATAAAATTTTAATATTTTTAATTGCTATCGGGAGCGCTACTAAAAGGTGCGCTCCGAGGAATAAAAAAGGAGCACCTCATTAGGTGCGCCTCAAAATGGTAGCGCTTCGAGGAATACCTCCAATTTATTAATGATTTCTCCTTACTCGTTTTCTTTAATTAACAAACCGGAATAATTCGTTTTAACTCGTTAAAAGGATATTAAGGTTTTTTGTTTATACGTAGTAATAAATGTTGTATTTACGTAGTAATTGAAATTACATAAGACAGTCCCCCAAAGCGCCCGCTTTTTACCACTTCCTAGAGTTCCCAGTGCTTTAGCTGAGAAGAAGACGATATTTTGTTATTAGGTACCTATTGCTATTATCCCTGTACCTAAATAAATATGTCGATGGTGTGGTTAGTAAATAAATAACACTAAACGTACACCAAACAACAGGACCACAAAAAATAAATGGTTAACTTTTAGAATTTTCCTCCGGATTTATGAATCCTATAAAATAAAATGTATTCAATCTTGTGGATCCAAAGAGAATAAAACATGATATAATGTTGCTAATAATATATCTTAAACACCTTGAGATATAAATAAAATAACTGGAAAGTCGATAAAATCATGTTTTCACGTAATATTTACGACGATACACCTTGCCATTTGCATCACAATAAAAACGTTTTTTTTTTTTTGCGTGGGTCGACAACCGTTGCTCGCGAACGATGTGAGGCCAAAACATAATTTTATTTACCTGTTTGGGGATAGCATTTATACCTGATATCCTTAACACAGATGCGGTAAACTATATACGGTAGTCTTTGGTAATCCTTTATCAATATCGCAAGAACATTGAAATGTTATCACAAGCAGCCTTGTATGAATGAACTTACAAATAAAATAAAATAAAAACATAAAAGCAAATAAATAAATTCTAGAATTTGTAACATCAAACCAAATAATTAAAAACTTATCCGACGCAGCAACCCCATAAGCAGCTATGAAGACAAATACAGACCAAGTCTAATCCAAGCATGGATATGGTGAAGGCCGCAGAGGCTGACAGGGTCCACCTGAACACCTGATCGGTCAATTCCCGGCAACTGAGTGAGAAGAAGCACGAGTTCTCCATTCACCAGGCTAGAGATAGCTGAAAGAGCACCGTGTGATTTTAGTAAGAAGTAAGAGTCTGACAGACCATTCCAACCCCAAGGCTGAGGACATCCAAGAAGATTTTCACACAAAAAGGATGGTTCCTAATAATAACACTTCGATCTCTTCACAATTGCATTGGCAATACTCATTCACTAAAGACCAATCGATGAAGACACTTATGGACCAGAATCTGTTCGACAAAGTAAACAAAAATTCAAATTTCCATTTTCTTACTCATCACTGCACAGTAACAGACACCCTTGTCAAAAACTAGTGAACCAATGAAGTGAGGTCAATGGTCTTATCACTCAATGATGAACAGTTTTCTGGAATCCTCCAAATCTTTTGCACACAATGATAAAACAGTTCTTTGTTATAATTGTCATCGCCATCATTGTTTGCAGACATGTGCATTTTTATGATGCTGTATACTAGCAAGAAAAGATGGATTTTCTTGCTAACTCCTTGGAGGCATAATGAAGATATCTTCAGTTACAAATTCGGCTACCACTTTATTTTTTACCTCACCATTCACTCGAATATCTTTCTATAAAAAGTTATGAATTTTTACATAATAGGCTTTGTTCATATCCCTACAATTAAATCTATTTGTATGTGGAGCTCACACCCTTTTACTATCTTTAAAATGTTATTTTCCAACTGAGTAAATTTTTGAGACCTTTAGCCTCTTAGTAGCTAACGGTAGCTGGAGGTACGTTACATAATGTACGCGCAACTGCTCAGTTGGATCCTGCTCATATGAGGTTTTAAGAAATCGATAGCAAATATTTTGTATGTCAAAACCTTTAAAGAAATCTCGAGACATTCACATTGCGAATGTTGTTTATGTTTAACTTGGTCATGTTACGCAACCTGTGACCGTTCTGAGCATGTTGCACAAATTAGATTGTATTTATTATGTTCAAACTCTATTTCTTTTTTCCTTTTTAGGTCTGTATTTTATCATCATCAGTTGTCTGTATGCAGTTGACTGCTGGACATATGCCTCTCTAATTGTACGCTTTTGAAATCGATCATCGACCAGTCATCGTCGTTCCACTTAGGCTGAGAGCGTCTAATCTTATAATTACCGATTCTATAATTGGGCAATTGGGCATGCCGCATATAATTGTTGTTGAATAATAGTACCTTCATTAATATATGTACATATTTAAAGTAGATCAGGTGAAGGTTATACGGGTAGTACAAGATTATTATTGGTTGTAAAAAAACCTGTCTTTTTGTTGTTGTTTTACTTAGTAGAGTCGTCACGCGATCCAATTTTTAAGATTGTTTAGTAATTGCCTTTATTGCAAAGAATTGAAGTGACGAAGCAGTTTTAATAACGACACGAAAAATTTGTCCTTCGCTTCTTCGCGACGATTCTTGCTTGAATTGGGGTTAAGAAAGTTCTGTTTATTAAACATTCCTCAGTTTCTCTCATAAAGATTCTTGAACTTTCGCTGTGTGTGAAAGCCCATCGATAGTCCTGATTATGTTCTTTACCAACATTTTTCTACGTCTTAGATTTGTACCGTCTTCAACTATGCTGGTAGTTTTCGCGCCTAATATTACGATTTACCCTTGGACAGATGTGCAAGACCTGATTGAATTTCCCTATATAGGGGGCAATATACGTATACCAAAACTCAAGCAGGTCCTTCACATCCTATATAACCCCCATGCTGCTGCTCAGTTCTCTCATTCAATAAAACTACTGCTTCAAATCACAGACAAACGCACAAATCATTAGCTAAGTCCATAGGTTTCCTTCAATTTGCATACGGATTACCATCCGTTGCTGATAACAGAGATACAGAGAAAACATGGCTGTAATAACTCATTTTACATCGTCATTATTTGGTGTCAAGTGACTGACTGCTTTCAATTCAATTTTGTTTCTAATTAATATTTTTTTCTGATTTATGGTGTAGTTCTGGTTTTGAAAAATATTCTAAAATGGTGAGTTTCTTTTGTTTATCTAGTTGAGTTTTCTTTTTCTGAGCTTAAGGAAAACGTTGAAGTATTTGAATAATGTTTTTTCCCTCTCTGTGTTCGTACATTATTTGTGTATTACTTCGTTTTGTATTAGGTATATATTTATTATAGTTTTTGTATCTTATCCTTTTGCTTGTCATCTTGCACAAATTATAGTAATTATTGATTGAAGCTTATCCTGGCCTTGGAAAATGATGGGGTTATATTCCAATTTTCCTGTCTCCTACCGGACAAAGTAATTTTTACTACGCTTTACCTCCTAATGATGTGTTCAACAATATTGTTTCTAAGACACAGCATACCGCCTTGACAGCCTTTTAAGGATTTCATAATCTTTTCTTTTATCACTTTTCTCGTATCTCATGAAAACCGCAAAAATCACGTTCCTACATAAATCAAAGTACTTCATGATACGTGGAAAATAATGAACTGCATTGCTTAGCTTAAACAAACTGTTAAATAAACCCAAGATCAAGTATAATTATCTTAATCTCACGCTGATTGTCTAGAATCTAGATGATAAGCCAAGTTTTAAGTTTAGCTTTGCCGGAACACACTATGTATTTACTTTAGAAAAAAATATATCATGTTGGAGAAAATGACAACAAGAACAAATAGGTACAAGGTGTTTTGGTCTTATTGAAGTATTTATTTTTCTAATTAATATCTATCGTAGTCGGTATTCCCTATAAACTACCTCAGTGTATAAGGTAAACGCAGGTATTAACGACCCCCCTAAGGCAATTTTTTTTTTTTTTTTTTTTTTTTGTTTTTTTTTTTTTTGGGTGGGAAATCATCAAATAACTTCTCCCGCTCTGGGTGGAGCAGGAGGGCGTGTCAGACTTTTACTGACTAAAACCCACCCGTGTTCCTTCAGTAGCCCTTAAGCCAGGGGCTGTGGTGTCTCTTTCGAACAAACCCGCACCCCTGGCAGGCATCGGCCCTTGCGGGCCCCAATCCGAAACAGGAACCTCCCGAAACAACCGTGTCCGGTGAGGACCTGCGTCAGGCGGAAGGTGAGGACGCCATGCCGCCTCTCGAACCACTCCTCAAAGAGGGGACTTACCGCCGCAATCGTGGCGTGCCCACCCTAAGGCAATTTTAAAATCAACCATATTTTTTTAGTGTACTGGTTCCTCTAAAGATTAATAGTTTAATTTTATATGCTAGTGTTATGTATAAAAAATGTATTTACTGAATCAAATACATTTAAATAAAGGATTATCTTATAAAAAATAATTTACAATGTGACTTAGTCGATTGTTGCAATTACCGACCCATAAAAAAGGCTGTGAAGCTATTAACGATTTTTATGCAGCTATTCCCGATCGTGTATAAGAGGAGGCCTTTTTTCAGCAATGGAATGTATATAAGCTAGTGATGATGATGATTACCGATCTTAATAAAATAAAACAACATAAAAATGCAAATACTTATTCGCATTTTTTTTTATCGTTATTTTTAATAAATTAAATTAGTACTTCTTAGTAATACCTATGAACTAAATAATTATAAACTTTTAAATTAATCAACATAATACTATTAATACACATATATATTTTAATATAAGGATTTCAAACTCTAGGATATTTCCTTATGCTATTGAGATCATAATCATTTTTGCTTCGGCGAGTAGTGTTTCACTGTATACTTTTCGCCGCTTTTGTGGCTCCATAATTCTGGAAAAAAAATATAATTGTATGTTTTATGTTGCTTTAGCCAAGAAGTAGCATTTATTAATAGGTACCTACCTATTATGTCATAAAAGTAGGTGACAAACTAAATAATCTATATACGATCGGTAATAGCTTCTTATAGTTGCTATTGCCGACCCTCATGGGTCGGTAATAAAGTATGTAAGTATAAACATAAATTGTATTACCGACTCATAAAAATATGGTTATTTTAATTCAATTGACCTACGGACTATAAAATAGATTCTAATTGATTAATGTCACAAAAAATATGGACAAATGCACACTGTTTTAAACACAAAAAACAATGATTTATTACTGTAACTATTCAATATCGATCCTCGAAAAATATCATAACTTTGGTTAAATTGACAACGCTAAAAGGTGAAAACTAGACAAAAAAGTTTAGTCGCTAATAGATTTTTATATAGACTGATAGGTTAGATTTAAACTGGTCCATAAAAATACTTGTGTTAATGTGAATTAGTAACATAAAAGTAAAATAAAACGAAAAGTAACGTTGCTGCAATTGCCGACCTATGGGTCGGTGATAGCTGCCACTACTAAAACTGATGAAGCTAACACCATCCCATTTTAATTTAAAATTTTATCGTTTCAAATTACTTTTTATTAATAAAATGCCGTAAGAAATCAAGAGTTGACACTTAAATGAATACATTTATTAATATAAGATAAAGTATATATATAGAAAAGTCACGTACTTACTTGAAGGAACAAGGGAACAGTACGACACTTCCTGCGTCCACGCTGCCCCGCAGTAACTGACGTATTTTATCTCTTTTTTTCACAGCTACTCACACTAACTTAAAAGTATACGATGCTCAAGGAATAAACGCGTGTGTAACTTTGCCTACCTATAGCTAGAATAGTTCTGGAAACGTAAAAATTTCGAATTACTTTTATAGGTCGGTAATAACTGCAGATTTTCGATGGGTCGTTGATAGCTGCGTTTACCTTAAATAGCTGATGTTAGAGCAGTAAATAAAGCAACCAGCACCATATTCAAAAACAAATTCAACGATTTTGAGGGAAATTCTAAATACAGGATTTTTTCTTTTTACTGTAAAGACAGTAAAAAGAAAAATCAATAACGATTCACATTGCGTTCGAATATAATCCAGAATGAAACAAGTATCAGCTGTACTGTGTAATGTAATTTGATTTGTTATATGAACTGTTGGTTTCCTATTTCTTAATTTATTTGGCTATTGCAATGGCAATTTAATTCGAACACATCCATCGGTTTCTTACTAAACTTGAAACACATATAGGTATCCGACAACCCTTTTTTTTCACTTTCATAATGTGCGTTAATTCAGTTACAGTCGTATAGAAATAAGTTTTTAAGCGTTGTTGCTCGTGTAGACTCTTTAAACTCGACCCCAAATTACCATTTACTAACCAATGAATATTACTCCGTTAGTAATAATTATGTCTAAAACAAATATTAAATTAAACACGCCGAAAACTAAATATAATAATTCAACTATACATGACTCTAGATCCATTTCACACAAAACAATAACTAGTTATTCACAAAATTCGCCACCACTAAAATTGTAGGTAACAATGTTAACTGCGTGTCAAAACTTCACATAAAATATATGAGCGAGTCCCATTTTTCACCAACGTATGTATGTATGTGTATTTTTGCGAACAACTGAAAATTTGAGCTTGTTAAAACATTCATCTACATGTCAATCTATCTGCCTTTTGCCTGTGGGCCACGGTATGTATCTCTTTCGAACAACCCTCACCCCTGGCAGGCATCGGCCCTTGCGGACTCCACCAGTTGGTGCTGACATCCCTTTGAGGCGCGCGTGGAACACAACGCGCCGTAGAAAAGAAACAGGTCTGGTTTTATTGGTCACGCTGCGCTGATATAGAGTGCACACTCCCAGCCGCTATTCCACTACTACCCGATGCCGGGACTTTTGGCTGCTGGGTTCCCCCCGGCCCGATTCGCCTCTCCTTAGTAGACCTGCATCCCCAGACTCCTCCGAGGGATCCATATCAACACCGGGCTTAGTGTGGACGTCCAGTCAACATGGGCCACACAGTACCAGGACACCCGACCTCAAACCATCCTCCGATTCCAACCTCCGAGAAGCCGGAATACAGGAGACGCTACGCTCCAAGTCACAACCCTGGTTAGTTATCTCTTTAGGTGGCCGTACAAATATTGCTCATATGTTTATGCTTATTTTGCTCAGCAACGTAAATAATAATGATCAATTGTCATTATATGTGTGTTACGCAATAATCCCACTGTGTTCTTCAGATAAAAGCAAACCAGTGTTTATTTTCGCGAGACTCAAATGCTGTCACCTAAAACGTTGTTTTTCTTAATCAAAATAACTTGTCGGTAAGATTATCTCTGACAGACGCAGTCGAAAACTTTGCTTTATTTTGTTTTGGCAAGATAAAAGTGTGTATAATGATGTCACTATGATAATTCTTGTCATTTTTCTTGAGACGGTATCACAGAATAACACTGAAATGATAACAGCTTGAGAGTTTTACAACCATTTCCTGAATGGTAAACATACGCAGGTAAGAAAACAGATGAATAATGAGGTTCACGAAATAGTCGTGTGATAATATTATGTATATAAGACACGTGTCGGCTATAACGATTTATAAGTCCACACTTTATCATTATAAAATAATCAATAAGTATGAAACAATGAGGTTTGTGATTAAGGTTTTACGGAAATCGTGTTTTTTCGCAGTTTCAGCATTGATGCTGTAATTTTTTCCTCTGTTCTCTATCAAGGCTATTTGCACTACCTTCAAATGCAGATATTTTTAAGATATTTTTCGAAAGCGAACTCGTTTGATAAGCCTTAGTAGGCAGGTACTTATTCATTGTTTGGGCCCCATATGGCCTTAGGATTTACTCATCATCACGTCAAATTATATCATTCGTCATGTATGATATACGACCTTTCATTGTGTTGTGACAAATTCAGTGGAAACGATAATCGTCAAATCAATTTGTGTTCAAAGACCCTAAAGGCTGAAACTGCGTTATGCGGGCGCCCGCGACGGTCAACCGTCGCGGGTCTATGTGCGTGGACACTTGGGTTGGGATCGTAATGATGCCAGTCGCGGGGACATTTTATTTACGACTAACTGCTGCCTGCGGCTTCGCGGGATCCGCGTGGATGTCGGAAATTATCACACGGGAACGTGCTACCGCGACTTAAAGTAGCCTACCCCGCGACGGGCTTATTCCACTATTCCCCCCTGAGAAAATCCCCCTTAGGGGTTAAAACTGCACTCTAATAAAAAATCAATCCAGAAAGCCCCCTCATCATTTTAAGTTATTCCACTTTTCCCCCCTGAGAGAATCTTTCTCAAGGGGGAAAACTGAACCCGAATATAAAAAAAGTCCAGAAATCCCCCTTTTCATTTTGGATTATTCCACTTTTCCCCCTCATTTTTCCCTCTTAGAGTAAATAAAAAAAAAATGTGATTTAGATAAAATGTAACTAACATAAAAACGTAATTATAATAAATAATAATTAATCAGTCTTCTTTTTTTCACAAAATTTTGTTTTTATTTCTAAGCTCGTAAATTAAATTAAAAAAATAGTGATCAGATACAATGTAATTAAACAAAAAACGACATTATAATATTATGTAATCATTAATTAGCCTTTTTTTTCAATGAATTTTGTTTTAATTTCTGCGCTCGTAAAGTAAGTAAATAAAAAAATAGAGATTAGATACAATGTGATAAACAAAACAAAACACATACATATTACATAATTATTAATGAGTCTTTTTTTTACAGAATCTTGTTTTGATATCTACGCTCTTAAAGTAAATAAAAAATTGTTATCTGATACAATGTGATAAGCAAAAAAACTACTATGTAATATATTTGCATTAATCAGTCTTTTCTTTTTCACAGAATTTTGTTAAAATAAAATATGATGAAGAGTAAAAACAATCACAAACAAACAGGGATGAGGGAAATCGGTTGATTTTTGTAAAAATAATAATTACACAACTTACCTAGAAAACTAAATTATTTAGCATAAAAAGTGAAAGTTCCCTAAATTAATTTTCCATAAAGCAACAACATTAATTAATTGAAAAACTTGATCATTGTTTTATATTAAACTTTTTTAAGTTTTTCAATTAATTAATGTTGTTGCTTGTGACTTCGGTTATATTGCGTTCCCTAGAGAATTTTAAAGTATCCATGTAGTTTAAAATTTTGAAACAATAAGTATTCTATGTGTTTTCGAATCTCCAAACCAAGTTTCATAACAATTGATTGAGCCATTGTTGCGGCAGCGTGAAGAGAAATCAAATCAAAGCAACAAACAAACGCAGTTTCGCCTTTATAATATTGTAGTTGTAGAGTAGAATCCTTGATAATATTTTAAATGCGAAAGTGAGTTTTTTGAAGCTTTCACGCTAAAACGGCTGAACGAACTTGGATAAAATTGGGCCATGGGTAAACCATGACCTGGATAAGAACATAGGATTATTAATGCCTTCGGGATCGAGCGAGACTGCGGGTGTAACCTCGGGACGCAACTAGTTATTAATAAATAAAGAACAACAACATTACTGCCTATTAAAGTATTTAAACTCGAATAACATAATATAATTCAGTAGGTGTACATTTTAATATTAGCTTTATTGACGATGTCGACGAAGGCCCGCTTGGCGGTGCTCCTATTCGTGTTTGAATGGTTAAAAGTTATGTTCAAGCTCGCTTCGCTCGCTCCTGCATTCTAAGTTAAATATCTGCTGGCGCCCGCGGTAAATATTTGAGCAACCAGCACCGGCGAACAAGTCGGTGCCCAGCGCTTGTAGTAGCAGAAGCACTCTTTATGCGTCCTTAAAGTGTAAGGACGTCAGGGGGATTTCTGGACGTTGATTTTTTCAGAGTCCAGTTTTCCCCCCTAAGGGGGATTATCAGGGGGGAATTCGAGACTTTATTTTTTTAGATTCCAGTTTTCCCCTCAACGGCACTTTCAGGGGGGATTTGTGGAATAAGTATTTTTTTCGATTCCAGTTTTCCCCCCTAAGGGGGATTATCAGGGGGGAATTCGACACTTTCATTTTATAGATTCCACTTTTCCCCCTAAGGGGGATTTTCAGGGGGGATTTGTGGAATAAGCCCCCGCGACGGACGCCCGCGCTTGGGACCGCGACGGGGCACATTTGTATGAAACCGTGCGGGCGTCCGCTTAACGCAGTTTCAGGCCTAAGGCGTGACCACGCGTCCTGGTGCTCCGAACAAAAAGTCATGATCATTTATTTAAATGGTATCCTCCCTTCTGCCAAGTTTGGCGTGCAAATATAAATTATATACATTTATAATACGTAGGTACATATTTAATCAGTCTTTAATTTTCCCACTGCTGGGACACAGGCCTCCTCTCTGTGAGAGGGAGTGGGCCGTTATCCACCACGCGGGCCCAGTGTGGTTTGGTAGGTCACATGTCTTCGAATTCTTGGTTCTAGGACATGCCGGTTTCCTCACGAAGTTTTCCTTCACTGTTTTGAGAGCAGTGGTGATGAAATAATTTACACAAAGTAAAGCGCCTGCCTGGGTTCTTTCTAACCTACGACCTACAACTCGTAAGTCGCGGCCATTACCACTGGACCACCACTGCTCTCTACATTAATAATAGGATAGAGATTATTAGTTTAGTATTAATTAACATTACTGATTGCATAATTATGAATTAAAACTATACCTAATTAAGTATGTCGGTTTCAAATAATGTCATAAACACAATTTACTTAGAATGCTATAGTATCAGTAAGTGACATATAAACGCGACTATCGTGTATTTGCGCAATAATCGATTTTGGTTAGAACGCGGGGAAGGTAATCAATCATACCACCCATGTCTATCATACCATGACACGTATTTCCCGCTTATCAAAACTTCCGTAAGATGATAAGACACTGATATCGTATGAGACGTGAGAACAATGGACCAGTAATCTGCAACTTACGCACATGTGTCAGTAAATAGTTAGGATTTAAATCGAAAATTATAGGTACCTACATTCTTCTGTTGGTCACGTTTCGGCTGTTGCTACATGCTGGCATGAGCAATTATGTGATAAGCAATAAGAAGCTATTGCCCCCTGCTGGCTACTATTACTTTTCTCCATTGGGTAAAGCGAATGAGCGTACTCAAGTTCGAATCCCACCCGTGGTACAGAGGCCAGCATATCAAGCTACCCCATTCTGTCAAATTTCTTTGGTAGTTTTTCAACTTTATCACAAAGGAATAAAGTTCATTTGGGAAAATTTGACAGGTTGGGATAGCTTGACCTGCTGGCGTCTGTACTATCGACTAACACGCATGAGGTCGTATTCGACCAAAGTTTTATAGTTAGTAGGTACCTATGTCATAAGCTGCGAATACATTTTGAAGTTTTTCCATACAAGAACTGTAAGACGTCAATTTTACCAAATCTTATTGACATCTGACTTCGGTAAAAACAGCAAATAAATAATAATAAAATCCTTTAAAGAGTTAACAGGAATTATATTTAACTTAACTAAATTAGAAAGAACAAATGGTGTATCAAACAAACGTATTTTTTTAAATCTTGTTATAGTAAAAAAAATCTGCATCAAGTATATAATTATATAAATGACTTTTGATTTAACTAATACAAAATAGACTACATTTTGTATTAGTTAAATCAAAAGTCATTTATTTAAAGTTTTAAACTAGGCTGGTGTCACCACTTTTTGAACGTCAAAAATTACAAAAGACAGTCCCCCAAAAAACGCCCACCTTTCACTTAGGTACTTACTACTACTTTTTGTGTTGTCATATAACAACAATATTTGTCACATTGTATTACTATACACCGTTACGTTAAAAATTACCTGATCCACACATTCTATCTGTTATGCGAACATAAATGTATGGATCAGCTCATTTTTATTTCACGATTTCAGGGTTGATCCCAATGTAAAAGTTATTCATAACGATGAGTACAATGACCCTTTTAAAGGATTTAAACAATCAAAATGTAACGGTGTATAGAGGACAGTGGGTCCTGCAACACGGTTATAACTAGCGCGAGTCAGAGAAATCTATCATTTGTTATACGACATCTAATTGCGCTTCACACTATCACTCAGAAGAATTAATTAGACTCCAGAGTCAGGTAGGCCGAAGTAAAGGGAACCTGCTTAGGTAGATATTCACAGATGACTTCGCCTTGGAGTGTAAATATGCTGCTGTCCCACAAACTATGGGGTAGGTACTTATATCTTATCCAGCGTGTCCTGCTGTCTGCACGCTACAGTAGTTGATGGACGCTGCTGAAAGTGCCAAGCTCATAGCCAAATTATGGGTTCACTGTATTTAGATTGCTTTCGACACGCTGAAAAGAAGAAGATCCATTGCTTCATAAGTTCGGATTAATGTTCTGCTCGACAATGTAAATAACGCAATGAATTTTGTTGAACTGTCACAATGAAAGCGATTCCTACTGTAAGTGTGTTACGCAATAACCCTTCTGTCTTGTCAACAAACAATTTTTGTATTTGTATTAAATTGTCCAGCATCACCATTATAGGACAAGTTTTTAACCAGTGCGCAAACTGTAACCATGAATTTATGCATATCATTCTAGGCCCCCAGCGCAGAAATTTACCGTCGGTTATGCAAAAAATCAGCTGTTATATATATGTTATAGAAATTTTGACCGCGTAGGTATTGCACTTTTCTATGAAACTACAAATTTTTTTTCGTATACCCGACGAAAAATTTCAGCGCTGGGGGTCTAGAATGATATGCTGAATTCATGGTTACAGTTTGCGCACTGGTTAAAAACTCATCCTGTATAATCATGAGAAAAAGTTAAATAGCCTCATGCCTACTTTATTAACATGTAATTCCCAAGTCTAGCATACGTAATAATTAGGACTATTATTATAGTGACATCAAAAACGTGCGAGACAGTCACAACATAATTCAATAAAGAGAATCGTCACAGCACGAGCCCGTCACTCCATGCCTCGCTGTCGCCTCCGTGATTCGTCACGCTCCGTGGACCGTGATTGGTAGATTACTGGTCAGCTCGTTAATGTGGCTGGTTCATTACGTCGTCATGGCCCGTGGCATTGATCTGGTACGGTGCATTTCAATCAAAATCTGCTTTGTAGGATATCATTATGGTTGGTTATCGAAATTGTTGTTTGTCAAACGAGATGGTTTTATGATATTCGCAATTCTTTCACCCATACCAACTGTTTCGAATACGTTTCAAACTGCTGTTTGTTCATCATAGTCGACATTCACACGGACCTAATAAAACCGCGTCGAAATTTTTTCTCGCCGATTGGATTATACTGGATTTTTATTGCACTGCTTAGCGCTGAGAGTTGACAATCGAACAGTAACTCTTTGATTTTCGACGCGCTGATATCAATACCGTCTTTACTTATAGGGCACATGGGGCCCGTGCCCTGGGCCCCCCATGCTCAGGGGGCCCCGAAGGAGCGACAATTTCTCTCACAATTATTATCAAAACATTTTTTCGAGCACAGTACCTAACAGCGCCTCCGTCAAAATTTTTGTTTGTCGGGTTGCACTTGTTTCAATTATGTGCATAGAAAGTGACATCCTTCAAACAATTGACTTTGAGGATTTATTAGAAGATTTTGCTCAACAGAAATCCCAAAGAAACCATTATCTTAATCGTAACCAAAAAACCAGCAGCATACTAAGTAATATAATTAATGACACATTATTTTGTTTATTTGATTACCCATAATAAATAGATCATGATAGAAAAAAATGGTGTACTTAATTCGCTATCTTTACTTTCCAAAGGGCCCTAAATTCTTGTGTGCCCAAGGGCCCCAGCATAGTTTAAGACGGCCCTGGCTGATATGCACTCTGGTGAGTTCTCAATTCTTAGTTTGACACCGAGAGTAGAAAAACCAAAGCGCGAAAATCCCGCCTCGATTTTATTACGTCCGTGTGAATGTTGACTAACTGTTTGTTGTAAAGAGTAAAGGGATGAGAGTAGGTGTCTATGAGATTTAAGATAAACATTTACC
Organism: Polymixis flavicincta; assembly: GCA_949987655.1. Classification (NCBI taxonomy): domain Eukaryota; kingdom Metazoa; phylum Arthropoda; class Insecta; order Lepidoptera; family Noctuidae; genus Polymixis; species Polymixis flavicincta. Next base: position 2,659,550 of record OX465183.1, on the reverse strand, counting down.
AGAACCTTGATGGTGGTTTAAAAATCGGGGACAACTAAGTGGGCAATTTATAATGTCAGGGATAAGGCCTCATGGCGACATCCTGCATAATGAATAACAACCAACTGTTATTATCTTTTTTGAGAGTGGTATATCATTAGATACATAACTTCTCCCGCTCTAGGTGGAGCTGGAGGGCGTGTCAAACTTTGACTTACTAAAACCCACCCGTGTTCCATCAGTTGCTTGTGTGCCAGGGGCCGCGGTATCTCTATCGAATAACCCGCATCCCTGGCAGGCATTGGCCCTTGCGGACCCCACCAGTTGATGCTGACATCTCTTTGAAGAGCGCGTGGAACGCAACGCACCGTCGACCCGGGCTTGGTCCTTACCGGACAGCGAGTTACCCATTATTCTCCATTCACCATTCGGAATCAGCTCTCCGACGCCCAACAAACTACGATCACCTGTGATTATGGAAAATTGACATCCGACTGAAACAGCGGTCATTAGGAGGCCTACAGTAATTGTCAGTGATCACTACAGAACACACGGGCTAATATCACTAAACGGACTATAAACTATAACCGTCTCAGTACAAAACGAAGTCAAATTCAATGCGAGTTCGAACCGAATTTTGACTATGTCTTACAGCCAGTTTTTGTACTCTTCTTCTTAGCGTACAGATGGCAAAACATCTTTATCCCAAATTTCAGCTGCGCAAACTCCGTTCACCGACGCATCCATAAGATCATGGGTAGGAAATCATCAAATAACTTCTCCCGCTCTGGGTGGAACAGGAGGGCGTGTCAGACTTTTACTGACTAAAACCCACCCGTGTTCCCTCAGTAGCCTGTGGGCAGTGTCTGTGGGGAGATGCCGCATACGCACTGGAGACGTGAGCCATCCGGGAACCCTTATACCGACTGAAATAGACTAAAATAAAATACAAAACGAACAAATTTTTCTGGGGCTTAAAATTAGTCAACCTTGCCGTAATAAACTTTGAGATTCAAAAAAGGCTCGATAGTTTGAACCTCGGTCTCTAGGCCTTGTTTTGTAAAAAGGCCGTACATCAACCAATTTAGCCTATCGCAGTCCACTACAGGTACTGGATATAGACAAAGGCTTCTCCCAGACCGAGCCACAACACCCTGTCCTCCGCCTTCCGCATCCAGGAAGGATGGAGAACAGGGTTATATCAACGAATGTCATAGTTTTGCAAAAAATCTGAATGGCATTGAAATCTCTAAAGACCACGTTCGACACGATATCGAATGTTTTCTAATATGATGCACGTACTACAATGCCGACGTCACGGTCAAGGGCGAGCCGCACAATGTCCTGACGTCATGATCGCGACTAATGCATTAGGAGCATTATTGTTACCACACGTGTTTATATTGGGGCAATGAAACGGAACGGTTTAGGTGGATATACGGATTAGACTTGGTTAATGTACTACACAGGCAACTTTTGTCAATCTATATTTATACCCAGTAAGAACATAGATACTGTTATATGTGTAATTTGTCTGTGTCAACATTATGTGTGTGTGCGTGGACTGCGTCCCTACCCTGCTCTAACCTAAGAATTAAACAGTGTGCTTTAAGTTGTCAGTAGTTTCACATGTGTCCCTGTGTACTTATATAACAGATACACTGTACATAATAATAAGAGTAATCGTTTAACTATCAGGCAACTAAGGCACATAGATAAAATACACAAAATAATCTTAAACAATAATAATAAACTACTACATATTAAGAACCTTATTAAAACTATAGGGGAGGTCAGCCCAAAACGGGTAAGCTAAGGTTGATGATAAAAAAAAACAGTTTTTAGATACAAATTGAACGTTTATTTGTACATTTTGAAATATTTAGTTATCAAGGACCATAAAATAAATGACATATTTATTAGTTTTGTACATTAAGAATACAAAAACAACAAAAAACTTTACCATTCGAATTACCCGTTTTACCCGTAGGGGGGGCCTAAAGCAGGTAGGGCTTTTGGGCAAAGCGGGTAGGTACGGCGCAGACTAACACGTACCCCCTTATTACAAAACAAGGTTTTTCTTTAGGTATGGTTTAAACCGTCGAGCCTGTTCATATAATATCAATATAGGTAGATGTCAATTAGGCCAAGTTTGGCAGAAGACGTGAATTTGCCAATTTTAGTGACGAATACGATGTCTGTGCATGTCACACACAACCATTCTATTGACATTAATTGATTCTTGCCCCCTACTTCATCAGCGTATATTTTGTATTTAATCATTTATAATATAAATCCAATAGGAAATTAGCCGATCTCCTTTTCTAGATCCATGGTAACTTTTTTTCAAATTTCGTAACGATATTTTCCTTTAGGCATGAAAAGGTAGTAAGTAGTCACCCAGACAGGCAGAGCTACTTACGCGTTTATTTATTTAGTTATTTATACTATAACAAGTAGTATTATATAGTAGTTATAGTATATATTATATAGTAGTTATATAATAATAAGTAGTACCTACACAGAAGTTTATATCCAGTGCGCAAACTTTAACCATGAATTCAACATATCATTCTAGACCCCCCAGCGCAGAAATTTCTCGTCAGTTTTTTTTAAAAAAAACCTGCTGTTTCATAGAAAAGTGAAATCGCGTTTTACCTACGCGGTAAAAATTTATGGAACAGCTGTTTTTTTTGCTTAACAGACGAAAAACCGGTCAAGCCCCAGCCGGACTAGATAGACTATCGGGTGCGGCCCGGGCTTGACCGGTCTGTGCTGGGGGTCTACAATAATATGCTGAATTCATGGTTACAGTTTGCGCACTGGATAAGAACGTATCCTGTAGATACATCCATACAGTACATAAAGTCGCGACTTCTTCCCGGGTACGCAGAAACCACAACGCCACCTGCTACAATCGTAACATACTGTTTTTGCCTTATTTACATTCATACATCTGCACCCTAATTGCGTAACTCACGATTAATCCTAATCTGTTTAGTTTTAAAACAGATTGTTAAACCATTGATTCGTACGTTCGAAAAATGTGTCTGCTCAACAACGTAAATAACGCAATGACATTGTTGAACTGTCAAATTGAAACAGATTATGATTAATTGTGATTTACGCAATTAGGATGCGGGTCATACACGCACGCCGATGGCGAGTAGGTACTAGGCACCTGGCCTTACTGAAGAACATCATCAATAAGGTCACTACATATCCTCCTGGGCTGTCCCCTCCGGGATTAATATGAAAAAAATGGATTTATTACACCTGAACAACGCAGTGATTTAACTTTTAGCAAATTCGATTTTATACCGGAATCACCTTAATGTTGGTGCTTTATGAATATTTTCCACTCTGGCTAATCTCATCCACAACATAACACAATCGCAATTTTTTGCTACAAGTAGGTACTTTAAACATGGATGAGAAGCGTTAATTACTAGAAGCCAATTACTTAACATAACATTTTCGGTTGATTAGTCTTGCAATGTAAACTATTCAGGCGTGACTACAAACAATAGAATGACATATTTACGCCTTTTCGACTTTTCAATGATAAATAACCTCTACAAAATATCTTAATCTTCGCGAGAACAATATTAGTCGTGAGTTCGTGACGAAATAATTCACAGTTGAAATGAATCTGACATTTGCAATTATAGATACCTAATTTGTATGTAGTCTACTAAAAATAGATAGATATGTTAAACATTTTTTCTTTGACAAATATAGTGAGTTGATTTATGTAGAAACTTGTCAATAGGGTATTTTCCGATTTCATAAAAACTATTTTAATTTGAAGATTGGGACGGTACATTTAACAGAAAAATAAAAATAAATTTATTAATACACATTTTCTCACTTAAAAACGATTAAAATCGAATTTATTTTTCGTTGTTTTGAATTTACCGCCAAAACGCTCCTTACGATGACTTTTTATCACGTGACATGTGACGTCAACTTTGTTTATACGGCACCGGTACAAATACTTAGTTTGGCGCCGTTTTAGAAGTATTTTTATACAGAGGCACCCCACACCAGTAATATCACTTTTAATCCATTAAAAATCTGGTTAATTATAAACTCGACATTCACTTATTTACTTGCCAACTACTTTAGTTTACACAAAGTTGACGTCACGTGATAAAATGTCATCATAAGAAGCGTTTTGGCGGTAAATTCAAAACAACTAGAAATAAATTTGGTTTAAATCGTTTTTAATTGAGAAAATGGATAGAAATCAATTTATTTTTATTTTTCTGTTAAATATCTCGTTCCAATCTTCAAATTAGAATAGTTTTTGAAAAATTGTAAAATACCCTATTGATCAGGTTAAGCTAGAGTTGCCACGGTTTTTTTTTTTTTTGGGTGTGAAATCGTCAAATAACGTCTCCCGCTCTGGGTGGAGCAGGAGGGCTTGTCAGACTTTTACTGACTAAAACCCACCCGTGTTTCCTCAGTAGCCTGTATGCCAGGGGCTGTGGTATCTCTTTCGAACAAACCCTCACCCCTGGCAGGCATCGGCCCTTGCGGGCCCCATCAAATTGTGCTGACATCTCTTTGAGGCGCGCGTGGAACACAACGCGCCGTCGACTTGGGCTTGGTCCTTACCGGACAGCGAGCTACCCATTACTCGCCGTCCGCAAGCTCATGCCTACGCTGGCCGGAAATCGGCACGGTTGCCACCATAGAAATCTTCTTTCTTAAATCTATGGTTGCCACGGTTGGCCATTGGAGTGGTGACCATATTTACATGCCAAGACCTCTTCGGGTCTCGGAAAGCTAGCTTAACCGTTGGTCGTAGCAGTCATGCGTAGATCTTTGACAGTCGTGACGGTCGTCTGACAACCAGTCTTACCAAGGGGTATCTTGTACCCAGTAACTCAGTTGTGGAGGTTAGATAGGCAGTTGCCTCATGAAAAATACTGGTATTCAGCTGCATCCGGTTAGACTAGAAGCCGACCCCAACGTAGTTGAGAAAAGGCTAGGCAGATGATGATAACTTGTTTAATAAGCGAAGGTAGTTATGACCACACTACAGCAAAGCTTTAACAAGTTATTGGTGACTAAGAGACCATCATTTCATCATTTTTTTTTTTAATGGAATCTTTTTGACTTCACATAATTGAAAAAAAAAACAACCATGGATATAGAAATGTAGAGTTAGTTGTTGAACTACTCATGTGGGCAATTAAATTTCCAATTAATATAATCCTGACATTTTCTCTGATATTTTTATTATGTATGTAGGTACCTAAGTTTTCCGTTAGAAGCCGTCTGTTATTAAATCAAACGGAATGAATTACGGTTTTTAAAAGATTAATAAATGTTGTACATGCATGTGTAAAGTATAAATTAGTTTCGATACTGAAGCATTTTGGCTATTACTATTTGATTCATCTAATTAAGATGTTTTAATACCTATTTAGTTTAGTAGGTAATCAATAGAACTTAAGAAACATCGTTAAGGATCGACTGAATGGTTTGAAATTATACTCATACATAGGGACCACAGCATTAGTTTCTTTTCTGTGTTTTCTACACAGGCATTTTCACATTAGTTCAAATACATTGAGACCCCTTCCTGGTCCCTTAAATCTCTTATGGATCGCTCCCAGCATCCTGTTATTGGTAGTGAAAAATATATCGGTACAGAAGAGTACTCACAGTTAAATTACGAGATCAAGTCATGATGAGTCTCCATTCTTAATTAATTATCTTATTGCTTTAAAATAACCACCTCACTTCTTACGTTTACCTAGTTTTTTATTTATGTAATATTCCCATGTTATTAAAAGAATGAATTTTAATGGGAACAAACTTGACTCAAACCATTTCTTTTCTCTCCAGATGGGCTGCGGTCGAATATTCAACGCTTTACGTCGCTGCAAGCAGCTCGAAGACGGCGACACATCCACACAGCTGGACAGATGCCTCGGCCTCCTAGACCTGACGGCCCTGGGCGTCGGCAGCACCCTCGGTCTGGGGGTCTATGTGCTGGCGGGGGCGGTCGCTAAGACTGTCGCCGGTCCTGCCGTCTGTATTAGCTTTTTGGTTGCTGCTATTGCGTCTGCTTTTGCTGGTAAGTTTTTCATGGACGTGTTCACCAGCATTTACAGAAATCTCTACACCTGCAAGGTAATTTCGTAACACACATGCAGTGGCAATGGCTTTTTGTTGTTGAACTGTCATAAGACAGTTCAACAACATTCATTGCGTTATTGACGTTCTTGAGCAGACATTTTCGAACCGACGAAAAAACGGAGGAGGTTACTCAATTCGACGCGTATTTTTTTTTTTTTTTTTTTTTATGTATGACCACGCATAACTTTTTCCAGAGTGGTCCGATTTTGATAATTATTTTTTTATTGGAAAGGGTATACCTCGAAGTTGGTCCCATATAAATTTCGAAGAAAAATTCCAACCCTAAGGGTAAGAAAACAGGGGATGATTGATTGTTTACTCATAGATTTTAATACTGAGTCGTGTATTAAATCGAAAATTAAGCATGTAGTAATTAGTAGATTATAGCCACAAAAAATTAAAAAATTAAAACTTTTTAATAAAAAAATTGAACCGCCGAAAAACCGAAAAATAAGTTTTTTTCTCTAACCTGATGCAATGGATTAGCACTATTCTTCAGTCCTTCAGACTTCCAATGCAGTTTATATGCACCCCGAGTATGTAATGGGACGACCCTTCGGATTAGAATTCGGGATTAGGACTAGTTTTTTTTTCAATATCGTGGGGATATAAAAGAAAAAAAAATGCGATACCCACAACTGAAGATGACAAATTCTGGATTGACTCAATTTATATTGCCACCAACATGTCAAGATGGCAAAATTATGCAAATATCTTTGAAATACTGTGCAAATCAAAATCTTGGTATGCTAAATTGTAGTCTAACAAAGCTGCACAAGTACTGCGCTGCCCAGCACCCTTATTGGGTAGCACACCATCAATCACAATCTGATAATTTCTGGAAGATATTGCTAATCAATTGCTTTGTATGTTGTAATGGCTCCCACACTGAACTGCTTCAATAATCGAATAGACAGATTAAATACTTATGTGCAACCTTTTTGATACATACGTACACATCAGCTAATTAGTTGCTAGTGTAGTTGAAAATGAGTTTTTCTTTTTGTGGTTTATTAGCATTTTAGAATCTGATTAAGACACTTTTCAAAAATGGGTGTAATACCCTATTCTGTCGTAATAACTGCTCATATAATAATTACCACATTAAATTTCCCAAACATACTATAATAAAAAAACCAATGAATGCATATTTCTCAACGCCTATTAAAATCATTATAAATTCGTAATTTGACATGCGCAAGAGTGAACGGCCTGAGAACGTCCCTTCGCAAGGTTGTCCATTGTCACCACTGATTGGCTGAGCACACGTGAACATGGTCGAATATAATGTGACGTACTAATATTTAAAGGAAATTATTCGCTTCCTCATAGCTGACATTTTGTTTCAATCAGCAAGTACCTACCTAATTTAAAAACGATTTTTAGGTGTTTAGGACCGGTACCTTGGATTTCATACAGGAAGTTTTTATCGAGTGCGCAAACTTTAATCATGATTTCAGCATATCATTCTAGACCCCCAGCACAGAAACTTTTCGTCGGCTCTACAAAAAAAAAATCAGCTGTTCCATACTTTTTGACCGCGTAGGTATTGCCCTTTTCTATGAAACAGCTACAATGATATGCTGAATTCATGGTTACATTTTACGCACTAGATAAAAACGTATCCTGTATAGTAATGTTGCAGCTGCAAACAGTATTTAAAAATTGTCTTGGCGTGTCTATGGTCTCAGCAAAAAAACTTGGCTATTTATGAACAGCGTCACAAGCGTCCGTGCTTAGCGTGTCATGTTAAAATTGTCCATGAAGTTGGTTGTCCATGGTTGTCGATGGGCATACGTCTACGAAGCTACTCAAAAGTAACGCGTTACATACAAACTCAAATCAACCAGAATGTCACAGCACTAGGAGGTTCAGTGCCCTCCAAAAGTTAATTGTCATTTTTTCACTTCAGCTATATGCCACTATATGATTTAAAACTCTAGTTTCAAATATTTGAAATCTAAAACGTTTGTGTAGACTTATTCAACTTATTATGTGGAAAAATGTCAACGAACTTTTGGAGGACACTGTATCTCAATGGCTGTCCCTATACTCTGTTGCTACTGGTTACTTTTGAGTTGCGCCGTTGACGACGATCATTTTGCATAGCCAATCTGTCTTCTGAATCTGGATTTTTATAGTTTTATATCTACTATGTCCATCAGTATCTAAACGTTTAATAGGTACTGATATTCTGAAGATCATGTGCACCTAAGAGGTTTCTTATTGATAAGCAGCAACAAAGAGTGCACATAAAAATAATCAACAATCCCAATGATTTGCATCAGTTCTTAAGTAGGTAATACTCAAGATACAGTATCAAGTATTAGATACATATTTAGTATAATACTTGACAAACAATGGACGTAGATAATTCATAATATTTTATGATCATGAAAAACTTAAGTAGGTACCTGTAGAATACAATGACGGATGGATGAATAATAAGTCATTGAGACGTCTACATATTTATGTAATACTAGCTGTGGCCGACGGCTTCGCCCTCGTGGTAGTCGAAAATAATCCCACGGGAACATATTGTCGGCATAAAAAGTGTTATTCCGGGCTACAAACTATTTGTGTGCCAAATTTCATCCAAATCCGTTCAGCCGTTTTTGCGTGATTGAGTAACAAACATCTAAACATACAAACTTTCACATTAATAATATTAGATTAGCATGATTACTCTCAGACTATTGGTTTAGTGTAGCTAAAAATGTATAAAACCCGTCAGTTTTTGCTACAAAAAAACTCGAACTGCAAAAACGTGTCTAAGATTTGGTAAAAAATTGTACCTGTCTATCTATAAATATTGTATGTTTAATGCTACAGCGCATTTTAAATGAGGTACAATACAATATAATAACAGAAAGATGTATTGAGTAATTATGACAAGTTAGCAATTACAAGTAGCATGGTAATATGGTGGACCACAGAAAAACTATTGAACAATTAAATAGTTTAATACACTCTACAACTGTTTCATTTTATGACAGGCTTTAAACGAAATCTCACCCTAATCAAAATCTGAATCATTTTAAAGACATTGCTCATTGAATCATACAGTGCGCAAACTGTAACCATGAATTCAGCATATCATTCTAGACTCCCTAGCGCAGAAATTTTTCGCTGAAAAATGAAAAATAATCAGCTGTTCCATTAATTTTGACCGCGTAGGTATTTCACTTTTCTATGAAACAGCAGATTTTTTTTATGAACCTAGAATAATATGAAGTACCTTACCGTACCGTACCTTTATAACAACAATATTCTAACAAATAAATTTTAAATAAATAATAAATAAAATTTGTCTGCTCAACAATGTAAAGAACGCAATGAAAGTTATGGAAATTGAAAATGTTACGCAATCTCCTCACTGATATGAACTGATCCCAATCCACAAACCTTACTTTTCTTTTATCCATTTACATAAACAGCATTCTAAACAGTCACTTCCGCCTTCCAGGTCTCTGCTACGCCGAATTCGCATCCCGCGTGCCCAAAGCTGGCTCAGCTTACGTCTACAGTTACGTCAGTGTTGGCGAGTTCATAGCCTTCACCATCGGCTGGAACCTCATCTTGGAGTACGTCATCGGCACGGCTAGTGTGGCAAAAGGCATGGCCTTGTACATCGATAGCCTTTGCAACAACTCCATGGCCAGGGCTATGACGGAAGCTGCTCCTATCAACATTTCGTTCATGGCTGATTATCCTGATTTCTTTGCGTTTGCGCTTGTTTTGCTTATTACTGGTGAGTGTGGTGTTATTTCTCTAAATCTTTAGAAAAAAGTAATAGGTTAGATATTTTGATTTCAGACATATGGTCTATTACAGTCCCTACATATTAATCTTGATCTGAGCTTGAGGTGTCAACTTTAATCCACTGTAGTGCATCATCAATTAATTGATGAATAACAGGCGAACAATTTTGATCTTATTTTAGCTTCTGCAGTTCCCAGGCTAAAGGATTCATTTTACTTCATTATACCTAACAGGTCTGAAGAAAGACTTCCTGTAAAACAGTATCTATCGTTTGAACGTTTACTTACTATAGGATCATGTTCGTATGCTTCCAGTTCTCCTTGGTATTGGTGTGAAGGAGTCGACGAAGCTGAACAACGTGTTCACAGCACTGAACCTGGTCACCGTCATCATCGTCATCATCGCGGGAGCCGTCAAGAGTGAGTACAACTTTATATATTTAGGGAATCTCGCAAAACATAAAATGTTATCTGTCTTATAACAAAACGAGATTTAACTTTAGTCCAAGCCCGAACCTTCAAGCTCGTTTTCGTTTAGTAAACTTAATTCAGAGCGAGCTAAAGTTCTTAATGCAAAATTGACAACTCCTGTTCGTCGTGTCTTTACTATACTAATTTATAATTATAAACTCGTTAGTTTAAGGTTGTTGTTGGATTGCTGCTGTCACTGCTGTCAGGGGTAAAACAACTGTGAACATGTTCAATACATGATCCATTCAACATCTATACGTTCACTGGGTTGACAAATTGGTTAAAATTGCTTTTATTATTTTGGCCTTTATGTGATTGCATCGTTCCGTGCATTGTTTTGGTTTGAGTCTGATATTCTGTGTGTTCTATGCATATATGAGCATAAAAACAAGAGCCGTGAAAATAGTTAGAAGATTCCGTAATTCAGGAACCAGACTCACCGGACTAGATAATTTTTTCATTTGTCTGTAAATATTAAGTTACATTACCTACTTGTGTGTGATTCACACACATCCAGGCGCGTCCTTGACAACAATTAGACATTGACAGCCTCTTACTTCTCAGCATTATGGTTGGTTTTCGTAGTTAAAGTGTGCTGTTGACTGTACGACGGTAATATGAACATCGTAAACGGGATATCCACGTGTGTCCATTAAACAATTCCTGCCTAGATGGAGATCATGCTAACTATCAGCTATTTATAACATCTCCCACGGATGAGAGTCAATTGAGAAAAATGGATCACCACAGAGCCTCGGGCGCTCGCTGCTAGAAGTGGCATTGTAAACACTTTCCATACAAACCATACGTGTCGCCGTTTACTCACACTGCGGATCAAATAACGGAGGCTATAGAGGTTCCGTAGGTTTATCTGAAAACTGTGGTCAAAATAAAGGACGTGGTACAGATCAACAAACTGAACAACTTTGCTCAGTTCGAGGGTCTCTACCACACCCTTAAATTAAACCACACCTCTCTATCACACCCTGTAGGCACTGACGGCTTTGAATAGCATGGCGTGATGGTCCGTAGCAGAATTTTATTAGAACTGCCATTTCTAGACGCGATGGTCCCGTGCTCTGGGAGGATCGCTGTCCGTGTCAGGTATTAGCAGATTGTAACGATTTATAGTACTACAGTCTTCAAGGCAAGATAGGGACCGGGCAGAATATTGAGAAAGAATGATGATATTTTTTCAACACATTTATTATCCAATATCTGGATGACTATGCTCGGTTGTTTTTTGTCTGTCGTCTTCTAAAAATGAAACCTAACTAGATCGATTTATCGCCCCGAAAACCCCTGCATACTGAATTTCATGAAAATCGCCGTCGGAGCCGTTTCCGAGATTCAGATTATATTTACACAAGAATTGCTCGTTTAAAGGTCAAGGGATTATTTTTATGGTCGAACCAAAATCAAGAAAGGCTTTGCTAGAAAATTAAGTATACAAAGTTTGTATTACCAACATAAGGATTCGCCAAAAAATTGTCTTTTGAAATCACTCTACACAAAAGCCAGAATTATAATGTATATACATACACTCTATCTAGATCCTTCCTCCAGGTGATGAAGTACGGTGATTTAAACACTTTACCTATTTATCAATGAGTTGTTATCAGTGATATATGATAGGGATCAGCTACTTGTATAACAATACACTTTTACCACTCAGACTGAGCTCAAGTAACTTGTTCAGTCAATTGGATCTAACTCAAAAGCTGGTCGATTTGATAAAGTTAGAGAGAAGGGTTAGAGATACAATTATAGGAATGTGATTATAATACGGATATATAGAAGAGCCAGACTTGTGTGTATCTAGAAAATCCAGACGTAGGTAGGTTTCTAGAAGAGCCACACGTCCAGGTATCAGAAGAGCCACACGTGTAGGTATCTAGAAAAGCCAGACGTGTAGGTTTCTAGAAGAGCCACACGTCCAGGTATCAGAAGAGCCACACGTGTAGGTATCTAGAAAAGCCAGACGTGTAGGTTTCTAGAAGAGCCACACGTCCAGGTATCAGAAGAGCCACACGTGTAGGTATCTAGAAAAGCCAGACGTGTCGGTATCTAGAAGAGCCACACATGTAGGTATCTAGAACAGTATCTGAGTTTTCCCAGGTTTATCCAATTTTTAGTTTATCATTAATTAGCTCATAAATCGTTTGACTTAAACTGATAAGTAAATATAAAATGAAGAAATCGTATAACATCTTTCTTATTTAGTTTATGTTAAGGGGAAAACACTTGATATACGTGTTCTTTATAAGTAACAAGCTTTAGCCAGCGGCTGCGCCGCGTGGAGGTAGGATATTATCTCACGGAAACGTACTACAGAGATAAAACCAGGGTAAAAGTGTGTAAAGTACCCGATGTATTCAATCTAGTTTATAAACAATCTGTGTGCCAACCATCCAAATCCGTTCAGCCGTTTATGTATGATTGAGTGTTTATTCCCGTTGCCCGTAATTTGTGTCCCCGTCACGGGGATAACGGGTCGTCAAAAATGTTCTTACCGTTGTCCCCGTTATGTACATACGGGCAACGGTGACAACGGACTGTTAAGATTTCAGGTATTTTTTGTCCACAATTTTTTTTTAAACATGGCTAGCAGCAAGTCTAGTACTAAAATGAAAGGTATATAATAGATTTAAATTTAAAATATAGAAACAAATAAGAAATGTTAACGTATTTTTATTTTATTTTCTTTATTTAGGCAACCAACAGCGATACATATAGTATGTTACAGAGTATGTGTATTACAGAATTGTATGACTAAAAATAGGTTTCCCTGTATAACTAGGATAAGTAGGGTACCTTCTGTATTCAAATGTTTCTTAGTCTGTACTAAGAAACACGTTAATTTGAATACAGAAGGTTCAATTTTAGGGTTAAAATTTAAACAGGAAACAAAATATATTAATAATATGATTGGAAAAATAAAAACAAATTTTATTAAATTCCTTTTGTCCCCTTTAGCGGGGTCTTGGCCTACGGGGACAGCGGGAATACACGTGATTGATTAAACATCCAAACTTTCACATTTATAATAATAGTAGGATAGGAAGGAAGTAGGATAAGTTGTCAGTATCTGCACTACAGTTTAAGTTCACGTTCATCTGAATTTGGATCACAAAAATCATTGGCCACTAGTAGGTACCTATCTTTAGATCTCAAACGAGGTAGTCATGAAGTACGGAATAAATACGGTGTTAGGTATATCGACATGTATGGAAATTGTCCTCAACCAAGGATCCTTTCCGATATTCGTTTATTAACAAAATGCCTAGATTAGTGCATTGTATCAATCAACACAAAATCGCAAACATGTTAAACTAGTATTCTCTCTTCTCTCGTTAGTAAGAAGTTCAAACATGCTTTCGCTGCATACCTACCTCGCTAGACTACTTGAGTGACTAGTTCCTTACTGGCGTTACTTTCACTAAACCTAAGTCCCAACTTGCAACAAATTCAAGTTTATTGGCAGAATGTTCTGCTTTATTGTCCAAAATACACAGTAGAATTGTGTATTAAAACTTCTAGGTTTCGTTTTAAGTGTCAAGTATTATTCGTAGTTCTTTGACAGTCGTTACTAGTATAGACTGAACGCCAGTCTTATCAAGAGGTATCGCGATTCCCAGTAAGCGGGTTGTGGAGGCTAGATAGGCAGTCCCTCCATGTATATTCATCATCATCATCATTTCAGCCGAAAGACGTCCACTGCTGGACATAGGCCTCCCCCAGGTTCCTCCACTTCGACCGGTCCTATGCTTCCCACTTCCATGTATAATACCCACCGGTATTCAACTGTACACTTTTAGAATAGAAGCTGATTGAAAGCCTAGGCAAATATAGATCATTTCGTCTGCCTCGGCTTTTCCCAATTCATTGATCTATCCACCACATACAACTTTTAGTCGTTCCGCAACATGCAAAAAAAATCATTAAATACTACTTACTCAAAATCTCATTCTTCTTCCTCAGGTAACCCTGCGAACTGGAGGATTGCCATCGAAGACGTTCCAGAAGAATACAAGAGCCAGGCAGGAGCCGGTGGGTTCGCGCCTTGGGGAGTAGCAGGCATCATGGCGGGCGCAGCCAAGTGTTTCTTCGGGTTTGTGGGCTTTGACTGCGTGGCCACGACCGGGGAGGAGGCCAAGAACCCCAAAAGAGACATCCCGCTGTCCATCGTGTTGTCTTTAGTGATCATCTTCGTCTCCTACTTCAGTATTGCAACAGTGTTGACTATGATGCTGCCGTATTATTTGCAGGTTTGTAGATTCGACATGGTAATATGTGACATTCACGAACCCGCTCTGAGCCCGCGCTCACAGAGATGTGGGGCATATATCCCAGCATTGGAACTTTATAATACAGGCTGACTACGGCGAGTTGACTTTAAAACATTTATGATAATATAACATTAGGTACGCCTGTAATTGCCGAAGAGGTACACTCACATCATATAGTATGTAGTATGAGGGCCGAGGTTATTGCCTTCAACCGATCAGTGATCTATGTATACTCCGAGCTGGTGCTGACTGAATACCTTCTAATGAAAAAGCCCATCAAGACTGCTTAAACAGGAGATCGAACCCAGGACCCCCTGCTCAGCAGTGGTGCTTGTGATCGCTAGACCAGGTACGAAGTCAATTAGTTTTAATCTTCTAAACAAACTCTATTTCCTCTCCCAGGATGCCGACGCGCCGTTCCCTCACGTGTTCACGGAAGCCAATCTGCCAGTCATCAAGTGGATCGTGACCATCGGCGCCATCTTCGCGCTGTGCACCAGTCTCCTGGGCGCCATGTTCCCCTTGCCCAGGGTGCTGTATGCCATGGGCAGCGATGGTGTGCTGTTCAGGCCCTTGGCGGCAATCAATAAGAGGACTCAGACGCCAGTGATCGCGACCATGCTGAGTGGCTTGTTAGCTGGTTAGTATTTTTGTATTTTAGTGGTTTTTTCTGTCGAAAATGCGAAACACTACGCAAAATTTATTTACGTTGCTTCTTGCTAACACAAATACCTTATCTTTGTGATACCTACATCTACGTTGTAAATAGGTATAGGTACTTACATTGAAGGTGGTGAACATACGACAAGTATTTAATCAGACATTCCACTAATATTTCAATGTGTGAACTTGTGCCTTGGTAACAGCTGTACGGGAAAATAGGAAGCTACGCTTGCTTAGGTCAGTCCGAGGATGGGTGACCATGCAGTAGGTACATATCGAGACGCAACGGCTTCGAGACACGGAGGGGCCGTGGCACGGAGCCGTAGCGTCCCGGCTGATATCGTGGATTTTTCACAGTAGTTACGGCTGGTCAGAAGCCCAAGAGTATGACAACCAGTATGTTTTGCCAAGGGGTATCGTGTTCAAGGAGTAGGTATTACCCAGTACAGTAACTGGGTTGTTTCTTGGTTATCAGATATGCAGGCATTCTATTTAAAATATCTAACTACTTGTATTCAGCTGCAACCAAGGTTAGGTAGATTTACACCCGCATTCTAACGGGGCAACTAAATTCAGTCGGTTGCGCCAACCTGACGATATGGATCACCCCATCGATGAACGTGATCTGTCTGACATGCACTTCACTAGATCGAATTACGATTTATTACTTACCTAAATAGCTCCTTGACAACACAAACTTACAATGTTGTGTTAGTAAAGACAATTGGATATGTTGAAATACTTCATGTAGGTACCTAGATATATTAAGCAGTTCCAATGTGTTGTTTCTTTTATTTGACTATAAGAATACAATAGAACATCCACTTCAAGACACGTTGTTATCTACCTACTAGATATTTTTATACTATTCGTGTTTTTACATAGGTAGGTAATATTAGTCAAGGTTAACGTACTACCAGACAGCAATTCAGGTCATCAAACATGGCAAATAAATCAATAAGTTTACTCATTTATTTTGTTTTCCAGCTATCATGGCGGCTTTGTTCAACTTGAATCAGCTGATTGATATGATGTCCATCGGAACCCTCCTGGCATACACCATCGTTGCTACCAGTGTGCTAATACTCAGGTAAATATTTAACTTTCATTTACTATTCAATCAAATCTACATTAAGACTAAACTAGGTAGGACTACTTATGGTAGGTTAGCTAGGTAACCGTCATAGACCGAAGAATTGCCAAACTTAAGTGGCTTGAGCAGGGTACATTACTCGCAGAATTGATGACCGATGGAGCCAAAGGGTTCCGAAGTGTTGAACGCGTATCAGAAGACCTACAGTTGTAAGGCCTCCCAGAAGGTGGACCAATAATCTTTGCTGGATGCGGGAAGCACAGAACCGGTCGAAATGGCGGTGCTTGGGGGAGACCTATCTCCAGCAAAGAACGTCTTTCGGCTGAAATGATGATAATGACAACTTATAGTATTCCAAAGGCATGATCGGGGTCAAATGGGTGTGACATCCTCAGCATTAAATTCTTAATTAAAACTGTGGACCGAATTTAAAATAATCTTTTCTCCTCTTCCAGATACGAAGAGGAGTCATCGATCCAACTGCACGCCACTAAGCCAGCGCCGGAGACTCCCTTCAGCGTGTTCAAGCAACTCTTCAACCTGCTGGGACTAAAGTACCCCACACAACTGTCCTACACCATCGCCAAGTGGACCATCCTCATATTCTGTAAGTGCAAGGGGCAAGGGCCTCTTCGCATACAGAGAAGCCCTGAGCATTGATCCCCACGCGTACTAAGACAGTTTCGCGATTTCAGACTTACTTTAACTTTAACTTCATGTTTCCTCATGATGTTTTCCTTCACCGATGTCTTTCAGTCAATCAATTTAAGAGTTTTACTAAGAAGAATGAGTTTTAATTTTAATAACTAATGAATGTTCCCTATGCTTCCAGTCGTGGTGGCGCTGGCGACATGCTCGCTGTTGCGCTGGGAGCAGGCGGCGCCGGCGCTGGGTGCGCTGGGCGCCGTGCTCTTGCTGCTGCTGGTGGTGCTGTACCGCCAGCCTAGGAACAACGTCGAGAACCTCTCCTTCACGGTACGTTTATATTGAGCTGCGATGAATTTTCGTGGTTGCTAATACTGCAGATGGTCATAGCTGACGGTGGCCAGTTAACATCAGGTGAACTGACGCCTTGCAGCACCTTTTTCTGTTATACGACGTAGTACGAGCCTATTGCAAGCGAAAGAACAAGCGAGCATAGTGCGAGTTTATTGCCTATTGCAATTTTACTAGGCATAGCAGAAATCATCAACATTCTCTTGTCCTTATCCCAATATATTTGAGGTCGGTCCTTACTTCTCTATAAGTCATTTCGGTTGTCACCACAACCAAAGATGATATGGCTAGAAAGAAGGTGTTCTTTCTCGCCATATCGTCTTTCACACAGTCCCTCCATCGTTTCTTTGGTCTCCCCCTACTCTTATATTCATCGACATCCATACTCAAAACTTTCTTAGCGACATTTTCCTCATTCCTCCGTATCAGATAATTTATGTCGTTTTACATCTAAATCATCGATAACTTTGCAGGTGCCGCTAGTCCCACTAGTGCCATACCTGAGCGTCTGCATGAACGTGTACCTCATGGTGCAGCTGGACTACCAGACCTGGGTGCGGTTCACCATCTGGCTCGTCATTGGTAAGTTAAAAACTTTAGTTTAATAGTGCTGTTGCATTGAATCCCTGGTAATTTTACGGGTTCTATTGGTAGAAGCCGCAAAATTTCTATTGTCTCGCGATCAACGTTCGAGAGTTGAAATAACATAAACAGCGATGGCTGTAACCTATGTATAACAAATAAATTATTCTATTATATTCTAAAGATCTGCAGATTTGTTGATTTTGTCGTCCAATAAAAACTTTTATGCATCGAAGGACACATTTTTCTTCTTTCTAGTAACTTTTGAAGTCTAATTGAAATATACGATTGGAGTTTTGACTTTTATAAAAAGATCGTCGTTGAATACTTTACCAGGTAATCTTAAGGAAAACCAGCTGGTTTGTGAAGATATTGCCATTTTCAAAAGTCGATTTATTATACAATTTAACTAGATCATAATCATCATCATATCAGCCAAAAGACGTCCACTGCTGGACATAAGCCTCCCCCAAAAGGGGGGGATTTGCCATAATCGCCACGCTTGGCAGGCGGGCTGGCGATCACACTATGGTGGTAAAATGCATAGAGAACGCTACTGCCCATTCTTTAGTAAGTCCCTTAGTCGCCTTCTACGACACCCACGGGAAGAAATGCGATGGTGCTATTCTTTTACGTCCGGCACCACACGGAACATTTAACAAGATTAAGCAACTTTTAACTAGATGCAGAAATGTAATAAGCAACTCTTTTAACAACTTTCATCCTTTTATTCCAGGTTACCTCATCTACTTCTTCTACGGCATCAGGAACAGCTCACTGCGCGAGAAGAGCGACCCGGCGACCACCAACGGAGTCTTTGAAGAGAAGCGACAAGTGGTCACCACCAAATTCTAACGCTGACTGACATACGTATTCTTTAGCCATAATTATTAGTGTACAAACAAAGACTTTGTGGTCATTTAAATCAGTAACGCAGGGGACATTTTTGATTTGCTAGGTATGATTTTCTGATATTATCTATAGAAGGTGCTTCTGATCTTTAAGGATGTACTGTGGCTATATTATTGACAGATGGAGGAAATGTGCACATCATAGCAAATTCTCTATTAACCTGAATATGGCCACTAGAAGTAGATCGGGGTTCAGTTTAAGTGTATTGAATGGGCAAGTAAGTCCCAAAAGGCAAAAATATGTTAGAAGTTTGTTCATTTGTTTATTGAATAGTCGTTAAAAACGTGACAGGGTCTTATATTACCTTTACACAATAATGTGAAGAAGATAAAGTAAGAGACATTAGCAAAATCTTGGAAAAAACTTATTTTTCTTCAATCGAGGATTTTTAAACCTAAGTTGTAAGTCGATCATTGGAGTTGAGCTTATCTTTAAGCACCTATAAAAGACTAGACAGAATGCTAAGCAGATTAAGATGTGTGGTTATTAAATAAGGCTTTAGATTGCTTATTACAGGGTTTTGTAGGGCAGATTATATTAATGTTAGAATTGAATACACATAAATAAAAAAATGAATTCAGACAAGTTGAAAATGTAGGCGTACAAGATAAATGCAAGTGATTTTTGAAAGGCAACTGTTACTTATTTCATAAATAAGTTATTACTTAAAGGATTTTGGCAGACTTTATTGTAAAACATAGATTCTATTAGACTAAAGAAACACATCCGGTTCCACTTTTTTAACATAATTATTGTGATCAGGTAGGCATATACCTGCCTCAATTAGTAGGAACTCACCTATTTTATTACTTTTAAAACATTTACTACATTTAAAAACTTCGTGACCAAATTAAATAAAAATCAACACTTTTTGGTGTATTTGAGTTCAACATAGTAATTTAACTATAGATATTCAAGATATTTTTTTAAATATTATTATGCTGCATTTACCTACAAAAATAATAAATTGGGTTCTATTACCCAAGATCGAGAGGGCCAGAGAACCATTTTGACTTTATAATAATTTGACATTCCATTTATTCTACTTTTATTGTACAATATTTTGTTTTAATTAGATAAAGCAACATCGTCAGTGGGGGCCGTCCATAAATTACGTCACAAGATTTGCATGACTGTTGTTTTGCCCGTCGCTGTCACAGGTAGAGCCATATTTGCGTGATCCTGTCCCCTGGAGTGACGTCACATATTTTGCAATTTTAAAATAATCCTTATTGATACAGTTGGTAGTATTTTGAAGATTCTTGTTCTTACGAAAATATCAAACACTTTATACGTGTACATATTATGCATGTCATGTCACAAAGCTTATGACTCGCCCCTCTTCCTGTCACACGAAGTCACACTAAAGTGTGACATCTGCCTTTGCTGACCTTCCCCCTCCCCCTTAACATGTGACGTAGTCTATGGATGGCCGTTTGCTTTGATTTAGAAAAATACTGTGTTAGAATAGGTCCATGCCATGTAGGGCTTTAAAATGTAGAAATTTTAGAAAAATAAGTAATTTAAAAAGTTCAAAACGATATTGTTGTTTATAATGTTGTGTTCTATAGACAATAATTAGATGAACTATGTTGTGATAGATGTGTGATCGACAAGCGTTAGATTAATAAGGACTTGGTCATTTATAAGTACTGTTTTTTGTTCCATTTATTTTGCCTAACGGTTCCTTCATACCATTGCGCTCTCTGCACTATTTTAGAAATAAAAAAATGATTTCCCCTGGCTGCGGGCTGCGGACTGCATCACAATTCTAGATGATAAATCTGTTTCTTTTTTAATAATTTTTAATCTTCATTCATCAGTCTCTCGCCCTTATCACAATTTATTTGGGGTCGGCCATCTGTTTATCTTCCATTCCTCCTATTATTATTTATAATACATATTAGCAAATGTTACAATGCTTATAAATGACCAACGTATAAAATTAACTTATTAGCTATTATAAAGTTTATAAAATACATAGTTTTAAGCATTAACAAACTGTGATTTATTGAATGAGTCGACTTAATTATTATTTCAAAGAACGATTAAATGATTACAACTTGCCTATTTTGTATTGTTATTTTTAATCTTCATCATCATTTTCCTGCCCATATCGCAATTTATCTGGATAAAGGCAACATGTATTTTTGTTCCATAATTTCTAGCCATATGATCTTTCACACATTCCATCTATCGTTTCTTTGGTGTTATAATTATTAAAAGAAGAATAAATACAAACATAAGTTCAAAAAATAAAATTACGAGATAAAATATCTTAGTAGAATTAAAAACTTAAATAAAAATTATATTACATTTCTTTTGATTTTTTTTAAAATAAAAATCCAAAGTTATCCTTATTTAGAAATTGGGGGAGGCCTTTTCTCAGCAGTGGGACAGTGTAAGGTAAAAAAAAAATTAAAACTCATTTAATACCCAAATTTTCCTAATGACATTTTCGTTATTCCCCCGTATCACATGCCCATATCATGACAACCGGTTTCCACGGTCAGTGAAATTATGGTAAAAAAAAAACAACATCATTATTTGAATGCATAATTTATTTTCTAAAATTTTACAGATACATTTTCCATCTCGCTGTTTCACAGCCAATAAGCCTTAAGTACCTAAAACTATCTCCAAAAAAAAAACATAAATACGACTTGATTCAGCGAAATTAGTATCCAGATGATGTTGACCTTGAAAGTAGTAAACCAATAAAAATATATAATGTGGATAAATTAATTAAACTGTGTAACATCATCACGCCTTATTTCCCCAAAAGGTTGGGCATAGGTGTACCCACACAGTACACCCACATTTCTCCAGTTTGGTTTAATAAGTCCCATGTAATAGGGAGCGAGCCAATTGCCATCCAGCGGGCACAAATTAAGACTTCGGGTTTCTACTGAGAAATTCGACCTGGGAATCGAACCCAGGACGTCATGCCCAGTAGTAGCGCTTGCAACCACTAGACCTACGAGGCAGTCGTTGATTAACTAATGTTATGAAGTCAAAAGATTTATGCAAAAGCAACAAGCCTTGAATTATAGTGATTACAATGCAATTCTTACGACAATCTTTAACGAACATACGCCAGGAGATAGAGCACATAATATTACTAACATAATTTAAACACAGCTACGGTACTAAGTACCAAGTAAGTAAAATTACTAATAACGAAATTAATATAAAATACTTTGGCGCAATACGTCATAGGAACCTAGTAACATCGAGATTCAAACTATTCTAAAAAAAACTTGTTTAAACATGTGACCAATACAAAATGCAGGATTTATAATATGCATAATATGTTGCGCAAGTTGAAAACTGCAACTTAATTGCACAGTGTAAACATTTACTGCAAATAGATTGCAGTGTAAACATTCACTGCAAGTAGAATTGTTCAGTGTTAACATTCATTGCAAGTTGGCTTGCACAGTATTAACATTCACTGCAAGTACTTGCACAATATAAACATTTATAGCATGTAGACCTACTTTGAGACGTCAAAAACTTATCAGTGGAACATTGGGCGTTACTAAAAGCTCACAAGAGCAAGTAGCATTTGGGGGTAATTAAGTCAGGCTCTTAAAAATACGTAATTATGTTGGAACAATCAGTAATTATCAAGCAAGTCTAAGTTATAAGCCACTGTTATTACATAAAACTATATGAGTAATGGTTATAAAATTACTTAGGGCGAATTCCAAAAACTTTATACCTAAGAAGAAGTCATATCCTGCGAAAAATATTTGAATTTTTGACAGTTTTGACTAGAACTGTCAGACGTCAATTTTATTTCACAGATAACAGATATCTGACTTTGATCAAATCAGCCCAAGTCACAAAATACAGAAGACATACATACAGTCGCCATAAGAAACCAACATAAATCTACGTTTCAATGTGGAAATCTCGATTTGTATGGGAATTCCAAATCTGTGTATCAATCAAGAACTATCTAATTGGTAACAGTATGATACCATAACTGTTATCACTAAATCTATAATTAATACTTAGTAGCGCACTCATGCAGGCCGCACGTCGGTGAAAACACTTTGACCTTGACCTTGCGTAGTACGGAGTTTCAATAGAATAAGAGGCCAGCTTAAACACGAAAGTTATTTTTTTTAAACCCAGATACTAATTTGTCAGGTATAATGTCAAACTCCTAAAAAGGAAACACGAAACACTTGCAATCTCGGATTAGTCCCTAGGATTAAAAAACGAACTATAGTTTTGTTATCACCGACGTGGACAGTACAACCTGCTCTACCTTAGCAAATACTGCTAACATACACAATAAATACATATTTTAATGAAATACTTACACTAATCCCACAATATCATTTAATTATTCGATTGTTTTATAGGGCATCGATTGGGAAACTGAAATACTGAAAGCGTCAAATATCCTCTTCGCAATATTGAATCAAATTACAATTTAAGAATAGGCTAACATACATATTTTTGAAAAGTATTGATTAATCATTCATATTCAATGGTAATTGATTCTATAGAAGGTGTAATGTCATTACACCTTCTATAATAAAAATCACAATTCAGTCAATTACTAAAAATTATAATTGAATTGTTTTCGTTGTGATACACGTGGTTTAATATTTGACCTTGACCTTCAACAAGAAACATTTGTTTGAAAACTTCAAACATCAACGATTTTTTTAAATAAAAATTAATTTTTAGTTATTTATTTGTTAAGTTAGTTGTATACAGCGTGTAACAGAAACCCTATTGTTATCCTTAAGCACTAAAGATAACAGCTGGTAAAGAATCACTATACATAATTTCAGCTCAAAATAAAATACTCTAAAAATTGATACCAACTTTTTGGTTTCTTAGGTTTCTTCAATTCAAATCATAACAAACGTGTCACCGCACTACGTAGGTCAATAACTTTCCACGTTACTTGCCAATATCACGATAAATCTCTTCCGCAATTCTGCGCGCCTAGTACCCTAGTAGCCGACCGCAGGCGGTGTTCTTTGTCGGCACGAACTGACGAAATAAAAGTTGCCGCCGCGGCACCGCACAATCGCTTTGATGGCGCGCGCGCGCACTAGACTAAACCATACCTACTTTACTTTACC
Source organism: Polymixis flavicincta (assembly GCA_949987655.1). Taxonomy (NCBI): domain Eukaryota; kingdom Metazoa; phylum Arthropoda; class Insecta; order Lepidoptera; family Noctuidae; genus Polymixis; species Polymixis flavicincta. The sequence continues at coordinate 2,635,540 of OX465183.1, read as the reverse complement.
GTGAATCCGTGATGTAAAAATTAATGCGTAATTATTGATTTACAGTTTACTCATTGATATCAAGCCAGAAACTGCACGAAAAAAAAATCGAAACAAAGTTTAGGTAGGTAACTAGTTTCAGCCCTTATTTCTTATTATTACCGAGTAAACAGTAAAATCTTAAAGCTTTATTTAAAAAAAAAAAACTTACATTTTCATAGATGGGGTTCGATGTGGTGACCTTGGTGTTGTATGCACAAGGCCGCTCGCTTGTTCATGGACACCTGAACATTGCGTAGCATGTCTGTTGTTATTGTCCTGAAAGCGGCCTCAATGCGCACTTTCATAAGCTCCATTGTATCACACTGCACTGCGTATACTACATTTTTAATGTACCCCCACAAAAAAAAGTCTAATGGGGTTAGGTCTGGGGATCGCGGAGGCCAAGCCACGCTTCTACTACCACGCCCAACCCACTGGGGAAAGCGCGCATCTAAATAATGGCGCACATCTCGAGCAAAGTGTGCCGGTGCACCGTCGTGTTGAAAAATTAAATTATTCTCCATCACAAGATTAATGTAACTTAACACTGGTAGCACTGAGAGGACATCGTCTAATTCATTCCTCAGGAAGCTTAAATAATTTTGGCCGTTTAAGCTTTGCGGCAAGAAAACTGGTCCTACGACGACGTCTCCAATTATACCTGCCCACACGTTCAGTCGCCATTGGTGTTGGAATGACGACTCTGTCGAAGCATGCGGGTTCGTGTGAGACCAAACATGTTCGTTGTGGATGTTGCTTATTCCCGCTCTCGTGAAGGATGCCTCATCAGTCCATAGCACTCTTGAACCGAAATCTGGCGAAGCTTCTAACTGGTTTCGGTACCACTCGCAAAAGGCCACGCGAGGTAAAAAATCTGCCGGTATCAGCTCCTGGGTGCGACGGAAATGGTATGGGTGCTGACCGTCATTGCTCAGCACTCGCCATACCTGCATGTGGTTAGAGGCACCCAGCGCTAATGCAGCTCGACGTGTGCTAGTGCGTGGATTGAGTTCAAAATGCTCCAATACAGCTTCTTCAAATTCTGGATCGGTAGTACTCGGGCGACCCTCTGAAGCAGGTGCGTGGAATGACCCAGTTTGGTACAGACGATGTACCATCCGACTAAAACATGCCGACGAAGGCAGTTCTCGACGCTCAGCATCTGGTCTACCCGCAATAAAACGGCGACGGTACAGTTCTCGGGCAGCTCGCAAATTACCATCTTCTGCTCCGACACACATCATCATTTCGTAATATTCGCTATTACTTAACGACATTTTGCAAACACAACTAAAAATAAATTGTTAGGTGTAGCCGAACTGAACCGATGCGCGTATCACAGGGATAGAAACGAGTGCACTAGAAGCGGAAAAGAATACGACTGACGAGCAAAACAATAAACGAGATTTAAGAATAATGCTAAATAAAGCTCCTAGTCCCTGCTATTCTGGTACCTAAATATTATTTCGTTAAAATGACTACCTACCTAACCTATAGGGTAGCTAGTCCTATTAGTGTCCACTACTATTAAAAAATATTGTTCAAGAATTTAAGATTATTTTACATACCTACCCCGCCCTGGGTGGCGTGGAAGTAGGTATCTACTGACTGAAAACCTTTCTGTTCCTTTAGTTGCCCTTGCATTCCGGGGCCGCGTTATATCGTTAGAACATTCTAGCAACCCCAGAAATTCCCGCAACTCCGGAAAATAATTAATTTCAATCCATCAAAGATCATATGATTGGGCCGCGTTATTTCGTTAGAAGTCTGAATTAGAAGTTGTATTTACCAGGAGTAATTGGACAGACTGCAATTGGTTAATATACCCTAAGACCCTAACCCATTGGGTTTACACACATTATGATAATTACATTGTGTGTGTAATGTCGTAATCAGGGTTCTGTGAGCAAACGATTTTCAATTCATCAGTAATAATTCCTGTTACTCATGCGGTCCTAGTACTTTTATTAATTACTTTCCACAATTAGATGCAGTTTTGCGACATTTTTTATTGACTACATTTGAATCATAGCCGCAACGGTTTAAACTGTGGTTTTTTTTTAAACCAACGAACGCCGCGCCGTGGTTATTATCGGAACAAATAAATAAATAGGTACACACGCCCCCAACCACTCTCGTGGCCCATTTTATTTAGCGCACTCTTTTTTATTTTGTTTGATTTTTTCAATGCCCTTATTTTAAAAATTATGAACGGAACCCACTGTGAATTTATTTGTACTAGGAGAAGAATAAGCTGCGAAGAGGTGAATTTAAATATTTTTTTGGGTTCAGTTGGACATAAATTGTGACTAAATCCTTTCTATTCTAAGTTCTAATGGCAAATATTAATGATTATTTAAGCAATTAATTCCTGGTAGGATACACGTAAGGTTCAGATTTTTATGATCGATTTAATTGTACGAGCTGACGATTTATCAAACCGATTCGTGTTAATGCGATCTTCAAGCAAATTGATTCAATAGGTAAGGTTTTTGAATGAATTTTTGGAAGATCGATTCTTTCAAAAGCACTGGATTCGATCTGTGAATCGAATAAAAAAATCGATTTAAAGCAAAACATCGTTCATCCTTATGGCCACCAAAATAAAAGGTTAGGAATACCGTAAGGAAATTTACAGGAATATTGTTCTTGAATTCGGTATTTACTGTGTTGTAGGTACAGTGGTAAGGTGGGTGGAAGATTACTATGTAGATAATTTATCAACAAAGTAATCTTCTACAAAAGGACCACTACGTAAAAAACCAACAGGTGTGTAAATGATACGTGACAATGCAAGCAGGTATCTAAATATTATTTCGTTAAATGTTGATACCTACCTAGACAAATTAATTGTATTGTAGCTAGTTCACAAACATAAACAAAGTTAAGGAAAAATCTGTAATAATATTTTGTAAACAAAAAATAAACATGCGGAACCTTTTATTCAGAAATACCAGGAGTAAGAGGTTTATTTTTACTTACAAATAGTTCGCTGACACCGATCAGCTGACTTAGTGCTAGTGATGTGTTTAATTCAATTTGAAAAGTTCGGTTTCTGGTATCAATGTATTAAAAATTCTCATGACTTCCGAACATGTAGAGCTAGGAATATAAAACCCTTCCAATATCGTTTGATATCATCCAAAGAAGTTGAGCCCTTGGTATGTATACACCCTTTCCGTTACACGTTGTATAGTTAAACAATAAATCCTTACATGGTAATAAGACTGAACTTTGATAAAATATAAAGGCGACGATTGGTTATTTATTTTATTTTGATACTAAAGCATCACACGAACAAGCTTTTTAATTTCCTTATAGCCACGTGAATGGCTTCCACGTGAAGCGAACGTCACAATATCATACAAAACAGGTTTATATTAAAATGCAACAATTACTAAAAACTACCGAATTAAGTTTATGATCTAAACGTCACATTAATATCAGGTTTGATACACGTTTTTAGACACGTTTATTTATATTTAAAGATAAGCTTAAGCGAACATAAGACGGGTTTTAGTGAAAGTGTAGTTGGAATATATCCATATATATATATATACCACCAACAATTAGTTTCTTTGTCTGTGTTCAATAAACGTTGATAATGACGAATTAATTCAACATCGACATCCTTCTTCACATACCCAGTTCACCCACTATTAGGCATATGCCAGCCTCATTCAGGTTTTGCTTGCGACAGCAACATTTGAATTCATGGATTAGTAAAAATAATCCTTAAGTTTTCGCAACTAGTAAACCTAAATCTAAATGAATATTTTACAGGTTTAACCGGAATATTGACAAATGACCTTGACCTTACGATATTAGGGTCGGCCTACAATAAATGCAGCTTTTATGCTTGCGCGATATTAAAGTGGCAGAATACTTCCCCCCTCCCCCCCCCCCTCCCCCAGATAACATTAAGTCATTCATATTTATATGACACTAAGTACAAATACAATACAGTATCTATGTAAATTGACCTAAAACAAAGCCGGTCTGTCTACAAAATATTAAGTAACGTTGTACAGTCGCCAGCAGGTCAAGCTATCCCAAACTGTCAAATTTTCCCAATTATATATACAGGAAAAGTTTTTATCTAGTGCGCAAATTGTAACCATGAATTCAGCATACCATTCTAGAACCCCTAGCGCAGAAATTTTTCGCCGGATATACCAAAAAAAAACAGCTGTCCCATACATTTTGACCGCGTAGGTATTGCACTTTTCTATGAAACAGCTGATTTTTTTTTGTATAACCGGCGAAAAATTTCTGCGCTAGGGGTTCTAGAATGATATGCTGAATTCATGGTTACAATTTGCGCACTGGATAAAAACTTACCCTGTATATATATAGTTTTTCAACTTTATCACAAAGGTTTATGTTCAAAACCTTTGTGATAAAGTTGAAAAACTATCAAAGAAATCTGACAGATTGGGGTAGCTTGATGTGCTGGCCTCTGTACAAAAAATATTGCTGGGAAACGACTTTTGTTTTCGGTGTGAAAAATTTGTTTACGGTGACTATTTTTTGTAAAAAAAAAAACTTCCCAGAAATGTTGTATCTTTGGCCTTGTCTTTGTAACCAGAAGGCAAGTTCCAGTAAAAAAAATATAAGTACAAGTGAATTTCGGCTTCGTCAAAATATTTTTTACACTCGTTATATCTAATTAATAGATTTTATATTTTAATAAAATCTTGTTACGCCTACATACTACAACACAACATTATCGGCATCAATACTGGGTAAATCAAAGCACATTCCACTAAATATTAAATGCTAGAAATAAACGACACAACAGTACTTGAGGGACTGACGACCCGTTCTTCGCTGGCGTCAGGTTTGGGTCCCTGTTTAGGTATTTGTCAGCCGAGTGCATGCGTCAGACCGTTGTTCAGCAAGGCGGTCTGACTGTCGTTGTGTAAGTCCGCCATCTGGACAGTGTCGATCTTACGCTTGCGTTCTGAACTGTGCCACGCGCCGTACGTCGCGTAGATTATGAGACCTGGGAATAAGGAGATCAGTTAGAAAGGATGGAGTTTTCAGTGGAGCAAGTATGTAGTGTGGTGCAGTTGTAGGTCGTGGGTTCGAACTCAAGATACTTCGGGTTAATTAGTCCATCACGACTGCTCTCAAAACGGTGAAAAAAAAATATCGTGAGGAAACCGACATTTCCAAAAACCACAAATTCGAAACCCACTGGGCCCGCATGGTGGATATGGCTCACTCCCTCTCATGGTGCAGCTACACCTACGAGAAACGCCGTTGATTATCGCGATGTTGGACGCTAACCGTAGGTGTAGCCACAACTTATCGCGATAATTTTACAACGGCATTCACATTGCCATTTGACGCTAGGCGATCACTCTGTGGGCATTGACGTAGACCGTTCTAGTGTGGCCACTGAATTTATCGCTTTAATTATCGGAATCTTTACCGCGTTGTTTATCGCGATGTTAGGCATTGACGTTGAACGTAGTGTGGCCCCAGCATCATAGAGAGGAGGCCTGTGTCCCAGCAGTGGGAACATTTAAGGCTAAATATGAAATACGTAGATCGTCCGTTACTTTTTATTTTTACTGTTAAGGCTGATTTATCAATTATCAGATAAGATTGCAGTTATTGTAAAATCTGCCCAAAAATCGTCACACCATCTGCTTTCTCCTAACTATGCTGTGGTGGACTATGAACTTTGAACTGGATGCAGATGAATACCAGTATCTAAACATGGCGCGACGACCTACGGCCTCCACAACTCGGTTGCTGAGTCACACGTTACCCTTTAGTAAGACTGGTGGTAACTTTGGGGCTTCTTACTAATTATACTAAACAGGTAATGTTGTCGGAAAAGGTTGCAAGGCATTTGATATCATCAAGTGAATACCCGCGTGGGTTACAAATTACTAGTATTCTTGGATACAGTGGGGTCACCTCAAAGAACTTTGTCCCTACTTTAACGAGACCCCACTTTCATCAATTCAATTCACAACCTCTCAGACAGAGAGGCTCAGTCTCAATTCCGCACTTTAACCGTTGAGTTTAATCCTTTTAGATTATCACTGAAATGTGTTCATGAAAACACAAGCATGTACACAATAAACTGACCCTGAATAAACTAGTTATTTTGTACATACAGTGAAATGTTTTGATTTGACCCAGGTTAAGGTTGGGCACGCCACGATTGCGGCGGTAAGTCCCCTCTTTGAGGAGTGGTTTGAGAGGCGGCATGGCGTCCTCACCTTCCGCCTGCCGCAGGTCCTCACCGGACACGGTTGTTTCGGGAGGTTCCTGTTTCGGATAGGGCGGGAGGAAACGCCCGGGTGTTTCCACTGCGAAGATCGCCCTGAGGACACGGTGGAGCACACGGTGGCGGTCTGCCCTGCTTGGGCGGAGCACCGCCGTGTCCTCGTGGAGGCGATCGGCGGCGGTGATCTCTCGCGTCCGGCCCTGGTCCAGGCCATGGTACGGAGCGAGAGGGCATGGGGAGCCGTCACCTCCTTCAGCGAAGCAGTGATGCTCGCGAAGAGGGAGGCGGCGCACGTGAGGGAGAGGCAGCATATGCGCCCTCGCGACCCCAGCCGCCGCAGGATACGGAGACGCCCTGGGCGTCGGGAATCCCAGGCCGATTTCCGGCCACCGTAGGCATGGGCTTGCGGACGGCGAGTAATGGGTAGCTCGCTGTCCGGTAAGGACCAAGCCCAAGTCGACGGCGCGTTGTGTTCCACGCGCGCCTCAAAGAGATGTCAGCACAAAAATGATGGGGCCCGCAAGGGCCGATGCCTGTCAGGGGTGCGGGTTCGTTTGAAAGAGATACCACAGCCCCTGGCATACGGGCTAATGAAGGAACACGGGTGGGTTTTAGTCAGTAAAAGTCTGACACGCCCTCCTGCTCCACCCAGAGCGGGAGAAGTTATTTGATGATTTCCCACACAAAAAAAAAAAAAAAAAAAAAAAAACCCAGGTTAAGGTGAAAGCTCCAGGGTAACCCGTGACAGGTCACGAATCATATTTTTTTTTTTATTTAACCTAAAAATTTCAATAAAAATAAGAAAATTTGAATTTCGCGAGCTACCCAGGAGGTCCCACCTTAAGGCACATAGAAACAAAAAAAACTGTTACTGTGCCCCCCCCCCCCCCCCCCCCTCTTTTGAAGGATTCTATTTTAGTCACCTTGAAAAAAATAAAACATAAGTATTACTAAAACCTTATTTAAAGGACCATAAACCTACTAGTAACTTTTTATATGCTAAGGAAATGACAGTCTATAAAAAGTTAACTAGTCTAGTTAATTTATAATAAATTAAAGTCACTTTTCATGTCTGTCCGTGTGATCGCGTTGTTCTTCTAAACTACGCAATGGATATTGGTGCGGATTTCATTTTAATTTAGAGAAATTATATCGAAGGTTTATGTGTATAATACTTTAATATTACACTTACATATAATAAAGAAATCCCGTAGTTTTTCCGAGTCATAAAAAGCGTGTGTGTGCGACGCAGGGGCGGGTCGTTAGTAATCAATTAATTAGCATTCAAAATATCGAGTAAGACTGGTTACCATTGAATTATACGGTTCTCCGGATATCCGATACCACCTTTATGTTACTTTTTTCTGTTAATTAATAAGTTGGTATGTGTCGCCGGGCGTAAAAGAATAGCATCATCCCATTTCTTCCAGTGGGTGTCGTAGAAGGCGACTAAGGCACTTACTAGAGAATGGGCAGCAGCGTTCTCTATGCATTTTACCACCATACTGCGATCGCCAACCCGCCTGGCAAGCGTGGCGATTATGGCAAAAACCCCCCATGACTGGGGGAGACCTATGTCGAGCAGTGGACGTCTTTCGGCTGAAATGATGAATAAGTTGGTATCTTTTCGGGAAGAAGTGTACGTAATTGGTTAAATCAATAATTAAATTATACAATTTCTATAAAAAATTATACTAATCAGAAAATCTTATATTTTATATGACTAAAACAAGCGCGGTCACAGAAGCGCTTTATTTTTAATATATTATTAAATGTGTTCCGTGTGGTGCCGGACGTAAAAGAATAGCACCATCGCATTTCTTCCCGTGTGTGACGTGGAAGGCGACTAAGGGACTTACTAAAGAATGGGCAGCAGCGTTCTCTATGCATTTTACCACCATACTGCGATCGTCAACCCGGGTGCCAATTGGCGTGGCGATTATGGCAAATACCCCCGGAGGCTTATGTCCAGCTGTGGATGTCTTTCGGCTGATATGATGATGATGATGATTTAATGTGTACCTAACTGAATTAATGCATATTATGAAAGGAGTTTGTTCAGAATCTATTACTGTAATTTTTGATATAAGTGGGTAATTTTTTATCCCAATAATAATTCAAAGTACTTAAATAACAGTCACACTTTTGCTGTACAGTCAAAATAAACCAAAATAGGCGAAGTACCGTCTACGCTAAACTCTTTTAAGCGAGCCTAGATTAATAATGTGACCACAATTGCCTTCCACAATCAGTATAATGAATTTAATAAATAAACAATGTTTTATACTTTGAATGGTAAAAATGTAGTGTATCTATTATGGATCATACCCATATGATAATATTACAATTGAGCTGTTTGGTGGTATGCGTTAAATCCAGGAGATGTTTTATAGATGTAGCTATTTCATAATCGATAGAAATATGGCGCCATTATAAGGCTCAGACATTCAGACATACACTATATGGGCAGACGGAAGTGACGAAACCCTAAAAATCGTCACCCATTTCTTGATTGACGGAAGCAACCACAGGTTAACCTCACTTTTCCGCAAATCCTCGAGGTTATCAACAAGCAACGGGAATCCCAAAAATCATGGTGATAAAATATTAAGAGTAAAATTAAAGTAACCATAAAGTGGTCACTCTAGGTCACATGGGCAAGGACGGCAGGGTCTGTAGATCTGGGTCTGGGAACTTTTAGCTGGTTTTAGTAGGTATGCAGATTAATGACGTAAGTACAATCGAAAATAATAACTACTTACGTTACCCCAGTAATGACCTAGATTTCGTACTTTTAATAATGTAGTTATCTACTGTATAAAAATAAGTCGGGTTTTCCTTCCTGACGCTATAACTCCAGAACGCACGAACCGATTTCCACGGTTTTGCATTCGTTGGAAAGGTCTCGGGCTCCGTGAGGTTTATAGCGTAGGTAGGGTAGGTGGGTAGGTAGGGTAGGTAGGGTAGGTAGGGTAGGTAGGGTAGGTAGGGTAGGTAGGGTAGGTAGGGTAGGTAGGGTAGGTAGGGTAGGTAGGGTAGGTAGGGTAGGTAGGGTAGGTAGGGTAGGTAGGGTAGGTAGGGTAGGTAGGGTAGGTAGGGTAGGTAGGGTAGGTAGGGTAGGCAGGGTAGGTAGGTAGGGTAGGTAGGGTAGGGATTCTGTATGAATGACTATTGGACGGACAGGACAACGTCTGTCAGGTCAGCTAGTAATGTCTATACTTAACAGTCATAGCAAAGGACTTTTAAAGACGTAAAGGCGAGGGAACAACGATAAAATCCTACCATCCTCATAATATTATACATTTGAAAGTTTGTATGTTTAGATGGTTGTAAGTTTGGCTGATTGTGTGACTCAATCACGCAAAGAAAGGTGAACGGATTTAGATGAAATTTGGCAAACCTGAATTTGTTACCTGTATTAATACATAGGGTACTTATACAGGGTTATTAGAAAAACACCAACAACCTCTTAAGAGGGCATTGTACTCATCATTACGAACAACTTTTACTATGGGACCAAACCTGAAATCGCGAAAAAAAATCAGCTGTTCATTTTGATGAGTTGTACGAACATAATGTAAGGAACAGCCGATTGTTTTTTCGCGATTAAGCAAAAACCAAACATAATTCTATTAACTATTTATGCATATCATGTTTGTGCATTAGGCATTAACGCGCATCCCTTCTTTTGAAATGCAACTCAATGAGTTGTGTGCAACATGAAAATAAATAATTGAAATATAAATCAAACAGGAAAACACATTAAGTTCCTCCATTTATCAAAATTCTGCTAACAAGGCAATTATATTTTATCTATAGGAAAAAATTAAAAGTACGGATTTATAGAGACGAAGTTGCAAATTCTTTGTTACCAAAAGTGACGACGCGTCTTAAAAAGGAAATAGTATTTATCTATGCTTAACCACAGAAATAGGTCGCAGAGTATATAAGACGAGGAGCACATACGTTCACCTTTATTTCATACGGACTAGCGGACGTGAAGAAACTCGCGCGGTCAAAATAACAAAAACTTGACACTTCAAAATGAACCGCGCATTTATTGGACTTGTGGTCTTCGCCAGTGGAGTTTTAAGCCAGACATCCACACATATGGAAATGCCAGAAGAAGCCAGAATGACCTTCAGCGAAATCGCCAACAAATATGGTCAGAAAGCTGAAGAGTATGACGTTACGTCTGAGGGTGGATATATCCTGAAGCTTTTTCATATTCCGGGAGATAGGACCAGACCGCTTCTCTTCGTACACGGTGCCATAGATTCCTCAGATACTTTCATCCTGAGAGGAAACACGTCACTAGCTGTGGCGCTAGCCAGAGGCAACTACGACGTCTGGGCAATGAACTATCGAGGCAACCAATATTCTCGACGACACACCAAAATGGACCCAGATTCGAACCAAGAATTCTGGAACTTTAGCGTCCACGAAATAGGATACTACGATGTACCAGCTTCCATAGACTTCATTTTGAACAAAACAGGAGAACAAAGAATAAGTGTCATCGGATACTCGGAAGGAACGATGTCAATGTACGTCCTAGGAGCAACGAGACCCGAGTACAATGAAAAAATCAAGATTTTAATTTCATTGGCACCATTATGTTTCTTACAAAACACAGGTCTGGTTATGTCCTATGTTTTACAATTGGCGCCGATTCTCAACATTGGTCTGAAAGCCATAAATAATGATGAACTTATCGGCTACAACTCAACAACCAAAGCCATAATAGACGAAGTGTGTAGCCAGAAATATTCAGGCTATCAAACATGCCTTATAAATGGTCTGTTCCTTGTGACAGGTTCAAACGCTGACGAAATTGAACCGGAGTTCTTTCCTATCATATTAGGCCACTTCCCTGCCGGAACTTCGAGGAAGAATTTGTATCATTTAGTGCAGATAAGTAGGAGAAAGAAATTTTCGAACTACGATTATGGGTTAGCGCAAAATATGGCAAAATACGATACGCCGACACCACCAGAATATGACTTGAGTAAAGTGACGATGAAGATAGCGCTGATTGTCGCGAAGAATGATAAGATATCTACCATCAAAGATGTCGAATTACTGAGGAAGCGACTGCCCAATGTGGTCGACTACCAGGTGATGAAGAATAGTGCTTTCAATCATGTTGATTATGTTTGGGGAAAGTCCACCCACAAGACGTTGTTTCCGCATATATTCAAGATTTTGAATAAGTATAATAGATGAACAATTCTGTTTAATTATAATCATAATCAGCCTATAACGTTCCCACTGCTGGGACACAGGCCTCCTCTCTGTGAGAGGGAGTGGGCCGTAATCCACCACGCGGGCTTAGTAGTGGTGGATCTGTTAAATGAAATGGTATATTTTGGGAGAATATATGCTTATGTTGAAATTGTTAACAAAGTGGTGGAAACCCGATAGCAATTGCGGAGTTCGATGAAGTTGAAATCATTCTTGGTGGCATTTAATGCTACATAACCAAAGAAGAGAAAGACCGAAATGTGTTGTTGTTGTTTAGTGAAAAAAACTGATGGTGTGACAGTTTATTAAAGGATATTTTTGTACAAAAATTGTGACGATATATGTGTTAAAATGATTTGTGTTAAGACGAGTCGGACAAGACAAACAGGTGTGATACATTTTAAATTAATAAATTAGGTATTTATTTATATAAATTGGTTGAATTTGGTTACTTTAGTGAGACATTACATTATCTTTCAAATCAGACTTAACTTGTTATTTCCGCAACACTGTTTTATGCTCGTACTTTAACTAATTTAAGTAATCCACAAACACAATTATACATATTAATTACGCTAAGTTAATAATAATAGTCTTGGAGGACAGTCTTTCCGTCTGCGAGAATGTTAAAAACAATTGATGATAAATAAAACTTTACTCACGATATGTTTGTGTTAATATTTCAATAACATCATGTTATTAAATTATAATGTAATAATTACTTATGTTTGCGTGCAATTGTGACTTCCGTGTAAAAATACGTATAAGCAATTATGTATTATTATGAATAGTTTTACTCTTGACCTTTAATGAAACGTGAAACGTACAATTTCTTAAATAAGTTCAGAATAACGAGTGTTCGGTAGAGCGTTGTTAATTAATCTATTTATGACGTGATAGTTCTATGCATTTGTTCCAAGCGCCAAGCAAAATTTATGTACTTATTAATTTTATTATTACTAGCTATTCGTGTTAAACAGTCAGCACTTAGTAAAGTACATTTTTATCATTTCAATTCGTCACATTATATATTTTTAATTATAAGTCTTAACCAAAAGTTTTAATAAACAGTTTATTTGGTATTTTTGCATAAATTTACAGAAAAGTTGTACAAATTTCTTAATTTTTAAGATATAATACATCTTGTATTCTATACCAATCGCAGATCAGCTGGGTAAAGTGTTTTAGCTGAATAATCTTCCTTTTCTTAAGATATGTTTATTTGAATCAGTGTCTGAAATCGGCGCTTCCTTCATTTCGGTCTGATTTTAATTCAATATTACTAATTCAGCAATAAGGAAATATTAATTTATTGAAATAATGATAATTTTATGACTCCGAAAAAGATAAAACAATTGGACGAGGCCTATACCGGATATGTTCGTTAGGCATTTCATTAAACTTCCTATAATCGACTAAATTTTAATGAATAAGCATAAATTATAAACTTTATGGTACATTTTCGCCAAAACTACGTGAGGAAAAATAAAAAATCCGGAACAAAACAACACTACTACGAAACAACCGATGTTATTAGCAATGAATTATAAATAAAGGTCACGTGTTTAATTTTTTCGATAAAAACCGCCAAAGTCACCTGTGACGTACATCTTATTAAATTTTAGGGTCAATGGCGGTTATCCACGGAGCAAATCCGTGCGGTTATCGACACTAAAAATAAAGTACTGTATTTAAAGTTTTTTTTTGTCGCAAATTTGAGGTCGATGTTGAGAATACGAGAAAAACTTCGGATCCTAAGACTGCAGGGGGCTTACTCTCTAACTCCGTTAACGAAGATACGGGACCATACGAAAGTAGTTCGAAACTTTTTGGACGAACAAAAACATATTGGGAGCAAGGACAGCTGTCAAATCGAGTTGTCATTCATTCTTATTCAAAATAAGATATTTTTATCATACATATTTTTTATTTTGTGACGACTTTTTTCATTATTTGACCCGAAAAGATACGCAAAAACATAGGTACGTGAATGTATTTCGACAAACCGAGAAGACCCGAGAAATTAGCCTCGGGATTTCTCGAGATCCGAGAAACTGATAAGCTCGAGAAATCATGAACCCTAGTTCGAACCCACCAGCGTTGGTCAGGATCGTTACCGCTGGGCGGCACTGGGCCACCACTGCGCAGATTGGTGGTAATATTCACAAAAACAGGGCTTACTAAAAAAAGTGCAATAGTGCCAAAGGTTTTCAGGCGTGATATTTTGATATTTAATAAAACGCAGCAAATAATACCTATAGTATAAATGCAAGGTATGAAACCAGTTATTAACGACCAATTTGAATTTGGTAAAATGCAAATGTGTCTGCGAAATACATCAGAATATCAACGAAATTCTAATACCTCACCGTATAACGTCGCAAAAACATAAATGTTATTTTTAGTAAATATCTTGATAAAATGATATTTCACTCCATGTTCATAGAAATAAGGTTGACATTAACTTACCAGCAGCGATCCACACAGCGAATCTCAGCCACGTCATGTAGTCCAAGTTCAGCATGAGGTACACGTTGATCAGGATGCTGATACCGGGCAGCCAAGGGACTAGCGGTACCTGTCACAGGGGAAATATAAATCATCATTTGCCTAGCCTTTTCCCAACTATGCTGGGGTCAGCTTCCAGTCTAACCGGATGCAGCTGAATAAGCAGGAGAACTCATATAAATCATTACATTCATCACCCTATAATGTTCCCACTGCTAGGACACAGTAGGCCTCCTCTCAGTGAGAGGGATTGGGCCGTAATCCACCACGCGGGCCCAGTGCGGGTTGGTAGATGTCACATGGCTTCGAATTTTTTGTTCTAGGACATGCCGGTTTCCTCACGATGTTTTCCTTCACCGTTTTGAGAGCAGTGGTTATAAATATCTTCTTTAATTTTGTACTATGTCCTATGGGTGTACGAAGAGAATTTGGATGGTTTGCCACTATTATATTTCAATTGAACCTACATGGGCACTTATGGAGCATCAGTTAGGTGCACGTTTTCAATTGGTTCTTTTCAGTAATATATGAGTGGATCTATCATAGTAGAGGTTCAAATCGATTAAATCGTGAATAATATGTAAACAGCGAATACTTTAATCAAAAGCGTCTAACGGGCCTCTGCGAGTTGGTTTCGGCCCCTCCAAAGGTTTAGGACGCCAGGGACCCAAGATATGTCACACTTATGAAACGTCAAAAGTTAGGTGCACGATTCTAATTGGTCATTGTCAATCAAAATAATATAAGTGGGCTTATCACAGTAGAGGTTCAAATCGAGAAAATCAGGAGCCAGTAATATGTTAACAGCAAATAGTTTAAGTAATAGTGTCTAACGGACCTCTGCGAGTTTGTGGAATGCCTTCCAAAGGTACGGGATAATGATAGATTATAATTATGTCAAAGGCATAAACATATTGTGGCATAGCTTTTAAAGGCGCTTTTATGTAATGACAGTGTAGAACTTTGATTTACAAACGTTACATAAAGTTAAGTAATGATAGGCGACTGTTTAATACAAAAACTAAAAAAAACAAAAACATATAACAAAAAATATATAACTTTAATCAAAGTTTTTATATAAAGCCCTATATGTCATCCTCCAACTAATTTTCTTTAATTTCTGTATCTGTAAACAGCATTAGGAAACCTAAAACCTATCCAACCTTTTAGGTTTCGGCTTCTTTAGACACGGCTCTAATTATACAAGAACCGGTCGCAAGTTTAACTAATCAGTAAGGATGTTTTCTGACTACCTTATGTAGTATACTTACAGAGAATGCCAACTTCTTGTCGGACACTGGCTGTCGTGATAGGGCGACGAGCGTGGCCACGACGAGCCCCGCGCCCACGGCCAGCATGCCCACTGCGGCCGGCTGGCCCGACAGGATCAGGTCACCGTACTGGTTTATGCTTGCCATCATTATGAAGCACCATACACCTGGACAGTGAAAAAATAAGTTCACACCATAGATATATCTATATAATTAAAAAGAAAAGTCCTGACTGATTCATCAACGCCCAGACCAAACCCTTGGACCTAGAAAGCTGAAATTTTGCAAAGAGGTTTCCTTTATAATTATGACAAGGAATAAGGAAGATTTTTTCGAAATTCAACCCCTAAGGGAGTTAAATAGGGGATGAAATTTCCGCGCGGGCGAAGCCGCTGGCAAAAGCTAGTACAATATAAACATAGGAGAAGTGGTAAGGGGGCGTGTCTGTGTCTACGAATCATGCTCAATATGTTCATTTCATAGGCTAATGGCCGCCTCCGCTAGTGCGCTTTCGACCGTGATTGTGACAACTTATAAGAATGCCATGTCGTTCAGTGGTTTCTTGTCAAAACCGAAGCCAATTATAGAGTCACTTACCATAAGTAAGTACAAATATTTTACTTTAAAATCATCAAAAACAACAAATCGTTAAATATTTCTTGATTTTGCTACGTTATTTTTGTTTTCAAATATCACAGCGACTTATTCACTATTTTTGCAGAAAGTAAATACATTTCTGCTTAACCACAATGTGTCCACAAGATCGCTGTTTAATTCAAAAGCATAACACTTTTTAGAGCGCATAGTGTCAAACTATCAACTTAGCACTTAGATTGACGTCAAAAATCGAAAGCGAGCAATATGACAAGTTTTTAGAGGAATGAGAAACAGGGTGTTAAGTTCACTCATCCTCTACTGAAAAGGGTGGGCAACTGCCCGGCAGTTGATGTCGAGATGTTGTATTTATGCAAGTTTCGTGGTAAACTCTGACTGCGCGATGTAGGATTTCCTTGCGTAGTCCGCATGTGGCATTGTAGATGGCGCCACATCACTTTTTGTGTTTCAAGCTTGACGCTTCACGTTAAGATTAGACCTAATGATCTTATAAAAAGTTTTAATTTGCAATGCATGTATTCCTTCCAATAATATTTTTTTACAATTACCAAATTCGGCAATGGCTTCGACTACGTTGACGATATGTCGCAGCGCGTTGCGGTACGAGCAGTTTATATTAAACATACATATGTATTAATTACTGACCATACAACGTGACGAGGACGGATACAGTCGTGGAACTGAGCTTGGTCGGCAACGTGTGTCCGTCTGCGTTCACGATCTGTCGCAACGCGTTGCGGTACGAGAAGTTAAGTGGATCCTGTGTCCGGTGAGCTGGCTGGCTGTATTCATACCTAGGATGGGAGAATGGTGCAGAATTAATACATGGAATTGTTCTCGACAGATGATAAATTGTAACTATGACCAACTATACTAGTATTATTGATTTGTTTGTGAGTTTGTATCTCTGGAACTACCAGTCAGTTTTTAACTTTATTTTTTCATTTGGTTGCCTAATTTTTGTGGAATTTTATAGACTACTTAACATTACACTATGGCCGTAAAAAACCGGGTTAAAGAAAAAAAATATTAACAAATAATGCTTGGAGAAAACGAAATAAAAGCGCGAGCGAGCGGTGATAGGAGATGCCGTTGGATAGAGTCGCTTTACACAATATTGACGACGAAAAATAAGTTCAGTAAAATATCATGATTACGATACGTCATGTCGTCGTGTATAAATTAGATTATAATTTGTGCTATTATGTTTTCTCTTCTATTATTATTACACGCGTTGTCTACATCTCTGTTATCTTCTCTCCTATCGCAGGTGTGCTGGAAGAGATTTCTGTAGAAATAAGAATTACCTTTGTACGTATTTTTCTGTTCCTATATTCTTGTCTGTTTATATGTGTGTGCATAAATGGTTAAATAAATTGACTAAAACGAAGTTCAATTCGGCAAAGAGATAATAATAATCAATCCAACTAACCTCAGTAGTAGAACACAAGACGCGACCATGGAATAAGCTAGCAGAGTGCCGATAGACATCATGTGAATCAGTTGTTCCAACCTGAAGATCATCGCCAACGTGCCTGGGAATAAGTATCATAATTATTCATCATCATCATCATATCAGCCGAAAGACGTCCCTGCTGGACCAACTGGCCATCGTGGACTTAGAGTTTTATTTGATTTTTATTCAAATCTAGCGTGTACATATGTCGAACAAATAACCGTTGTCTTTAAAAGAATATAATAATCATAGAGAATGGGTAGCAGCGTTCTGTATGTATTTGACCACCATACTGCGTACGCCAACCCGCATGCCAAACGTGGCGATTATGGCAAATCCCCACCTTTTGGGGGAGGGGGATGTCCAGCAGTGGACGTCTTTCGGCTGAAATGATGATGATAAGAAACTTCTGACAATAACAAACACAATAAAAAAAGAATTGGCAAAATTGGTCCAGCTGTTCACGGGTGATGCTGTGACCAAGGAAAATAGGGATTCATTTTTATATATTTAGATTTAAAAAATGAATTATAATTGTACTTATCGTTGGAAAATTACTTTGGTTCCGAAAATAATAAAAGTACAAAGTTTTTCAATTAACACGCCGTATGACGTAATAACATGGTGGCTACTATTTGTTGGTGTTTAAAAACAGATTAAAATAAACTGATCTTTGAATTGAATTTTTATTTTTTTATTTTTGTTTCATGAACTACGATTAGGCAAAAAGCATACATTTTTAGATATTTTCTCATATAGATAAACTACCCTATTAGAGTGCCCTATTATTCTTTGCGCGTCGAAAAATCACACAGTTTGTTTTTCGGATTTTTTGGTAATGTTTGTAGGAGAAATACGAAATCAAAGTGGACGAAGCCACAGGCGAAGTGCTAGTTAATTATATAATTTCTGATGGATTACTTTAAAAAAAAAAAACATTATATATTACCAGTAAAGAGGCCAGCGATCATGGTGCCAATAAGCGGCGTCTGGTACTTCTCGCTGACCTGCCCCATGAACCGAAACAGCAGTCCGTCTGACGACATCGCGTAGATGATGCGCGGGAGTGGGAACACGGCGCCTAGCAAGCTGGACGAGGACAAAACTATGAACTGCATTCATCATTTTAACGCTAGTCATATTCATCAGAACTACAGGGATCAACCCTGCAATTTTAGGATTTTTGACAAAAAATACATCATTCATTTCGTAACGAAAAATAAAAGTGACACAAAAAAAATACAACGAATGTCCATAATTAACGCGTCAGGGCGTTAATTGTAAATGCACATGATAATATTATTAATAAATAATCAAAATAAGATTATTAGTCAACAATTAAATAGTAACAAAAGGATTGATACTCTCGCTGTGATTATAAAAAATATTGAGGAAACCCACAAGAAAACCATTATTTTCTCTCTGGCCGGCCACTTTAATATTTGGATACAAAATGTTCAAAACCTGAATGAGGTCTTCTAACAAAATGTATTTTATAAGTATAAAGCCAAAATCACGAGCGTTTTTCAAAATTGTTGCCAATAAATAAATGTTATATCGAGGTAGTTTTCCGAAGAAGTATAGTGTGCATAGTGTGAAGACGTAAAGTTGGAAGGCCTCCCACAAGGTGGACCGATGACCTTGTGAGGGCCGCAGGAGTCCGCTGGATGCGGGAAGCACAGAACCAGTCGAAGTGGCGGAGCTTGGGGGAGGCCTATGTCCAGCAGTGGACGTCTTTCGGCTGAAATGATGATACTGTGCATCGCTTACCTGGAGCAGAGCGCACAGATGGCTCCCACACTGACGGCGTATTTGGCCCACGGCCAGCCCAGGTGGTCATACACGAACGGGAAGGGGGCTTTCTCGTCCTGCAAAGCAAATGATAACATTAATATTGCCACTTCAAAGACGTTTTATTTGGTCTGGAAACTTCGCAAGTTATTTGGTGACAAATTTTAGAGAAAAATGTAGATAAGTACCATCTAGTTCTTCTATATTGGCATAATCAGGCTATGATTTTCCCAGTGCTGGGACATGGGCCTACTCTGGTTTGATCGGCTACACTTGGTGATGGGGCTCGCTAGGCATGGCGAGCTGATATCAGTCGGGGGTGCGGCGAATGTACAAGTATCTCCCGGAGTCCCGACAGATGGTACCAGAAAGAACAGTGGTGTTATAGTCGGTAGGAATCCGACATAACCCTCTGTTCATCCCAGTTGGAGGGTATCCATGAAGATATTTATTTATTTAACCATTTATGCACACACATATAAACAGATAAGAATAAAGGAACAGAAAAATACGTACAAAGGTAATGGATATCCTCAGGGGAAAAAAAGAACATGCCGGTTTCCTCGCGATATTTACATTCACCGTTTTGAGAGCAGTGGTGATGAAATTATTTACACAAAGTAAAGCGCCTGTCTGGGTTCGAATCCACGACCTACAACTTGTAGGTCTGCGCTGTTACCATAGGACCACCATTGTTGTGCTCTCTACTTTTTGATATTTTCGAACACCAATGATTATTCATCTCGATTACAACCCTCTTTGGCGACAAACAGTGTATTCCTGGTCTTCACAAAATCATAAAAACTTTACTGTGTTGCTCCGGATACTCTTCAATATGAGCTTAAAGGCTCCGACGGTCGCGACGCGAATCACGGAGAACAATTTTTCTAAAACTTTGAAAGAGAAATTGTTCTAAAAGTGTCGCGTCGCGCTGTCGTGTTCCGACTGTCTAAAGAAGCCATAAAACAATCACGATACCTGTGGATTCTGTCAGTAGCACGTCGTGTCGCAAATGCAGGGTATTTTTAAATAATTGTATTTCCTTGATTGCTTACCTGCATATAATAAGGCACCATGAGAGTGAGCACAGAGGACACCCCGCAGTAAGCTAGGAACACGACCAGCAGTGACGCTACCACGGCGAAGGGGATCGTCTTCTGAGGACGACGCGCTTCCTCACCCGCTGTGGCTACGCAGTCGAAACCTACAGGAAAAATGATTCATGATAAAAATCCTCAATATTAGCATAGTCAGCTTATAATGTTCCCACTGCTGGGACACAGGCCACCTCTCTGTGAAAATTCGTGGGCTGTGAACCACCACGCGGGTCTCAGTGTGGGTTGGTAGATGTCACATGCCTGTTTTGTTTGTTTGATGCCACTTTTGGTTTCAGGACATGCCTGTCGTGGGTTCGAACCCACGGCCTATAACGTCGCGGCCATTACAAATTGGAAACCTTCGAAAGATTAAGGTGATTTGGGCCCAATTACTTGCTCGTTGTACACGAAAAAACCACGGTTACGTGGTGTTAAAATTACGTTTGAATGTATTTTTTTTTTCAATACTGTTGCATGCATATCCGACATGAATAGTCTGTTGAACCTAAAAAAAATATGTTTAAAAAAGAACAAGTGTACACAGTTACGCAATAAATTTATCTAGGTACTTGTTTGGTTGGCCTTACCAATAAACCCGTAGAAGCAGACGGCAGCGCCCTTGATGATGCCGGCGAGCCCGTAGGGCGCGAACCCTCCCGTCCCGAAATCTTTGTGGGGAGACTTCGGGACGTCTTCCGCTGGAATGCGCCAGTTCTTGGTGTCCGCTGGAAAAATAAAACAAATGTTCAAAAATGATCCCTTAGTGCTCAGTTTGGTGTACAAAGGGAACTATTGTTAAATTTCACGCGTAAGAAGACCAAGTTTTCGTTTCAGTCCAACATAAATATTTGGGAAGAAAATGACAGCTGGATGAACTATTAAAAGTTTTAAATGCCTCGTCACAGTATTGGTTCAAATCTTTGTAACGTAGCCTAAATGGCTGCGTCTTGCGACATAATAAGTTCTTGAAGTTGGTCGGTGACTGAGATCTGCCCGGCTGACATTTGTCCTTACTCTATGTCGCCAATGACTAATTTCACCAATGAAACTGAGCGCGATCGTCACATTTAAACCGCTTTCAAGAGCAAGAGGAATATTCACAGTGACTGCTGGTGAACGCAGTTTAGACGTACTGATCGAGTTCAGCTCTGGTCAAGTTATGCTTTTACCTTTGAATGATCCTGAGATTATGACGAACAGCACAACACACAAGTTGACACCAGTACAGAAGTTGTTGAACTTTGTCGATTCTTTCACGCCGAATGCGAGCGCCACTGTGAATAAGAATATTAATTATTTAAGTACGGGAGAACCAACAGCATGCAGAGCCAATTGCACTCATCAAAAGTGTCTAGGATCAAGGTATTTAAAAAATACATTTTATTGCCCTATTAAAATAAAATAAAAATGTCTATTTAAATTGATTAACCCTAGAAAGCTAACGTTCGTCAAAATGACGACCATCCGATAAGTATTGCTTTCTCCTGCTTTTATTGTTTTACCTACGCACCCGCGCTTTCGTGCCAACTAAGTGCCCGACTGGCTGCATCGCGTGGTGGTTGCGTACAGTTGGTGAGTAACTTGAGTTTTGAGATACGTTCTGCATGGTCGTCATTTTGACGAATGGTTAGCTTATGTGTGACTTTTTTCTGTCACTGTTTTATTATTCTTTGTATTTTTTTTTTTCATTTTTACTTTAATAATTTGTTTTATTTGATGCAATAATTTTGAAGAATGGCATTGAGATCAATTCTAACACATGACGAAACAGTGCGAGCCCTAGATTATGAAGAAAACCCTGACAGAGATCATATTTCTGATAGTGGGAACGAAGACGCTTTGCCGATTGAGGAGGACATGGAAAGTGATTTTCATGACGAACCTTCAGACACGGAAGAAGGACAAATAAGGTCTATGCATGACGAAAAGGAAGAAGGATGGTCATCTTCGGACAATCTCCCTTTGAATGATTTACAAGAAAATTCTTCACTAGCTTCTGTCATGCAAAAACCGTCATGCATGGGCGACCCGTAAAGGACGCACTTCTTCTAGAACTTCTGCGACTAACATCGTCCACATGGCTAGAGGACCCACTCGATCTGTCAGGGGCATCTCGGATCCTCTTCTTTTATTTGGGTCTTTTATAACAAATGAAATGTGGAAATAGCTATAAAAAGGGCTAGCACGTGAACAACCAAGTTCTGGAGGTTCCACTGTGCAAGAAGGTGCTTCAAACAAGAAAAGAAAGAGCTGCAGTTTATGTTCATGTAAGAAAAGACGAATGACAAAGAATGTATGTCACATTTGTAAGCTGCCAATTTGCGGCGAACATAAAGTTGATTTTTGTCCAACTTGTGCCAAAAATATGTAAACAATTTATATGTAATAGTTGATAGTTATCTTTCTTTTTTGAAATATTAAAAAAAAAATGTTTTTCTCATTACAATTTTCTAATTTTATCGTTTAAAGTGTAAGTGTACCTAATTGATCTCAAAAAGCATGTGCCAAATAAAATACCTAATTAAGTATACAAAAATTAAACTATGTTAATTTTTCTTAAAATTTTCCTTAATTTATATTCCTTAATTTCTGTAAGTAAGTATAATAAAAATAAATAAAATATTTCTAAAAATGTATAAAATAAACATTTAAAAATGATCGTCAAAAAGTCGAATGGTTAGCTTATTAGGGTAGTGTGACAACGTTAGCTATCTAGGGTTAAATAAAATGTTTTCGTATGTGTAGGTCGACGATTACAAAAACAAATAAAAATCACCTCAGTTAATACTGATCCTTAACAAAAGTGCGTTTGACTGACTTAAGTAACTAGTAAGTAAGTAGTTGACTGATTACTGACCTGAGAACGCCATGATCACTGAGAAGGCGAAGACATCAGGGTACCGCGCCAGGTGAGGCGTGTCGAGAGGCATGGCCGCTTCCAGATGCGTAGATATTGCCTTGCCTAGAAGCGAGTCCAGGTATTCACTAAGCGCTTTCACTACGGAGGCTGCACCTAAATTAATTTTTAAATATGTTATTTGAAATAACCCTTATTACTTACATATAATTTAAAATTGTGTGTGGAGGGTCTTGTGACTATAACAGCCGCACGGTCAATCAGGTTAAGCTACGTTTGCCGCGGTCGGTCGGTGTATGGGTGACCATCTTTACATATCACGTTAAGCTGTTGATTCTGGCTGTCATTAGTGGAACTTTGACAGTCGTTAGTGGTCGTCAGAACCCCGAAAGCCTGACAACCAAGCGGTTTTGCCAAGGGGTATAGTGGTACCCAGTAGCTGGGTTGTGGAGAAAGAAAGAAAGAAAAAGTATTTATTGGGATTCGCACACATATCACAGAGAGCCATATCAGCCAAATCATATCAGATAGGCAGTCGCTCCACGTGATATTGCATCCGGTTAGACTGGAAGCTGACCACAAATATAGTTGGGAAAAGGATAAGTAACTGATTTACATATTATTTAAACATAACTGGCGAAATGTTGGTATGTAATACTACTATTGATTGGTGCAGCTGTGAAATGGTTGATCTCTGGGGACCAATTTCACCAATAACATTTAACGCGATCTAAACCGCGTTCCAGACATGTCAGTTTCAATATTGTCATGGAACAGCTCCTGAACGCGGTTTATGTTACATAATCAATTCAGGGTAATTCTTGTCATTCTTGACTACGTAACCTTACTCAGACTCATAAATAATCATAAATTAATAATTCCTTATTTTTAACCTACTTAATCATATAATCTGGTTCAGCCAAAAGAACCAGACAGCTTAATCGTCGCAATATCTTTACCATTTTGGTATCTTTGAGTAATTGTTGATTAGGTTCTTTTGAATTATTCAAAGAAATAAACCGCAGAGATGAAAATCAAATCAAAATTATTAAAGCCTAATTATTATGCTTATTGTATATCATGGTAAAACAGAAATGGTATCTGCCTTACTGCTTACTTGAACAGCATTTGTTTGGACTAAATATCTGTGTCAACTTATATACCTTATATTTATAAGTAGGTGTTGTGTAAGATGTTAGTTCTGTCTTAAAAAAATAATTCAAAACATAATGCATACTTACCAATAATATACTCAAGTATAAGATTCCATCCTATGATGAATGCAATAAACTCGCCGACGCACACGTAACTGTAGACATAGGCTGAGCCCGCTTTAGGCACGCGGGCGCCGAACTCGGCGTAACATAATCCTGAAACAAGAGAATACTTGCATTTAGCGAATACCTACGCTATTATACTGTCAGTACCTGCATAAGCTACTCGTAGCTATATTCCTTCTTACATAAAATGGAATTGAATAAAGACCCTTCTGGTCAATTTGGCTGTTCAAAGACACTGTCAGTACCTGCATAAGCTAGCTATATTCCTTCTTACATAAAATGGAATTGAATAAAGACCCTTATGGTAAATTTGGCTGTTCAAAGACAGACATCTGGCAAGTGGACACCTCATCATCATCCAGAGTCCAATTTCACCCACTGCTAGGTTTAGGAATGTCTTTTCTAGCGCCAATCTCCACGCTCTTGTGGCAGCCTCACCTAGGTTTTATCCGCGATGGCAACAATATGGAAATATCATCATCATCATCATATCAGCCGAAAGACGTCCACTGCTGGACATAGGCCTCCCCCAGGCTCCTCCACTTCGACCGGTCTTGTGCTTCCCATATCCAGCGGATACCCGCGGTCTTCGCAAGGTCATCGGTCCTCCTTGTGGGAGGCCTTCCCACTCTACGTCTTCCGGTACGCGGTCGCCACTCCAGAACCTTTCGGCCCCATCGGCCATCTGTTCTGCGAGCAATGTGCCCTGCCCACTGCCACTTAAGTTTGGCAATTCTTGGAAATATAATTAACTTTATTTTCTTCCGTTTATGTTCGTCGATTCCGAACTAACCCATACATATACTGGGCACGCCACGATTGCGGCGGTAAGTCCCCTCTTTGAGGAGTGGTTTGAGAGGCGGCATGGCGTCCTCACCTTCCGCCTGACGCAGGTCCTCACCGGACACGGTTGTTTCGGGAGGTTCCTGTTTCGGATAGGGCGGGAGGAAACGCCCGGGTGTTTCCACTGCGAAGATCGCCCTGAGGACACGGTGGAGCACACGGTGGCGGTCTGCCCTGCTTGGGCGGAGCACCGCCGTGTCCTCGTGGAGGCGATCGGCGGCGGCGATTTCTCGCGTCCGGCCCTGGTCCAGGCCATGGTACGGAGCGAGAGGGCATGGGGAGCCGTTACCTCCTTCAGCGAAGCAGTGATGCTCGCGAAGAGGGAGGCGGCGCACGTGAGGGAGAGGCAGCATATGCGCCCTCGCGACCCTAGCCGCCGCAGGATACGGAGACGCCCTGGGCGTCGGGAATCCCAGGCCGATTTCCGGCCACCGTAAGCATGGGCTTGCGGACGGCGAATGGGTAGCTCGCTGTCCGGTAAGAACCAAGCCCAAGTCGACGGCGCGTTGTGTTCCACGCGCGCCTCAAAGAGATGTCAGCACAAAAATGATGGGGCCTGCAAGGGCCGATGCCTGTCAGGGGTGCGGGTTCGTTTGAAAGAGATACCACAGCCCCTGGCATTCGGGCTACTGAAGGAACACGGGTGGGTTTTAGTCAGTAAAAGTCTGACACGCCCTCCTGCTCCACCCAGAGCGGGAGAAGTTATTTGATGATTTCCCACCCAAAAAAAAAAAAAAAAAACCCATACATATATTATTATGTCGTCACAACTTCTGTTATAGAAAAATACCACGTCCATCGCTGACTGTCTATGTATGAATTCTCAAAATCAAACCACTTTTTTCGAAAAGTAGCATACTCATAACAATATACAAACAGTATCAGAGTACCTACCTTGTTTTTATCATAATACGAAGGCTTTAACTAAACCTTATATTAAGCGATTGCGTATCAATGTCACAATATATTACAATTTTATCTTTTCCATCAAAAATGTCCTTGCTAGTTAATAGACATCAAACAAATGATTATTGTAGTTTATCTTTTAATATTGATTACATTTTTACTATTTTTATATGATTAGAAGATACCATTTAACTGCCTGGTTGGTCAAGTGGTTTGTCATCTATTACTTGAATGGGGGAAATGTCGTGAGGAAAGTTTTGAGTATGAATGTGGATGGCTGTATAATAAGAGTAGACGAAGACCAAGATGGATGTACTGTGTGAAATATGATATGGTTAGAAGGGACTGAATACCGAGATGTCGACGAATGGACAAGTATGGGAAAAAAAGAAATTTTGCGCTGACTCCAAATAAATTGGGATAAGGGTAGAGAATAGATCTACCAGAGTTGTCCGACAGGGATACCTGGCACACAGGCAACTGAAGGAACAAGGGTGGGTTTTAGTCAGTAAAAGTCTGACATGAGCTCCCGCTCCAACCAGAGCGGAAGAAATTATATGACGAGAAAAAAAGGGTAGACAATGATGATGATAATGACTTGCATGACCCTTAAACATAACGCCGGTGCACCTACCTTCTGACGTTTCATAAGTGCCCATGCAGATTTATATGAAATAAAAATATTTTGATTTGATTTGAAAACTCAAGGGCCTACTACCGAAAACATCCACATCTACATATACGTAGTTATGGACAACCATTCGACAGTAGTGTTTCGAAAATGACACATTTCGGCAACCTGATCTACCTTGCCCCCACAGCAAATAGCTGTCGAAAGAATAACGATCGTCTATTTGAATAGACTGACCGAATTTTAGGGTTTTAGATTTGTGAACAGCGTATAAAGAACTCATACGATAAGTTTGATTGTTGTATGTTCGATTCGGTACGGAAGCGTATCCAATGTTTGTGAATGCTATGCTGGCATCGAAATCAAGACCTTATTCTTGCCACGACCAGAACAATGACCTCTAAGTTCATACATTTTCGATCCACAATCATCATCAATTCCAACAATCAACATTAACTCCATTTCAATTGATGGAGACGTCGCCTGCTGATTATAATCGGCACGCGAATTGATATCTTGCTGATACTGTAATTGCTAAGAAGCCATTCGTTTTGGCAAAGAAATGTACAGGCCAGATACACTAGATGGCAATAGTGTAGTACCTACCTTATAGTATACTCATCGTTGAAGAGATAAATAAATAGCCGGTAGTTCATGTTCCACTGCCTACACACCACACTAAATCTGCATCCCGTTTCTGGTGTCAACTCACTTCCAAGCGTGTTGACGGCAAAAATAACACGAAAAAATATATGAGAAAATGCAGTTTTTTTTAATTTCTTTGGCCCAAAATTCAGCCACACGAATCCCGTTCGCTAACTCAGCCTCCTCCTCCTGAGGTCCTCACGTGCAGGTGACAAGATGGAAGGTGAGCCGTCCATGAACCCCTCACTTGTGGAGGTTCTTGTTGCTGTCAACTCACTGACCAGGCAACTACTTTCATCCTTTTTGGAATCCACTGTTGCACATAGCCCTCCCCAATTGCACGCCATTCAACTCGGTTCTTGGCAACTCTTCTCCAGCCGATACCAGCAACACTGCGGAGATCGTCTACTCTTAAAGAATTAAAGCAGGACCAAAAGGCTTACCAGCAAAAGAACTAGCAATGGCCGCCAACAAGAAGGAGACCACAACCGCAGGTCCTGCGTAGTTCTTAGACACATCAGCAGGCAACAAATAGACTCCGATGCCTAGGCAACTGCCTACTCCCACCCAGGTTAGGTAGAGGGCTGAGAAGAAGGCCCTGGAACCCCATCGAAGACCAGCGATAAACGTGCGACCCCTTTTTAGTTTGATTATCATCTCAGCTACCAAGAAACGATACAAAGGAACATTCGTAACCTGCGCGCCTTTATTACCCCATGGTATTAAAACAAACCGTAACTGTTATCGTTTTCAAAGGAAAAAAGGAAGTAAACGTTTATTTTATTTTATTGTAGTTTATAGCACATCCAAGTCTTGCCACAAACTTCGGTATTTTTTTTAATATTTCGTCAAAAGGACATTGTTACTTTTTAACACTCCTATTTAACGTTCCTATTTTAATAGAACTTCACTGAGGAGTCAAATAATACTAGTACTAAATCACCACACCAAACATCGATAATTTCATAGTACTTATATCCTCTTCAGCTGTCGACTAACTGCCATACTATACTGAATCAACTGAAAAACACTTCACATTTCCAAGTCAGGTACACTTAATGGTTTCATTGCTTTTTGCAATAAAACTGCCAATCGTTACCTACGTAGTTTTAATTAACAATATTAATTGAGTTAGTGGTTTTTTTATCACTATTCGCACAGCCAAAATACGATACTCCGCCCCTAAGACAACCCATTGACCCTAGTTCCTAAATCGCTAAATACAGTCAACTTTGATTGAATGTTAAGAGTGGGTAACCATTTTCAGAAACCGCGTTTCATCTTAGGCTCATCCATCAATTTCCATCAGGCGACATTCATCATTATCGCTGTTGGGCCTTCCCCAACCATCTCTACAGGGTAATTTTTTAACCAGTGCGCAAACTGTAACCATATTCTGTAATCTGTAAAAAAATCACCTGTTCCATACATTTTGACCGCGTAGGTATTGCACTTTTCTAATTTTGACCGCGTAGGTTTTGCACTTTTGTATGAAACAGATTTTTTGTGTACTTAACCGACGAAAAATTTCTGCGCTGGGGGATCTAGTATGATATGCTGAATTCATGGTTACAGTTTGCGTATTGGTTAAAAATGTATCTTGTATATCAATCAGTCTTATGCTTCTCGCATCCAGAGGATTCCCACGAACTTCACTAAATCATCGGTCCACTTTGACAAATGAAAACACTTACATAACATAACATCACGCCTTGTTTTCTCGAAGAGTTGGGTAGAGATGTCCCTATACAGGATACATTTTTAACCAGTGCGCCAACTCAAACCATGAA
Organism: Polymixis flavicincta; assembly: GCA_949987655.1. Classification (NCBI taxonomy): domain Eukaryota; kingdom Metazoa; phylum Arthropoda; class Insecta; order Lepidoptera; family Noctuidae; genus Polymixis; species Polymixis flavicincta. The sequence goes on along the minus strand of OX465183.1, from coordinate 2,606,338 downwards.
TTCAGCACATCATTGTAGACCTAGAAATTTTTTGTCGGTCTTGAAAAAAGAAACAGCTGTTTCATATGTACATTTTGACCACGTCGCCGTCGGTATTGCACTTTTCTATGAAACAGCTTATAATTTTTTGAATAACCGACGAAAAACTTTTACGCAGGGGTCTAGAATGCTATGCTGAATTCATGATTACAGTTTGCGCACCGGTTAAAAATTTACCCTGTAGTACACCCACATTACGCCAGTTATGTTAAATCCTATGTAATAGAGGGCCCAAATCCAGATACGGACTGCTACTGAAAAATTCCCGATAGAATAAACCCAATAACACTTAGCCCGACCTGGGAATCGAACCCGGAATCTGACCACTAGAGACCAACGAGGTACTCAAAAATCTTCTGCTTTCAAAACTGCCATTCTCTCAACTCACCTGCAAAAACGCTAGCAACTGCCGCCAAAAGGAACGACAATATCACTGCAGGGCCCGCATAGTTCTTTGCGACGTCGCCAGCCAGTACGTAGACTCCTACGCCTAGCGTACTTCCTACGCCTAAAGCGGTGAGGTCTAGGGCCGACAGCACTCGGGCTAGGCGAGCGGCCCCTTCTTCTGCAACTTTACGACGGGACAGGACGCCGTATGCTATCCGGGCTACGCGGGTCGCACCGGCTTTGAGGCCACCTGTAGATGAATAGAGATTTTTAATTACAAATTACAATTTTATTATACTAGGGAATTATTACTTCGGTTACCATTCTTATCTAATTTTATAACTTAGATTTATAATTATAAAACTTTAAAGGTATCGCGTTCAAGAGGTGTCAGAGCAATAATTGTTTTTGAATATTGATACTGTACTGTTGAGCTCTTGAACGCAGTTTCAGATGTGATGGTCCCGTTCAGTTGCATGTCCTTAATCAGTCATGATTGGTTCTGAAAAGTTACTCCGAAGGTGTACCCAGTGCAAGTTTGGGTAGGTATACCGCCCTGAGTTTGTTTTGAAGCTTTTACCTTGTATTTTGAAGTAACTACGAAGGAGTGGCGATAGTGAAAGAGACAACTTATTATTATTTCAGAGGAAACTAAACTAATTTATACCTAGTTGAGTTAGTGTTAACAATCTTAAAACTACATAAAACAAATTCAAATTATTAAAAACCTTTTTTACCAAAAAAAAAACATGAGACTTCTGTCTGTTTTTTTATTGGTAAAAATACTGGCCATTAAAGCCCGTCACTGCACTACGTCACGCTCACTGCACTATAATCTAGTCTAGTTTCCTCTGAAATAATAATAAGTTGACAGGAAAAGACAAATGAGATATCATCATCAAGATACACAAAGTTGGATTAAATAGGTACGTAATTATCGAAGCTAATTCAAACACTATCATAGGACCCCTGCGCAAGCCTCCTCTACCAAAAGAAAAAAATACTGTCAAAATCGGTCTACAATTGACGAATAGGTATATCGATACAAACATTACAACAAATAAGACAAACATAGATATAAAGTTTCCTTTTTTTTGAGTCAGTTAAACGAAGCTTTTAGTAAATCTAGTTTATAATCATGCAAATGTTGGACCATATCAAAGAGACTAATGCTGAAATCTAGTTTGTTCTTGGAATACATTAAATATCTATTAAATAAATTAAAGAATATTAACACGATACGTACCGATGGTCAATAAAACGACGCTAGCCATTGAAGAGGTCATTCATTTAGCACGCCACTAGTAAAACTGGACGACCAGTGATAAAAACTACTATCAATTGTGCTGACCACTTGGGACGTATGGATCTGGGACGTACTTCAAAGGATTGTAGCCGACAATCAAGTCTAGAATATTTCTAATTCTTGGGATTATGAAAAGAGACCGCTTTATTCGCCGTATTTCAATTAATTCTTGTGAAAGCAAAGTGTAGAAGTTTTCTAATTATTGAGACGATAAAAAGTATCTGATTTTTTTATGATCACTTCACTCGGGACTAGCTTTAGGCGATTCTGTGGACTCCAGGGTACCTAGAATTTCGTTTTTTTTTTAGGCTTGCGATACTAAACTACCAAACACTAACTTTATTTTGTCTATAAAATATTTGTTCTGAAGAATAAATTGAATTCCAAAGAATACACTTTTCGTTTCAATACACTTTTAACACTTGCCCTAATATTTACCATTACCACATACGAAACATTTAATCAAATCTAGTATCTAGAGCAAGTCGTCTATTTATTTATCTAGTCCACACACTTGTATTGAGTTTTAAAAAACGCCTTGACGACGGACTATGGTCAGCAAAACGACTCAGTCTGGCGGAAGCACGGAATAAAGTGCACAGTGGGTCTTTTGCCTATCATGGATACAGTCGCGCACAAAGAGGTTTTATTCAAAATCGCTCAGCGCGGTATGCCCGGAGTTTCTTTAAAAGATAAAAAAAAAACCATAATCAAACTATGCGGAAAAGAACCGGACACCTTCATAGCTTGCAGAGTAAGCAAACTGAAGTGGCACTGGGCTGGCCATGTTTGTCGAAGCACCGGTGGAGCAGACGAGTCCTGGAGTGGAGACCGCGTATCGGCAAGCGTAGCCCGGGACTAGATCGACCGGCGACCTTAAGAAAGGGGCTGGAGCAGACTGGATTCGGAAGGCAGGAGACAGGGTATTGTGGCGCAGCCTGGGAGCTGCCTTAGTCGGTCAGTGCAGTGGGCTGCGATTGGCTGAGTTGATTGATTAAAGATTCGATCGTTGTCTTTTGAGGGCGACTGTACTAAATACGTCGAAGTAGCACATTTTCAAAAAATATCTGTTTTGCATTTTTATTTGCTAGTCTTCTTTTTATTGGACACGAACGACCGAACTCTAGGTCAGAACCTATTTATTTATTTCAAGAGACACTTTAATATACTGCGTGTCCTCCCTACTGATATATTAGGGTTTATTATTAACCTAATAGGTAATTAGGCCAATCTTTGTCATCACTACATCTGAACTGGGGTAAAGGCTTTGTCATCAAATCTATGGCCGTAGAACCAATGACTAACTAACGGGTAGTGGAGACCGCGAATCATAGAACCCAGGGAAGGACGCCCAGACGTTAGGTGGAGAAACAAAAGAGGAGGCTGGATGAGAGTGGTCGAAGTTGGAGCTCAGTGACGTTGGAGAAGCCTTTGCTCAGCAATGAGCTACATACCATGATTGATGATGTGAATGAAAACTGAACTCAAAAGGTCTTGTTAACAAACAACAATTTTTAAACCATTGACCCTGTTTTTAAATTAACAACCTAACAGAATTTGAAATACAGTTCTTTTTTCAAAACTGATAAATTAATCCGGTGCTAAGTTGCCATTTAAAAACTTAACCCAAATCGAAATGAAGTTGGAAATGTAGAAAATGGCTTTAGGCTAGAACTTAAAGTTAAATTGCATTATCTAATGAGAGGGAAAATAACCATCATTAAAGCCAAATTATGACCACTTTTGAGACTAGAGGCAAGAGAAAAGAAGACTACAAATAAATTCTATCCAAATAATTAAAACAAACTTACATAGCAGCATCAACAACACCCACATATTGGACAACTACAAGCCAGCCACCGTTGAACAAGACTGCTATTCAGCCAGACCTGACCGTTCAATTGATCACTCAGACATTAAGATGTTATCAATGTATGGCATACCAATTGATATAGAATATACTTAATACTGCCCAGTTGACCTCTGGCCTGACTGGTGTATAGGGTGTATTCATTTGATGCTCCAGTTATATTTGGCTCTTTTTGGTATGTTTATTTATTGGCAATCAATTATGTCCAATGTTCAAATGATATATATTTGTGAGGGGCGACTGCTGGCGTCCTGGGTTTGATTCCCAGGTCTGGCAAAGTGTTATTATTAGGTTTTCCATAAGGAGTTGCTTAATAACAAAAAGCCCAGAAGGCCAATTCTCATAATTAAAAACGTTCGCAGTGTCATCTCGGCGACAATCCTATTTCAAAAATTTGTCAAAAGTATATGGAAACTCGAGGTATTTGTGACAGATTGACACTGAGATCAGACTGTGAACGTTCTTAAAATTACCAGAATTGCCCCTCTGAGTTTGGAAATTGACGGTATGATACCCCGTGGGTCGGAAAGCACGATAAGCGGTTGGTTATGCGCCCGATCTCCCTCCATAAAAGTGAGGAGAGAGTGCATGTGTTTGTGCAATCACTTGTGCACTTTATAGGTATCTCCTGCGCCAAGTCTCAGTTGACATTGGCCCCATGGCCAAAATACGGTCTGGAGGACTATACTTATGTGTGAGGGATGCTATACACTTTTTCGCGTCAGCACGATTCAACTCAGCCAGGCGGGAATATATGTATATTTTGCCGCTCCGCTGCGCCGAATCGGACAAGTGTGAAGCAAGTATGAGAGGTGGGCAAAGTCAGCAACGAGTGCATGTTTCTAATAGTAATTGCATTTAGTTAAGATTATTGGCGATCTCAATTTTATGAAACTCTTTTTGTACAATATTATTACATAGTTACATACCAATAAATAAAAATTTGAAAAAAAAAATTGGCAATAGATGAACTTGTGAAGTATCCAATCTGGTTAAAATACGTGGGACACTCAGAAAGTTTTGCGAAAATAAAAATAAATATTCTCTAAGTATTTTTTTTTTAAATCTTTTTAAAGTAGGTACTCTCCACTAGCCTCTATACAAAGTTTCATGCGTCTGAACCAGTTTTCGAAACACTTTTTCCAGTCCGCCGCAGACACCTCGTTTTCAGCCTGCTCGAATGCTGACAGCGCATCTTCCGGCGACGAAAATTGTGTCCCTTTCAGCTGATTTTTTTTTTTCGGGAATAAAAAGAAGTCACACGGTGCTAGGTTTTTTTTTTTTTTTTTTTGGGTTGGAAATCATCAAATAACTTCTCCCGCTCTGGGTGGAGCAGGAGGGCGTGTCAGACTTTTACTGACTAAAACCCACCCGTGTTCCTTCAGTAGCCCGTATGCCAGGGGCTGTGGTGTCTCTTTCGAACAAACCCGCACCCCTGGCAGACACGGTGCTAGGTTGGGGCTGTAAGGAGGATGACCCAGGAGTATGACCAGCGTGCTGTCCAGGAAGTCCCTCGTTTTGAGCACGGTGTGCGAAGGCGCGTTGTCGTGATGGAGCAGTAGCCCGCGGAGCCCTGTGTTTGGTCGCTCGTTGCTCACAACAGAAAAATCTTCGGCCAAGCATTTGGTAGTGTACCATTCAGCGTTGATACTTCGTTAATTCCGTAAAGGAATTGACACCAAGTAGCCAGTCAAATTTAAAAAGCTTACGATCAAAATCTTCCCCCCGCTTCTAGATCGCTTCACTTTGGTAGGTCGATTCGTTTTGAAACACCCAAACCATGGATTAAATTTTTCACTGCTAGCACGTTTTCTTCCGTAATAGCTGTCAAAGGGCGACCACTTCTTTCTTCATCCCCCAAAGTTAGTCGACCGCGCTTGAATTCGTTATACCAACTACTGTTGGCCTTAGAAGGGCCTTCATCCATGAATACCATTTGAAGTCTATCGTACGATTCGTCCGGTTTCAGGCGACACTTGAAATCGTAAAAAATCATAGCGCAAAAATGTTCCCGGCTCTGATCCATTTTTTAATGAGACACGATAATTTAAATTAGCTCGCAAATAATGTGGAGGGAAATTTTGAAATTGGAACGTATCTATTTTTACTTACAAATAATCATGTTTTCCAAATAGATTATAACTGACCAGACTCTCATACTCAAAAAAAAAAATCGCAAAAATTTTTGAGTGGCCTGGTAGCTCCTTTTCTAAATATAAATTCTGGAACTGAACTGGGTTTAGCAAAAAAATATTTGTAAGAGACAATTTTTTTTGCTAAACCCGGTTCAGAAAGTGAAAGGCAAGCACCCTGCTACTATACCACAAGATGAGTGAAAGTACATTTCCACACCTGACTGATTCAACATTGGGAAAGTAATACTTCCAATAACATTAAACATTCTTATCTGAAACATTTTAGTACCTATTTTAAATTGTATCAACAACAATCAACTTTGGAAAAGATAGAGATGCATTGATCTTCTGCTTAACAGTTAGGTTTTTTTGCAATTAAGTATCGACAACATAGGTTGGTTGAGGATACTTAATTGCAAAAAAAAACCTAACTATTAAGTTAGTACTATTACGCCCTACTCTTTGCACCCAGTAACTATGTTATGTTAATTGAATACAAAAAGACAAGAAAAAGCTTGTTTCTTGAGGAAATAAAGCTTCTTTGATGTACAAACCAACAACAAAGCAATAAAATGAATACTTTGGCCTGATGCATGATATCTACACTTATTATGATTATTTACTGATGAATTGCCTCAGACAGATTATATTAATTTAGTGACATCTTGATATCAATAAAATCCTTTTACATAGACATGAATTGTAAACGTTCTTCATTGGTTTTAGTACTGATCAATATCATAGTTCAGTGGGCACTAACAGACTGCATTACAGATAGTATTTTATTGTGTTTTTATTTTGTGTTATTTCCCATTTCTTCCCATGATTGTCGTAGAAGGCGACTAAGGGATTTACCAGAGAATGGGCAGTAGCATTCTCTGTGAATTTTACCACCATACTGCGATCGCCAACTGGCCTGCCAAGCATGGCGATTGAGAATTTAACTGTGTATCCCAGTGTGGCAAAAAACCAACAACAAAATTGTGTAGATACAAATCTTAACTAGTTTGACTATAAACTTACCTAAAACTAAGTAGATCACTTGAATGGGATGAATTTTCAGTTTAAAATTTAATTAAAACACCTTGATAAAGTTCATAAAAGGTGAATAAAAGTAACATTGAAAATTGGGCTCCATTTATGCATGAGGAAAACTAAGTGTGTAGGTATTTCCGATAACATTTTACGATATAAAAACGTGCGTATTTATACAAATTCATGGTCAGTGGGTCGTCTTAGGGGCGGAGTTCACTATCCTAGAAAATATTTAAAAATAAATAAATAATGAACTCACTTTTATTAAAAATAAGTACGTAATGATAATGAGACTAAGACCTACATACCTCATACAATATCCATATAATGTCTTTTGCCACGTCACAAACCCATGGAAAAATAACCAATCAAACTAAAATTAAAGAGTAGAAGTCCCCACGGTTTTGAATAAATTATAAGACAAAAAAAGTGAAAACTTACCTTCGTCATATGCTTGTTGCACTGTGAGGCTCTGGTCATCGCGGCCGCGCACAGGTTCATAATTTTCCATTAAATGATCACCCGGAAAAGACATTTTTTGAAAACCAATACTAAACCTAACCTATTCGTACATAATTTACTTAAACACCATGCAAATGTGTAAAAGTTATCATAAAATAACGATTATTTTATTGCAGACTATAATAACCACGGAAATAAGTTCGTTATTGGGCTATAATAATTAAAATTTACTTTAGAACTTCATTGCCGCACAGGTGAAACCTATGGTGAAACGTGAAACTGACGTTGACTTTGACAGCAATGACAGCTAAACAGCTTTGAAAAGTCCGCTGGCTGACTGACTGACATTTGGAAATCGGGATGGAAACACGGACCGATATCGATAGAAATTAAAAGTTTTATAAATAATTGTTGTTTTAAGATAAAATGGCCTTTGAGGAACAAAAAAAAAGATAAAATAAAAACTATTATTGGTAAAACTAAACTAGAGCTTTTGATTAAAACTAAACTTCAAAGCATTTGTTGAAACCATACACAAGGCACTATCGAATTGTTACGGAAACGATCAGTTAGCAAATCGAAGCGAATTGCTAGTCTCAAAGCGTAACTGTAATTATACGGAATGTATCAGAAAGGTGTGGTGCTACTGAAGGGCACCCCCTTAAATATGACCACACATGCTGTAGAGAGTATTTTTAATTTTAATAATTGAAACTCATTAAAATATGTAGTTACTTTTATAATTAAAACTTGACGCAATTATTCACTCAAAACACCCATAAACTATAATGTTTCAAACCAAGAGGTAGTTTGAAAAATATTAATTATTATATGAAGAGGCTAGAACAGTTTTAAGCCAAGGAGAAGAACAAATTAAAAAGAAGTAGAGGTAGTCATAGAGACTGCCAACAGAGTGGAAACTTAAAACTGCTAATGTTAATGACGTGGTGCGAGCCCATATGATTACAGAAACTGAAACTGAAATGATACTTTGGTTTCATCCATGGCTAAATTATCGACATTGGTTAGGAATGAACTCAATATGAATCGATTATGAATGATTGAAGCTATGGGCGTCACTACTAAACCAATCCCATGTCAAAACGTCAAATATTGCATCATTTACACATCTATGAGTGCGTTCACAGAAAACTAATTTAAACGGTATCGATCACAATAATTTAAAGCTAACGCTTCATGCTTTGAATTCTACTTGAACTCAAAGTCTATTAGCTCTAAATGATCATAAGTTGTATTCTATATAACCTCGAAACGCATTGATTTCATTAAAACACATGGGCGGATCCAGGATTTATTTCTGGGACGGGCCCATGGGATAGACGTTCAAGAAGTGTCTTCCAAATCTGGTAATGTACAGACGCCAGCACATCAAGCTATACCAATCTGTCAAACTATGATAGATTTTCAACTTGATACCATGAGCTTAAGGTTCATCCGCTGGATGTGGGAAGCACAAGACCGATCGAAGTGGAGGAGCCTGGGGGAGGCCTATGTCCAGCAGTGAACGTCTTTCGGCTGAAATGATGATGATGAACTAAAAAGTCTAAAACAAAAAGTAATTTATAGTTCATTTTTTACGTAGCCGAGTTTTTTTTAAATGTTTTTAACTACATTAGTAAAATTAAGGTCAAAAGTGAAAAGATGAAAAGGATTTGGTTCAAACTTGGAAGAAACATATTTTTTTAAATAAACCAAGTGGTCATCATCATTTCAGCCGAAAGACGTTCACTGCTGGACATATGCCTCCCCCAAATGGGGGGTTTTGCCATAATCGCCACGCTTGGCAGGAGGGTTGGCGATCGCAGTATAGTGCTAAAATGCATAGAGAACGCTGCTGCCCATTCTCTAGTAAGCCCCTTAGTCGCCTTCTACCACACCTACGGGAGGAAATGGGATTGTACTATTCTTTTACGTCCGACAATACACGGAACCAAGTGGTACCTATCTTAAATCGATATAAAATAAAATCTAATTGTCTGACTGGACTGGCCTGAATGCATAGGTATCCATCAAGATGTTGCTACAATGAGGAACGCTGAATAAGCATCTACCAAATCTTCAGCAGCAATGGAGTAACTATTATGGTTCAAAGTAGTAGTCAGTTCGTATTCAGTCACAGCGGTCTGCTATGCCAACATTTCACCGGCCTAGAGTCGGCGAGAGGATTTCAGGGTAACATAATGCTAATAAAAAAGATAGAGCGATCTGAGGGGCATCGCGTGTCTATAGTTTAAACAGTTTTGCTCAACTCATGATTTATTTTTTCGCTAACACCTGCTATGAATTTTTCAAGGTTTCCTCACGATGTTTTCCTTCACCGTTTTGAGAGCAATGGTAATGAAATAATTTACACAAAGTAAAGCGCCTGTCTGGGTTCGAACCTACAACCTACAACTCGTAAGTCGCGGCCGTTACCACTTGGCCACCACTGCCATGAATGGTCAAAAGAAAAACTTACCAAACTACGTGTACTAAATGTTTTCTATTCTATTCTATTCATACTTCGTAGTGGGGTGCTAAATTTATTGAGTTCGCTTAACTCGCTCCTTCAACCCAGGATCTCACATTTTCTCTGTTTCTCTTTCTATTACATAATAGGTACCTACTAGGTTCAACTGTGAGTGGGAGTATCGCGTAAGAAACTTCGTTCCTGGCACGGGTCTCCCGATCGCATGCGTTATTTTTGTAGTTATTCCTGCCATTGAAAAAGAATGAATCAGAAATACCAAAAACAGCATAGAACAGACGCTAGCACATCAAGCTACTCCAAACTGTCAAATATCCCCAATTGAACATGACTTATTCCCACTACGTCTTCCGGTACGCGGTCGCCACTCCAGAACCTTTCGGCCCCATCGGCCATCTGTTCTGCGAGCAATATGTGCCCTGCCCACTGCCACTTAAGTTTGGCAATTTTTCGGGCAATTTTTCGGCTCCGATCGTCATGGGAGTGGGTGTTACATGGGCATTCGACATGATGTTCATTTTAAGACCCACTCTTTCGGAAGCTCTACTGAGGTCACCGACCTTTGCACTGAGGTCCTCCATGGTCTCAGCCATGACGACTATATCATCGGCAAACCGAAGGTGAGTGATGTACTCGCCATTGACGTTGATACCAGCCCCTTTCCAGTCCAGAACCTTGAAGACATCCTCTAGTGCTGCGGTGAACAGTTTCGGAGAGATAACATCTCCCTGTCTCACACCTCGCTGCCGGTTCGAAGTCCGGTCCTGGAGTCGGACTGACATAGTGGCGTTTTCATACAGACACTTCAGCACCTCGATGTACCGATAGTCGATCTGGCTCCGTTGAAGAGACTGCAGTACAGCCCATGTCTCTATCGAATCGAAGGCTTTTTCGTGGTCCACAAACGCTAAGCAGAGAGGCAGGTTATACTCTTCGGTCTTCTGTATAACCTGCCGCAGCGTATGTATGTGGTCTACGGTGCTAAAGCCTTTACGGAATCCGGCTTGTTCTGGAGGCTGGAATTCGTCGTCGTCGTATTAGGTATACGATAAGAACTTTATTACCACTTTTGTAAAAGTTTTGAAAAGTGCTACTGCTAACTTTAAATCGTTATATTCAAAACGAAAAATGATAAGACAAACCTAAAGGTAATTTTCAAAGACCTATTCGATGAGGTAAAGGTACCGTTGAATAGGTCTTTGAGCACTTGACATAGTTTGTAGACTTTTTTTTTTTAACTGAGAAAAAGGGTGAAAGTAATTTTGATTTTATTTTTCTGTTAAATATATCGTCCAATCTTCAAATTAAAATAGTTTTTATTAAATTGGAAAATACCCTATTATAAAACAACTTTTTAGATGTCCAATAACATTCTGTATTTCACAAAATATTTCCATTCTACATGGGTAGTATATTCATAAAACAGACTATATCCTTAATTGAAAATAGGTACCTAGGTAGGTATACATTTTGATGAGATAATAACTAGAAAAAACATTCGAGAATACACATAGTTTCTCATGAAATAATGAGCCATCATTTTAGTAGATACAATTAAGTATTCTTCTTAAATTAAAGTATGTCAGGGATGGCGCAAACCTTGAAGTGGCACCACGTGAACAAACCTGTGGAAAATACCAATACATTAACATAACATTTTCAAGGTATAGTCAGCCTCAAAAACATGGATACTTCGATAAGAAACCACTTAATTGTCTACAATCTTTGTTCCATTTTATTGTTTCAATGTGTAGCCACAAAACGTAATAATATTAATGAACCTATAATTTCCCACTGCTGGGACATAGGTCACACAGGCCTCCTCACAGAGGGAGTGGGCCATAATCCACCACGCGGGCCCAGTGAGGTTTGGTAAATCACATCTCTTCAAATTTTTTGTCCTAGGACATGCTGACTTCCTCGCGATGTTTTTTTGCACCGTTTTGGGAGCAGCGATGATGAAATAATTTACACAAAGTAAAGTGCCTACTTGGGGTCGAACCCACGACCAATAAGTCGTATGTCGCGGCCGCTATCACTTTGCTACCATTGCTGCAAAACATATTGATATTATACATTTGGAACACAAATTGTAGACAATTATTTCTTTTTTGAGACTGACTGTACCTGTATGAAGAAGAATTTTGATAGTAGTCGAAGGTTTCCACAGAATTGGAGGGATTGTTTCGTGGTTAGTAACCTTTTCGAATTATCTTGACATCGTCTCTAGCCGGCTTCGGGGTTTCTGCCTTCACCTTATTCTTAGTATTTCCGACATGCCTCTTAGCGACTGCACCTTGGAGGTCCATCAGCTCGGAGTATGGTATATGACCGTACCCCGCCAGAGGGTTCCCTATTGTGCTGTACTTGGGCCTGTAACAATAGTCTTGTAAGAAGGAGAACCTACATGATTTCTCCATAGTTACCTGCGATCTATGGAGAAATCATAAAGTCAGACGGGCGCAACGCACAATTTTTGTGAAAACTTCATGGAAATTGATTTACTATAGTCGCGTCGCACCGGTCTCACAAAACAATTGAAGTCGTCTCGCCATCACAAATAATTCGGGTAGGATGGTGCCTTCCTAACCGAATCCATGTGTTTCAGCATATCCCACACACGCCTAAGAGCCTACGCAGGGCACTTATCGATGGGCTCAACAACACCATGTTATAATGTGCGTCTGAGTTTTCTTCCTTGTGTTTTCTTTTTTCAAAACTTTAGGTCACATGTCAAAAGGATAACGAGAACGTATCCAGCATCCCAATTGCGTAGGTAACTAATTTTTTTATAAAGAACTTGCTATCCATTGCTTCATACGTTTAAAAAAATCTTCTGCTTGACAACTTAACGCAATTAAGGTAGAAGCTCCAAAAAAAAAAAAAAAAAAAAAAAAAAGGGTAGCGAAATTCAAAGTTTCTTACGTTTTTTTGTAATTTTCAGGTCAGTGCCAGGTTGTGTGTTGATTAAAATATGATTCCCGACCGTAATAAATATGGATTTCCATAAATAAAATAATTTAAGTCATCAGTAGGTACAACCCTCTAACTTAGAGGGTTTTTCATGAAATAGTCATTCATTCCTATTGTTAGTGTGTTTCGCAATTACCCCTCTGTATTATGTTTTTCCAACCCGCACTAGGCCCGCGTGGTGGATTACGGCCCACTCCCTCTCACGGAGAGGAGGCCTGTGTCCCAGCAGTGGGAACGTTATCGGCTGAGCATGCATTATGTTTTTAGAATAGTGATTTGAAAAAAGAAAACACCGCAAGAGTGGATCGTAATTTTCTACAAGATTATGGTAGTTTCAACATGAATAAAATGTTAACAATTTTTTTGTAACAACATATGAGTATCCGTGGAGTTTATTGCCGGTTCTTCTCAATAGTGACCTACTACACTTTGGAAAGGGCAGCTTAGCTTCATCTTTTTGATCGACCGACCCCTTGACAGTTCGAAAGTGAGAAGAATAAGAATACCAAACCTGACCGTTGCGATTTAGTTAGAAATAATTTAAAATTACCTGTAACGCATTTCAAGACGGGCATCATCTCTGTTTTGCAGCGAGTTGAAGAGCTGGTACAGTATCAGGTTCTGCGTGATATCATCACGGATGTTCGGCCGGTACGGGCCCAGGTCTTGGTAGTCGTAATTCCCTTCCTGATGAAAAAAAAAAGTAATAAAATAAAAAGAAAATAATTCGATCCTTCTTTGGTTGTGTGCTGGCGGCATTAGGTTAACATTGTACCACACCAACACCGTTTGTCCACCCGTCACCGTCAACGAGAAGTCAAAGAGATACAAGATTATTAGAACCGAGCGTGACGTCCTGGTGATGGAAGTCCGGTGGACATGCGGCTTTAAGGTGCACTTACATGGGCAATTTTTTGAGCTATGATTGCTCGGTAACACTAATGGATCAATCTGGATCAATACACTGGAACAATCTGCACCCTAATTAAAATGCGGAATTTGTTTCGGGAATACCTATTGCTTCTGATTGCTCCAATATATTTCACATTTCTCAATGTCGCGAATATGAGTTGTCGAATATCCAATCGGTTTGGGAATTTTTGGTCAATTTCTTCACGTCTAACAACTTCTCGTTTTTGCGAGAGGAACCGGTTGGATGTAGTCGTGACGTTATAGTTGACGAGAATTGACCAGGATGCAGCAAATTTAGTTGCTCGTAGCGCACCCTTAGTAAACCCGTATTCCCACCCCACCACGTAACAAAATAGAGGCGTTATTTTTCGCGCACGGGATCTTCAGAGTTGAAAAATGTACATTGTGTTTTTTCAACTCGCTTGTGCTGTACCTCAGATTTAAAAAAACAAAGGCAGATAGACCGCGCGGAACACCAAGAGTGCGTTTATTCCCGTTGTCCCCGTAGGCCATGTCCCCGTTAAAGGGGACAAAGGGAATTTAATAAAATAATTAAAATTACTTCCCGTTGTCCCCGTTAATGTATTGTAATCTAACCTAATATTATAAAGAGGAAAGATTTGATTGTTTGTATGTTTGCATTGAATAGGCTCCGAAACTACTGAACCGATTTTAAAAATTCTTTCACTGTTGGAAAGCTACACTATCCCCGTGTGACATAGGCTATATTGTATTTAAAAAAAAAATAGTGCTCCTTACTAAAACTCCAATAATGTAACCCAAGGTGTAAATAAATTACCTAAAATATTATTTACATCGCAGTTCGAAGTATCAGGTTGTCATAACTAGGTAAGAGTATACCTAACATAGGTATGTCAGCTAGAAAACGCTTTATGCCTTCGAAGTACCAGGTTATCATGACTCGGTAAGAGCACACATAACATAGGTATGTCAGCTAGAAAACGCTTTATATAGATTTTGTATGAATGACTTTTGGACGGACAGGACAACGTCTGTCGGGACAGTTAGTTTTTAATATGATTACTCCTATGTTTGGTTAGCTCCCAACAAGTTATGACAGCCTGGTACTTCGAAGGCATAAAGCGTTTTCTAGCTGACAAACCTACCTATGTTAGGTGAGCTCCTACAAAGTTATAAAAACCTGGTACTTCATGCACGATACCAATTTCTAAAAAAATCTCCTTATAAACATGTTAACATTTCTTACTTGTTTCTATATTTTAATTTTAAATCTATAATATACAAAATACCTTTCATTTTAGTTCTAGGATTGCCGCTACTCGCGTTTAAAAAAGAAATAAAATTTAAAGTGGTCAACGATACGTGAAATCTTAACTATACGTTGTCCGTACGTATATAACGGGGACAACGGTAAGGAAATGTTAGAAGTCCCGTTGTCCCCGTGACGGGGACACAGATTACGGGGACAATGGGAATATACGCAAGAGTGAAGCCAAAAAACAAATACTAAAGCTTCGCACTTGTGCTATTTTGTACTACATGTCCCAATTATAACCAAAACCTGTTCTTAATTATTCATTTCGTAAGGAACAAAGTAGGTATATCTATACATATCCGGCAAATGTGGATTTTGCATGACCTTACTTAGCTGACCTACAAAAAATCCTATGCTCAAAAATATAAAGGTCTTTAATCGATCTCCGTACCTATTCAAAAATACCTAAAGGTAGGTAGCTAGTTATTTTAAAATAAGTACAAATATCTTACGTTGTAGTTCTCATCTCCACCCGGGTCCATCCCCACAGCGCGGTTGTCATGGTACAAATCAAATGCCGCACCAAAGGTGAGCAGCAGCATGAAGAATACGAGTTTCTTAATCATTTTGGCTTCAAAATCGGTTTCTATAACAACATAAATAAGGATTAATTTAGTTTATGTACTGGTTCATTAGGTTTCAACTTCAAGACTAGCTCGGGATAGCTTGCTTCATATTATACTAAAAATAAAGTCCAGAATGACTGACTGACTGACTCATCAACGCCCAGCCCTTGGACCTAGAAAGCTGAAATATTGCAAAGAGGTTCCCTTTATACCTAATGTAAATGTAAAAAGAAGGATTTCTCGAAATTCAACTTCTAAGGGAGTTAAATAGGGGATGAAAGTTCCGCGCGGGCGAAGCCGCTGACAAAAGCTAGTATTACTAATAATGAAGCTGAAGAGTTGGTTTGTTTGAACGCGCTAATCTATGGAACTACCAGTCAAATTTGAAAAATTCATTTGCTTCTCAAATCAAGAATTTAGACGCTAATTAATTTTAGGAGGTTAATCTATTGCACACCACCCTACGAACCTTGGGAGCCGAACAAAACGAAAAAAATATCGAAATAACGCTAAGTGGAACCGAAGCAGGTACCTAATAGTGCGGGTCACAGGTGGGAGATGCGATACGACGCGGACGCGGTGGGGCGAGAGCCGAAATTTTATGTCGACGAAGTCGCAGGCAGAACCTAGTTATCTATTATGTAAAAGCTAAGGCAAGTGAAAAATCGTCCTCCTGGCTTCAAACTATACCTACAACAATGTGCAATCAATGTAACAACCACCTCGATGGAATAAGTTGTTTTATTTTTTCAGCTGTAAGACATCTTCTACAGGCTAATAAAAATATAGGTACGAATATAGGCACCCTGACTCTGACCTGTAAGGCATCTAAGTTAGGTGCCTTACAGGGCCTTACACCTCACCCAAAAGGGGGTAGGTGACCTAACCTCCTTTTGGGGGAGGCTTATGTCCAGCAGTGGACGTCTTTCGGCTTATATGATGATGATGAATTGTTTACTTACTGTACCTGAAAGTACTATCTATAGATAGATATAAATTTCTAAATTTACTGATTAACAAAATGGCATACGCCCAGAGCCCAAACGACTGAAGTTAGAGACACATTTTTGGATGGAAGATTTCATGGTGTAGGTAGGTGAGCAATAAGAAAGTGTTTCGGATAATTCGAATTATACACACAGATACAGGGTGCTATAAGGTGTAACCTTTTTGTATGAAAAAATTAACCGGGGTAAGACCGCGGGTATAGTTTGCTAGTTAGGTACTTATTATTTTAGACTGTTGCCCCACCCTGAGCCCATGGCTGGCTACGCCCATGGAATTAAAGCGAACATATTTTGTTCGATCTCGTTTCTAATAAAGTAAAAACCAACTAAAAATAATTACATCTCTACGTTAAATAGGTATAATTCTCCAGCTCCACCACAGGTTTCCAAGTATTTCTATTTATAGCGAAAACATATTAAAGCCTGTTGAGGGAAAGTTTTCACGAACTATTCAAAATGATTTTCCATCGCAGCTTAATAAATATGTATTAAAACTTAGGAAGACATCGCAATGCGCAACATGAACAAGAAAGGATGCTAGATTCGATTCCGGGTGAATAAACCCGGAATCGAATCTTACAAAGAGCCAATAAGCCCATCCTTAACACAAACTAAACATAGGCGAGCTTTTAAAATTTCACATCAGGATTCCCAAGTTCATCTCGGTTTGCAGAGTACTAACTAGATGAAACGAAATTGAGTTCAGACTTCACGCTACCTATCCACAGTGGCACAGCTTACTGTGCAACTGTGCATAGGTAGATTCTAAGATTTCTGAGGTATAGGTACTTGTACCTACGTAAGAGAAATCTTAGAATCGCCGTTAGTGGAATAAATGAGGGAAATTATGTTACTCAATATGATAGCCACTTGGTAATGAAAAAATATAGATGAAGAAGAGAAACTGGGTCTTGGCGAGTCGTGGCCTAACTTGAGAGGCTTACGTGCAGCAGTGGACAGCTATTAGCGGAGTTGCAATGATTGAAAGTGAATATGAAAATTGTTTAAAAGAGTGACCACGGTGTCTCTTCTCCATAAGAACTTACTAGGGTTTGAAATGAGCAACTACGAGTAACTTCATTTCTGACCGATACCTTGACAATTCAAAAAAGTTCTTGTAAACGATTTCGATGTTTTTATTTTTTTGAGGTTGAGTTTCATACATAAAAAAATACCAATTTATAGAACGAGCAGGTTTGTGTATCTTTAGAAACTGTAAAATGTTATTACAAGTGTCTTTGAGTTCATACCTAGTTAATACCTAGAGGAACGAAATTCGGCTAAGTGCAATCTACCCTTAACAACCGCCCACTGCCTGCCCCGATTCCCGGAATGCATGTGTGTTCACACAGCATCTGTGTAACTCATCCCTGTGTATTAGTGTGTTGCAATGTATTGATTAAAGCATCAAGGTAATTTTCGATAGCTGTGATATGTTAGACTGACCGATTTATGGAACTTATGTTATGTGTGGCTCTAGTGTGTGTTATGTAAGTAATTTGGATTTTGTTGATGCTGTGATGAATTTCAAGTTGGAATGTTTTGAGTTGGGGTTGTGGATAGCTGAGTATTGGACGACCTAATGAATAATCTTTGACCGAGCTAATGAATGATAGTGGCTTATAGGACACTAGCTTTTACCAGCGGCTTCGCCCGCGCGGAACTTTCATCCCCTATTTAACTCCCTTAGGGGTTGAATTTCGAAAAATCCTTCCTTATTCCTTGTCTACATTATAAAGGGAAGCTCTGTGCAAAATTTCAGTTTTCTAGGTCCAAGGGTTTGGGCTGGGCGTTGATGAGTCAGTCAATCAGTCAGTCAGGACTTTTCTTTTTATTTATATAGATTATAAGTAATAATAACGTCGATAAGTAAAGTAATGACTAGGTAAAACAATATGCGTCTTTTTGGTGGTGCTCTAGTGGTGCTCCATATATGTTTGTCGAGAGAAAAAAAAAATGTGTTAATTAGATACCTAATTGTTTAAAAAAGTCTAGAAACCTATAAGGTATTTCCAATAAAAGGTAATTGAATAAACTACTCGAAAGTACCTAATCAGCAGTCTCTGAAACTTTATTGAGTGAAAAGTCGAGAAATGATTTGCTGAGAATTCTAATCTACTTAGGTACTTATCAATCTAATGATGGATTAATGACAAGACTTTTGCGAAAAGCTTCGTTCTACATATATATATGTCAATGGTTCTACATCTTATTCCCATTTGGCGAAGTTACGAGTACTGTTACGTTGATTACGAAAATGTATGGTACCTACGCAGTCCCGTTCTAATTCCTACAACAAACCGAATTAGGAAGAAAAAGCTAGGTGAGAAAAAAAAACTTGTTTCCAACCTAAGCTTAAAGGAGTATAATATTACATGGAAACTACATACATTAGACTACACATAACTTGTGCAGCATTGGGTACATTTAACTTGGTTTGAGTTGTCTATCAACCCGTTAACATACACAGCTTATTAAAAGCCTCGTGTCTCGAACGCTTAGCATCAGAGTGGTGATCCTGGTAGGTAAGTCAGCACCAAATGATGATGAATACTTCAGTTTTCATTTATAATTAAATTTTACTTTATATTTACTCAGAAAAAAGGTTCGCCTTTGTATTTTTATAGTGAAGGTTTAATTAATCCTACTAATATTATAAATATGAAAGTTTGGATATTTGTTACTCAATCACGCAAAAACGGCTGAACGGATTTGGATGAAATTTGGCACACAGATAGATTATACCACATAGGATACTTTTATCCCGGTAGTAAGTTCCCGTGGGATAACTTCCGACTTCTACGCGAGCGAAGCCGCGGGCTGAAGCTATAAAATAATACGTCAATAACTCTAAGCTACATTATTACATATATGCAATGCTGAAAGCAGATTATTTAATAACTTTCTGTCCGTTTAGATGACGTACAAAAGTGGCATTGAAAAAAGGGTTTTGTTGCTGACCTGCTTACACTATACGATACGCTCACCTATTTCCCATTTCACAGAATTTTGAAACAGAAGCTAGATCCTAGTACCTACCTAAAAACTTATTTCTGTAGGTTATCCTGAGGAATGCTAGCTAAGTATAGGTACGTAGATACACGTTGCGTGTTGGTGGCGCTCTCCAGCAATGAGCTGTGATAATATGAGTTTGAGTTGCACATCAGATCATCATACAAAGCTGAACAGCTGAGCAAAACCCTGGAACGCTCAGCAGATTGATTGATGATCACAGTTAGAACCTATCCTATGTCGTGACGACTTATTTGTCATCGTGGCTTTTTGCAAAGGGAGCTTTTAAATATGTCTAATCAGTTCTCGTCAGTGATAAACAGTGATAGGAATAGGTGGTTCGAAGAACAGAGACAAGAAATGGAGACTTCCTTAGGACTACATTTTTTTCCCGGGATTCGGGAAAAATCTTCAGTAAGTTGAAAATAAGCTTTATTTAAGATGTGTAAAAGCTATATTTAACTAAACTTGCAACAACCAAATTTTCAGGATTTTCAAGTAAAATCCCGAAATAAATAATCTAACTTTAATTCATGATTTGATACAACGGTTAGTTGGATCGTTAATATAATTCGAATACATGAATTAAAGTTAGATTATTTATTTCGGGATTTTACTTGAAAATCCAGAAAATTTTGGTAATTGCAAGTTTAGTTAAAAATAGCTTTTACACATCTTGTATGGGATAAGTTTTTATCCAGTGCGCAAATTTGAACTTACTGAAGATTTTTCCCAAATCCCGGGAAAAAAATGTAGTCCTAATGAAGTCTCCGTTTCTTGTCTCTGTTCTTCGAAGTTTAGGCAAATAGGCACTACCTATTCCTATCACTGGTGATAAAGTTACAAAATAGGTAATTGGGCAACAGTCAACAAATCGTCATGAACTCATGACACAGGTAGTACAGTATGGCCCCAAAATCGCAAAGCTTTCGAGATACGATCCACAGTTCTTCTAAATTGTAACTAAAAAGGTACATAAGTACTGATTTTTTCAACCGCGATGTTGAATTTAAAGAAAAGTGGATGTCTTGGGCGAATACCTTTTTTTTATCTGGAATTGAGTTCATTTTGTAAAAAACTAAGTGTTAAATTGGTTACGTTATTTGTTTGTCGAGAAACAGCACTGAAGTCTTTTAGTTACCTACCCTACTAACCCGCGGTTTTATAAATAATTCTTAGAAAATGACGTACATAGACTTTAAAGGAACTTTCGCGGTGCATGATAACATTGAAATCTCGAACCAACTTTTGATATCTGGAACCTTTAATCATGAACTTGGGCAATTCTTTGACTAATTTGCTTGAAGTCATAGTTTTCAAAAAATAAGCATGCAAATAACACAGAACTGTGGCAAATAACGACCAGATTTTTCTATCCATCAAACCATCACCCATTTTAACATGCTCCATCACAATTACAAGAACCACTTTTAAAAGCATTTCATTAACTTTCAAACATTTTATAAAAACACATTTCGTTAATCAATAATGCAATCAACAGCACCTATCCATTGAAAGTAATAAAATATATTCATACCTGCAACAATCCCTGGGGTAGGCAGACAGCTATGAGGGGGACGTTGACAGCGCGATGCGTTATCGTAGACTGACGGGCGGCGCCCGCCTGCTCTAACTTATATTCCGCCCTACGCGCTACGAGCTCTGACCTACGAGGCTACGAGGCTACGGCGTAGTTGTTTAGTGGACTTGCTTATTGCATTTTAGCAGGAAGGTAAAATTAACTTAGTGGGGACCTAGGGATATTTTTGCTAGGTGGTCTGTTATTCAGCTAAAGCACTAGTAAATGGTGAAGGGCGGGCGTTTTGGGGGGACTGTGGTATGTAATTTTGATCTTCAATAAGTGCTGACTCTCATCCTAGTTTAATTAATTACTTTTGATTAAAACATAAATCAATTCATGTTTTCTGTAGTTTTTTGTAAGTATTTACAGTGATTAGGACTATTTTAGGATACAGCTGTAGGGATCTATAAAGTAAAGTACCTACTCGTATATTTTATACCTTTGATCATTTAGGTATTATCAGTACAACATCCTACTATCTACAGGGTACAAAAAATCAGCTGTTTCCTAGAATAGTGCAATACCTACGCGGTCAAAATGTATGGAACAGCTGATTTTTTTGTACAACCGGCGAAAAAATTCTGCGCTAGGGGTCTAGAATGATATGCTGAATTCATGGTTACAATTTGCGCAGTGGCTAAAAACTTTTCCTGTATATCCTACTAATATTATAAATATGAAAGTTTGGATGTGTCGCTGTTTGGTAGGTACTCAAATACGCAAAAACGGCTGAACGGATTTGGATGAAATTTGGCGAACATATAGTTTATATCCCGGTAGTGCGTTCCCGTGGGTTAATTTCCGAACTCCTCGCAGGCGAAGCCGCTAGCAAAAGCTAGTTAAAATAATCCCTAATCAATCAAGTAGCTTTACATAATTATTTTAATCGAATCGAAAACAATTTGCGTAGAACACTGCTAAGGTTTCAACTGGTAGGTAAACCGTTGGTTTCACAAATAAATTAATAACATTGTCAGAAACCTTCGCGTAGGAAGGCAAACATATTCGAGAAAAATCTCGTTATTTGTGATTTATTTTTGGTAGCACACAGATGAACTGTGACCAATGATTTTATTAAGACACCCCTTATGCGTCGCCAACCATATGCAGGTCTATCCAGAAAACCCAACAAACAAACACAAAGTCTAAACCCATCAGTGATTCATCTTAGCCTACCAAATTGAGTGCAAGTAAAGGTTTAGGCTCGCTTAGCTTGAGGTATCAACAGCAGTGGCGTAACTAGGGTGGTGCAGGCAGGGCAAGAACCCTGGGCACCTATCGAAGGGGGCGCAAAAAGTCGCTCATTATTTACTAAAAAAAACATCAATAAACCATTTCACACTGTTACCTAACCCAAATCTGTCTATTTCTATTCAACTTCTTTTAAAATTGCAGCACTGCAAGCGATTTTTTAGGAAGTTGAAATTAGTACCTTCGTTATTGAAGGTTATAATCGGTCAAGAAAGGTTATATATGCGACCTAGCTTTGCTCAGTGTAGACCGAGAAGATAATTATCAAAGGGGCGCAAATGTGATGCGTGCCCTAGACGCCATTTTATATTGGTACGCCCCTGACCAACAGTCAGGGGCATTATTTGGAACAAACACAAACCGCCTTATTACAGAACAAGGTTTTTCTTTAGGTATGGTTTAAACCATCGGGCCTGTTTTTGAAATAAGAACTTAGAACTGAAATAGAATTACAGCTCCTTTTCCAAAACTGACAATTTAGCACCGGACTAACTTGTCAGTTTTGTAAAAGGAGCTGTATTTCGATTTCAGTTAGGTTCTTATTTAAAAAACAGGCTCGATGGTTTAAACCATACCTAAAGAAAAACCTTGTTCTGTAATAAGGGGGAAATTGTCTGTTTCTACAACGAGGCTCAAAAAAGTAGGTGGCTCGTTTAGATGCCAATGTACTACGATTTTATAATAGACTGCCTAGCTACATTCAAGAACTAAAGGCTTACTAAATTCAAACATTTTACAAAGCGGAAACTATGCCAAATAGCTTTATAAACTGTTGAAGACTATATTGAGGACAGAAAGGCATGGGATTGAGCTGCTCCAATCAATTTTAACAGCGAATCTCGTTTTTTTTTATTCACTTAACTAAGTAATTGTCCCCTACGATAAAATTATATTGGGCTGAACACAACTGCCGCATGTCAAACGATCAATGGATCAAACTTACAACCCAATGGGTCCCTCTTAATGGCAAGTCACATCGAGGTAGGTCCAGACGGAGATGGAGGGATGAGCTAGACTCCTTCAATAATAACTGGTCCTTAGCAGCTTTAAACAGAGAGAAGTGGTAGGAGGGTAGAGACGCCTTTACCCTGCAGTGAAAATCACAGACATTTAATAATAATAACCTACAATATTTTTGAAGTGAAAACTTCAACAAAAATCATGGAACTCGCGTCATCGTCACCGAACGCTTTCCATGAGCTATATATGTATACTGTGTATTTATGGGTGAAACACGGGTGAGTTGCGCGTTGATGTCTTTTGGAAAAGTCCCTTTCTTTCGTTAGGAAATTAATCATAATTTCAATAATCAATCATTTATATATTATGAAGTACAATATTAAGGGCACCTATCACTTTATTTAAACAATGACATGATCTGACCTCCACAACCCAATTACTGGGTAATACGATACCCCTTGGTAAGACTGGTTGTCAGACTTTCGGGCTTCTGACGACCCGTAACGACTGTCAAAGAACCACAAATGACAGCCGAGACCCGTGCTTAAAGATGGTCACCCATCCACGGACCAACCGCGGCAAGCGTAGCTTAACCTGATCGATCGACTCGTGCGGCTTATGGTACGTAGCCACAATTTTTTTTTGAGAAATTGGATATCAGTAAATTTATTATTATTTTTCTGTTAAATTTCGTACCAATCCACAAATTAAAATAGTTTTTAAAAGGAAAATACCCTATTCGACATGGTGACGCCTTTAAATCGTAGCAGTAAAGGGCGGATTTCGTAATACCTACCTGTACAACTGTTAGGTGTTACGAGTATGTCGTGCGGTTGGTCGTACCTACCCACGTGCGTATAAACTCGCCATTCTGAACCGAATCGTACCAGCTACAAGTATCTAGGTACATACGGTCAGCAACAAAAGTCATATAAGACTACTTTTAGTCTTTTAAACATTAATCATCTAAATTGAGTTCAGGTCAAATGATTACACAATGTAGGTAGGCTCGATGAAAACCTTAAAATCTAAACTGATACAAAATGATTTGATACATTCAATTTCTGCATGTCGTAGCTAAAAGTTAACTCTAACTAAAGTATGAATAGTTTTTTCAATAATTACGATTTGGAACGACTGAAATGTTAATCGACATTTTCTTTTGCCCGTACCTGCGCATTTCGAGCGAGCTCATACGCTGAACCACGTGCTCGCATTACCTTAACGCCTAAGTAAGTGGAAGCTTATCCGGATGTTGGTTTGCATGATGCGCCCACAGCCACAACACGTGCACATTAATGAGCGCTTACCTACCTATTTCGGCTGAAATCGCACATACTGGCCGAAGGTACTTATAAATTATATTAAGTCAAAAAGTCCTTGTTTTGGTTTATGATCTGCAGTCATTGGTCCAGTGTCCGTCTTACTTACCGATATGGCCTTTGGATTCTATTCGCAGCGTGTTTACAAGTTCTTCTTTAGCACAGCACCTAGGCAAGCGTTGGCACGATTAAGCATTTGGAAACACATTTTGCGTTTTAACTCAACACTACATCCGCCTCAACACAGCTCATTTGTTTTGCCAACGAAGCATACGTATGTCGTTTGTCTGCCTGAAAGCTTCTTTAGCACAACCACGTACAAGTGTGGAAATGAAGAAGCATTTGTAAACACGTATATTAGCATATTAAAAAATCGGCTGCAGGTATCAGCACATCGTTTTTAGGTAGAGGCGACCTGCAGTGTATTTGCGCAATACACTATCAGTAGCAATCGCTTTAGACTGTTTAAAAATATTGATTGCGGTATATACGTTGTTGGCAGACAAATTTTCCAAACATAATGATGAAGTCGTGATATTCCGTGTGGTGCCGGACGTAAAACAATAGCACCATCCCATTTCTTCCCGTGGGTGTCGTAGAAGGCGACTAAGGGACTTAGGTACTATAGAGAATGGGCAGCAACGTTCTCTATGCATTTTACCACCATACTGCGATCGCCAACCCGCCTGCCAAGCGTGGCGATTATGGCAAACCCTCCTTTTTGGGGGAGGCCTATGTCCCGCAGTGGACGTTTTTCTGCTGAAATGATGATGATGATGAATTATGAAGCATTGGATTAACTGGTAAGTCTATCGCGGACATAAAAACGATAATCACGCAAAAACTATCGGGCGTATTTCCATGAAACTCTCACCATCTAAATAACAATTCAATCACCCAAATGTTAGTATACGGCTTTTCTTTGAATTGTGTTTGATAAATCAACATGGGCTGTTTCATCTATTGTAGCCTTAACAATAAATGGTTTGAGTTGAGCGTTGAGTTTTTAGTTTGAGTATACCTACTTACTCAATTTCAGGATTGTAGGGTAAGGAACCAAATAAAAAGTAATGTATAAAGTGTAAAATTATTTTAATCAACACATTGCGAATCTCATGGCACCACATCAAGGCACGTACGATCACTCGTTCATAATAACATCTATATACATATAACTAGAATAACTCGCTGTTAACATTGTAAGGCCTTTCTTGAAGTTATTTTTGACAGAACTTTAACCATTATGGCTAATTTAAAAAGTGTAGGTGGAGCTTTATATCTTTTTATTCTTCCAGAGAATGTTTAGGCCACCAGGAATATTTAAAAAATAATAGTAAAACCTTTCGTAATTATTATTTAAAAAATATTTAGTTTCATAAAATGATTAAATTCTGTCAAAAATAACCTACAAACCTCATTTATTTCTATGCTACATGTAATACTGAACTAAATTAATAAATAAAATACATCACTGTGGGTTATTCATCACATTTTAATGTCTAGCTGTAGACGACTATAGATATTACGGAGCCGTATGCGAAAAGGGATGGTGATATTCTTCCTGTATAGCTTCATCTCTTTCTCGCATTGGAACATTGATGACCTGAGAACCTCCTTTGCTGCAGTCCCCCAGAGCCGCCCTAAGCCGAGGTTGGCCTTAATCTATTAAGGCATTCACATGATAGTCCGGTTAAGTAGCCAACAACCTATTAGGTTGCCCTGCTAGATGCAAATACAAAGAAAAAAGAACAACTGATTCGGCCGCTTAAATCTTCATATTGAAAATGCATAGACAAGTTATATTCCTACTATTGCCATAGTCGTCTAAAGCAAGATATAAACTTTAAACTCAACTGGGAATTCAACCTATTCTGTAAGTACACGTTATCTAAACGGGTGCTAAGAAAGAGATCGACTAGCAACATCTAAATAATCAAGAAGTAACTGAGCAATACCGACCTGGCAACGTTACATGTTTTCAAGCGTTCGTGTCAGGCATGCGAGACTGAGAATAGAGTTTTTATTAAACCCACGTTTGCACAGACGTCAAAATTTCGTGGGTTTTTATAACGCACCGAATTTTCTACTCTCGGTGTTGAGCTGAACGTTGAGAATCTGAGTGTGTTATTTCAACGAACTCGGATGCACTAAGTTCGTGGAAAAAACACACACAGTTAATTTTCAGCACTCGGCGCCTATCAGAGCGTTCAAAATCCAGTACGCAAGAAAATCCCGGCGCGATATTTTTACGTCCGTGGGAATGTCTGCTAATTCCATTCTCAATGTTCTTTGTTACTCGCACGTTTCGTGACCGCAGATGCAGCGAGTCACGGGGTTTTCTTTATTACAGGATGCTTGCCATGCAACGTAGCCAGGCCACTCGCCCAGCTAGTGTGTCGAAACATTACGTACATTACAGTAAGCACTAAGTGCAACAATTTCAATAAACTGACTAACTTCGTGCGTCTCCATTACCATTTTCCTACGTTTCCTACGCTTAAAAACGAAGGAAATTCATTATATTACAAAAATCATGGATATATATTTTTTGTGCGCTGTGTAAAAAGTAACTTACTACGGACAACATTACTCCTCTGTATTAGTGATATTTCGTCCAAAATCTTTAACATCATCTCGTTTTTATACAGGGTGGGCAAATCTCTAGCTGTGAACTATTAGTAACAATTTATTATTTTAGTACCACATTTAATTGTTCAACATTACTATTTTACTGACTGTACATTTTTATTATGTAAAAGTGCGTTGAATTATTATAATTATTAAAAATGTATTTACAATTTATGTATACAATTATGTGATGTCTTTACACTAATAAAAAAAATCATCAAAAAATAATTATTAACATAATATTTAAGGCACATATTTTATAATTTATTTAATAATAACAACAATATGAGCTACGCATATGTAACTAAACATTACCAATGTGCATATAGTCAGATGCAGGTCAACTGCATATAGTCTGGTGCCAATTAAAAAAGGTAACAAAAGTTGCTAGCTTCAAATGTTTATTATTTAGTGCTATTTCATTATCGCTGACGCTGAATCCGGTATACTCGGCTCTGAATCGCGTATACTCAGTTCTGAATCGCATATACTCAGCTCTGAATCAATTATACTCGGCTCTGAATCGCGTATACTCAGCTCTGAATCGCGTATACTCAGCTCTGAATCAAGTATACTAGGCTCTGAATCGCGTAGACTCAGCTCTGATTCGCGTATACTCAGCTCTGGATCAAGTATACTAGGCTCTGAATCGCATAGACTCAGCTCTGAATCGTGTATACTCAGCTCTGAATCGCGTATACTCAGCTCTGAATCGCGTATATTCGGCTCTGAATCGCGTATACTGGGCTTCAGTCATAAGTTTTCACTCCTAGTGTGTGATCATAAGCAAAAACAATCTTTTTTAGTATCGAAAATACACTGAATTATCATTAATTACAATAAGACTTCAGTATCACATTGGGTTCAAAGATACACAGCAAATTATCCACCAATCTTTAGTGAATTGGGATAGTATTTGAATGATTTCATTGAAATAAATAAATCAGTTCATGACTTTGAAAAACGGATTGTTAATTTCTCAATAGCTAATAGTGTTGCCATTATCACACAAAGCAATGAAAAAAATATAACAGACTATTCTACTATGCTAAATAAAAAACTATCGTTAACATTTTTCGAATAAGTTAATAAGGTACTTAAACTTACTTCTAAAATACACAAGGCCGCTAGTTTGCTAATCAAATGCCACGTATCAGTCAAATATTATGTAGTTTTAAATGTTCTGTATGTATAATTAAGAATTAAACATCATAAAAACTGAATTTCTTGTAAAATTACAAATACTTTGAAATACCTCATAGCCCGGTTTTGACAATAAAAAAAGTCGACTTTACGTATATTTATTTGGATCGGATAATTTGTCAATATT
Source organism: Polymixis flavicincta (assembly GCA_949987655.1). Taxonomy (NCBI): domain Eukaryota; kingdom Metazoa; phylum Arthropoda; class Insecta; order Lepidoptera; family Noctuidae; genus Polymixis; species Polymixis flavicincta. The sequence goes on along the minus strand of OX465183.1, from coordinate 2,577,776 downwards.
TGTTTTTCAAACTTTACGTATCATAAATGTATTTGTAAATTATAACGTATAACACAGATACTGCAAATATTATTAATATACTATTTGACTATTAAATAGAATAATAACTACAATTAATATGCCTTTCTCACTCTAATAAGTAATAAGTCACTACCATTTTCCACAACATTCCTTCGCAGTAATACAATTATTAAAGTGTTGTTTATATTAAAATTTGCTAAAATGCTGTTAATTTTTTTGTCCAATTTGTTTTCTTTTTGGTTCTTAAGTAGAGGGGTAAGTTCATGTTTAGCATAATCACAATTTAGTTATAATAAATATGCAACAAATTCTTTAAGACACTATACCCTCACTTGTCAAGCATTTTTATAAATTTTCATCGATTGTCCACAATATTTCAAGAACATTTGTCTATCTTTTATTAAGTTTCCTTCTTCCTGACTCTATCAATCAGGCTTTCTTACCTGAAGCACTTCGTCCACGATAAAATAATAGAGGTTGGAAATCAATCTAGCATAGACTTCAAAAGACTGCAGTGAAATCTAGCTAGAGTAATCTCGAATAAGATGGCCCATATCAATAATTCACTTTAATTTAAACACCGTTTTTTATTGTTTTACAAAGAACACTGTTTTTATATCAAACTGGCAGTATGCACAACCATATAACTATCTCGCCGCACAATTATCGATAAATAGTTATAACTTTTTTATCGATAAGAGCATTGCCCATCACTATACACTGTAAATAAGTAGCTATATCTTGATATGGCTGCTTGTTTACACATTCAATTGCATCGGGTGTTGCGAGTTTTTATCCATACACTTTTCTTTAAATATGGCCGCATTAAAACTGTTCGATCATCTTTTGTTTTGACATTGTTTTGGGCAAATTCTTTGATGACAATTTAGAGCTCTCTAATTAAATTGCTTTACTAATACAGCCATAAACAACCTGAGCGGCAATTCCCGTACGTTTAAGGACGTTAGCATTCCAATCACGTTCTCAATCTGTCAAAAAAATCTTTACCTACCTACATTTTTGACAAGTTTTTGCCATGTATTGTCCCTGAAATGTGATTGTGACTCGAATTCGATCGCTTTTGAAGTACGAGAATTGGCCTTCTGCTGTTTTTATCCCTCTGCCGTGGACGAAGTCCCTTCGGCGTGCTACGCGCGCGCGGAGGCGGGGTGGTAGGTGATGACGTTGTGCGCGTGCGTGAAGGGCGGCGCGGCGGCCGGGCCGGGCGCGACCGGCCCGGCCGCCGGCGCGGGCAGTTGCAGCGCGCGCGTCTTGCCGCCCAGCGTGCAGCGCGTCGTCGCGCCCGACTCCACCTCCACTGCCAGCTCTTGGCCGGTCATCCTGACGGGAAATTTTTGCTCATTTAACATTTTCTGGCCCTGTTACCTCAGACGATATTTTTCGTCATGGGTGTCATTTTCATGGTTATCGAGGGTGTCAAAACCAATAGTAAGGTCAAAATGAAAATCCATGCTGCGAAGTTTTTAGATTTTTTGCTGATAACGAAAATAGCCTTTTCTATCATGTCACCCATGAAGGATTTGGAAATCTTCGTGCATTCTAATTTAAGGGTGATAAAACAAGATATTATAGTAACTAAATACTTTTATAGACCATACATAACCATGGGCCATTTAGCAATTATGAACAGATTTAAAAAAGTAGATTAAACTTATGTCTAATCTCATCATCCATCAAATCATCATCTTCATCTGTGTCATTTGTCTGTCTTACCGCGTAATAAAAAGATAACGATGGGAATTTTTTGGTGATCAACTTTGATAGTAATAAAGTTTTTTTTTTTATACCAATTTAATAGAAGCGCAATACTTAAAAAGATGGGCATCATTAGATGTTGACTATTTAACTATTTAATAATTTTACACGATTTTTTTACGTCTCTGGTGTACAACAAAGCACCAACATAAATAAAATGATAATTATTCAATAAATGTTTTTGGTTCGTTTCGGTCTCAGCCTCAATATTACTGCATAAACATTTCTTAGTCGATCTCCAACCATTGTAACGGTAACCCGTGAAAGTGAAAAATACAATCGGTTGTCATATTCTATGAGGTAATTATTTATACTCACATGTTATATCTATTAGCCAGTACTCCCAGGAGTTCCCCGACCAGGTCACCGGGCGCGCCGGTCTGGTTGATTACGGGCGCGACCAGGCCTACGACCAGGTCGTTCTTGGCTGAAGGGATGCTGATCACGACCAGTTGTACGTTTGTACTCATTATGCGAATGGCGCCGACCTGGGAAAACAGATATTATTATGAGTATCATACAGTAAGATTAAGATCAAGTAAAGCAAGTTTCGAAGTCGAAGTTAAACACAGTGAGAAATTCACATCAAAATAAACACAACCTTGGAAGAGTTGAAATAAAGTCGGAAGTGAATAAACCCAACGAAATCAGAGGGGCATTTCTACTAATTTATGAACGTTCACAGTCTGATCTCAGTGTCAATCTGTCAAAAATACCTCGATTTTTCATACATTTTTGACATTTGCTTGTCGCTGAGATGACACTGCGACTAGATTTTGAACGGTTTTAATTACAAGAATTGGCCTTCAGATAGAACATCAAAATGAACAGAGGCATGTGATAATTTTTATTTATTTTCGACTTTATTGTAACGTTGGCAAAGCATAAATTTTGCTTTGGGTAATAAACCCAATATTGGCAAAGGAAACTAAAAAGTCCTAATGGCTCACCTCAGTGATAGCAGTAGGTTTCTTGAGCGGCTTGAAGGAGTTTGCATCGAGCTTGTATATCGCCGACTCGGTGATGAGCAGGCAGCGCTCAGCTAACTTGTTGTAGCGGTTGAACTTGTGGATGCGGCACGAAAATAGTGGGCGACCGATCTGTTGCGTCTTCTGTAGAGAGGCCACCTGGGACTGGTAGATAGCTGGAGGAAAATTAAGAAGTTATTGATGTTGTTTATTAAAGTTTGAATAGTTTTGATTTTGAGTCCTGGCTCTTATGTTTATGCATTTAAATCGTAATTTATTTAGGTCTCAATAAGGATTAACAAGAGTTTTATTATGTCGCACACAAAATTGTTTATTTATTATTTATTTATTTTATTATTTATGTACACACAGTAAAATACATAGGAGATACGGCATAATAACAAGTGAGTACAAAGGCACTGCTTATTTCTTTAGAAATTTCTTCCAGCAGACCTGCGAAAGGAGAAATGAAAAAGAAATATAGACAATAGTGTGTGAGAACAAGATAAGGAAATAAGAATATGTGACGTCTTAAACTAAAATATACTTACACATATAATGCAGAACATTTACATATACTTATATAAATACATATTTAATGATAAAATATATAAACAGATATAAATAAATATATATATAAAAACACAATTATGAGGAAAGGTAATGCTCTTTTACTCGACATTTGAATAAGGATTTGGGGTAGGTTGTGTGTGTGTAGGGTATTGTACTACTTACAATTATATTATACGTACACGACACAATCAAACAATACTAGTAATACAGAAGGAGTAAAAGACAGAGGATACAAATAAGCCACCACACGATAACACTTTTTTATCTCTCCAGTCAAAGTGACACAGAACGAATATATTCAAAAGTCTTGACTGTGAGGTCGGACGGTGTAGGTCTGTATCCCACACCACCCTCCTCCAGAGACCGTCAAGGGCGATACAATTCTGGAAACCTGACATGACGACCAGAGCGACTGATATACTCTTCGCCACCTTCAGGGCTTGGCAGGACCAACCGTGCCCGAGGACTTTGTGCGCACCATCTGGTGCATAATAATTTAATAGATAATAAACAACACAAAAATGTTTTTTTTTTCTTTGTATCCTTAAATTCCCAGTCCACTCATTTTTTAAACTAAATCACCAAAAGCGCCTTTTTTAATTACACATAAAGAAACAATTTCAGTATTCTAGTAAGGATCCTGGTATTGCTGGTATTCTGATACCAGATCATTCATGTTGCTCTCCGCTTCTGTGAACTCCATTTCATCCATTCCCTCGCCGGTGTACCAATGCAAGAACTATTAAATATTATAATTATTAATGTTATCCAAAGACTACAATAATACACTGGGTGTTATCGTGTGGTGGCTTATTTGTATCCTCTGTCTTTTACTCCTTCTGTATTACTAGTATTGTTTGATTGTGTCGTGTACGTATAATATAATTGTAAGTAGTACAATACCCTACACACACACAACCTACCCCAAAAGGATATAGTTTTCAAGTCACGAATGCTAGGCGGAAGTGAGTTCCACAATCTTACAGCATGGACAGAGAAGGAATAAGAATAATAACTAGTTTTATGGGGATGTGATTTAAGGAGGAATCTGAGGTGTGATCTACATGGTGCGTCGCTAGGACGAGCGTAAGAAAAACGCTCACGCAGGTAGGAAGGATAAGAAGGGTTGTGTAAGATGTTGAAAAGGGGACATAAAATCCGAGTGTTCCTGCGAAGGCGGATTGGGAGCCACTTGAGTTCCTTGCGAAGGTGAGAAACGTGGTCATACTTTCGAAGACCGAAAACAAAGCGAATGCACAGGTTTTGCAGGCGCTATTGTTCTACTTTTACATTACTTATTTACTACTATTACTTAAATTATACCTGTTTTACCTCTTCCGAATAAAACTCGTTAGTGAATCTAGTAGAAAAAGTGTATTATGAAAAAAGTTATGTTTGATTTGTGTAAGAAGAGAGTCTTCTTACCCATGTTTTATCGTAAACGAGATCGAGATGATGAGTAGTATTTGTTAAACATAAAATATATGTGTAATACTAACCAGCCTTGGGATTATACTTGTTATCAGCCAAGTAGTCCCCCAGCCACTGGCGGTTCTGCCCCCAGTCGGCCCTCCTGCCCCGCAGCGCGCTGGCGGCGCAGATCTTCATCTTGAGCTGCGGCCACTGGTCGCGCGGGATGGGCTTGAGCGTGAGGTGCGCACGCCAGCGCCGGTAGGCGGCCTGCAGCAGCGGCACGTGCACGCGGCGCGGGGAGGGCGGCCACGTGCGGATCACGTTGCGGTTGCGTTTCAGTTCCGTTTGCAGCTCGCCGATGTAGCGGCGGAGGCGGTAGCGTCTGTGGAGGGCAAGAGGGCTTTTAATAATTTAAACTTTACATTGTTAAGTACTCGTACGGTCATCCGTACGTCGCGTCCGTGATGGATAACACTCTAACTAATATTTTTGTTTTCAATTTTTTTTTTTTTTTTTTTGTTTAAGGAATTGCAGTTGGCCTGTCCATTTACAAAAAAACCGGCCAAATGCGTGTCGGACCACGCACAATGAAGGGATCCCTAGTTGGTATGAATTTATCCTAAGAAAAATATACTTCACCGTCTATTTTCCAATTGCAAATATAGGAAATAGGAATTTATTGAGGTAGGAGCAAACTGGTAGAAATCGTCACATAAAGAATAAGTGTTATACCATCTCCGTGCGAATCTCTCTTTATCTCTGAGAAAGAAAGATAGTTGTCACGGGTTTTCGAGAGTGATGAAGCCAGAAGTGAGATCAAATTGGAAAAACCAAAATGGCAGCAGCAAAATGTTTCATCATGGGTGTCGTTTTCTTGGTTTTCGAGGGTGCTAAAGCCGATAACGAGGTTAAAATGAAAATCAAAGATGGCGGCAACAATTAAAAGTATACATTATTTATACAGTTAATTAAGATATGTTTCACCCTCATGATGTGAATAAATAAATTTTGAATAAATTCGGTATCTGAAGAAACCTTTTTTCACTTCCTAAACCTAGTTTTGGTCAAACGTGTCAGCACTGTCAATACATTTAGTAAATTACACCCTACCTTACCTATATCAGTGTAGTACTTACTTCCAAGCATTAAAGATGGTCATAGCGGCCTTAAGCTTCTTATAGCGCATGCGAGCAAGTGTTCCTCTCCACAGCTTCTGTAGCAGTATCACGATGGAAGGTATCAGCTCGGCGCGAGCCGCTTCTAACCCGTGCAGGGTTTTGGCACTCCTAGGGAAAAACAATAAATTACATTTTTTGTGTGTAATGTGAATGTCTACCTATTTACAAATTAACTGGCTTCTTGCTAATTAATTCTTGATTTTAATTACAAAACTCTATTTTCCGATTACTCGAAAAACACATACACTCACACTCACACACCATCACACACGAGCGCACATACACACACCCACACACCATCCCACACTCATAAATGCACAGTTATTGCATACCAAAAGAGCTTTCATTTTGTTTATTTTACCGTGTTAATTCTAATTACCTAATGAAATCGTTGCGCAGACTATGTCATGAAATATACTACAAATGGGTTTTTTTTTTTTTTTTTGGGTGGGAAATCATCAAATAACTTCTCCCGCTCTGGGTGGAGCAGGAGGGCAGACTTTTACTGACTAAAACCCACCCGTGTTCCTTCATTAGCCCGTATGCCAGGGGCTTTGGTATCTCTTTCAAACGAACCCGCACCCCTGACAGGCATCGGCCCTTGCGGGCCCCATCATTTTTGTGCTGACATCTCTTTGAGGCGCGCGTAAGACACTGGCTCCTGTACCACAGGTTGCTACCTAGCTCAGGAGCCAGGGCTTCAATCAGGGCTTTAAGTATTTTGTGTCAATAAACAATTTTATTATTAATGTTTTTATTATTATTGTTCTTCTTTCACTCAGGACCGGAGTAACAAATCAACTTGATTCTTAAGCAGAGATAGTTAATTAGATAGAAGGAGAGTGAAATAGGCTACGTTTCACACGAAAAATGCACAGATCCTGTGAGTAGACCACGTCGAGAAACAGTAAAATAAAATGCATTCCACAAAGTAGTAGGTTTTACAAAGACATGAACATTCTGGACCGTTTGTGGTTTGGAAGCTTGCCCACGTGTACTGTGTCATGTCGTTGCGTGTGAGTGTCTATAGTGTCACTGTGACATACCTGATGAACAGCTTGGTGTGTCCGAACTGCACGTCGCTGATGTGCAGGTCGCGCAGCAGCACCATGACGGCGTCCTTGTCGGCAGTGCCGCGGAAGTTGGGCCACGTGTACTGGGACAGCATCTTGTAGCGCTTCAGGAAGCGGTCGTAGCGCTGGCGGGACGCGAAGCCGGCGCGGCGCACGCGCACGTTCTCGACCAGGCCGAGGTACGCGACTTGGTGACGGACCTGGAGAAGATGAAGGGTATGATAACCTTGCAAATGAATTAAGATTAATTGAAAGATTTCACCCTCTATCCTGTCCTGTAACGTGACGGTAACGTAACCGTCACAGTTACGTAAGTTGATACCTGAGTTCAAAAACGTTTGTACAATGTCGAACTGGGCATGAAACGCGGTGGTGCACGGTACCCGCTCTGAGTGCGCGAGGACACACGAGTCTACGCGGTGCCAGGCGCGCGTACCGGACTCCGCATGTGCGTAAGGCGGTCGGGCTCTGTGGCCCTAGTGTGCTTTTTTTAAACCGTTCGATCTATGCATCGACCGCGTTCGGTACTCCGATTGGTCCTTCAAAATTAAAAGTCATTTATTCAAACTAGGCTGAGAGTCAGCTCATTTTGAACGTAAAAATTACAAAAGACAGTCCCCCAAAAACGCCCGCCCTTCACCACTTCCTAGTGCTTTAGCTGAGAAGAAGAAGTAGCGCAACAAACTCCCCAGCTTCACCCTTCACCAATCCAGCAGGCCTAGACAAAACACATTTCTGTTAGCGTTCACGCCAAACGTTTCGACAAAATGTATGGGCTGTATTTTGTCTCTAGGCTCAGAGCCAATCAGAGCGCCGAACCCGTTCGATGCATTCGATCGAGGTGGTTAAGAGAAACTCACACTAGGGCCTCTGGACATGCGTCGGTATACTGGATACTAGTCGCTATGTGACGTTACATTAGATTGAATATAGCGCCATCTAGAGTACATAAACTCATGAACTAAAGAAAAATTAAGATGCGCGTTGGGTACCAAATTAAAGGCCTTAATTGGCACATTTCAAATTATATCTAATTTGAGCTAACTCCAAAGTAAACTATATTTATAAAAATGAATTAACGTCTGTTAGTCTCACAAAAACTCGAGAACGGCTGGACCCATTCGGGTAATTTTAGTTTTGAATTATTTGTAGAAGTCCAGGGAAGGTTCAAAAGGTGAGAAAATATTAAGAAATTGCAAGAAAAGTAGTAAAAAGAAATATTTTATTTTGACAACTTTACTGGCGGGACCAAGGTCGCTGGATCAGCTAGTTTAAAATAAAAAGTATGTGCAAAAAATGGCAAAAGGGTCTAGGCTGGTGTAGAGTACTTACGTAAGGGTTGGGTAAGGCTTGGTAAGGGTTGGGCTTGACGCAGCGCACGTAGAACGGCTCCTTGCTCAGCAGGCCTGTCACCAGCGCGGCCATGGAGTTGCGGAACAGGGTCTAGGCTGGTGTAGAGTACTTACCAGCTGGTCGTCCCAGTTAGTGGGAGTCTGGTAAGGGTTGGGCTTGACGCAGCGCACGTAGAACGGCTCCTTGCTCAGCAGGCCTGTCACCAGCGCGGCCATGGAGTTGCGGAACAGGGTCTAGGCTGGTGTAGAGTACTTACCAGCTGGTCGTCCCAGTTAGTGGGAGTCTGGTAAGGGTTGGGCTTGACGCAGCGCACGTAGAACGGCTCCTTGCTCAGCAGGCCTGTCACCAGCGCGGCCATGGAGTTGCGGAACAGGGTCTAGGCTGGTGTAGAGTACTTACCAGCTGGTCGTCCCAGTTAGTGGGAGTCTGGTAAGGGTTGGGCTTGACGCAGCGCACGTAGAACGGCTCCTTGCTCAGCAGGCCTGTCACCAGCGCGGCCATGGAGTTGCGGAACAGGGTCTAGGCTGGTGTAGAGTACTTACCAGCTGGTCGTCCCAGTTAGTGGGAGTCTGGTAAGGGTTGGGCTTGACGCAGCGCACGTAGAACGGCTCCTTGCTCAGCAGGCCTGTCACCAGCGCGGCCATGGAGTTGCGGAACAGGGTCTAGGCTGGTGTAGAGTACTTACCAGCTGGTCGTCCCAGTTAGTGGGAGTCTGGTAAGGGTTGGGCTTGACGCAGCGCACGTAGAACGGCTCCTTGCTCAGCAGGCCTGTCACCAGCGCGGCCATGGAGTTGCGGAACAGGGTCTAGGCTGGTGTAGAGTACTTACCAGCTGGTCGTCCCAGTTAGTGGGAGTCTGGTAAGGGTTGGGCTTGACGCAGCGCACGTAGAACGGCTCCTTGCTCAGCAGGCCTGTCACCAGCGCGGCCATGGAGTTGCGGAACAGGGTCTAGGCTGGTGTAGAGTACTTACCAGCTGGTCGTCCCAGTTAGTGGGAGTCTGGTAAGGGTTGGGCTTGACGCAGCGCACGTAGAACGGCTCCTTGCTCAGCAGGCCTGTCACCAGCGCGGCCATGGAGTTGCGGAACAGGGTCGCGGCTGATGGCGGGCGCTTTGATGTCTGCGAACGAAACAATAGTTACATCGTAGCAGAGCTTAGAGATTTGTATGATACGCAATTCGATGGTTTCATTGACTCATTGTTTAACTTTGCGTCTTGCCTGTTGGTTGTAATTATTGACAATCAGCAAAAAAAAAAAAAAAAAAATTTAGCTTTTCGCAAGATTTTGCGTGACAACGCACGGTGTCGTGCGATATCACGCGACAAGTGCCGCACAAGTGTGCACGAGTTTCGTAGTCTCCATCCAATTTTTACTTCGTCGATCAAGGTTTAATTAATATTTTATTAGTATTTCACCATAAGTAGTACATCCTTTACGAATCTCTTATTTCAGTCTACCATGACGGACACTGAGAATACGCGAGTCCGACAGGAAAGTGTGCCAATGTAATACGGACCTTCTGTATGTTAGTGCCGCCCTCGGGCCACATCTCTGCCAGCGACCGGTTGCTGGACGAATGCAGCAGTCTCTTCAGGTCCTGCCATAGAGAGTCCTTGTTCTTGTCCATGAAACCGACCACGGAGTACGTCACGTCGCCTGCGTAGTGACTGTGGACACAGATTATTTATTATGTTATTTTAGGAGTAGCGAGGTTTTATGAGGTTAAATTTCGCTGTAGTGAAACGTTGGATCGTGCCCAAAACCACAGACAATGAAATTTTTCGGCTTTTTATATTTATGCTAGTAACCCTTGCCACCTGCCCCAGATATAGGACTTCCTTGAAAATACTCGCAATTAAATTAAAAAGGTGCACCGATGACCTGGTGAAAGCCGCAGGAATCAGCTGGATGCGAGAAGCACAGAACCGGTCGAAGTGTCGGTGCATGGGGGAGGCTTATGTCCAGCAGTGGACATCTTTCCGCCGACAACAAATATGTGTGTGAATTCAAATGTAACAATTTATCTGCGAGGTAGCAACAAATTACTCACGTAATTCTGAAGTCGACGCCATGTTTTAGTTTCTTATCCGTGGGTGCCAGTTGTCTTGACGTGTAGTGTCTGTGTCCTTTTAGCCTCCTGTCCATTGCCTCTAGTAGTTGTTTATCTGATATCTATAAGAAGAAAATAAGCAATAATTAACTACAGTTGAAAGTTTAGTCCATAAAATAGAATACTCTTTATTTTGTAGCATATTCAGTCTATATCGTTCCCAATGCTAGGCCACAGAACTATTCCGTGTAAGAGATAGAGTGGTCCGTAATCCACCACGCGGGCACAGTGCGTGTTGGTAGATGTCATAAGTTTTAGATTTTTTGGTTCTAGGACATATCGGTTTTCTCACGATCTTTTTCTTCACAGTTTTAAGAGCATTTATACACAGTAAAGTGCCTGTTTGAGTTCGAACCTACGTGCCTCGCAACAACTTTCAACAGTGTATTCAAAGATATATTACCTTGGTAGGATTGAGACAAGCTTCGTCCATGATAGCGATAAGCCCTTGATGTGGCGCGTCCACCAGCTCGCAGATGACGCGGTTGTTGAAGTATTTGATGGGCGTCCACTGGATGCCCTCGCGAGCGTATTCCTCTTGTTCCTGTTTTAGCACCAGTTCTGAAAGAGGCCATGAACGTTATTAACATTTTAGATGCAACTCTATTGGCAGGTATTTAAGGTCTATTCCATAATGTAGTCAAAATCTTATGCAGCCAATGGTATTTGATTTGACTAGAAATTTATTTTCTGAAATTTAATGAGCATTACATAAACCGGGAAACGAAAATAGGTCCGTTTGTATAAAGAAGAAATATGAGAGAATAAAATATGTGGAAATACTTATAAGTCTTGAAAATCATCATCATCATCATCAGCCTTTTAATGTTCCCACTGCTGGGACACAGGCCTCCTCTCGGTGAGAGGGATTGGGCCGTAATCCACCACGCGGGCCCAGTGCGGGTAGGTAGATGTCACATGTCTTCGAATTTTTGTTTCTAGGACATGCCGGTTTCCTCACGATGTTTTCCTTCACCGTTTTGAGAGCAGTGGTAATGAAATAATTTACACAAAGTAAAGCGCCTGTCTGGGTTCGAACCTACACCCTACAACTCGTAAGTCGCGGCCGTTACCACTTGGCCACCACTGCTCTCATCAGTCATGAAAATAATTATTCAATATCGTGTTGACGTGTATGTTAAAGTAGAACTAGAAATGAGATTAATTTGCCGCCAATTACAAAAATTATAGCATCTGCCGATAAGGTGATTTGATGACTTTTGCGCTACCTGTTCAATATGCCTAGCTTTTTCTAACTATGTTGGTGTCGAGTTCCAGTCTAACCGGATGCAGCTGAATACCAGTATTTTACATAGACCGACTGCCTATCTGACCTCCACAACGCAGTAACTAGGTAACACGATAGGGGTATTAGTGTTACCTAGTTGGTAAGACTGGTTATCAGACTTTCGGGCTTCTGGCGACCCATCACGACTGTCAAAGATCCACGAATGACAGCCGAGACCAACGGCACGACCTCCTTTCCGAGGCACGAAGGAGTCTCGGTATGTAAAGATGGTCACCCATCCACAGACCAACCCCGTTTTGTGCCACCTGTAATTATATCAAATAGAAAAATCTGCATAAACGGACTTACCAATAAACAGTTGCTGCAGCTTCTCATTACAGTAATTAATACAGAACTGTTCGAAGCTGTTCGTCTCGAAAATTTCGAACCCGTAGATATCCAACACTCCTATTAGAGTACTCTTATACGTTCCACTGGGCACATCTATCGCTTTGTTTATCTATAATGGGAAATTGAACATTAGTGTCCTGAAAATAGGGTTATATTATGAGTGTTGTTATGTACTTGACATGGTAAAGTGAAATTAGAAGCGTAATTTGATTGCAATAGGATTCAGAATGATTTGTGTAGCCCAAGCCAAAACTTCTTTTTGGAGTTTGTTTTATATTTTCAGAAGTAATAAACTGGACTAGTGGACTTTGATAAATTACACTGTTAATATACAAGGTTTTGTGATCATGGCTCTGGTTAACTTTATGTACATCTACATTTATCAGGTAAAAAACCACGCAGACATATTTTGACAACAATTCCTATTACACTAAAATTTCTCTATGGTTAAAATGATCTGGTGCATAGACAAATAGACCTTGTCGTTTTATTACATGCATAAGGCATTCAACCTTAGGGTGGTAATTATGAGGTGGACTTTACAAACGTGACGAAATGTAAATAGTTTCACATTAAATATGGTCACTTTCAAAAATTAAATATGGATAAATATGGTCACGGAAATTCAAATTGTAGCTATGGGAACAAATAGTAAATTCTTACCTGTTGTACTATCCACGTGAACAGCCTATCATAGGCCGCCTTAGCCAACGCCAGCCGCGTGTAGTTGGCCTCGCTAAGGGAGTGCTCCTTGTTGACCAGGTCGCCGCCCGCAGACAGCACGCGGCCCGCCATGGCCCCGCGCAGCGCCGCCTCCGACACGCCCAGCGCGGCCGTGCACTGCTTGAGGGGGCCTCCGATGGATAGTTGGCCATCTTGTGTTTCTGTGAACTTTAGCTCGCCCTGAAAGAAAGGACGATAGTTGATTATTTTTAGACATTGTAAAATACCTTTCTATCTATAAATAAAGAGTTGGGTTGAATTCCTATACCAGCTGCAGTATAGTTACTCTTGACCGCTGCGACAAACGATACAGAACTTTGTCGGGAGTACACAGGGCCTGCATCCTTTTCTTTAAGGGAAAAGAGCCAGGGCAGCCCGCGAAATTCAGATTTTCTTACGTTTTAGACACGGACTGAAACGAGAATATTTAAATTTCGCGGGCTAGCTTAAGCAGCAGAAATCTTTGCTATATTATCACGACATTAAAGCCATACTCACAAACCCCAGTCTCGGCATGCAAGAAGTAACAGCACAAGAAAAAATCAATTGGAAATCAAGCTCACAAATGAAACAAATTTGAAATTCAGGGTCTGAAGAGTTGAAGATCAGTTCTCACTGTTTGTTCCCTCCTACTTCTGCCTTGTCCTATCTTAAATCGGCCCTATTTAAATGAGGACAGAGCTGAATAATTTGGCTCTTTCATTTCTCTGCTAACTATAATTTATTTTTATGACTCACCAACAGAATAACTCCAGCCACGATGCTCCATATATCCTCGACCACGGACTGCGAGAACCCTAGCGCATCAAAGGCACTGTTCGTCTGGGAGAACAGCTTGGAATCTGAAGCCGTGGCACGCTCACTGCCCAGGATCTGGTACACGGCGCTCGATGCGAGCCCGAACTTCTTCGTCGTTGAGTTGTTTGTACTTAGCACCTGGAATTTTAATAGAATATTAGGATGATACTATTGACACCGGTTACTGAAAAATTGTGTGGAAATCGGTTGTCATAGTATATACTCGTAGCAATAGTATGTGATAAGGAATGAAATCTCGTTCTCGCGAGATCTCGGCCTTTTTTAGCGAGATTGATCTCGGACGAAAAAAGGACGAGATCTCGCGAGTTTAACGAGATTGCACTCGAGCATAAAAACGTCTTATTCGAAGCGCGGACTGACACGGACAGAGTTGCGATCTGTCGGTTTCGTGCGCGGGAGGCGACGGACGGCCTGAGGTAGCGGTCGTGGTAAAAATAGTTTTTCATAGGGAGTTTTTCTACTTAGAAATTTACTAAAAAAATATAGACAGATACATCAAACAATGTTTGATGCATAAAAGTCTATTGAAAAAAATCGTGAAAATAAATGTTTATCTTATAATACTTATAATTTGTAATTTTTTTCCTAATTTATTCAAATATTGTGATTATTTGCAAAAAAAATACACAAAACTGCGTATCTCGCGAGATCTCGAAATTGGCGAGATCTAGCAGTATTGTTATTCATAAACTCGCGGGATCTCGCTTGAGCCCCAATCTCGCGAGATTTGCATTCCCTACATGTTATATGAAGGAATGAGGAAAATGTCGTAAGGAAAGTTTAGAGTATGAATGTCGATGGCTATAAGAGTAGGGGGAGACCGAAGAAACGATGGACCGTATAAATGATTATATGGTAAAAAGGAGTGCGTTACGTGACTTAGAAAAGTGTAACACCGAATAACATGTCCCCGTAAGTTTACTAACACGAAGCACATAACAACGAAAGCACGCTACCACGAAAAACTTAACAACGAATGCACGCTACCTTGAAAAACTCAACAACGTATATGCTGGCTACCACGAATAACTTAACAACGAAAGCACGCTACCACGAAAAACTTAACGCCGTATCCACGCGATCTCGAATAACAAAACCTCAAAAAGTATCCGTACAAAGTCTTAATCCATATAAAAATCACCACATCAAACATTTGAGAAAAAGAAACAGAATATGAGTTCAGTTATCGTTTAAAATAGCACTAGTATGCAAGACCATCTAAAAATGTGGTTAAGTCCATTATTTCCTTTTTTCCCAACTGTTTTTTTAATTTTTTCTTCCCTATTTTTTTTTCTTTGCTCTTTTATATATATTATAACCTAGATTAACACATAGGATACTTTTTATTCCGGCAGTACATTCCCGCGGGATAGTTTTCAACTTCCACGCGGGCAAAGCCGTGGGCGGAAATTAGTAGAGAAGTGTAGAAGAAACAGACATGTTGCGCCGACCCCAATTAAATTGGGATAAGGGTAGGAGAAAGATGATTAGGTTGGTACTTCTTCAGTTGGTTGTCTTGGTCTACCTAGTGTTACCAAGTGCGACCGCTGAAGAGGGGTTTTTCTATTAGGAATTTCTTATAATCAACCTAGAGTCTTCCGGGGAAGAAGACGTAGAGTGGGAAGGTCTCCCTCAAGGTAGACCGATGACCTTTTGAAGAAGGCGGGAATCCGCTGGATATGGGAAGCACAAGATCGGTCGAAGTGGAGGAGCCTGGGGGAGGTCTATGTCCAGCAGTGGACGTCTTTCGGCTGTAATGTTGATGATGATCAACCTAGAGTCGATTTCACAGTAGCAATCTGTGTGGTTCTTTCCTCAAAAGACCATTTCAGATACCAATCCACATGGTCTTCACATGATCTGACCAAGATTATGTCTGGACTTTAAAAGAGACTGTGACCTCTGAGTTTGTTTCGGCCTTTCTTCTCAGCGTAGTCAGATAGGAAACGCCTACTTCAACGATTTTTTTAAATATGATTGGCGTGTAAAGGTGTTTCTACAAAACTACTTACGGAAATAAAATAATGTATCATTTATCAAAGTATTTTATGTGTAGATTACAATAATTTAGTGTAGATACAATGTAATGATCCCTGAATGATGACGAAGTATTATTTTCTTACGTGCAGGTTAGAGAAACATACGCATATTATGTCAGATTAGTAAACGTAAACTAAACAACCTACGATCATCATTACAGTCAAAATATTGACTGTTTCACAATAGATTCGTGTCGTGTACTAACATTTTGTTTACTAAATAATAGAACGGAGACTAACAATGTATTACTATACCTACGGTTGGGCCTAGAACGTAATTGAAGAGATTAAATTATGTTTTAGTCAAGATTCAGCTTCAGAATGATTACATTAGGTTTTAAGATTCGTTTCTGGATAACCTCTCTACTTGAGCAGTTTGATATTTTTCGTATTTTTTACTGACATTCCCGTCTTTTTTTAACCGACTAAAAAAGTAGGAGGTACAAGTCGACGCGTATATTTTTTAATGTAATTACCGGCTCCCAATTAAAATAGTGGCACTTGATTGACCTGCAGCGTTGATTATATGTTTTGCGCCGACTCAAAATTAGTAATTTACATTAATTTAAGTAGAATCTTATAGTTAGACTAAAAGTATAGTCTGTTACGCTTTCACGCCTAAGCCGCTGAACCGATCCTCATGACATTTGGCAGAGATATAGGTGACCTGCGATATGGTGAAGGACATAGACTATTTTTTTACGCAATATAACCGAAATCGCGGGCGACGCCGCGGGCAAAAGCTAGTTATGAAATAAAGTAAAAAAGAAAATCCTGTAATTTCAATGCCATAAAGGCTACTACTATTATTATATAGTCTTGAAACGGAAAAAATACAAAAAGAATTCCTGTATAAATATAATTATGTTACGAAACTATACGAACGCTAGACAATAGTCAAATGGGTGACTTCATCAGAGAGTCACTTGTAAACTGATGATATAATACTTCTTATTTACAAATACTACATGTAATAGGGTACTCGTCTATCGTATAGGGTGGCAAGGACATCGACGCGAAACCTGTTACCATAAATACAGCACATGATTCTGAACACAAACAGATGGCAGAAACAAAACAAAATGTATCTTACCTAAGACCTAAGTTTATAGTTCAGTTTCAAACATTGTCAATTATATTAAATTTAAACAGAAATTCTTAACCATCGAACCATTTCCGAATAATGAACTATATTCTAACGAGGCTAAAGATCTAAATACTAAAAAAGATACACAGAGTTAAAGCAGAGTCTAAGTTGTCAATTTTCGATTAAGAATTTACGTGTGTTGGAATAAGGTTCAAAATACAAAAACTGGATGAAAGATCACACTTCCTCGATCGCTTGGACATAGAAGTAGTAAGGAAATAAGACGAAATAAGTTTGTTTTTACCTGATAAAATGCGTGGAAATTCCTCTCCCCTGGTTGCAAGGACACCACTCTGCTCTTCTCCAGCAGATAGTTGCTGATGTGCCCCCCCACAGGGTCCCCTTTGTAGTCGAAGTGTATGTCCATGTACTTGCCGAACCGGGACGAGTTGCCGTTGCGCGTCGTCTTTGCGTTGCCAAACGTTTCTAATATCGAATTTGACTGGATTAACACATTTTTTACCCTGAAAGAAATGGTACAGATTGGTTATTTTAATTCTGGATTGGTGTCATCCTTATCTTCATCATCTACTTGCTCTTATCGCAATGTATTTGAGGTCGGTGGAGAATGTCTTCTTATGGGTCCGATCATATTTAACAAAATACCCAATGTAATAAAAAATGAGACTTTTCCATTATTCAAAAAGAAATTGACTGCCCTATTAATTAATAAATGTTATTACTCAATTGGCGAATTTTTGACGGATGATAATTTAAATTGATAAAATGACATCTCTGCACCTGCTCTTGACTTGTATTAGATCATTTGTGTTTTTAATTTAATTGTATTGACCTCGAACTTGACGAATTTATTTCTAATCCCATTTTATTCAACTTGACATTATGTATTCACTGAATTCGTTTTCGACATAGTAAACTTGTATTATGATCGAATGTGTTTAATAATGTATGATAAATTAGTCTTTATTAATATAACTTAAACTGTTTGCATGCCCTAGTTAAGGTAGTTAGTATAAGGGTCACTTTAAACTGAACATCTGAGACATGTACCTACTTTCTGTGCAAATAAAGATCTATTCTATTCTATTCTATTCCATTCATCGAAGTCAAATAGGCACATAAAAGGCACTTGTGATCGTCAACATTTACAATGAAATAGAATTCATTGTAGACCCTCCTTCCAAAAAGTCGTTTCGTATGAAGAAGAATGGGCAAGAAACTCCACTCAACATACACTTCTGTATTCACGCCCTTTCCAACTGTTGGGACACATGCCTTCTCTCGTGAGAGGGAGTGGGCCATAATCCACCAGCGGCCGGATGTATTTATCTTTCCAACCATAGTTATATATTCACACAATCCATCCAACGTATATTTAGGATTCTCCTTTTCTTATAGCCACCCACTCAAAGCTCTCCTCACGATTGGTAGCATTGACTACACAGTAAGCGTAAGAAACAACATAAATCTAGACCCATTGTGGTTTGCAACTCACCTATCGATATAATCCCTGTGGACTTGTGTTGTGTTTGCTGCTATGTACTTCATTATGAACTTGGACGCCTCTGTCTTGCCGGAACCTGACTCGCCAGATATTAACACACATGTGTCTTTACCCTGAAACCAAATGTATTACCATTATTTTCATCATCAGACCGCAGCAGATCAAAACTGGGTTATCTAAACTAATGTTAAAACGTAACGATTACAGTAATTATTTCACGAGCTACACTATTACCGAGAGCTAGACTGGGGTAAATGCCTAACATACTAGCAATAGTCATGGCTGTCAGTTTGACAGTCCAACGACATTCAATGAGTTATTTACGTTGATGAGCAGCCAATTTTTTCGAAAATATGACTCAATGGAATAGGCTCTAGTTTTCAGAGTAAAGGCAATAAGACCAAATTCAGCGGTTTTCTTTCGCTATTGTAGTATCTTAAGATCCTCGGATTCTTGACTGTCGCTTTTCACGTAAGAGACCGTGAGAAAAACTGGTATGTTTATTATACCTGGATTTTTTAAACAAGCAATTGTAGTGCGATCACTCAACTAGAGCTTCTGGGCTTTATACTTATATGTTGCTAAGCGTAGCGAAATAACTCGCTTGTTGTAAAACTGGGTGGTCTCGCAAAGTGCAGTAAAACCTTTTTACGATCACTAACAAAGATTCAAGACTGCCTCTTATGGTAACACCATCAAAGCTAGGTATGGGGAAGTAATGGCCACTTTCCGAAGGTGTTGAATGACCTTTTTGCTGTTTATGGTATCCTAGTAAATTCTACGGAATGTCGTTTGTGACTTCACAGCTGTGTTTAGATGGCATAATTGGTAGTCCTACAGATATTGCCTAGGGTTACAGTCTCCGTCAAATAATGAAAATGCTGGGGTTGGTATACAGGTGCCATATAAAGTGCCAGTAGGACATTAAATAGCCCAGATAAAAAAAACTGACACCGTAAGTAAGTACTACGGTTTTGCTAACTTTTTATTTTATTTGCAAGCAGAAAAGTGCGAAAAAAATATATTTGTAGAAAGTTTAAAAATGTCTTTCCGACAGCTGTCTATATTTAAACTAAATAGCCATAGAACTTTGTCGGTACTTGTCCAAGCAAAGCACGATCAGCCTGTATCTCATGTTCCCACTCCTGGGACGAGTGAATGGACCGACTTGCGTTTAATATTGAAGTTTAATTCGTGTTACAAGTTTTTATTTTTATTTCGTGAAGGCCGCGGGACTCCGCTGGATGTGGGAAGCACAAGACCGGTCGAAATGGAGCAGCTTGGGGGAGGCCGATGTCCAGCAGTGGATGTCTTTCGGCTGAAATGATGATGATGATATTCGTGTTGTAGTCCGGAAATCAATATTGTAAAGAAAGACCACAGCCAGCCTTTTCTGACATCCCTAACAAACAGTCCTTGGTGAGACCTCTCACCTGTTGCCTAAGCACTCGTTGACATGCGTCTGCAACAGCATAAACGTGTGGCGTGACTTCGAACATCTCTCTCCCCCGGTACTGTGCCATGTGCTGCATGCTGTAGATGTCCAGGTTCTTGTACGGGTTCATTGACACTAGCACCTCTCCAATGTATGTGTAGATTTTGTTGTGTTGAAACCTGAGGACAAGAGAAGATAATGTTTAGATTATGGAGTTCATCCAGTATGGCACCTGCGTGGTGAATAGCGGCCCACTTCCACTAACGGAGAGGAAGGTCTCAGGCCTTTGTCCCTACATTGGCCAGATTATAGCCTGATTATGAAAGCCGGTTTGAAAACAAAATTTGAGAAGTAAGACAGCTTTTTCTGCGGTGTCCCAAAGCTGGGCAACGGCCTCGATTCACTCCTTCCATTTTACTGGTATCGGTGCAGGTAAAAGGAACGAAAATTTATTTTTTGGCTCTTGATTTAAGATGTCAAGCATCTGAGACACGAAGTTTTAGGAAAATAATGGATATCTTTATAGTAAGAAGCCTATCCTATTGTATCCGAGGACCTTCTCAAGATCATGGAAATTCTGCCTTAACCTAAGCAGCCCATCAAGTAGATACTTAAGCCGTCACTGGCAACGGCTGATTTATGTCATTTGAACTTAACCCTAACTTGAACAACGTGGGAAGCAAGCAGTCATACTGATTACCAATCACATCTATGGCACGAAGATACTTAAATACTGCATCATGTCACACGCAAGCGTGGTCCGCTGTCAATTCTTGAGTTCTTAATTAACTTCTAACGAACCGGATTTTAATACTTCATTCAAGTAAATAAAACATTATTGTGCAAGAAATGTTTTGATTGACAGTAATAATACGTAGGTCACGGCATAAGTCTTGTCGTATAAAAAAAGTATTTACTGTTTCTCGAAATATTTTCCACCACACTCAATACACTTTCTCATACGCAAGAACCAGTCATTAAACCAATGCTCCCATTTTTCTTTTTCAATGGAATCACATATTGTTTCCCAGGCCTCGATTAACTGCTCCTCCGAAGCAAACCTACGTCTTTTTAGTTGTGATTTTGCAAACGGAAAAAGTACAAAGTCGCATGGTGCTATAGTCAGGACTGTGAGGTGGATGGTCCAATACTCGGATTCCAGTTTCTTGAAAAGTCCGTTGAGTTAGCTGGGCACGATGCGCTGGAGCGTTGTCGATCTGAAGATACCACGATCGCATAGGGGACTTTGGTCTGAGATTTTTCAACGCTCTAAATAACTGTGGCAAACAAACTTCAGTATACCAACGAGCTGTGACTGTCTTCTGCTTATCTAGCACAACATTGGCCGCTAAACCCGTTTTACGAAAAAAAGACACAATCATTCTTCTTCCGACCGAACGTGATTTTTTCACTTTTTTAGGTTGATCTTCATCTTCGAAGACCCATACCTTGTTTTGTGATTTAGATGGTACATCAAAAAAATACAGCCAGCTTTCGTCACCTGTGATGATTGAATTTACAGCACTGTGTTCTCCCGATTCGAAGTCTTTCAACATTTTTTTGCACCACGCGTGCCTCCCGTTGAGCGTCGGTTAGCTCGTGGGGTATCCACAGGGTACAAAGTTTTCTAACATTTAAATGGTTTGATATAATTCTTCCAATACTTCGTTCAGAGATCTTCAGGGTTTCAGCTAATTGTTTATAAGTTATTCGTCTATCTTTGATTATAGTTTCTCTCACAAGTTCAATGTTTTTTTCGGTCATGATTTCTGTCGGCCGGCCTGAACGAGGATCGTCTTCTAAATTAAACAGCCCACGCTTAAAATTTAAATACCATCTCTCAATGGTTCTTAAGGACGGGCAATCCTTATCAAAAACTTTCTTCATTTCTTCTTCACACTGTTTAGTAGATAATCCGCGGCGAAAGTTGTAGAAAATAATAGCGCGATATCCGACAGCCGGGAACGACTCCATAGCGACGTATTCAAAAAATCACTGAATAAATTGAGTCAATAGGTAACAGTCTATATTTTGTACTTAGACTAAACAAAGAGGGCACTTTGTAATAACGTTAAATAGTGGTACGGTTGACATCTGTCGGGCATGCCACCGTCCGGGAGAATGAATCAGATACATAATCTCCGGGTGTTCTCTTCTAGCTAACGAGGAGTACTTGCATAGACACAACCTTGTAGCCAGGATTATCCACCAGCAACTTGCTCTGAAATACAGCCTTGTGGAATCAGAAGTGCCGTACTACAGGTATGTGCCCGACCCAGTTCTCGAAAATGGACATGTCACACTGTACTGGGATCGATCCATCATCACTGACAGGACTATTGTTGCCAATGAACCTGATATAGTGGTGGTGGATCGACCAGAGCGGCGTGCAATGATCGTTGACATAACGGTCCCGCATGACGGGAACCTCGTGAAAGCCGAGAAAGATAAACAATTCAAGTATCTTGACTTGGCTCGCGAGGTTGTCGACATGTGGGATGTGGACTCAGCGATCATTGTACCGATAGTCGTTTCAGCCAATGGCTTGATAGCCAAGAGCCTCGACCAACATCTGAGGAGGCTCTCGTTGGGCAGCTGGGTCAAGGGCTTGATCCAGAAAGCGGTACTCCTGGACACGGCTCGCATTGTCAGGAGGTTCCTCTCTCTGGAGCCCTGACCGCCGGTAGCTTGGACCTTGTTCCCGATACCGGTGGGCTACATTTTTTTATTTTTAAATGTTTTTTTTATTTTTATAATAATATTTAAAAATGTAATTTATATGTATATTTAGCGGAATGAATGAAAATAATAATAGATATATAAATATAATAATATCGTTTATTTTTATGAAAGGGGCATATTTACAAAGTATCTTAACAATTAAAATAGAGCTATCTTAACAAGTAATATAACCGGTATACGTGTTTTTAAACTTCAAATATACACTTATGACCATGGTTGAACCTGAACTGAACAGAATACTGTGCTTGCCCAACATTGGCTGATAATGAATACCAAAAAGCCAAAGAATGACATAAAGGCTTCCGCAGACAGGCGCGACGCGACTGTAATAGAACTATTTTTATGAAAAGTTCATGGATGATCTACTTGATTCGCGTCGCGCCGGTCTGCGGTCTGCTTTAAATACCTGCAGATAATACTGCCGCTCATGGCATGTTGTTTTAGAAATAATTTAGTTAAATCCTATTGTTTGAATGGGTAATACTAGTGCAACGCTTATGTATTTCGTCTACCTATATGTATTATGTTAAATTACTATTCACCTTTGGTTATGTCAACCATACCTACAGATGTATGTTAATGTGAAATAAATAATGAGTAAAAGTTAAAATCCGACCATACAGCCAATAACGTAAATCAAAATGGCGCTTACTAGGTCGACCCAAGATACGCTGATGACAAATCCCGTCTTCTGACACCAAAACAATGACATAATGACCATAAACCCAACATACAGCAGATAACATGAAAAACACTTATAAATCAATTAATAGTAACGACAAATGAAGTGTAAAATCTCTCAATAGCAAGTTAGTCGCGGCTCATTGGCTCCATTAAGATTTTAACACGGCTCGTTTAACAAATTGTTGTTCGCTGTTAATCTATTTCTTTTGCCATTTCTGAGTGTGGAAGATGGGATGAATCTGAATATTCCGAAGAGGAAACTATTACCGATATGTTTCAAGGAAGAAGAAATCCAACTTCCTTCTAGGAATAATGGGCTGGTATAATTCATCAAAAGATCGACTGCAAGCAAATGGAGAATGCGCAAGTAGTACTTAGGATGAAACAAGTCCACATTTTTTCAATACAAACTTCGGGAGGGTTTTACTCCACTGTTTGACTATGTACATCAAAAATTAAACATGGTATAGTTTTGTCTCATTATTAATATTGTCGATACGGAAACAGAATACTAAAATAAAAAGTCATTAAAAAGTTATGAGCCAACAAAGATTCGTTTTTCTTTTAAACTTTATTGGTCATTGATTTGTGCAGTGGTTTTTCATAAAACCCGATCTTCCGAAGGACTTGTCTTAATTTTTACGCTCCTGTTTTACTATAACTGATCCTGCATCGCACTCAATAACGTTGTGAGCGTAGACTAACGTCTAACTGCTTATCACTGAGACTACCTCTGTCGGACGCGAAGCCTGGTGAGACAGCGTGCTTTTTAGCCAGGCCCGCCAGTGAGTTCGAGCCAACGACTAGGTTCCCCTTAATGTTACAAGTTCAGTACAAAAAGGAAGTGGTCCTTTAGAATACATGTTACCATATCCACTCCTTTTGGTATATTCGCCAAACGCAGAAGTTGACAACTTTTTTAAAATCTATATTCAATACCGGGAGCCAAAACAGGTTTTCGCTACATGAGATCAATCAGATGACTGTGACTGGCTGCTCATTCACTTTAAAATGTTCAAAGTAAGGTTAAATATGGTAATTCTACATGGTAATACCATAGTAGGCAATGCAAATGTTTAGATATCAAATTACTAAAATGATAGCCTTTGCTAACGCACAACTCTGAAACTCCAACTAGAGGCAATAATATACTTTCTTCTAATGAAATTGCAACTAGAAAAACATCCTCAATTTAGGTAATGAAAAACTGATACCCCAAAACCATGCTCAATATAGCCTTCAGCAATTTGAATACAAAAAGCCTGCCGTGCCGAAATTCATAACCTCCGGGGTTATTAGGCCATCGACCTGATGCACGCGACAATGGCGGACTCGGCCAGATGCGAACCATAATAGCTGTCGACATGACGCTAAATATGTAACTTTATGAAGCTATGTGCTATGTACTAGGTACTGGTGTGGTAATATACGAGTCATATAACTGTGTAACATCTGGAGAATAGATCTGAGATTACAAAGTCAGAATCACGAAGGTCAGAATGCTTTTCACTGAGATTATAAAGTCATCCATATAGTCCACTGATATATGGACAAGTGGGAGATCCTAAATCAATCGTTGTTCAAGAATCTACTGCTGAAAATTAGTTACAGGGAACATATTTGGGTTAACATTACAGCTCTGCTGCACTGCAGTTAACGAAAATATTTGTAGCTGGCCCGTTCCCAAAATATGGAAGTCTCAATCAATTACTACCACAAATGCTTACACGCTACACGAAAAACTACACAAACAAACTAAAATTGTTACTAATTTTGACGACCCTCAAAATCGGATATTAAACATTAAGTACTACTATAAATAAATAAACAACACATGCGTTAAAAAAAGTAGTATAGATCATTGGTGAGTCATATACAGAATAAGATATCGATCGATACTATACAAGAATATTGATCTTATGAGTAAGTGGGCTTATAAATTTACCAGCAAGATCATTTGCACATCCATTTACAATAAAAATGGGCTTAGCCTTCAAACATGACAACATTTTTGGGTCGACAAAAGCTTCCTCAAGTTGTGATAGATTAGTATTGAGCGAGACGATCTTCTTTAGTTTGGATATTTCTTATATGGTCAAGAGGAAGAGGAGTCAAAATTCAGATATACGATTAACTTATTTATTAGAAGTCCTAAACTCGTATGCGGTCATCAATTAGTATGCCATTTTTTTATACTTCAATAACAACTGTTGCCGAACCAGCTAAATATGGATTTAAGTGATGCAGCTGATCTGCTTCGCCTAGAGAATTCAGTTCATAAACCCCGGAGGCGTATTTGGCCTTTACTATAGCAGAATTTCTAATTAGATGAATGTAGTAAGAGCTAAGATATATTAGGACGGTCTACATTTTTTATTTTAGTTTAATACACTTATAACAAATTCAACAATTCATATTCCCCAACTCCGACACGCGAATAATGCAGAAATCCGCTAACTT
The DNA here is from genome assembly GCA_949987655.1 of Polymixis flavicincta. NCBI lineage: Eukaryota > Metazoa > Arthropoda > Insecta > Lepidoptera > Noctuidae > Polymixis > Polymixis flavicincta. The sequence continues at coordinate 2,552,158 of OX465183.1, read as the reverse complement.
ACGAAAGCACAGCACACAACCAAAACAAATCCAAGTGTGTAAAGACCGGCGCGCGCGCAGATGACGTCATGAAGCGCACACGCGGCACGAGAGCCTCCCAGGCCGGTTTTGGTTCAAGAGCAGATAGCGAGGTCAGCTGTGCCATGATGTTGGCACATACTCTACATTCCCGGCAATCGTGCAAACCAATAATACAATTTATTAAACCCCGGATAATGTGTTAAGGTGTGGTGTTATTATAAGGTGTGACTTATAAGTAAACTCGTGCCCTACTTGGTAGATATTTGATGCTGGTTGGAGTTCCGATCATTCAGCTGTCAAGATTAAGATTAAAAATGATTTCTTAACCAAGTTGTAGTCAATCGGCACTCTAAAATGAAATGATAAGTATGGTACACAACAAACATATCCTAATCGAAGTGTGAGACATCGCAAGTCTCCTGGATAGAGCTACAGAACATATTGGGACCGAATATTCAATAATTCCAGCCTTTCTAGACTAGGCTAAGAAAAGGAAGCAGCTAAGGCTGAACGATATGAGCAGGTAGAATGTACACGGATCTCTTAATTATAAAACCATCTGCATTTTTTTTTTGTACCTACTTTCTATGCAAATAGGTAAATAATTATTCTATTCTATTCTATTCTATTCAGTCATACTAAATGACAGATCGTCAATACATAATCATTTATAAGGAAGCTGTTTGGAACCTTGGCTCCAATTCGTTACCCCATTATAAATTAATTACTTGCTGTCTGGCAATGATATGAGACCTGTCGACACCTTGAACTTCCTAAAAGGCTGACCGCAGTCATGAACCACATTTAGATCCTGCATTGTATGCTAATGTTACGCAGAACGTAGACCAAACGGACTTGGAGGCTTGACAAAGATAATCTATACGTGTCAAATAAATTACAAAGCATTACAGGCTATGAAGATTTTTATTGGCTCGGAGCCGACTCATCGTTGCGGCTAGTCCTCAATGCATCACTGGGCGATATAATACTATGACTAAGTACCGTGAGCTTGAATGTAAACACTGTAATTGGTCCGTAATTATGTCAGCACGGTATTCTTAATTGCAAACCTAAGGTATTCAAAATGGTTCCCATGATTATTTGTTATTTGCATTCTGAACACGGCGAAGAGTCTTGAGATGAAACGAAACTGTTGAAATTTGAAACAAATGCAGATGAATCCTGCCAACACAGCATTTTTGCAGGATGCATACTTTTTAGTACTAAACATTCGATCCCTGTCCTAGTGGCGTTTATGTTTTATTGGTTACCAAACCTATGACACAATCAATATGAAGAAAACATAAAATAGTAGAAACTGAATCATTACTTGAGGTTGAATGACTTCATCCATGCCGGTAATGTGGGATTACTTGTCCTACTAAGTATAAGGGCAGAATTTCCCCCCGATGACTCATACATCGCTGGATAGCGAGCTTATTATGTTCATTTATTCCAATTGTATTTATGTTCAGGGTGAGAGGTGCCTAAGAACCATCTTCAATTATTCTTTGGAAGCGTCTATTATTAACGCCCATGATTACGATTTCCATATTGGTAACTTCTACAATCTTAAAGTATGTTTTTGAAATCTACTTGCAATTTGAATCCAAAACCATCAAGGAAGACTTGTGTGGCAAGACTCTTTAGTTTATCCCTATGCTTGCGTTGCCATTGTTATACCTGGGACATTCTGGCTACCTATGATGATTTACGTCTGTAACTGCTTACTTTTGAGTAGCTCGTGACACACTGTAAAGTTGCATAGAAAACATCTGGAATATTTCTCTTCCGCATCTTCAACTGCTAATACCTTAAGGACTTGATAATTACTTCCATTAACGATTTGATAACAACATCAAGGACCTTCCTAATCAGTGCGCCATTGCAGTGAAGTGGCACTCAACCTTCATTTCTTAGGATGGCCATCTATTGAGCTTCCTACTGGGAATTAATAATTTAACACTGTTTTATTTTCTTTTTTTTAATCACTTGTCTTCAGCACTTCTTTTAACCTTTAGTTAAACCGTGGACAATGGTGTGGGTTACATGTTTGTTAAATCTTAGTTTAAATAATTTCTCTGTATTTTGTCCCTAATAAATAAATAAACACTCAAAACTTGACTGGAGTGTTGAAAATAATTTAAATTTTGTTCAATTTTCTCAAAAATATTTTTACTCCCTTCCACCTCCCTTCTACTTATCCCTTCCTTAGCAACAGGCACCTCCCTTAGCACGGTAAAAAAAACCTAGGTAACTATAGCATAGTTTGAACCATATAAAACAAACATGACAAAGTTTTAAAACAAATCCCAAAGGCATAAACAAACTGACACAAACGGCATGGCCTATTCGCATTATATTAGCGCTGGCGCTGACCCATTACTTCAAAAGCTTTTAAAAATGCCTCAAAATTGTTTAGGTTTTTAATGAAAAACTTCTAAGTTTGATCTGGAGACATGGCAGCATTCACATTTCGACTGTTTTGTTACTACTAGAAGTCTGCCTTCTACATGTATTTTCATGTGTGGATTAATACCATCGGGACCAGCTGTCCAATTTAGTGTGATAAATGACACACCTGCAAGGCCAAGGACTAACACTATCCATATTGACTCAAACGCTTACGTAACTTGGGCTGTGCATTATTGCCTTCAATTACTCATGTCTAGTTAAACTATCGTGTTTGCTATCACGAATTATCACTGTTTATCAACTGTTGAGTTATCAGACGATAAATAAAACGCTTCAGTCGAAGCCGGTAATACTGAGGATGTGTTGAGTATCACTTTGTTTTATACCTAACTGACGCTGCAGAAAGCATAAATTGTCGAGCTGGTTTCACATAATCGATTAGATAAAAAGCGATATACAAATGAGACTAGTAGATATCGATAATCAAATTAATTTGAGTAGTGATATAATAATTATGTAGGTAGATACGGCCGGCATTGGCACGTAGTTTGACATAGTCGGCCTAGTAATAATGCCGATTATATCCTACACGGAGATTTGGGCGTACAATCCTACACAATTCACGTTAAAACACTCAACGATCAAGATACAGAAATTTTTATTCTTTGCATCAACATCAACCCAAATCCATTAATATCTTAGTGTGAGATCTGATCTAAGAATAGTCCACCCCACATCCTATGGATGTCGTTACTTGTTGTAAGACGGAACTAAGCGTGATATCGTTTAGATCGGGAGGATGTGCTGCAGCATCTGCCTGTAAAATAACTTAGATCTGCCCTAACAGTATTAAACAACATCAATAACTTGGATACCTTCCAGGAGATCAGAAGTGATCAACTGATCATTTACTGGGATATAACGACTGACTCGAGATAATGTTTTGAAATATATGTAAAACTATAATTGCACGATTATTTCAAATAAACAATTTATAGGTACTTTTGAATTGTCAAGGAGTCAGTCAAAGAGAAGTTAATTTCCCATTCCAAAGCTTAGTAGGTAGTGTAGGTACCTTTGGAGAAGAATGTACAAGAAACTCCACGGACACTCTTTTAAATCAAAATATTGTTACTAACAATTAGAAACATCATTATTTTGAAATTATACGTGTGAGAACGATGTAGAAAGACGTGCACATTAAAAGCTTCCGTAATAAAAAGATTAAAACAAAATAAAACAATTCAGAAATTAAAACTATCTGTGACAGGAGATGACCGGTCCCTACTGACGGCGCCCGTTCACGAACATGACGCATGGATCAGCACCATTCAGCTCAACCATTTTGAAGAGAGCTTAATCTTCCAGCCTGTAGAATGAGACAGCTTGTTGAGGTAAGCTGGATGAGCGAGCTTCTGCCTTCTAGTAAGGCAAAAAAACCCTTAACCAAAACTGGCCAACCCAAAAACAACCTCCACAATTTTGCTTAACAGCACTTACAAAGACCAAAACAATTCCAGCTGTAGTCTTCATTTCCCCAACTCCAACATCCAACATCATACCATCAGCAAATAGAGTGCGACGATGACCAGTCTTGCTAGACGATGGTTGAGCAACGTTGGCGCGGGACATGCATACGAATGTGCACTTAATACCAAAGGGAGAAAGCGTGTCACGCGCCTGGTCCTTCAACCACACGGGTTCTCGTATTACTCACTGGTAAAAATGGGTAGGTGAAGTTCAAGGTAACGTCATGAGGGAGAAGAGCTCAGATTGTGTTTACAGTCGTCAATCTTGCAGGAATTGAGTCAAGGCAGAGTAATAAGTGCAAGTAATCTCGTAGGACTAATTAGATTTCTGAATACGAGCTCAAATAATGGTCAGACGATATAGTATAGGCCAGTTTTTCTTTATCTTCTTGGTCCTTTTTAATACTGTCCGGGTTAGATATAGCATGAAAAGATGGATCGACTAACAAATAAATAACGTTTATCATCTTCAATTTAGTTGTGATAAATATTCTTTTACAGGTGATTGTATACTGTATTAGTGTATTATATACATAATTATCTATTCTATCTATTTACCACTTATATTTTTATCCACATGGAGGAAAAATCATGATGGCATAATGTTTATAAATAAACACTTTGTACGTTAGTAGGCCGTATTAGTCATAGAGCAGATATTAGAATAGCAAATTCGGAAGCTCATAAATATAATAAATAGTTGGTCATCTAGGAAGACTGTTATCATAGCTATTATGCAGAATGACGTCACTCTCTTGAATATGATTCACTAAGGCATTTGAATATTACAATAATTATGTCTGTATGATGTTAATTTTACGTATTACGACTATATACTTCTTGTTTGATGACTGAGCTGTTGGAACATCTGGCTTTTTGTTTGACTGTGAATGGAAATATTGTTCTTTAAAGGACATGCACTTATTATTTGTGAAACGAGGAGCAGTTTTTGGAGTTATACGTTGAGAATTATTTTTTAAGTACGTTTTAAAGACGGTAATGATTTAGAAAAACTCCGTTCCAATACCTAACGAGAAATTAGCTAAAACTCCTACAGTTGCAACAGTTATATCCAAGACGATACATAAATACAATTACATAACTAAAGAAAATGCAAAAACTCATAACATAAATATTACATCGGCGACGCTCCAGCAAAATTGGCACATCAATCTAACTAAACGACAGACGGATCGATAAAACATAGATTGAGACACGATCGTATACATCAAGTAGCAGACAAACTTGATAAATGTTACAGACTTGCAGTATTAGGGCTTCAGAACTTTGCAGAATGTATTACAAATGGTTTCGAAATGAAATGTTTATTATGAAAGTAGATCTTCTAAACACTTTTCCTCGGCAATATTTTAAAACTAAATGGCACCGGTTTCCTAGCTGACTGATCCCTGAGAAGAAATCCCGGAACAAACTCAGAGATCATGGCCTCTTTTCAAGTCCAATCATTATATAATTTAGAATGTTATGGAGTCTAACGATGCAAGGGCTGGGCTTTTAAAGAAAGAGCCATTGCAGCTTTAAGCTGACCTGTCCCAACAGACGGCATGCATGCATCAGACATCGTGTGGCTCAACCCTATTTTAGGGAGCTCAACGACCCGTCACGCTACCAAATCTGCAGGACAATAAATGTAAAGGCAAAGCAGATGCAAATTAAGGAGGAGTAACTTTTATTGCATTTGAAGCGGAATTATCTTCTCTATATATAAAAATGAATCCCTAGTTCCCTTGGTCAGGGCATCACACGTGAACAGCTGGACCAATTTTGCTAATTCTGTTTTTATTGTGTTTGTTACCCGCAGTAGAAGGTGCTTATGAAAGAACAAAATAAGAAATTTGCGAGTAACATTAGTTAATTTAAGAAAACTTAACGACCATTTTGACTTTTCTGATATTATACCAATGCGAATTCAATATTCATAGCTAAGACAGGACAACGTCTGTCGGGTCAGCTAGTAGGTAATAAATAATTAATGGAAATTAATGTGTTTTTGGTATTACATTGTAATTTAACTGGTTTTCCTCAAATATGGCTATTATACTAAAATAATACCCATATTTGTAGAAAGCCAGTCGAAAGTAATCATTTCCTGTTAAATGAATGAATGAAATGCACTGATCCCAGCGTGGCTTGACCAGACTCGATTAACCGAATGAATCCAAAGATTTGCACTAGCCCCTGCAGCTTCATGCTTCATGGTGTTACAGAGGCCATTGCATATCAAGAAGTAGACCGGGGGGCGCTGTAACATCCCGGGGGGCCCTTATGATAGGAAAGGATTGCGAGCCTACCGGATATGCATCCTTGAGTAAGCTTTGGACTAGCGGAGAGACGTGTGGTATTTATTTAGAGGGTTCAGGTGGTATCGTTTCACGACGTCGCCGGCATGTTGATTCAGGTCTGGCTTCTTAGGAAGTTTCAACTGTTTTCTTAGCTCTTTTCTATGTCGTTACTTCGCTTCGCTTTGTACTGTGTTGTTGTTTTCATAATCGTCTTCTGAGTTCTCGCTGCTATAAGTTTCTGGTTTTTTGTTGATATCGCTAGCCGCTTTCATGATCTTATTACTGTCTCCAGCCATGTCCTTCCAAAACTTGATTCCCATGTCAAAGTATTTCATGTCCTGTTTTAGGTTATCGTTCCATATGTAAATAGGTCATCCGTCCTTCTTAGATTTAGCCTTATGGTGCATTTCTGAATGCAACAGGTGTAGTTAATCCGTCTGAAGACGTGTGCTAAGTAGCACATCCTGTGGTTCTTGATGCGTTTTGTTACGGTTTTCCGACCAAGATTTGGTTAATTTTCTTAATTCTTGGTTTAGTCCTGGCGTGGTTAATCAAGTCTCTCATGATAACTTATTCATATCTTCTGGGTCTTGATCTGTTCGCCTTGGTGAGGTTCGATACTATTACAATTCCCAAATTCGACAGTAAAATCATCAAAAATATGGGGTTGTCTATTGTTTGCCCGAAGATTATATGCCATAATCATCATTTTCCCGAATTTCATTTACCCGAATTTCATTTGCCCGAATGTTTCATTTGCCCTAAAAGACATATGACATACTTTTAATTGCCCGAATTTTAGATACCATAAGATACGAATGCCATAAGTATTGTTTGCCTTATTTTTATGTGCCATAATAATTATTAGACATAGTATTTAAATGGCATAATATTTAAATGGCATAACAAGTATGTGCGCAATGTTTGGTATAATAAGAATAAACTTATTTATTCTGTGCATGGTTTTTTTTTCTGTGCATGGTTGATGGTGGGCTAGGTCGACGGAGCCCCGCTTCGCGGGGCTCCTACTTCTGTGTGGTTTATAAAAAAATAACCACGAAGGGGATGGCGGGGTCTAGTCGCTCGCTTCGCTCGCTCACACGACCCCGCCATCCCCTTCTAACCTAACCTGTCCGAGTCGGGGTGCCCTAAAGTCCCAATTGCATCCAATTTCTCTTGATATAAACAACCGTTACACACCCGATGTCGATGGCAAATTATGTTATGGCATATCATAATTATGGCATGTGATAATTAAGGCTTACAATGATTATGACAAATGATGTTATGGTAAGTGACTTAATGGGAAACAATGATTCTGGCACGTGACTAATATGGCAAATGAGAGTAGGGCAAATGAGTATTATGTCGTATGATATTATGGCTGTTGACTATTATGGCAAATGATATTAGGGCAAATAAAATTCGGGTAAACGGCGGTATACCAAATATGGAATATATTTTTGATGTTGAAAGATCAACAATTTAATTAGGACACCATTTAGAAACCTTCCACAAACTACAGTGAACTCATTCAAACAGGACTTAACTAATAAGGTAATGCACATTGCTAGCCTTCCTTTTAAAACCATTCAACATGTCATTGACAACTGACAATGAAAGCATAAAAATGAAACAGAACATTATGACAGTAACGTGAACAAAATTAGCACGAATCAAATTCAACAGGTCACCGGCACAGATGCAAATCACGTTCAAAGATACTCACACTAATGCAATTAAGAGATCACTTTCTTTGAGTCTCGTACAGGGTGAATTAGCGATGAAGATGGCGGTAGCGGGCGCGGTGGCGGGTGCGGTTAGGTGGCAACAGTGTTTCGCGAGTTGTTGGATAGTGCAGTAGAAGCTAGAGGTATTTTCACGGGGTAAAAACAATAGACGGTCGCTCGTTGGCTAAAGTTCGGCCGTCTCGCCGATATAATGCGTTTTTGACACCCTGTCTGTGTTATGTGTTTTGCGAATTTAATGTATTTTAGTTACTAGAATTGTCGCACTGACAGGTTTTAGGAACGCATTCTCGCGATGGTCGGTGAAGGTCTGTCAGTATGGCAGCAACGAGGGGATTCACGTTTGAAAATTATGAGCGTGATCTCGCACATTCCCGTTGAGCTAGGCGCCCATCATATAATAGTGACTTCACTATTTACGCAATCGACGGTTCATCTGTTTGAGATGTCGCGCCCGCCTTAGCACCGGCGCAAGCTCCTCACTCAGCCCGAGGCCATAGCTGCGCCGTTTCTTCGTGTGTGTGGATTATAAAGCGCTTCCGCTGAGTTACGCTGCGCTCCGAGCGTCCTTGCCGCGGAAAATGTAAGGAAGTATAGGGTTCGCGATATTCTCGGCTCGAAACCTGGCGTCTTTGCTTTGCTAGCTAGGTAGATAGCTTGTTTTCCTAGCGTGAGTCATACATTAATCATCCTTTGTAGTTGAATGGTGGTCAGTTGTTGTTATACGGTAGTGATTGAGTTAAAGCGTATTGCTTTTGTTTTCATCGTTTTTGTTAATTTATTATCCTGATTTTGGCCTCTGGCCTAGGTTGTAGTGTCTTCAACAGTGTTACAATAAAAAAAAATCTTAAACAGTTGTTCTTCGTCTAATGTTCCAAGAATTCTTAACATGACATCAACATAACATCACGCCTGTTTTCCCCGGAGGGTTAGTCAAAGGCAGGTATGTTTAAGTCCCATGTAATAGGGGGGCGTGCCGAAAGTCAGTACTTAAATTATATAAACCATGTTCACCTATTCGAGGATCACCAATACTATTCGTGTAGTAGAAACATTTTTTTAAATCCACTAAGAATCCAATTCGATTATCCAACGTTATGTCAAAAGCCCTACGTCTATTTCTGGAGTGTCGTCTCATGTCGCTACTATTCCAGGCGTTTTGCGATCCACAAGATCCCATCGGTATGTGAATGCCATAATGTTTATTTATATTCGTCCTTTTCTTTCTTGTAACTCGCTCTCAAGGATTATGGGATTTATTTTAAGCGTTTATTGCATTAGGTACAGTTATGCATCGAACCCATGTTATAATGTTATTCTGATTCTTAGTTATTTTATTACCTATATTTGTTTTTGTAAAAGCCGTCCTACTTTATAGAATTTTGAATTTATTGGTCTGCAGGCACTGAAAATTTTATCACCCACTAATTAGGTTGGTTGTACCTAATATATAATTCTAGCGTCGCGTCGCGTCGTCGGTAGGTACTCGTGAGAAAAAAGTTGTCGCAACCGCAAGCATGGTAGTCATAATTCGAAGCCGTAGATTGCTCATTCATCGAGGTATTGATGGCCAGTAACATTACCATGAAAAGTTCACCATGACATTGCATAACGGAATTCTTACGTACCACAAGTACCTCGCACGTACTTCCCATAGACTATAGAAGTGTATAGTGCAACAAACATAAAGCAAACATTGACACAACATTCCGTGGCCCTCATAGCTTCGTCATCTTGCGGTCAGCACCGCGTGACCTCTATCTCTTGCTACAAACAAGCACATAATATTAATAAGTACCGAGGTAAGAATGTATTTATCTTTAAATTAATTTCTGTAGCATGATTTCGATTATGCTGTGTAGGGCTCGTGGCTACGTAATATCAGCCTCATGAATCTACCGATCAGGTTAAGCTGCGTTTGCCGCGGTTGGTCCTTGGATGGGTGACCATCTTTACTAAGACCCTCTCCATGCAGCGGGAACCACGTTTTGTCCCAGCTGTCATTCATGGATCTTTGACAGTCGTTAATGGTCAGAATCCCGAAAGTCTAACAACCAGTCATGCCAAGGGTATAAAGTATTACCCTGCAACTGTGTTGTGGATGTCAAATACGCAGTCGCTCTTTGTAAAATACTGGTATTCAGCTGCATCCCAATATAGCTGGGAACAGGCTAGGCAGATTGATATAATGCTTTCTCAAAGCTAAACATTTCTATTTTCCAGATGCATGGTCATCTTGATACAAATAGACACTAAGTCTGGCTTCGTGTCTATTTGCCTGATTTGGCCAGATTTCTATGACTCTATGGTTACAGCTGTTCGAAAAAGCAGCATATTTCGTAAATTATATTTTTCCCGTAGGTATTATTTGCTTGTTTATTTAGCAGTGTTGGCCCCGAGGTCACAGCCGCGACTTACCTAGGAGTTGTGGGTCGTGTGTTTGTACCCAGGCAGGCCCGTTAGTTTGTGTGATTTATTTCACCACCACTGCCTTCAAAACGGTAAAGGAAAACATCGTTACCGGCATCTCCTAGAACTAAAACTTCGAAGACATGTAAAATCTACCAACCCGCACTGGACTGGCGTGGTGGATTACTTACTGTGCCCACTCCCTCTCACAGAGAGGAGACCTGTGTCTCAGCAGTGGGAACGTTGTTTTATTAATGTCTGATTATGCTACGCTTATATATTTCTTTACTTAGGCCTTGTTAATTGTATGGTAATTCCAATCAATTGCGTCATACTTTATCGTATTTTAGTCGTCAGTGCGTTTTATGTATTTTTCCTTGTACTTTCGCGTTTGAGTACCAACATTAGATATGATTAAAACAGGAATAAGCTTTGGACGGCAATCATATCCTCCCAGCATATTTGTAATCCAGTTCTCTTGGCAACCTACAGTACGGGTATACCAGGGGACTGGGAGAAAGTTTTGCGAAAAATAGTTTTATTTTTTATTTTATTTAAACACTAGCGTAGTGACGAAGAGAGGCACGTGGCTAAATAGTGAAGTAGTTGTTTTTTTTTTTTATTAATATTCCATTTTATTTATTTAACCATTTATGTACACACATATAAATAGACAAAAAGAAAAGTATAGAATTTTTATCCAATCAAAATGATTGTTATGTGGATTTATAATGAGTATGACAGTTATCATTTGCATGTATAGGAATATAAATAGATAAATTCAAATCGGCAGCACTAAACCAATTAGGTACCTTATTTTTATCTAAGAACTCTTTTATTATCTTCGGAAGTATGTCACCAGACTAAGTAATTTATACAGATAACAAAGCATTTTTACTAAATTGACTGATACATAAATAAAATATTACCTAAGTTACTGTAATACTGCTACTTATCATCAAGTCATAAACTTAACCCAACCAAGCCACAAAAAAGCCCCATTTCAACCTGCACAAGAAATAAAATAAGCAAAGTATACTGACGGACATAAGAACGTAAGTACGTTCCGCATGTTCTCTCCAAGTTCCGTGTTTAGTAAAAAGTCTGTTCTTCACTTCTGCAACAACTCTGCATAATACTGTCAACGTAATCGGCGTGAGCATTCACGCAATCATAGCGACAGCGACACTGTTTATAGGCGAGGTCCTATCATAAGCTGAGCGGACAACTCAGGTACAATTAAACATCTCACCGTAAACGCAAAGGTGAAGTGAACACTGTTCTGCAAACCTCCACGGTTTGCAGATCAGTGTCAAGATGTTGAATAAAATATGATTCTCGACTGTAACAAATTATGGCAATACAAAATTATAATTATTAAAATCATCAACAAACCCTTTCCCCCTTATTACAAAACAAGGTTTTTCTTTAGGTATGGTTTAAACCATCGAGCCTGTTTTTAAAATAAGAACCTAACTGAAATCGAAATACAGCTCCTTTTACAAAACTGACAAGTTAGTCCAGTGCTAAATTGTCATTTTTCTAAAAGGAGCTGGTTTTCAATTTCAGTTCTAAGTTCTATTTCAAAAACAGGCTCGATGGTTGTTGACAAATAAAATTATCTTTATCTTTATCTTTTATGGTTTAAACCATACCTAAAGAAAAACCTTGTTCTGTACTATGGGGGTATAAGTTAATTTCATTTCATTGAATGTTGTTTTCATAAATTAATCAAACAATGAACTTTCCCCATAAGATGGAAGCGCCATTCGAATTTTCTTGAATTGTTTGCGGTCGCGAATCATATTTTGCTGCAAATTGCAGAAATCGTAACAAAATTTGAATTTCGGGAACTACCTTATATCTCATCCACTTTACAGTGAGCTGTCTTTATGAAGTGTCAGTCCTAGCATCAGGCGATCTATTCTGTTAAAATCTCACCGTGTTAACTTAGGTGAAGTGAGCTGTCATTCAGATTGAATTACAGCTCACTTGAAGGTCACATCACCTAAGTGGAATGACAGCTCACTTCACTTACGTTTGATGAGATTTTTAAAAAATAGAAAGAAAGAATACCGTTTATTTGGACACAATTCGTGAAACACAAAAAACAATAAAAAAAGTGAAAATAAATAACTACAACAATAGACCTGCTGTACCAACTACCAATGCAAAAACCAGTTTAAAAAAGTTTAGCTATGTATAGCGTTGTCCCTGTCACAAGTAACCGAGTGGCAGTCTCCAAAATTCAGTTGGACTGGTACTGATACTGCTTGTATGCTAGGAATCTTGTCCTTGTCTCCTTGGCAAGCAAAGCTGGGCTATTCACAAGAAAACGTCGTAAGAACTCTCGAAGTCTCGACCCACGCTAATGAGGAAGTGAAGAACCTTTACGTATGTCATTCATTAATGATCTGACATCTCAGGTCCTCATTAAAATTATAATTATGTACCAAATATCATCGTAAACTTGATACTATCTCCAGTTTTATTTGACTTCGTTGATGGGCAAAATACATTAATTGGAGAGGCACCGAATCAGGGAGAGAAGAAACAGTCAAAATCTGGTAAGCCTAGTCTGGTATTATGCTGAACTGAACTATGTATTTGATGCAGCTGCATGTCACACAAAATCCTTTTTCTTTGTGAAGTTCTTGCAATTCTTTGGTCCTTGGACCCGAAGCTGGAATATTGTCTTTTTTTTCTTCCCATATTCTCTTTTGCTCTCTGGTTGCGGTACGCTCCACTTCTCGCTCCTTCATCACTCCCACCTCACCTTATGACCCGGTCAGCGACCTCGCTAATGTCTCGAGCACTTATTGTTCATTAGACCACGTGAGCGAAGCGGATAGAGACAATTCGCGACAGCCAAGACTGGCCAAGAGATTTGTAACTACGAAACGATCGTGTGCGGATGTTCTTATTGGACGCCGCCGGGAGGTTTGGGAAAAGGAGGTCGTGTGTTATGGGTGATGGCAGAAGGATAAAGATACATTTCTTCTAATCTTCTGGCGCGCGGCCAAAATGGAAACTAACGCCGCCATCTTGATTCGTCAATACAATTTCTGTGAAAATTTCACAAATTTCTACAAATGTTCACCAACAACGGCCGCCCCACTGAAATGTAATTTAGGCGCCAAAGGACCCTTTTAGCACTCTAGAATACTACTACTACTTCTATACTCTATGATTGTTTATGTGTTGTTTCCATTTTGGTAAACGGAAGTGTACTTATTAGTTCCAATGTGGTCCAGTAAGAGACTTAAGGTGAATCTAGTCCACATTTTTTCCATACAAACTTCGGGAGGCTTTTACTCCACTGTTTGACAACGTACATCAAAAAATAAACATGGTATGGTTTTGCCTTGCCTTATTATTAACATTGTCTGTACGGAAACAGAATACTGAAATTAAAAACCATTAAAAAGTTAGGAGCCAACAAAGATTCGTTTTTCTTGCTAACTTGCTAACTTTAGGCGTGTCCAAAACTAAGTCGGTACCGACAAAGCTTAATTATCAAAAAAATCAATAAACTTTATTGGTCATTGATTTATGCAGTGGTGTTTTCAGAAAACCTTTCTTCCGAAAGAGTTTTCTTAACTTTTCACGAGCCTGTTTTACTATAACTGACTTGCAGCTCACTCAATAATGTTGTGCGTGTAGACTAACGTCTAACTGTTCATCACGGGTACTACCTCTGTCGGACACGAAGCCTAGTGAGACAGCGTGCTTTTCAGTCAGGTCCACCAGTGAGTGCGAGGTGCGAGCCCGCGACTAGGTTCCCATAAGGCCAGCTCTCATCGGCGGATAACGGGGCAGGGTTTTTTTTTAATTTTTACCATCGTAAATTCGTAGATTACAAAGCTCAGAGACCGACCACGGAGCATCAAAACGGATTTCTTTTTGCGGCAAAGACAGCGCCCTAGAGGATACTGCGACGGGATGCGAAGGCCTGTTCTTCGTCTGCGAAAATCATGCCGGCGACAACGCAAATCATTAGTGTGCATCTAATAATTCTTTACGTTGGTACAATAAGTAGCTAGTTCAAAAGTTTTAGGCGGCAGATGGTTCCGACGAAGAATTAAAAGCTTTTTCTTTTGTATTACTTACTCCGTTCATCTGATATAGTAGCACTTTACTGCACAGGTGCATTGTTGAAGGTCTTAAACATGCGTTGCTAAGGCAACAACTTATGTTATGCTGAACGTAGGTTCATATTATAAATCAAGGCGATTCCGAATGTTTGTCACAACAAAGCACCTCTACAACATTTTCCTGGTTGAAGTGGCATTCACCGTATCTGATAACAGTGATAACACTGAATGTTTCGAAACCCATCGGTACCTAATCGATCGGTATCTGGCGATAACGATACCATTGCAGCAATATAGCAGACTGGCATTGAAACACATAACCATAAAGCTGTTTTGATAACATTTATCGTCTTTTTGTAATAATAGGCGAAATTCCTGTAGGCCTGTAATTTCATCTTCAGTCTATCAATCAATCTGCCTAACTTTTTTCCAGCTATGTTGGCGTCAGCTTCCAGTTTACCCGGAAGCAGCTGAATACCAGTAATACATGGAGCAACTTCCTGTTTGACCTCCACAACCCACTTCCTAGGTAACACGATGCCTCTTGGTCGATCACTCTTTCATTCACATGCGATTCTTCCCTCCTCATCACATGCCCATAGCAAGCTAATCGACTTCCTTTCAACTTTTTTGTAGCAGGCGCTACTTTTAAACCAATAAGAACTACTACAAATATGGACCAGAAATGATGACAATAACAGTGAAATTCTGACGATCGTGAAGTACCTTAATCATGTAATCTCCAGTGAACAACGTATTGCTCTGTTATCCAAGGTCCAAGCAGATAAATAGAATGCATCTCAAAGAAAGCTCCTCTTAGAACTTAAGACTTCAAAAACCCGGAAAAGTGCGAGTCGGAGTCGCGCACGAAGGATTCCGTATCTAAAAAAAACGGCAAAAGAAATCGTTTGTTGTATGAGGCCCCCTTAAAGTGAATATATAACTAAATATTCTGTAAATATTTAAAGCGTTTTGCCGTTATCAATATAGAGCAAAAACGAGGAAAAAAATATCACGTTTGTTGTATGGGAAACCCCCTTAAATATTTATTTTATTCTGTTTTTAAGTATTTGCTGTTATAGCGGCAACAGAAATACATCATCGAAAATTTCAACTGCCTAACTATCACGGTTCATGAGATACAGCCTGGTGACAGACGGACACACAGACAGACGGACGGATAGCGGAGACTTAGTAATAGGGTCCCGTTTTACCCTTTGGGCACGGAACCCTAAAAATTGCAGTACCTACTCCGGTGCATGCTAATTGCCTAGTACCTAACCTATCTATTTTATTCATCGTAGTTTTTTTTTTTTTTTTTTTTTTTTTTGCGTGGGAAATCATCAAATAACTTCTCCCGCTCTGGGTGGAGCAGGAGGGCGTGTCAGACTTTTACTGACTAAAACCCACCCGTGTTCCTTCAGTAGCCCTTAAGCCAGGGGCTGTGGTGTCTCTTTCGAACAAACCCGCACCCCTGGCAGGCATCGGCCCTTGCGGGCCCCATCATTTTTTGTGCTGACATCTCTTTGAGGCGCGCGTGGAACACAACGCGCCGTCGACTTGGGCTTGGTCCTTACCGGACAGCGAGCTACCCATTACTCGCCGTCCGCAAGCCCATGCCTACGGTGGCCGGAAATCGGCCTGGGATTCCCGACGCCCAGGGCGTCTCCGTATCCTTATTCATCGTAGTTCAATTATCTAATTAGTCACCAGCGAGGGAAGTGACAAATACAAATCATAACATTCAGACGGCGGCGCGGCGATTGACTGCTGCACTGCGTGTCGCGGGTTCGATTCCCGCACGGATCAAATATTTGTATGACCTACAAGTATTTGTTGCGGGTCTTGCTGTTTGTGTATGTGAGTTTAAATTTTTGTAAACGCACCCACAATACAGGAGAAATTCCGTTGTGTGGGGCAAAGTTTAAAAAATCTGCGTCTGGTTTTGTTACGAAAAATAGGAAAACAGTACGATTATAATATTTAAAAGACGGGTATTGTTATTTTGATGACGCAGATGGCGCACTGTGACGGTGAATTGAATATTGTCACATAATATTATTGTAACAAAGGTATTTTTCCCTGAAACCTATTTTCCTTCACACACATGGATGACTGAATACCAGCACGTAACTTTGAATAGAATTGAATAGAAATTTATTTTGCAAATATAGGTAATGGCTTTAATGTTATGATTCATTAAACTTCCGCCATATATTGCCATTCGGCATGCAAACATTTATTTTATAATATCGTTCACATAGTTCAAACAAAAGCTAAATCCAGACCTATTCAGCCAATTTTTTTTTATCTTGAATAGCTTTGATTTATAATATTATGAGTACCTATAAACATGTGAAGCATTAATTCCATGAGTGTTTATTTCCCACGACGGAATGAATTCTAGCGTATTGTTGTATTATCTCGTCTATAGACGGAAGGAATCAAGAACTATGCTATCAAATGCAAAATATTTTGCGACTGCGCCAGCAGGAGAGTTATTTCAAAACCTACTGGTAGTTCAAGAGATCAGATTATTAGCATTCAAACAAATAAATTAAATTAAAATAAACAAAATCTT
Source organism: Polymixis flavicincta (assembly GCA_949987655.1). Classification (NCBI taxonomy): domain Eukaryota; kingdom Metazoa; phylum Arthropoda; class Insecta; order Lepidoptera; family Noctuidae; genus Polymixis; species Polymixis flavicincta. Next base: position 2,535,058 of record OX465183.1, on the reverse strand, counting down.
TTTCTTTATTATTTGTATAGATAGATACTCGTAGATGATCTATATGATACAATTTATATTTTCCCAACGTGTAATCGGTGCGTAAATTACCTCGACAAGATTGGAATAGAATAGGACCGAAGAGCGTAAGAGGGAGAAGGTGGACGGTTGAAAAAACTATATTAAAATCTAGCCTATACTGTTAGGAGCTAAAATGCCAAAACAGTCAGACTGACAAAAGCTGATAACCATCTTTGTGCGTTAGGGGTTGGAAAACCTTTTGGCTGACAATGATGATGTTGATGATATTGGCTTGAGATTCACGATTTTTAGGCTCTTTTAATTTATGGATAGGCGATAATATAAATCCATCCGTCCTTATTCCCTGTCTACATTATAAAGGGAACCTCTGTGCAAAATTTCAGTTTTCTAGGTCCAAAGGTTTGGGCTGGACGTTGATGAGTCAGTCAGTCAGGACTTTTCTTATACAGGTAAGTCGGAGAGAGAAAGACAGGGAGACCTGTACAGTACGCGTCATGTAAAATTAACGCTGGAAGAAAGTGGAAGGGGTGTGTTCTGCATGGGTACACTCGCGCACGAAAGTACTAGGCCTATTATTTTATTTTTGAACCGACGTAAAAACGGAGGAGGTTACTCAATTCGACGCGTATTTTTTTTTATTTTTTTATGTATGGCCACGCATAACTTTTTCCAGAGTAGTCCGATTTTGATAATTCTTTTTTTTTTGGAAAGGGTATAATACCCTGAAGTTGGTCCCATATATATTTTGAAGAAAAATTCCAACCCTAAGGGTAAGAAAACAGGGGGATGATTGATTGTTTACTCACAGATTTTAATACTGAGTTGTGTATTATGCAAAAATTAAGCATGTAGTAATTAGTAGATTATAGCCACAAAAAAAAATTAAAATAAAAACTTTTTAATCAAAAAATTTAACCGCCGAAAAACCGAAAAGTAAAAAATAATAAACCTGCTTTGTCCAACCCCAATAACAAAGTTCGGAAGGCGGTGACATATAATTAAATACATATCCAAAGTCACCAACTAAGCTAAAAAGTTTTTTTGAACTAGCCTTTCGCTCGCCGCTTCGTTTATTGGTAGGTACATTGAAAAACCCACCTCATACAACCAAATAGACCGATAAATCGTCAAGTGCGCAGCTTGTTCGCCAGCGTTCTTTTTACATGACGCGACCTGTACAGACCGGGGAATCATGGCACATAATGAAGGAAGCCTATACTCAGCAGAGAGTGGAACAAGGCTGCTAATGATTATGTTGATGATGACGAATATAACAATTGTGACCACAAAGTACTAACTCATTGCTAATTTGCCTAGCCTTTTCACAATTTATTAGGGTCGGCTTCCAGTCTAAACGGATGCAGCTTTATAACGGTATTTTGCGGTATAGAGCAGCTGCCTATTAAACCTCCACAACCCAGTTACTGGGTAATACGGTACCCCTTGGAAAGACTGGTTGTCAGACTTTTGGCCTTCTGACGACCAGTAACAACTGTCAAAGACCCACGAATGACAGCCGGGATCAACGTGTTTTACGAAGCAAGCAAGGAGAGATTACGGTATGTAAAGTTGGTCACCCATCCACGCACCGACAAGGCAAGCCAAGGTTCACCTGCTCGATCGACCCCTCCGGCTATTATTACTTAGCCACGAGCCCCACGAAACTCACAAATAGCGTATAAATAGTAACAGGTGTCACGTATCCATTTTCCTCTGTTTGTCCTCAGTTAACATACCATATCATCACCATTATACTAATAACATTGTGCTAACAGATCTGAGACTACCATCTGCTGTACCGGTGACATCGACCTTACAGTCGTGTCAGATGACGACACGGTTGGCGTAATGGCTGAGCGATCGACTGCTGCGCAGCGTGTCGCGGGTTCGATCCCCGCACGTAACAAATATTTGTATGATCTGCAAGTAATTGTTCCGGGTCTGGGTGTTTGTGTTTGTGAGTTTCTATGTTTGTAAACGCACCCACGATACAGGAAGAAATTCCTAGTGTGGCGCAACGTTTTAAAAGAAAAAGAAAAAAAAAATTGTATGAAACGGCGCGGCGTGCTAATGCTGGGGTTATTAAATACAAAAATATCAATATTCAGTACAAAAAAACCAAAAATAATTATACGTATACAAAATTTCTATACATACTCGTATTATAAATGAAAATGACTTTTCGTGTCTGTCTGTGTGACTGCGCTGTTCTTCTCTGAACTGCGCAACGAATTTTGATGCTTGGATTTCACCAGCACTTGCAGAATTTATTCGGGAAGGTTTAGTAATAACATTAGCATTAAGGTTACAAATAATAATGAAAACCTGATGTTTTGTCAAGTCCTAGTTGGAAAAACTGTGCGAAGGATGGGCGTGTCGCTATTTCTGATAATTAAAACTAAAGTTAGTTTCTCTTTATTCCCAGACACTAATCTTTCTTTTTTGTGTTTACTTTTTAGCCGACTGCCAATGAAGGGTTATTTAGTATAAGAGTTTGACATGCATTTGACAATACACCTGTCAAATTAGTATCTGGGTTTAAAAACGAACTTGCAAGCAGCCAATTGTGAAATTGAGAGACGGAACTGTCTTTGAACTTCAAATGATGCTAGAAACTTTCACAACCTCTCCACCACTACAACCATAGATATAAGAATATTTCTATGACTACAACACTCGTTGCCAGGAGCAAAAAAATGCAAAATCATGTTGCGAAACATTTGTATACCACGAATACGAGGTTTTTATACAATAATAGCATGAAGAAAGAAGAAGGCCAAGATCAACAGCCAGTAAATCAGAATTACGGCACTGGACAAAAAGACGTGGGATTTGAGTGATGCATTTTTCACAATAATAAGCTATTTTTGCCTAGGCTAAACTAAAAGCATGTGTTGTTCCTTAGATGCGTACGATGATGAATAATGATATATTATTTATGTACTTATAAGATTACTTGTAAAAGGTTCATCACGAATCAAGACGATACTCGCGACGACCTTTCACGGTGAATCAGAGCATAAAAACACTGTTGTGTACGAAAAAGATCAGTGAACACTTGCTAGTGGCTGTACTATGATATAGTGGTGTGGTGTAAATGTCACGGGTATAGTTCATTGTACTGCTGGAAGTACGAGCGGAAAGGGCAAGGAGAAAAAGGTTAATTAAATTCCGTACCGTGTCATCAACGCGACGATACTGTAGCATCTCTAACAATAGAGATTCTATAGTATTTACTCTTAGGAAGATGCATACGATAAATTTGCGGAACAGGTAATTTTGCTAGTGACTGCTATCGTCCAGGCATAGAAAATAATCGTGATGACAAAAGCAATAAATAAACTTCACTTTACAAGAACATCAATAAATAAAATGGATGTTGGCTTTAGTCACGAATACAGAAAAAGTATGCCAGCAAATATATCTAGACGTCATCTCTCAATTACAAGAGTCACGAACAATTAACCTTGAATCTCTTTGCAGCTGACAATGCAAGATTAATCAAGATTCCAGATAGATTTTTAGATTTTTGTGTCTGTTTCATTATTCTTCGTCGTCGGCGCCCAGCAGTGTATTAAATTTTGCTGGCCCAAAACTTCGCTTCTTCTATGTTATCGTCGGTGATAGCGCAGAAGTCGCTGTGTGGCATGACTTTTTGGAGCATGGAGGGCAGGATAGGACGTAGGACATAGTTTGGGCTATAGCTCTACACCCACATCCTGCTGTCGTAGATGGGCCATCTCGATGGTACGGTCTCGACGATTCTGCGCCTCTGCGAGGTTGTACTTGCATCTTTTCACTTGGGTTCAGAGGAGCCTCGTTTCGACAAATTATGTTAGTAAATAAAACTTAAAACTATGTTAGTATCATTATTTTGCACTAAGTCTTTGTGCGTTCCGGTGGCACTAGTCCGCGAAAGCGACGGAATACCACATCCTGTGGCCAAAAGCTTTCTTCCATCACCAGATTCAGGTAGCATGTTGGTATGCGCACCACAAACGCCTTAAAGTTGACGTTGCGATGCGACTCCAGCAGCTGCACTCTCGGTGCGTAATTCAGCCTCGGGCGCACGTACTTCACGATGTCTTCCGCGTCGGTGGTATAGTGGAGACGGGAAATATACACCGGGGTATTCGGCTTCGCAGCACGCAGTTTTTCGTTGGGCTCCGTAGTAGCCTTGCCGCGGCGGTTCTTACAGCTACTTTTTCGGCGTTCCTCCTTTGCACCGTCACGAAGCCGTCATCATCAGCCCGGTTCGTTTTCTTTGTAGCCACGGGCTTTGCGGGGGGAGCAGTGGGGGTGCTCACAGTGACCAACGGGTCAGATAGTCGCGTCAGTCGGGCAGCGCTGCGGGGAGGAGCTGCGGGGACGGGAGCGGGGCCACGAGGCACGTTTACAGCGCAACACGCAGACTCAGCAATCGACGCCGGGATGCATCATAAAGTTTATAGAACCGCTAAAAGCGCGCTTATTTCATAAAAATTCGTCCCGATGTTATAATTCGCCAGCTATACATAGTAGCAATATTTAATGACATCATCAGCTAAGACACGTGCTAATACCATTGTGTTGAGATAATTAGTTGGCTTGGCTTGCTTAGTGGTGTTAGAAACGTGACTACGTTTATTTTATCAAATACTTTTAGTTTAACGAGGGAGGTGCGGTCGTGACTGTGTGATGAGGGCATTGAAGGACTGTCAGAAGTACTTGAGATGTTTCTAGATCATGTGGGGCTGCCAGAGGGTACGGACCATGGTTCCAATGCTGTCGAAAATGTGGAAGTATTCCCGTTTGAGGACCAAGAGCACCAAAGTTATGGGAATACCTTGGTGCTCCATGAATTAGGTGCTCTAAAAGTTGGTGCTCAAACGGGATTACTCCCAAATGTGTTCGGTTCATGGTTCAAGATGGTAATTCTTCCCACGGTTAAATAGTTTGCTCATTTTCTGCCTAGCTTTTTTTCCCAACCATGGTAGGTTCGGCTTCCAGCCTAACGGGATGCAGGTGAATACCAGTATTTTACATGAGGCAGTCCATGGTTGGGTGACCAACTTTTTTTTTTTTTTGGTGGGTAATCATCAAATAACTTCTCCCGCTCTGGGTGGAGATACGGAGAAACCCGTCCGTGATTCGTGCTTGTTTGACAGTCGTTACTGAGATACTGCCTATCTGACTTCCACAGTCCAGTAACTGGGTAATACGATACCCCTTGGTAAGACTGGTTGGCAGACTTTCAGACTTCTGACCCGTAATTACTTTTTGCTAATGAATAACAATATTGATAAGTTGTTTTGTGAAGTTTGATTGTAGCAATTGGACCAACCCCACAATTCCACAGTTATCATTATCTTCCTGATCTGGTCCCCATGATACTGGGTCGACGCAACACGTTTTCTTCCATTCTCCCCTGTCAACCGTCACGCTATCGTTCACTCCCTTTTCTTTTATATGATTTCACACACAATATATCAATCTTTTCCATGTTATTCCAGGATTTTCAAAATAGTAGTTCTTCAAGAACAGTTTCTAAGAAACAAGCAGAATTTTTCTTGAGTCCATTGATATGCCAAAATTCAGCACAAAACGTTGCGTAAGTAACATGTAGATAAGGATCAACTCCAATCTGATAAGTATTAGATCACATTACTCCTGTTACTAACCAGCGACTTACAACACAACCTCTTTTCAACCAGCACATGCATTGTAATGTAACATTAGACTACCCACATGCCTAAACAGCCCAAGACCGTAAAACGGATATAATATCTGCAGTTAAATGCAAATATGCAGCATATGGTAGTCTGGGCCCATTGTCCTTAATTAGTAGCCGGTCAATTAGCGTCCAGTTGGCGTATGAAGATGTGCGCGCTTTGTGGATATTGTTGTTGATGTGGTTAAGTATATGCAAAGTGTTTACATTCTTCGTTTCGCTTGTCGACACGACTTATACTAGAAGACTAGAACAGCTAGTCCGCTGCCAGCTGTTGCTGGTAACCAGCAATGGGGCTATGTCTCGCATAGGGTCACAGCATTATCCTGAGCGTTAGATGTGACGCATATTGCCCTCCAACTTGTTCTCTTTTTGTGTTTTTTCATTGTGTCAAGTATACAGCAAATAAACGTATTTTCTTTCTTTTCTTTTCAGCTATTACGGGCTAATATTTGTAACCGACTTCAAAAAGAAGGAGGTTATCAATTCGACATGTTTACATTTTTTTTTTATGTATGTTCGGGCATAACTCCGTGGTATATTGACGGATTTGCAAAATTATTTTTTTGTTCGAAAGGGATTTACTTCGAAATGGTCCCATTAAATTTCATATAGATATGATGATGCGTTTCGGAGACAGACAACGGAACTCTTCAAAAAATTACAGCAAATCAACCGCGAATGTTGCTATCGCATAAGTATGCATTGTTTTGACCCCAAGGGTGATGAAATTTCGAATTGGAATGGGGTAGGTAACTAAAAAGTGAAAAATAAAAACTTTTTTCAAAAAAATAACAACCGACTTCCAAAAAAACTACAAAGTGCGAAATAACTTTAATTTCGGAAGGCGGAGACAAATAATTAAAATATGCATCCAAAGTCACCGACTTCCGAAATTAAAGTTATTTTGCACTTTGTAGTGTTTTTTTGGAAGTCGGTTGTTATTTTTTTGAAAAAAGTTTTTATATTAGCCAGTCAGCAAGGTTTGTTTCACTAGAATAGCTGCTACTGCAACGGTTTGAACTACTACGGAAAACATTCGGACCACTGTTACTTAGAATTGAAGTATTTCCCAGTACAGTAAGATGAAACAGCTCCGTCATGTTCGTCATCTCAACATCACAGTAACGGTTTGTTTTTACCCGACTGCGCCAGAAGGAGGGTTATATTTTTCGAGTGTAGTTTGTATGTATCTTTGGCAAGCTCTGTAGCCTAAACGCCTTGAATCGATTTCAACTTGAGAGGTGCAGTTAGATTTGTTTTAATTGTGAGTGTAACACTGGGTATATCAAAACTGAAAAAAAAATGGCGGATTTATGGCGCCATATACAATATGGCGCCATAAATCCGCCATTTCATTTTTCAGTTTTCAGAAAAAAATTGAAGACACAGTCTTCAATTTTTTTCTCTCAAAACGTGGGGTATCAAAATAAAGGGTTTTATACATAGGTCTCATTCACGTCAAAAATAATTATACTAACTTAAAACTGTGAAATAAAAAATAATTTACACAATCAAAAAACCCGACTGCCTAAAAAGTGAACTTTAATTAATAAAGATGGAAACAATAAACTTGTTTCAAAAGGATGACTATTAGACTGAATATTAGAAGCAATCTCATGCAATAAAGGTTTATAGCGGCAGAGAATGGTCATCTTGGTCAGTTATTCACTTTCGAATTACGTCTCTCCTCCGTCATTCTGTGTTTTAAGAGTACCATCAAATAGAGACTCAATTTTAGAGGAATATCCAGTATGCTATAGAGTTAGACCAACATTCAGACAGGAATGCTGGAACGCCTATAATCCTCCTGGCTTTACGACATGTCAATAAACGAACGGACCACTCATTCTGCAATGCTGACTGCATTCTCTCATACGCAACAAATACGTTATTAATAAACCATTAAACTGATGCGACCTATTTCGTTATGTGCGTGTGCGCACGCCGTGAAAGTATTTGACAAGTACTGTTTTGTTAATGTGACTTCTTATAAGTAGTGATGCTGGCCTAGATTGTACAATGGATTTTAATGTGTTCCTAATTTGAAATGTTTCGAAGGGAGGGTATATCACACTGTGGAAGACAGATTGACTTTAACAGTTTATCGCTGTCCACTGCTGGAGTTGGACGTATCCAGAAAATATTTCAGTCATCCGGCTGAGCAAGCGAGTTTGTGCGAAGATTTCAGTTATGTTGTCTAGCCTTTTGGTAATTCAGAGGCAATGCGATTCGCAAGCTAAAATAATAAAAAAACATGATACGCAAACAATCGTAGCTAAGATTGCGTACACAGTTACAATTTGTAACTACCGATTTGTAACTTACAAATCGGTATTAAACCACATTCAACAGCTATAAAATATAGCCAGTAACGCTGGGAAGGTAAACTTTTTGTGCGAATAGTGGCTGGGAAATTTTGAAGTAGGTACCCACGGGAAGCCAACATCAATGAGGAGAATTTAAGGCTGAGAAATGGAAGAGATACAATATGAAATTCAAGTAAAATACAAAAAGATAATGATACCGATTCTGTTATGTTACACCGAACTAAACTATCATTAAAATTCCTTACTTTGGCTATGAGAATCTTAACGCTATTCTGCAAAAAAATATCTCTAAATTTAAAACAATTTTGACACAACTAAAATCGAATTTGACAATCGCAACTCGCACGTGGTACGTTTTGGCTTAGCAACGTGGTACTTGTTTGCCCTACCCCGTGATTTTTTTAGAGCCGTGCAGGGGGCCAGCCTCGACGTGTTTTATTATATGGAATTTTCACTTTTTGTTTAGAAAATATGAAAAATGATTACCCACATTTTGAGTTTTAGAGGTCTTTTGGCCTTTATAAAGGGGATGATGATGATGATGGGACTCCCTTTTCCGCACGTAGACTCCCATTCGGTCCGTTGTGCGTGGGGATTTTGGCTAACAGAGCCAGCCTAGCTCCGCCCAAAAGCACAGAAGCTTCCTGGGAGCTTCACAGGCTTCGCGGAGCGACCGCTTTATAAAGGGGATCGAAATTTTAATTATTTTTGCGATAGGACACTCCATTTTCGAGATATAAGCAAAAGAAAAGAAAAAAAGATACAGTACTATTTTTGCACCAAAAGTCGCGGTGTTGGTGTGAATTTTAGTTCTTGACAACAAATTTTATTCCACACCTTTTTAATCGCGATTAAAAATAGTCAGATTTAGTTAGAAAATCAAAATTTTAGGTTGAATAGAATAATGAAATTGAATCCAACAGAATAGCAAAATTGGCATTTTTACTAAATTAATAACTCAGTGCAATCTTAGTGCTTTCAAACTAAAATATAGTTAAGTTGTGTCACTTTAGTCAACTTCAGAATAGGAAATCGTCGTTTGATTTTTAGTCTAGTTTAGAGAATTTTGTGACAACAGAATCGGCACCATTATCAAATATACTATGAGGAAAAACCATTAGAGGCGAATTTAAAAAAAAAAAAATAACAGGAAAGTTTTACTACAAACACCATTCTACATACCACACCAACGCCAACACACCATTCACCATTCATTCACTACACTCCACTACCATTGCCACTATTGTTCACCAGTGTGGACACCACTATTTTTTTTATTTGACTCCTTTCTTCGAAATCATGCACAGAAAAATGTGACGGCTTGCACATTATTGCTTGTTTGAATAGCCAGAAAAGTGAATTTGCAAAAATATAAACAAGTTCACAGCATAATGTTGCATAAATAAAACAGCAAAGATTACTGACAGTCACAAAGACTTAAGAGGGGCTTGTGGCTAAATAATAATAGCTGCACGGGTCGATCGGCCAGGATAAGCTACGCTTGCCGCGGTTGTTCCGTGGATGGGTGACCATCTTTACATACCAAGACCCCTCCGTGCCTCGGAAAGCACGTTAAGCCGTTGGTTCCGGCTTTCATTTGTGGATCTTTGACAGTCGTTACGGGTCATCAGAAGCCCGAAAGTCTGACAACCAGTCTTACCAAGGGGTATCATATTACCCAGTAACTGGGTTGTGGAGGTCAGATAGGCAGTCGCTCCATGTAAAATACTGGTATTCAGCTGCATCCGGTTAGACTGGAAGCCGACCCCGACATCGTTGGGAAAAGGCTAGGCAGATGATGATGACAAAGACTTCCACTTTTCAGGTCAATTTCCTGGAAAAGTGAACAGTTTTTTGCAAAGCGAATCTATTCTGTCTGCGAAGTGAACTGGAACATATCAGCACGCACCACCAAGTTCAACCGGTACCAGATTCTGTATAGGTATTGATAAATAAACAGATCCATTTTGAGTCATCGATCTTTATTTAAATTAAGCTGGCCACTTTATAATTAGAACGGCAGTTAAAAATAAATCATTTGTAATGGATTGTGACGGTTTTTATTTGAAATGAATGATTTCTCAAACCAAAGCTGGTGGAAGATCTAATAAATAAAAAGCGCGGTCAAAAAGTGTTTGTGCGTCGATTCAGGCAATAAAAAACGATTTATCACAAATATCTTTTAAATGGAGATTGAGGCAAACCTGTATTACTTACGTTTTCTATTACTATTATCACAGTAAATAACAAAAATAAACGAAGCCTGAGCTAGTGTTCAAAACTTTAATAAATATCAAATACATTAGGTATAAGGAACTTAAACACAGATTTGCTTAGCAGTATTTTGAATTCGTCAAAATGGTGGAAAACCATAAAATCTTTTACTGCACTTCATTTAATTATGTGTCGGTAGCATTTCAAAGGAAGGCATAAAACCCAACCGTCTTGCAAACTGAGAGCATCAAAATACAGTTTGAAGTTCAAACATCGAACGCTTACTTACAGCCAAGGCATAGGCGTTTTGTGGTCTACCTCGAGACTGATTGAGACATCAGTAGGGTGAACTAGAATGTCTACTGATTTAACTTATGTGGTGAGGTACAGTATTATGAATAGAAGGCTCTGTTGATATAATTTTGCGCTGTTGAGAGAATTGTCTGGTATTTGCGGTGTCTTCTATTCCATTTCAAGTTATTGGAATTGGGCACGCCACGATTGCGGCGGTAAGTCCCCTCTTTGAGGAGTGGTTTGAGAGGCGGCATGGCGTCCTCACCTTCCGCCTGACGCAGGTCCTCACCGGACACGGTTGTTTCGGGAGGTTCCTGTTTAGGATAGGGCGGGAGGAAACGCCCGGGTGTTTCCACTGCGAAGATCGCCCTGAGGACACGGTGGAGCACACGGTGGCGGTCTGCCCTGCTTGGGCGGAGCACCGCCGTGTCCTCGTGGAGGCGATCGGCGGCGGCGATCTCTCGCGTCCGGCCCTGGTCCAGGCCATGGTACGGAGCGAGAGGGCATGGGGAGCCGTCACCTCCTTCAGCGAAGCAGTGATGCTCGCGAAGAGGGAGGCGGCGCACGTGAGGGAGAGGCAGCATATGCGCCCTCGCGACCCCAGCCGCCGCAGGATACGGAGACGCCCTGGGCGTCGGGAATCCCAGGCCGATTTCCGGCCACCGTAGGCATGGGCTTGCGGACGGCGAGTAATGGGTAGCTCGCTGTCCGGTAAGGACCAAGCCCAAGTCGACGGCGCGTTGTGTTCCACGCGCGCCTCAAAGAGATGTCAGCACAAAAATGATGGGGCCCGCAAGGGCCGATGCCTGTCAGGGGTGCGGGTTTGTTCGAAAGAGACACCACAGCCCCTGGCTTAAGGGCTACTGAAGGAACACGGGTGGGTTTTAGTCAGTAAAAGTCTGACACGCCCTCCTGCTCCACCCAGAGCGGGAGAAGTTATTTGATGATTTCTCACCCAAAAAAAAAAAAAAAAAAAAGTTATTGGAATACATTTTGGAACCCCCGTCAAATTTTGAATTTTTATTTAAAGTTTGCAAAAAGTATTGAAGCGTGTGTAGCCTAGCTCAACGACGAAGGTGGTAACGATACTCGCATTATCAATTCATAATACAGACCTCATTATGCTTCCTTAAGATATTTTTTCAATAGAACAAGGTGTACTCAGTTCTTTTATAATAGTACCTATACATTAAATAAACAATAACACAAGGAAAACACGATGAAAGGCCACTCAGTCGGCACCTTGAGCGATGACATCACAGTTGTGTGTCATCTTAGGAAACAGGCTTCTATCGTAATGAGTGTAAATAAAGGTGTAAGTCACTTGGATGCAACGCGATTAGAATATTTATGAGACTGACCGAAATGAAGGTGATGTCGAAATAGCATTTCTGCCCAAGATGTTGACACAGTGAGCTTGGTTTAGGAGTCCTAAGAGTTGGTTTAAATTGATTTCGTCAAAGGAAAATAATCTCGAAGGAAATTTTCAGGGAGTTGAATTATCACGTAGGTATGGGATATTGGCAAATTGATAAGTTTGGTCCTAATAATTTCAATCAGACGGGATTTGGGAGTGAAATTACTGATTTACGGAAAGTTTGGTAGCACAACAAAGTCATTTGCATTTGCAATACTAGTGTGTAAGTTACAGATCATCCAGAGGACATCAGCGTCAATACAAGACGAGACTACAACCTAGAACTGAAACGAAACAAAAAATCCGCAGTACGACAAAACGATTCCAATCAAAATGTAATTTCCTTGGTGACATGTCGCAACTTTGCAACGCGCGATCTTCCTTTGCCAAGAACTGCACCGGTCACCAAGAAATTAACAATTAATGCTTCGTACAAAGGCGATAGCAATATTCTTAACAACATCACGCCTGTAATCTCCGATGGGTTAGGCAGAGGTGCTGGTGTCCCTGCACTTATAGTACGAGTGTCTATTGGTGCGTTTCGTGCAAGTCTATTCCTTCCTAAGCCTTCAACTTGGCACAAATCCAGATTTAGGGCTTTTCTGAGAAATTTCTGATAGCAAAAGTGAATACCACTTTGCGAACTTAGGCGTCGTGCTCAGCTTGTGACCACTAGATCAACGAGCTATATTCATACGGCGAAAATCACTGTATCGACCCACATCTCGATCGCAGCTGCGTCAGTCGTCGTCAACAGACTTATACTCAATCTGTGCGCCTAAAATAAGCACCCCGAGGAGATTTTCTGACTTATCTTAAACGTAATGCTTTTCATGAAGTTGTTACAGAAATACCTGTGACACAGATTGCTTCACGTACTTATTATTTCATTGTTTAATATTTCGTTGCAAGCATCCGAATAGCACCTCCTTTTCGAGGAAGATGACTAGTATTACTAAACAAACATTGTTTATTTAAAAATTACATGATGCTTTATTTTTGTAGTGATTAGATCATGTGGATCGTGGTTGTCATTTGTTTGTTATCGCCTTTTCGTTAATTTATTATCTTTTATTGATCTAAGATGCACAGAGCTTAGTAATCAATAGGTTTGAAGTTCTCAGTCATGGAAGTTGGGTTTGGCTTAGGGTAGATAGTTCTTCCGACCGCCATTGAAAAAGCATCTTCAGACCAGACGCGGGTGTATGGGCTATTGGCCGATGGTTGTTGCAGATTTCGCGGTAAACATTGATTGCGCGATGTAGGATTAGGATGTCTTGCGTGGTTCGTATATGGCGGTATAGATGTCGCCAGAACCCAGTTTGTACTGAACTTTTAAAAACGTATTAAGATCAAATGCTCATGGGCGGGCGGAACGGTGACCCATGCTTATGTGATGGGTTCTGGGGTCAGCCCTATCTTGCTCCTACACTTCGATTAATTTCTCTTTGAAAATGTGCCATTAAAACGAAAAGATTTATAATTAGACCCTTTTATAAGTATAGTATATGTTTTTGGGTGAAAACTTTGGGGATTACCCTAGGTCCCAAGGGAATCCCCAATGTTTTCAGACATACTTCAGAGTAATATGTACAAAAGCGTATTATGATTATAGAGGTCCAAGAGTCTGTCACATATTTGCCAGAGATCAGAACAATAGTAAAAAAATCTTTGCTCAACTAGAATCAAAGACAATCCTAGTCAGACTGGACCAATTGATCTAATAGAAGTAATATGATATGACAACAATCAATCTTGATCTGGTCACAAAACGGATTGCAGTACATACAATCAAAGACCGTACCATTTGTGTAAAAACCAATACAGTCAGCAACAAAAATAACTATGATACAACTCAATATTTGCATTCAATTTTTAAAATATTCTCTGGGAACTAACTAACTACTTACAACACAAAAAATTCTTTACTATTGACTGCTTAAGATAATTACTTACATAGTTAACCGTCTGTTCGGTGTCAGGTAATTAGACAGAGGCAAGCCAAATAGGTTTGGTGTTTTTACAGTATCTTTAGTTCTATGTTGTGCTTATCTTAATTTAAGATCAAGTAATTGAATAGTTTCTTTACAGGATATGTTTTGTTTTACAAGCAATTTCTCTATAATTCTGGCAGTATATTTGACATGTAAATATTAATACCAAAGTAATTTTTTTCTCTTCTGCATATTCGGTAAAGAAATCAAACATAATGTTTTCTTTGAAATACCCAAAGAAAATGAATAGTAAAGTTACGAAAATAATAGAATTTGGCAACTTCTGATTTATCATAGGAAAAAAATTAGTTGTAAACATATCTATAGCTCTCTTAATAAATGAAACTGGTGTAGGCATAAATAAATATTGCCTTTGCTAATGATGTTATGTTAGTCAACAGTGAGTCACAAATGATGTCATTTAGAGTTATCTCAGAGTCAATAACATCACATTTAGTTACTTAATTGTTATACTTAGTAAGAAACATTCAGAAATAAATAGACCTTTGTATGTATTTATTTACAAATTCTAAGTAACATATAAAATGATTTGCATAAGTTTTGAATTTTATAATGCTTGTGTTAGGAACAGCTTGTCTATTGTTTACATCTGCCCTGTAATATTTTTTTTAGAGATTTTTCTGGTTACTGTAGGTATTAACTTAGCAAAGCTGTACTTCATTCACAAAATAAAACTTGAGTAAGTTCATATACATTGGTAATAATAAAGTAGTAATTGTGTTTTTATTTTTATGAAGACAGTATTGGTACATTTAACTATTGAAACAGGTGTAAAACTGCAAGGTCAACGAGTTAATACTGCCTACCACACTCCAGTGAGTTAGTTCTGTTCAAAATAATGTTTATTTTCACCGTTTGCCTCCCACAAAGCCCTAAATAAAACTTTTGAGGGATTTTAATTATAGCCAATTGCGTTCAGTCATATGGTACAAATAGCACAGTGCTACAAACTTTAGCAACATCCTATTTTTCATAGATAAACTTACTTTTATTTACAGTCAAAGTTGGTTAAAACTTAAATAAAAGCTGGAGTTTTATTAAAGTTTTCGAGTCAATAATATACAATCAGTAAATAGTAGTCAGTATTACCACAGCATTAGAAATAACTCACCTCAATTGCAAATTTTCGATAAAGGTATCGGTGGTCAAATTGTCCAGTAGGACGAAGTCGGGCACACCGACTTCTGGCTGCATCGCCATCGTCAAAGCTTTCACTTATCAATCCACCACAATAATAGAATAAAATTTCACACACAAATTAACTTAAATAATTTATACGTCTATAAATTATTGTCAACAAACCGTTAAATAAAATAGCAGAAAACACGAGCCCTTCCCCCAACCACTTTGTTCAAACTGTCAGATTTTAAAAATTTATTACTGCTGTCATTTTAGCGTAATGTTGCTATGAATATTGACATTGAAAAAAATAAAATTATGGCAATATTAAAAATTGCATTATTGCATGTTTCTATGATGAATTTTTATCAAGTAAAATAAATCGCAAAGTAAGTTAAAATAAAACTGATACTCGAATTCAAACGATTAAATTAGCGAAAGTTTATTCCAACAAAATGCGTTTCTGAACTGAGCACACCCAAACCGCCGCCATTTTCCTTGTTGTAGGTGCCTCAAATGTCATAATAATTTCAATTTTCTTGTAAAATAGGATTTTCTTTCATTTTTTAAGTTATTCGATAGTTTAATTTAAGTATTTTGCAACGTATTAATGTATTTATAAGTTTTCATACTGGGTTCGTTCGTGTCCATTAGTCTCGTGACAGTAGTTCAAGTTAGTCGTCATTTCAAGGATTCTCAATGTCCTACAATGAGGATCATCTTCATAAAAGGTAGCAAGAGCGTTACGCCCACAGTGTGAAGATAAAACCTATGTTTTTGTGTTCGTATGGTGATGAGAACGCGAAGAGTGGTGAAAGTGCGCGTATATTGATGGGACAATGAGCGATTCCCCAGGCGTGGAGTGGCTCCCTGCGTTCAGCCCAGGCCCGCCACGCCACAGCCCGCTAGGCCCCATCCCGCGGTTTTTGTACGAAGATGTGCAGCCGCTCGGCCTGCAGCAGGAGAACAATAACAAAGAGGCCGACCAGAAAGAAAACACGAATAAAATCAAACACGCGAAGCCCGCGTACAGGTAAAGGATTTTTCCAATGTTAAAAGCTCAAAGACTTCCTAATACGTGTGAATGAGTCATTTGTAAGTGACCCTTAAATTGATGAGTAACAAAATGTATGTAAATGGAGGATTTCATGAGGTAGGCAATATTATTGGAAATGCTGACACAAGTATTACTAAATCTGGTATTGTAGTTGTTGAAACGCAAATGTTTGAGTAATCATGAAATTCCAAGAAGAACCTTATCAGCTTGGTTACCTAGTGTTAGATTTGATATCAAAGTCTGACATGTAATCCAATTGATACATTTTTAAGTAGGCAAATGATTTTTATCAAATTAATATGTTAAATGGTCATAGGTTTGGCTTGTTTTCTGTCAATATAAAATCTGGATAGCAAACTGTAGGCCCAAGATTTTCATCTAATGTTTGGCGAAGAAGTTATAGCCGATAAACAGTATCATCTTTTTTATGCAGTTAGACAGTTATTATTGAAGAAACTTTTTCACACAATCTATTATTTGTAATTTTGAACCTTATTTCAGATTGTTTTAAAGGTGACAAAGTGTTGATTTGAATGTCATTACAGTTGTTGTCAAGTTAACTATGTGATGATATTGATAAGTGGGTACATTGATATTGTTGGTGGTGGGTGATAAAGAAACTATTAAAGATGGTAGTCATTACTGGAGCTTGTCGTTTGATTCACGTACCGCATAACATAACATGGCGCAGCCGGTAATTGATAAAGTACAATAGAACCTAATTAGCAGTGAGTGAAATAGATATAAAATAGTAAAATAAATAAAGTGCAATAATGGAAACAGTGTTAACACCGCCGTCACCGTTTCAATTTGATGAGAATTCGATTGATGTGGCATCGGGCAAACTGAGTGATAGTTGGGAAAGATGGAAGAAGGGCTTCAAGATATATTTTAAAGCGTGTGAGTTATCGACAAAAACACCAGTGATACAACTCAATATCTTTCTGCACGTAGTAGGCGAGCAATGCCGCGAAATATTAGAACAAAGTAAAGAAACAACTTTAGACGGTGCGTGGGTAAAGTTAGATGAACATTTTAAAACGAAGAAAAACTTAACGGTGGAACGGCACAAGTTCTTTACGCGAGATCAGCAGCAAAATGAGTCAATAGATCAATATGTGTTTGATTTGAGGAAATTGTCCAAGACTTGTGAGTTTGCAAATTTGAATGACGATCTCATAAAGGACCGACTTGTGTGTGGAGTGACAAGCCCAGCAATTAGAGAACGATTATTGCGAGAAGGGGATCTAACATTGAGTAAAGCATTGGAGCTATGTCGAGCTGCAGTAGTGTCAAGAATGTATTCAGAGAACATAAAGAAAGAGAATGAAGTAGTTCACGGTATTAAACAGGAAAGTAACACACAGGAAGGAAATAACGAGATTTGGGCAGTACGGCGTAGTAATAAAGTAGGATATGGAGTGTCATCGTCTTCAAGGACATGCGAAGGCAACATACAAGGAACAATGCGATCACGCGGTGGGCACGAGCGAGGAGGCGCAGCTTGGCGCGGCGGGCGCGCGGGCGCCGCTGACGCCGCTCGTCCGATGCAGCCGCCGACCAACAGACCGCGCACGACGCCCCAGTGTGGCAGATGTGGTAATACGCACGGAAGGAATGCTTGTCCGGCGTATGGTAAAAGATGTCTACGCTGCTCGAAAATGAACCATTTTGCAAAAGTGTGTGGTGTGTACTTTGTGGAGGCATCAGATGAAAAGGTAATATTTGCATTAAATAAAGACTTGAGTGATTGGACTATAGATTTGAAAATTAATGAACATAGCATAAACTTCAAGTTAGATACGGGTGCAGATGTTAATGTGCTACCGTTGCGTGTCCTGTCAAGATTAGGAATATCCATTGATAAATTATTGAAAACTAATACTAAATTGAGCGGATATTCAGGTGATCTAATTACTGTCTTAGGAAAAACACATTTAAAAGTATATCATAAGAATAAGTTATATTTATTGGAGTTTAAAATCGCAGATGTAAATAGCACTCCTATATTGGGACGTTATGCGTGTGTGGAAATGAATTTAATAAAGAGGGTTATGTCTGTGCAGAAGTCTGATATCAAATCCAAAATAAATAAAGAGTATAAAGATGTTTTTGAAGGAATAGGTTGTCTACCGGGTGAATATAATTTACAACTGAGGGATGACGTCATACCCGTAGTGCATGCGCCTCGTAAATTGCCATTTGCGATTAGCGAGGACGTTAAGAAAAAATTGTTGGAAATGGAGTCACAGGGTATTATAGCAAAAGTAGAGGGTCCATCAGATTGGGTTAGCAGTATAACTGTGGTAAAAAAATCGAACGGTGATTTAAGAATTTGCTTAGATCCGAAAGAATTAAATCAGGCTATTAAGAGAGAACATTTCAAGTTACCAACTATAGATGAAATTGTGTCTAAATTAGCTGGAGCAAAGTATTTTAGCACATTAGATGCTTCTTCAGGGTTTTGGAATGTGAAATTAGGAGAAAGTAGTAAATTTTGTACATTTAATACACCTTTTGGAAGATTTAAATTTTTACGAATGCCGTATGGCATATGTTCGGCCTCAGAGGTCTTTCATAAGAAAATATATGAACACTTTGATGATATAGAAGGTGTGTGTATGTATATTGACGACTTACTAATATATGCCACAGATCAAGACAAACATGATGAGATTTTAAAGAAAGTACTAGAAAGATGTGGAAAAATAAATTTAAAATTAAATATAAATAAGTGCAAATTTGGATTACAGGACATAAAATATTTAGGTCATCGTATTACAAAAGATGGATTGAGCCCAGATGATTCGCATTTGTCAGCAATAAAAAACATGCAAGTACCAAAGAATAGGAAAGATGTAGAACGATTTTTAGGATTGATTACGTACATTGGCTCATTTGTTCCGAATCTGTCAGATAAGACATTTCCACTAAGAGAGTTACTTAAAAAAGAAATAGAATGGCATTGGGATGATCGACATGAGCAGTGTTTTTCATATTTAAAAATGTGTTTAACGAAACGGCCTGTTCTTCAATATTACAGTATGGAAAAGCCAATAGTCATATCTGTGGATGCTAGTTCCACAGGGTTAGGTGCGTGCTTAATGCAGAATGGGCTTCCTGTATGCTATGCTTCTAAAGCTTTAACTAACACAGAACAAAGATATGCACAAATTGAAAAAGAATTGTATGCTTCCGTATTCGCCTGTGAGCGATTTTATGTATATATTTTTGGACGATCGGATGTAACAATTGAAACGGATCATAAGCCTTTAATCAGCATTATAAAAAAACCCATTGTGGATGCTCCGTCCCGCTTACAGAGAATGTTGTTGAGACTACAGCGCTATACATTTACGTTGGTATATAGACCGGGAAAACACTTGTACATTGCTGACGCGTTATCTCGTGCTTATGAAATGACGCCGCATGTGAGCGAAGGAACGTCACAAACCGGTATAGGTAGCGGCAAAGATGAGGTATGCGTAATGACGACCGACAGTGTGAAAAACAAATGCGAATATCTTACGGACGCTCAATTCATAGACATTCAAAAGCAACTAGAAATGGATGAGGAAATGACTGAATTAAGTAAATATGTTTTACAAGGTTGGCCTGAAAATAAAGATAGATTAAAAGATTATATAAAACCATACTGGAAATTTAGAGAGGATATAACTTTAGCTAACGGGTTAATCTGGAAATCGGATAAAATAATTATACCTAAAGTAATGAGAAAAGATATGTTAAAAAAGATTCATATAGGACATATGGGAATTGAAAAATGCAAATTACGTGCTAGAGAAATAATATTTTGGCCCGGTATTAACAATGATATAGAAAATATGATTACTAGTTGTAATACTTGTTTAACGTACAGAAAAAACAATCAGAAAGAAGAGCTTAATTGTCACGAGGTTCCTGACAGACCATGGGCTAAGGTTGGTATAGATTTATTCCAATATAAAGGTACGGACTATTTGTTGCTAGTAGATTATTTCAGTAAATATTTTGAGCTAATCAAATTACGAAGCACAACTTCTGGAAGTGTTATTAATCAATTAAAAAACATATTTAGCCGTCAAGGAATACCTAATACTATAATGTCAGACTGTGGTCCACAATTTTCATCATTTGAATTTAGGAAATTTGCACTAGATTGGAATTTTAATCATATCACGTCATCACCTTACTATCCTCAATCGAATGGACAAATAGAACGCGCGGTTCAAACAGTAAAAAATATAATTAGAAAGTCCACAGAAGACAACACGGATTACCGTCTAGCGTTGCTAGAATGCTTGAATACACCGCTGGGTAGTGAGCTAGCTTCACCAGCCGAAATTTTACAAAGCCGAAAATTAAGAAGTATTGTTCCGACACCAATAAAATTATTGGCTCCAAAGGTGCATCATAATATAAAATATAAATTAATTAACAGGCAAAATAAACAAAAAGAATTTTATGATAAAACTAGTAAGAACCTAACTCCGTTGCAAGTCAATCAAAATGTGAGATATTTCGATACCATTAAGAACTATTGGGTACCAGGCGTAATTGATCGAATTCTAAGAAATAGGTCATATGCAGTTCGTTTACATAACGGAAAAGTAGTTGTACGAAATAGAAGGCACATGATAGCAGATCATTCGCACAGATACAGCCCACCTCGGGACTATGAGTTTGATGATGATTGTGAGAAGTCATTGAATCATAGAAGTGAACATTGTGAACCGTTATCTAATAATAATTATGTTACTCGTTCTGGCAGGACGGTGCGACCGCCGAATAGATGGGGGTATCCGTGAAATTACCAATACAGCATTATGTAAACATCATCCGTACTATCAACGGCGACACAATATTGATATTAAGAATATATTTAAATGCATGTAGGTATGTACAATAAACTTGATTAGAAGATAATAATTGTAAATTAGTGTGTAAGTAATTATCTTTTGTTTTTTTTTTTTTTCAAATTATGCAAATTACAAAAAGAATTATTGTGAAATACTTTGATTAAAAAATACTCAAGTTTAGGATACAGTAATAACAATGTTACTGTTTATTGTAAGCAATGAGAATACTTAATTGTTGAGCTAATATTATGAGTGCGCTTATGATGATTCATCATCAGCCTAGCGCTTTCCCGACTAAGCTGGGGTCGGCGGAGTTACATAAGATAATTATGATTGTTAAATTTTAATGTTGATTTACATATTCGTGTGGTACCTATATTTGTTATTACATTGTTACTGATTTTTTTTATGTGTATATTTATGGATATTATTTATAATCATATTTTTTTTTGTTGAGAGAGGAAGATGTGATGATATTGATAAGTGGGTACATTGATATTGTTGGTGGTGGGTGATAAAGAAACTATTAAAGATGGTAGTCATTACTGGAGCTTGTCGTTTGATTCACGTACCGCATAACATAACAAACTATGGTGTTATTATAAAACTAAGCTGTCCCTTTATTGAGCACCCTGTTACCTGATTTATGAAATTCTTATGCAATTTAATCTCTTGTCGACAAACACAATTTTTGTTTGTTGTTATTATTTTGGTAGGCCCACTACAACAAATAACATCAGATTTGCCACAACCAATCGGGGAATCGCATAAGTGGTTAAAAAAGCATGCTTAGTATAAAATGGTCAAGTTTTTTGTTCTAATCCTTCTGACAAGGAACTGTTATTTATTTAGATAAGCATAATAAAGATACACATGATTATTCTAAATTAATCCTCTAATCATTAATGCTTATCTCTCCCGTAAATGGCTAAGTAGGCACAAATGACACACTTTCTATGCTGTCATAGGTAATGTGATATTTACTCTGGTTATTTTTTATGTCTGGAATGAGGAAAAATATATTAATATTTACTAGAAGCAAGAGGGCAATGGCCTTTGAAGTTACATATAAAATCAGCTGCAGTGCTAACTTTTCCCTTTGATGTTATTTATTAAACAAGGCTAAAGTTCATTAGCTTTTATACAGGTAAAAGCTTGTGAACTATAAAGACTCGTACGCGCCGTTGACCCGGGCTTGGTCCTTACCGTACAATGAGCTACCCCTTACTCGCCATCCGCAAGCCTGCGCCTATGGTGGCCGGAAATCAGCCTGGGATTCCCGACGCCCAGGGCGTCTCCAGCGGCGACTAGGGCCGTGAGGGCGCATATACTGCTTATATTAGTATGGGTTGACTTCTAACTGTAGTCTTTGGTTTATTAAAGCTTTAAACTCTGTACAAACTTCTGTTGAAATTGTTTTAGTAGTTTAATAACAACAATTTTGTGTACAATAAATAAAAATAATGGCAACAAACAGTCACACATTCAGATCTCTGTATATAATAAAAAGAAAAGTCCTGACTGACTGATTCATCAACGCCTAGCCCAAACCCTTGGACCTAGAAAGCTGCATTATAAGGTTTCCGTTATAATGTAGACAAGGAAAAAGGAAGGATTTTTCGAAATACAACCCCTAAGGGAGTTAAATAGGGGATGAAAGTTCCGCGCGGGCGAAGCCGCTAGCAAAAGCTAGTTTATAATATTAGTACAGATTTTCTTATGTCACATGATCGTTGAACAGTGATTCAACCCGCCATAAGCTGTAATATTACTTCTAAGGAAAATAATTGCATTCCTCTTAGTAAGTACTGTAGGTAGATACAGGGGGCTCACATAGGGCTAACAATTTGCCTCTCAAAAGTATTAAACTGCCATACCTAGTTGTGTCATAAGTGGAATTATAATTAATGTAATACATTATTTAAATATAATGGGAGGACAAAGAAACCACAGTATTTATTAAGATTTTTAATGTATATTCACAAATTAAAAAAAATATTCACTGTCAATTAACTATCTGCCGCTCTACTCTAAATCAGTCTACAATTGTCTGCAGCATAAAGTGCCACAGGTAAAAAGGCATCAGGATTACCTCAAAAATACCTTCAATCCTACTATTATGGCAATGGGCCATATAAAGTTCTAGACTAATAAAACAATTGATTCACCAAAGTATTATTGTCCTGATATTATTTTTATCAATATTTGCAAAGCTTAGTGACAGATAAATATTTATATCAAGTGTTAGATTATACATCAATGACGTAGTGTGTTATCCAAAAGATTAAAAGACAATGTATCTGATATGATGGGTTTATTGTGCTGTAAATGGGTTAGGAATGTTCTGAAAATAAATAAATTGGCTAGGGTTAATTTTGAAAATGAAATTGCCTTTTTTTAAATAGGAAATACCGTGACCGAAGCATAGTACATAACTAATAGAGGCAAGTCTTTGACAGCCAACCAAAGGAACTCCTCCTACAGAACTTTTCCCATGCTTTCAACACTGAACTTTCAACTATTTCAATAACTATTAGAAATCTATAAACCACTTCCATAAACCATTTAAAAAAATACTTGAAGCAAAGTGACATGCAAGAAACAAACCATGTCTGTAGCCATGGTCCGATTCACAGACAACAGTTCCCCAGAGGATTTTTCAAATAACTTCTCCCGCTCTGGGTAGAGTGGGAGGGCGTGTCAGACTTTTACTGACTAAAACCCACCCGTGTTCCTTCAGTTCTCTGTGTGCCAGTTATCACGGTATCTCTTTCGAAAAACCCGCACCCCTGTCAGGCATCGGCTTTTGCAGACCCCACTAGATGGTGCTGACATCTCTTTAAAGCGCGCGTGGAACACAACGCGCCGTCGACCCGGGCTTGGTCATTACCGGACAGCGAGCTACCCATCACTCGCCATCCGCAAGCCCGCGCATACGGTGACCCTGAAACAGCCATGGATTCCTGACACCCAGGGCGTCTCCTACGGCGACTAGGGTCGTGAGGGCGCATATACTACCTCTCCCTCACGTGCGCCGCCTCCCTCTGCGCGAGCATTACTGCTCCGCAGAAGGAGGTGACGGCTACCCATGCACTCTCGCTCCGTACCATGGCCTGGATCAAGGCTGTACGCGAGAGATCGCCGCCTCCGATCGCCTCCACAAGGACACGGTGGTGCTCCGCCCAAGCCGGGCGGACCTCCACCGTATGCTCCATCGTGTCCTCAGAGCGATCTACGCAGTGCAAACATCCGGGCGTTTTCTCTCGCCTTATGCGTAACAGGAAACTCCCGAAACACCCGTGTCCGGTGAGGACGCCATCACGTCTCTCAATTCATTCCTCGAAGAGGGGACTTACCGCCGCAATAGGGTATTTTCCGATTTCATAAAAACTATTTTAATTTGAAGATTGGGACGAAATATTTAACTGAAAAATAAAAATAAATTTACTAATACACATTTTCTCAATTAAAAACGATAAAAATCTAATGTATTTTTCGTTGTTTTGAATTTACCGCCAAAACGCTCCTTACGATGACTTGATAACACGTGACATGTGACGACAACTTTGTTTATACGGCACCGGTACAAATACTTAGTTTGGCGCCGTTTTAGAAGTATTTGTATTTTTTAATTTAATTTATAATAATGTGTTTTTTTAATAATGTGTATAATTTAGTACAATAGATATTTGCACACCTATTTAGGTAGGATATGGTCATCAGCACTTTTATTATTGTATATATCACCTCATGTAACTACCCATTTCCAAGCAAATAAATGATTTGATTTGATTTGATTTGTGCATAGAGGCACCGCACACCAGTAATATCACTTTATTTCCATTAAAAATCTTGTTAATTATAAACTCGACATTCACTTATTTACTTACTAACTACTTTAGTTTACACAAAGTTGACGTCACGTGATAAAAAGTCATCGTAAGAAGCGTTTTGGCGGTAAATTCAAAATAAAGAAAAATAAATTTGGTTTAAATCGTTTTTAAATGAGAAAATGGATAGTAATCAATTTATTTTTATTTTTCTGTTAAATATCTCGTTCCAATCTTCAAATTAGAATAGTTTTTGAAAAATTGGAAAATACCCTATTGTGGCGGTCTGTGGTCGGTCAATATGTGATGCCATACTTACTTTTTGGCCGCACCTTAACCCGGCTCTAACAGACACGTTTAACCCTAAATAAAATTGACCAAAGCCTATCCTACTATTATACTAATATTATAAATGTGAAAGTTTGTTTGTTTGGATGCTTGTTACTCAATCACGCTAAAACAGCTAAACGGATTTGGATGAAATTAGGCACTGTGGTGTTTGACACCTAGTTGACATTGACAATTGACTGTCATTTGATTGTTAATACAAGTGAGGGTACCCACACATAGTAAAAAGCAACCTGCAAAAAACGACGAGAAGTTAATATGGACGCCAAGTAAGTACATAATAGTGGCGACTGAGGAAAAATAGTGAAATATAGTGAAAAAACCAGTAAAAACATTGTGAAAACGTTTTAGTACAATGGCAGATATAAGATTCGAAACATTTGATATTAAAAGCGGGGATTGGGAATCATATAAAGAACGATTTGGTTATTTCATACTAGCACATGGCATATTAGAACCAAATAAGCAAAAAGCCACATTTTTTGCATCATGTGGTAGTGATCTGTATAATTTAGTTAAATCATTAGTGTTTCCGGATAATGTTAGCCAGGTTACACTAGTCCAAATAGATATAAAACTAAATAACCATTTTAGTCCGCGACCAAATGAGATAGTAGAATCATTTAAATTCCACAGTAGGAATCAGGGTAAAAATGAATCAGTTCAAGAATACATTGCAGAACTTCGAAAAATGTGTAGATTTTGCAACTTTGTAGATTTAGAAAGGACCTTGAGAGATAGACTGGTGTGTGGCGTAAGTAATGCTAAACTACAAGAAAATTTGCTGAAAAAGGCTAACCTCACCTATGCAACAGCTGTGGAGTTAGCAATGCAAGCGGAAAGATGTGTTGCAGACCTAAAGATCCTAAAAGTACCAGCCATTGAAGAATTATCAAGCACCCATACTGCAAATGCAAGCAGTGAGGTAGAACCAATGGAGGTAAATGTTGTGGAAGAGAAGAAAAAGAAGTTATACTGCTACAGATGCGGAGGAAGCCATTTGTACCATAAATGTAAATTTGTTTCTGCGAAATGCAACGCATGCAATAAAGTAGGACATATTGCAAAAATGTGTAGGAAAAATAGTAATGGAACTGGTGATATCAAAGAGATCGAAGAAAGGGAAGACCTTTTCATGAATGGGATATACTGTGTGGGAGAAATTTACCGTGAACCGGCTATACATGTAGAACTTCATCTGAATAAAAAATTAGTCAAGTTCGAGGTTGATTCCGGCTGTTCTTATACAATAATGTCACGGGAACAAGCAGAATTAATCTGGCCAAAGGGGTTGGATTTACAGGAATGCAAGCTGAACTTGCACACCTGGACTGATGCTAAAGTGCAGGTGCATGGCAGGATCAAAGTTTTTATTGAATTTAAAAACTTTAAAGGTTACCTGCAAATAATAATTGGACAGGGGCGAGGTAATCTCCTTGGTAGGAATTGGTTCAAGCCTCTGGGGATTTCAGTTGAAGGTATAAATAACATTAACTCCCTGGATAGTGAAAAGGATAAATCTTTGTTGAAAATACTTAAGAAATATGAAGAATTGTTTGATGGACTTGGCGAATACAAAGGACCTGAAGTTGTGATCAATTGCAAGAAGGATGTACAGCCGAAATTTATGAGGAGCAGGTCAGTACCATTTGCGATAAGAAATAGAGTTTGTGATGAAATAGATAGGTTGGTTAATGTCGGAGTAATGGAACCAATAGCTTATTCAAATTGGGCTACACCAGTGGTTCCAGTACTAAAAAAAGATGGTAGTATTCGGCTATGTGGAGACTACAGATTGACTGTAAATTCAGCAACTGACACCGATACATACCCTCAGCCAACAATAAACGAGTGTCTATCTGAAGTCGCAGGTGGTGTAATTTTTACCAAATTGGATTTAAAAGAGGCGTATACACAACTGAAAGTATCGGATGAAACAGGAATGCTCCTGACAATTAACACATTAAAGGGATTATATAAGATGAAGAGATTACCTTATGGTTTGAAGGCTTGCCCGGGTATATTTCAGCGGGTCATGTCAACGACATTGGCAGGCATAAAAGGAGTGACTGTTTTGCTGGATGATATTTTAATAAGTGGAAATAAGATGCAGCATAATGCAAGGCTGGAAAAGGTACTGGCATGTCTAAAAGACGTAGGACTCAAGCTGAATCGAACGAAGTGTGAGTTTGCAACAAATAAGGTAGAATTCCTTGGTTATGTGGTAGATAAAGATGGTATTCATCCAAGTGATAAAAAGGTTAAATTGATTATGAACGCAAGGAGCCCTAGAAATATTAAAGAGCTGCAAGCTTTTTTAGGTTTGTTGAATTTTTATGACAGGTTTATGAAAGACAAAGCTTCGTTATTGGAACCATTACATAGGCTTCTTGATAAAGATACGGTATGGAAGTGGGGTAAATTAGAGGCAGAAACATTCCAGAAGGCTAAAGCTACACTGTCTAGTGAAGATACTTTAATACATTTTGAAAATAACAGAAAGATAACATTAACATGTGATGCTTCAGAGTATGGGGTAGGAGCCGTTCTATCTCATGTTATGGATGATGGATCAGAAAAAGCTGTTGCTATGGGATCCAGAACTTTATCAAAATCGGAACGTAACTATGCACAGATAGATAAAGAAGCGGCGGCGATTATATTCGGCTTGGAAAAATTCAATCAGTATGTATATGGAAGACATGTAGTAATATACACGGATCATAAGCCGTTGCTTGGGATTTTAAGCCCCAATAAAGCAATACCTAAAGTGCTGTCACCAAGAATGATGCGATGGGCTTTAAAGCTGAACTCACATGATTATGAATTACAATATAAACGCGGTACTAGTATAGGTAATGCTGATGCTCTCAGTAGATGGCCAATGGATAGTACTGAAGATGGGAAGTCAGATACTAATGATGTTGAAGAAATTTTATTACTGTCTGAGACACCAAGCGCCGTTCAGTATTCAGCAAAAGATATTGCAGAACAAACAGGGCGTGACGATATTTTATCTAAAGTGAAATTCTGGATATTGCATGGATGGCCTAATACTGTAAACGACAGTAATACGAAATTATATTGGCTAAAAAGAAAGGAGCTATCTGTTACAAATGACTGCATAATATGGGGTACTCGAGTGGTCATACCGCCCCCGATGAGGATGCATATGTTACAGGCTTTACACGAGACTCACGATGGCATAGTGATATCAAAATCAATTGCAAGAAGCTATTTTTGGTGGCCAGGACTGGATCATGAGATTGAAGCATTAGTGGCAAATTGTGATAGATGCCAGGTTAATAAAAATATGCCAGCAAGTACCGGACATTCTTGGATAACCCCTTCGAACCCATGGCAACGTTTACATATTGATTTTGCGGGTCCAGTTGACAGAAGAATATATCTAATTGTGGTGGATCCACATTCAAAATGGCCAGAAGTAAAAATAGTTAGATCAACATCGAGTGAATGTGCAATTAAAGCTTTAAGAGAAATTTTTGCTGAGCAAGGATTGCCTCAAGTAGTAGTATCAGATAATGGAACGGCATTCACATCTGAACAATTCAAGAATTTTATGAAATGCAATGGCATTCAACATATATTGACTCCACCCTATACACCATCGTCAAATGGACAAGCTGAAAGATTTGTGCAAACAGTAAAAAAGAAATTACATAGTTTGGCTGGAAATGACATAGATATTAAATTACCACGTCTTTTGTTTAGTTTGAGAGTAGCACCAAGCTCGGTTACAGGAAAGTCTCCGGCAGAATTGTTGAATAGACGTCGTTTTAGAACACGGTTTGACATCATGCATCCATTCTCGACAAAACCGGTTGCTGAAAGACAAATTGAAAGTAACAAAGAAGTACCGGTGAGAATATTTAGATTAAAGGACAAGGTATGGCTGCGCAACTATGCAAGAGGGGAGAAGTGGGTGAAAGGAGAAGTCTTCAGAATCAAGGGTCCTGTTCGTTTTTTGGTAAAGATAAACGATGGACCAATCGTAACACGTCACATAAACCAGCTACGACGACGTGATTCTGAGGAAGATCCAGGTCCTAGTAATGAAATACGAGATATACTCGGCATACCAACAGATGCGGTAGTAACTTGTGAAGGAGGCAGGTTACAAAACAATTAAATAATAAGAGTCATATAGATATTAGGATAGTTAGGTTAGTTAGGTATATAGTTTAGTGAAATACATAAAGACTATGGGGGAAGGCATGTGGTGTTTGACACCTAGTTGACATTGACAATTGACTGTCATTTGATTGTTAATACAAGTGAGGGTACCCACACATAGTAAAAAGCAACCTGCAAAAAACGACGAGAAGTTAATATGGACGCCAAGTAAGTACATAATAGGCACCAAGATAGTTTATAACAATAAATTATAACACATAGGATACTTTTTATCCTGGTTGTTCCCGTGGGATAATTTTTGACCTCCACGCGGGTGAGGCTGCTGGCAAAATCTAGTACATAATATAACTAGGTGACCCGACAGACATTGCCCTGTTTCCTAGAACTCACTTGCAGCGCCACCCACCGGGTCCAACTGTGAATCTAAACCATCCAAGGGACCCACCCAAACACAACACGTCACAAAGATAATAAAAAAGCTCATATAATGTCTCTTTTCTTCTCTTCCAGTTATGCCAGCATGATCAGACTAGCGATCAGCAGTTCGCCGAACGGCAAGATGACACTGAACGAGATATACACGTACATATGCAACGCTTTCCCATATTATAAGGAGGCTGGCAAAGGATGGATGGTGAGTTGGGAATGATTATTTTCTGAACTTAACCACTCACATTAGCAGTATACACTTTATTAAACCAACTGTAAGCTTAGAGCTAATCGAAGCTTCTAAGAAAAAAAAAACGGACATGCTTTTCAAGGGATCTCTCGTGCTATTGTAGAAGGCGACCTAGAAAGCACGAAAAAAAAGCTATTGAACTTAAAATTTCCCTCTAAAATACGATTACCTTAACGTACATGCAATTTTCATATCATTTGTGCCGTTAGTATTATTATTAGTAGGTACGTTAGTAGGGAAAGAAACGAAAACTCGTTTTGAAATCGACCCAGTCCCGGATTAAAAAAATAATCGATAATCAACATCGAGCATTGATCGTGTTTTTAGGGTTCCGTAGCCAAATGGCAAAAAACGGAAACCTTATGTATTTGTCATGTCTGTCTGTCTGTCCGTATGTCACAGCCACTTTTTGTCGCAACTATAAGAACTATGCTGTTGAAACTTGGTAAGTAGATGTATTCTGTGAACTGCAGTAAGATTTTCACACAGAAATAGAAAAAAAAAAACAATAAATTTTGGGGTCCCCGTACTTAGAACCGACACTAAAAAGAAATATCTTCAAACCTATACGTGTGGGGTATCTATGGATAGGTCTTCAAAAATGATATTGAGCTTTCTAATTATTATTTTTCTAAACTGAATAGTTTGCGCGAGAGACACATCCAAAGTGGTAAAATGTGTATCCCGTCCCCCCTGTAACTTCTAAAATAAGAGAATGATAAAACAAAAAAAAATATGATGTACATTAGCATGTAAACTTACACCGAAAATTGGTTTGAACGGGATCTAGTAAGTAGTTTTTTTTTTAATACGTCATAAATCGTACTACGTTACTTGCTGCTACGGAACACTTCATGGGCGAGTCCGACTCGCACTTGGCCGTTTTTTCACCGTTAATTTTCCCTCAAACAAGGATGTATATATGACACATATTGTATTGAGGACCTCAATACAATAATTTTACCATTTAACATTTATTCTAAAACAGGTAAATTCGGATAACACCCCATTAAATCCTTGGCCTATAATTTTCATATTTCGCAACACTTTTCATAACCCACTTTAATGTTTTACTTACAGAACTCCATAAGGCATAACTTATCGCTGAACAAATGCTTCATGAAAGTGGCTCGCAGTAAAGACGACCCGGGCAAGGGCTCGTACTGGGCGATGGACACCAGCTACAAAATGGCGGAGGTCGCGCCGAGAAGACGTAGGAGTCTTAGGGTAAGTCCTAATCCTGATGACATAGATGAAGTCCATTTATTCATAGATCTTTCGATCTGGACGCAGTTATGTTGGGAATTGGGCGCTAGTCTTTAATTCTTCAACACCGACTTACGTGCTTACAAGACCTCATAAAACCTGTGGTCTACAAGGTCATACAAACAGACGGCAGTATCAATGGGCAGCCCGAAAATCGGACAGCTATAATTAGTATTCTAACCCAAACAACTTGATAGCAATGGTACATGTGCCGACACACCATTTTTTCACTTAACCGATAAAAAACAGTAGGTAAAACCTATAAAACCCAAGAAAAAGGTTGCTTGTTGCCAGAAAAAAATAAAATTTATGGAAATTGAAGACTCTTTTAAATTTCTGTCCACTATAATGTTGTAACGTGTTCAAATTACCGTATATTTTATGTACGTGGACGTGGTCCACGATAATATCGCCACGTTAAACATTATAAAAGCTCACGTTCTTCACGTTACTGCATTGTATACTTACATCTATTTTAAGCCCCAAATCTTAATGAATGTAATTATTTTATGGAACAATCTTGCACATTTGTTTGAAAAGAAAACTCAAATTTCATTAAACGTTTTTTCCCTCTCCTCAGATGGCACCATACAGCCCGGAATGCAGTTCGAACAGCAGCGGCGAGGCGGGCGGCGCCGCCGCGGCCTGCGCAGACGCCGCGCCCACGCCGCCCGCCACGCCCACCACGCCCACCTCGCCCACTGTGCCGGGGGCTATTAAAGAGGAAATCGTTATCAAGGAAGAATCAGGTAATTGAACCCTTTAAAAAAAAAACAGTTTGTTTTTTATAGTTTATAAAAAATTTAAAGGTGAAGATATTGCACCTAGAATAAAATTACCACCATTAGTACCAAATAGAAAAGAAAAGAATTAAAAGCAATGACAGATCAAATAATTACATCTATCTATATAAATAAAAAGAGAAGTCCTGACTGACTGACTGACTGACTCATCAACGCCCAGCCCAAACCCTTAGACCTAGAAAGCTGAAATTTTACACGGAGGTTTCCTTTATAATGTAGACAAGGAATAAGGAAGGATTTTTCTAAATTTAACCCCTAAGGGAGTTAAATAGGGGATGGAAGTTCCGCGCGGGCGAAGCCGCTGGCAAAAGCTAGTTATAGATAATAATTTAAATAATATTCGATGATACATGGTGTTCATATGTTTACAATTGTAAAAGTAAGTATACAATTTTCCTTAAATATTAACAAATAACAAGTTAGTGTGTGAGTTAAAGTTATCTCGGAATGTCAAAAAAAATAATATACAATTAAATTAGCAACTAGTGATTATGTCCAAAGTATTTTGATTGTCCTATGGACAACGACCAGCGTGTTTCCAAGAATTCTTATATTAGATATAATCTTCTAATTTTTAATACACTTATGTAATACACAGCTTTGTTTACAAAGTGAACATTTAATATGAGTTTTAAATTTTCTTTAATTTAGTTGCAATATATAACAAGGTAGTTTGATTGAAATATTTAACACAGTACCCCATAAAAGATTATGTACTTTTGGCAATCGGAAAAATTGTTGATTTATTTTGTTTTTCTATCACTTATTTCACATATAGATTTTTTCTCACATACATAATATTTTCATAAATGAATTGGCAAGGTAACGTCATAATATTAATCTTGTTAAATAATTCCCTGAGATATAGGCGGCGAAGTAGATTATAGTCGGCTAGGCTCTAACATCGTATTAAGTAGTAATTTGCATGAGGAGGCTTTATTTAAGGTTAGGGACTTAGAGGATGAATTAATCCATGCAAATATTAAAATTGTAGAATTCCAAAAGGTTAAAGAACATACTCAGGTCAAAGAAACAAACCATTTGTTAAATGAATTGTTAAATACTAATTGTAACCCTCATTCCATAACAACAATTGACCTAACAGAGGATTCATTACTGAAACATAACTATAGTTATAAAATGAGTCAAAATAAATTTAAAAAATATGCAAGGCTGAATAAAATCATTAAAAAATGTAATAAATTAAAGAAACATCAAAAGCACTATTCCAATAATATTCAATTAAGGAAAGAACGTGTTTCTCTTGTCAATAAATTGAAGAACTATGAAATTAAATTAGAAAACAGTATCAATATTTATGAAATTGACACTCAATGCTTACAGTCAGAAATTCAAGTTCTTGATGACTCTCTAAAGTCCCTTTATAAAAAATATGTATGCTCTCAGCACCAAATTAAGGAACATATCCTTGCTACTAATGCGTTGTTAGACAGAGTGGACTCGCTGACTCTCAGCAACACTCTGTGTACTTGTCAAAGCGAAACCAACCTTGATGCCCTCCAGCCTGAGGTAACGGAAGAACCGTCCCAAGTTGTGAGTGCTCTGGACTGTAACCCCAGCCAAGATTTACCAGATATTGTGCAAGTACCATCTCAAGATCAGTCAACTAGTAGCGTTATCCCTTGTAGTAGTCAAGTTTGTTATCAGTCAGTTATGTTTTCTGATAGTATAGGAAGAGGTTTAGGGAAATTACTTAGTAACAACTTGAGTAATTCTTCTCAAAACAATTGTTTACCCGGGAAATCCTTCAAAGAAATAATGACATCAGTTACAAGAAATCAATATGATTGTAATACCAACATAACTGTACTTGTAGGTAATAGTTCAAAGGTCAATAAACAAGATATCACTGACAGTGTTACTGAGATTTTAAAGATTAATTGTAATAAAATTATTTTGTGTGCTTTTCCATATTTTGAGAGATTATCTAGTAGAAAAAACAATGATATACATATACTTAATAATCATATGCAGTTTTTAGTAACTCACTACAGTGATAAACTTATATTTTTTGATACCAACAGTTTTGTTGTTGTTGTTGTTAAGTTAAAATCGACAAGGAATACAGTGTATCTGCCCATTAGGTTTAGACTTAAAATAGCGAGGCTATTAGCTTATATAAACCCAGACATATGTACTATGTCGAAGTCTTCTTTGATTAATGTTAGTAATGGTACTAACACTACTTTTGATTCGCCTAGTAGTTTAAACTTTTAGGTGCGACAACGGGTAAGCCGCATATGTTGAATGTTGTTCATCAAAATATGCAGGGTCTGTCCGGCAAAGAGCTTGAGTTAAGCTTATTTATGGAGAACTATGATGTTCAGGTGTTATGTTTGACTGAACACTGGTTGAAGGAACATGAAGTAGTGTTTATCAATGATGATAATTTTACTGTTCAAAGTGCATTTGTAAGAAAAACTGCTATTCGCGGTGGATCTTTAGTTCTTGTTTCAAACAATTTAAAATGTAAACAACGTTTAGATTTAGCTAACCTTTCTATTGAGCGCACTATTGAGTTGTCTTGTGTTGAACTCGAGCGATATGTTATAATTTGCGTTTATCGACCCCCCTCTGGGGATTTCATTAGTTTTGAATCGGTAATGGAGGATTTACTCAATAAGTTAAAATCAAGTAATAAAAGTATAATTTTATGTGGAGATTTTAATATTAATATTTTAGATGTTACTCCATTAAGTATTAGACTTCTCAATCTGTTTAGGTCTTTTAATTTAATTAACTTGTTTTTTGAACCTACTAGGATCACGGCATCTTCGTCAACATGTCTTGATAATATGTTTACTGATTGTGATGCCAAAAATAAATTAGTACTAACTGACTTAACGTCCGACCACTGTGGTTTATTAGCTAGCTTCCCCATGCCATTACATAAAAAGCGACCACGTACACTTGAATGTAGGCCTTATACAGCTAGTCGTTGCAAAAGGTTTAAAAATAATATAGCTCATAGAATTACACCATCCATAGCACAACACGAGAATCCGAATGAAATTTATGAAGCCCTTTTTGATGTTGTGCAAAAAGAGTATCAATCTGCTTTCAAGACCAAAACCATTAACATTAATGGCTCCTCCGCTGGCTTTAATCAATGGGCTACTCCGGGTATTTACAAAAGTAGAGCGAGACTATACGAATTATATGGATTGAAAAAATACAGGTTTGATACTCCTTTCCTAGAGTATGTCAAAAACTATTCAAAATTATTTAAAAAGATTAGTGCTTTTGCAAAATCGAAATTTTTAAGTGACACAATTAAAAATTCTAACAATAAAGTTAAAACCACTTGGAAAATAATTAATAATGAAACGGGCAAGTCTGTTAAACAAGACAATCAACTTGAGATTTTGGTCGACGACAAATTAATTATTACAGAAGCTGAAGTAGCGGAGGCATTTAATGAGTTTTTTGCCAACATACCTGTAACTACGACTCGCTCCTTAGATTCATCCCCGTCTAAAGCAGCATACCTTTTGCATAGTAGTGTGCCTAAATGTAGTGACCTATTCAGTTTCGTACATGTAACGCCTCGTGACGTAGTTAATGTTTTTAACACACTGAAGTCTAAAAACACTGGTGATTTCTGGGGCATTTCCATTAAACTTTTAAGTAATATTATAGAAATTGTAGCCCCCTATCTAGCTGTCACTTTTAATAAATGTGTTGATTCAGGAACTTTTCCTGACCTCATGAAGAGTAGTAAAGTAATACCATTATTTAAATCAGGTAATAAAAATGACATTCGTAATTTCAGGCCTATTTCTATCTTACCTGCATTTAGCAAAATATTTGAAAAGTTAATACTCAAGCAGTTGCTAAAACATTTTAATTTAAATAGCCTCCTTCATAACGAGCAATATGGCTTTACAAAAGGTCGTTCGACTACTGATGCGGGTGTTGCTCTGTTGAAACACATATTTAACGCATGGGAGAACTCGCAAAATGCTATTGGAGTTTTTTTGTGATCTCTCAAAAGCCTTTGATTGCGTGCACCATGAGACGCTTTTGTGTAAACTTCGTTATTACGGTGTCCATAACGATGCTCTAAACGTAATAAATTCTTATTTGCAAAATAGGGTTCAATGTGTAGAAATTAATGGTAAAAAATCTTCCGGGCTGCCAGTTCAGTTAGGTGTGCCTCAAGGCTCAATACTCGGCCCATTCTTGTTTTTAGTATATATTAATGACTTACCGTTCTATTTAAAGGGTATTTGTGATGTTGTACTGTTTGCAGATGATACTTCTCTTATTTTTAAAGTAGATAGGAATAGACAAGACTTTGACGACGTAAACAGTGCACTCTCAGTGGTTACGGATTGGTTTACGGCAAATAACCTTGTTCTCAATGCCAAAAAAACGAAATGTGTAAAGTTCGCCTTACCGAATGTTAGAAATCTAGGTCCCAATATCGTCTTAGATAAAGAGGTGCTTGAAACCGTAGACACGGCAGTATTTCTGGGCATAACAGTAGATGCCAAACTTCAGTGGGGATCACACATATCAACACTAGCAGGGAGGCTCAGTTCAGCCGCCTACGCCGTCAGAAAAGTAAGACAATACACTGACGTCGATACAGCTCGATTAGTATACTTTAGTTATTTTCACAGCGTTATGTCCTACGGTATTCTGCTGTGGGGCAAAGCCGCTGATATTCAAAATATTTTTGTCCTTCAAAAACGTGCTGTTTTTAAAGATATTGGTATTCTCACAGTGGCATCACAATTCATATTAGCTAACATCTTATTTATTAGGCAACATATACACTTGTACACTAAAAACAGTGATATTCATACCGTTAACACTAGAAACAAGGACAAACTACGTGCTCCCTTTCACCGGCTTCATAAGGTTCATAAATCATTTGTTGGGCTTGGTATAACTTTTTATAACAAGCTTCCCACTTCTTTGCTAGATTTGCCTTTTGATGCGTTTAAAGTTCAAGTAAAATCCATCCTTTGTTTAAAGGCTTACTATTCCATTAACGACTATTTAAATGACAAGAATAGTTGGTCGCTGTGATTAACACAAGACAATGTTTATGTTCTTTCTCCAGAATTAGCGTACCTAGTGACAGGTTATATGGGTTCATATATTTATTTAGTTAAATACTTTTTTTTTTTTAATTTTATTGACCAAGTGTTTTTTATCATCTATCTAATAAGTCATTAGTTATTGACCTAAAGAGCCCTTTATACCAGGAAACTTTTATTTTTGGTAATATGCGTTATTGTTTATTACTTTGCCTATGTATGTATAGAATCAAGTCCATCCGACTAAACAGACAGCTGTGCTGCTGGGGAGTTCGTTGCGCCACTTCTTCTTCCCAGCTAAAGCACTAGGAAGTGTCGAAGGGTGGGCGTTTTTGGGGGACTGTCTTATGTATTTTGACGTTCGAAAAGTGCTGATTCTCAGCCTAATTTGAATAAATGACTTTTGATTTTGATTTTGATTTAATGGTGTGGAAGTGGCTAATATAGACAAACGCGTGGTTTCTACATCGGTCAGCTGTATTATCTTTCTAACAGCATAAGCGCCCGAGGTTAACCGCCCCGCAAGAGAGGTTATACTAAATAACAGACAGCTGTGCTGCTGGGGAGTTTGTTGCGCCACTTCTTCCCGGCTAAAGCACTAGGAAGTGGTGACTTTTGATTTTGAGGTCCCTATGGTAATTTCTCGTCTAGCGTGATTCCTAGGAAAACCGTTTCGTTAATAAATTCCGGTTTTTGTCAATTCAGTATGATGTCATATTCGCTTATTCTAACATTAGGTATTTAACAAAAAAAAAAATAACCGCCGAAAACAAAACAAACAATTTTTAATTAATAAATGTTATTACTCAATCACTGAATTTATGGAGGATAATTGTTGACAGTGATATTTTAAATTTTGACATAATTTTATTTCTATTTTATGGTTTGACATTTTAATTATACCTACAGACATTTAATTTCATTTTTTTGTAATATTATATTTCATTCTTGTGTGTAATATTTGTATGCTTGCGAGTAGAATGCAGCGCACTAACATTATCACTATAAGACCTTATATAAACTATGTACCTGCATTGTGACAAATAAAATGATTTGATTTGAAAAAACTGAAAAGCAAAAAATAATAAACCTTTTTGTTTAACCTCAATAACTAAGTTCGGAGGGCGGTGACATAAAATTAGAATACATATCTAAAGTCACCGACTTCCGAACTTAGTTATTGAAGTTAAACAAAAAGGTTTATAATTTTTTGCTTTGCAGTTTTTTTCGGCGGTTAATTTTTTTTGTTAAAAGCTTTTATTTTATAATTTTTTGAGGCTATAATGACTACATGATTCATTTTTGATTACTTTTTGTAATAAGTACACTACTTAGCATTCAAATCTGTGAGTGAACAATAAATCACCCCTATTTTCCCAACCTTAGGGTAGGTTTTCCACATTTATATGGGACCAATTTCGAGGTATACCCTATCCAACATTAAAAAAAAAATACGTTGGGTGGAACATATAACCTCCTCCTTTTTATGAAGTCGGTTAAAAATAAGAATGATCAAAATCGACTATTCTGTAAGCAGTTATGCGTGGTTTTACATTACAATCAGTGAGTGAACAATCAATCATCCCTGTTTTCCTACCCTTTTTTTCTTTTTTTTTGTTTGGTTGGGAATTCATCAAATAACTTCTCCCGCTCTGGGTGGAGCAGGAGGGCGTGTCAGACTTTTACTGACTAAAACCCACCCGTGTTCCTTCAGTAGCCCGTATGCCAGGGGCTGTGGTGTCTCTTTCGAACAAACCCGCACCCCTGGCAGGCATCGGCCCTTGCGGGCCCCATCATTTTTTGTGCTGACATCTCTTTGAGGCGCGCGTGGAACACAAGGCGCCGTCGACTTGGGCTTGGTCCTTACCGGACAGCGAGCTACCCAGTACTCGCCGTCCGCAAGCCCATGCCTACGGTGACCGGAAATCGGCCTGGGATTCCCGACGCCCAGGGCGTCTCCGTATCCTGCGGCGGCTAGGGTCGCGAGGGCGCATATGCTGCCTCTCCCTCACGTGCGCCGCCTCCCTCTTCGCGAGCATTACTGCTTCGCTGAAGGAGGTGACGGCTCCCCATGCCCTCTCGCTCCGTACCATGGCCTGGACCAGGGCCGGACGCGAGAGATCGCTGCCGCCGATCGCCTCCACA
Organism: Polymixis flavicincta; assembly: GCA_949987655.1. Classification (NCBI taxonomy): domain Eukaryota; kingdom Metazoa; phylum Arthropoda; class Insecta; order Lepidoptera; family Noctuidae; genus Polymixis; species Polymixis flavicincta. The sequence goes on along the minus strand of OX465183.1, from coordinate 2,495,727 downwards.
AGGACACGGCGGTGCTCCGCCCAAGCAGGGCAGACCGCCACCGTGCGTTCCACCGTGTCCTCAGGGCGATCTTCGCAGTGGAAACACCCGGGCGTTTCCTCCCGCCCTATCCGAAACAGGAACCTCCCGAAACAACCGTGTCCGGTGAGGACCTGCGTCAGGCGGAAGGTGAGGACGCCATGCCGCCTCTCAAACCACTCCCCAAAGAGGGGACTTACCGCCGCAATCGTGGCGTGCCCAGTTTTCCTACCCTTAGAGTTGATTTTTTTTCCCAAATTTATATGGGACCAACTTCGGGGTATAACCCTTTTCAATAAAAAAAGAATTATCAAAATCAAACTACTCTGTAAAAAGATATGCGTGGTATAAAAAACTTAAAAAAAATACGCGTCGAGTTCAGTAACCTCCTCCGATTTTTCGTTGGTTAAAAATCTAATGCATTTGGTTTTTTTAATTTACCATAAATTATTTACCTTAAAGGAACCTTGGACCTGACGAATAGTTATTCACGTCCATCGTCAAAATTTTGTGATCGTCGGGTCTATTTTAAATATCAATGATGTGTCCATCTGAAAATAACACCATCTTCCATTGATTTTGAAGTAAATCATTACTGTAAACTGAAAAGGGAATGGACCCAATATTGAACATTGAGGAACGCCTATTGCCATTTCAGAACCTAATGAGTTCATGCCGTATACTTGAACTTTAACCTTTCTATCTTTCAGGCATGATCTTAGTAAATCATGAGTTGTATTTCTCATCCTATAGTACTCTAGTTTCAGTAGAAGTATCTCATGGTTTACGCAATCGAACGCCTTAGCGAGGACGCAAAAGATTCGAATGTCATCTTGGGCTTCTTCCCAGCTGTTAAAATTTTTCTTTATAAGGGTGAGACCAGCTTCAGTAGTACAACGCCCTTTGGTGAACCCGTACTTTTATTTTAAAGAGACCAAACATTTGATTGAGCATCAACTTTTCAAACACCTTACGGAGAACTGGTAGAATTGACACAGGCCTAACCGTGGGGTTCCCACCGGATTTGAACAAAGGAGCACTGTACTGTATTTCATGAGATCCGGAAAGACTCCTTGGTCTACACTGGTGTTAATATGAAAGCTAAATAGAGCGCAATGGTTTCGAAGATGAATGAGTGGTTTTGGTAAGTGTATAAAGTAATTACATGTCTTCTTTTCAGATTCAAAGCACACAGATGATGCACTGTCGGCCCTTATGTATGAAGAACTAATGACGGACGTCGACATCAGCAGCGGTGAGTATAAATAATGTGCATCTTTATACAAATGGTTAGAGATATATAAAGGACTATAGAGATAGAAAATCAAAATCAAAAGTCATTTATTCAAACTAGGCTGAGACATTTACATGCCATTGCTAATGGCTATCTGCTAAAGTCAAGCTATCCTGACTTGTAGAAGAAGTTGTAACAGTGCTAGCGTGCTATAATAATAAACTTTACCAGGTATAGTATACCGAGACACAGTAGTTACGTGACATCAGACCAAGGCTACGTCATCAGCGCTGTGTTACCACTAGTGTGTAATAATAACTCCCAAACCAACTCCAATACCTGTGCGAATACGTTTTAATTAAAGATTACGTTGGTATATGTTTAAATAGGGTATTTTCCGATTTCATAAAAACTATTTTAATTTGAAGATTGGGACGATATATTTAACAGAAAAATAAAAGTAAATTTACTTATATCCATTTTCACCACTAAAAACGATTAAAATAAAATGTATTTTTCGTTGTTTTGAATTTACCGCCAAAACGCTCCTTGTGATGACTTTTTATCACGACATGTGAGTCAACTTTGTTTATACGGCACCGGTACAAATACTTAGTTTGGCGCCGTTTTAGAAGTATTTTTGCACAGAGGCACCGCACACTAGTAATATCACTTTATATCCATGAAAAATCTTGTTAATTATAAACTCGACATTCACTTATTTACTTGCTAACTACTTTAGTTTACACAAAGTTGACGTCACGTGATAAAAGTCATCGTAAGAAGCGTTTTGGCGGTAAATTCAAAACAACTAAAAATAAATTTGGATTAAATCGTTTTTAATTGAGAAAATGGATAGAAATAAATTTATTTTTATTTTTCTATTGAATATCTCGTTCCAATCTTCAAATTAGAATAGTTTTTGAGAAATTGGAAAATACCCTATTGAATTGTTTTGTCTAAACAAAAACGAAACGACTGTTTGGTTGCTGGCAATACTTTAGCCACGTATTGGGTATCGATAATCATTCCAAAAACCATAACATCGCTTGGTTGCCTTAATGTAGGTACATGTCATAGTGTCATTTAAAGTTTGAACAAATATTGTGTTCTGTTTGTTGCACTACCGGAATGCCAGGCCTTGTTTTTAGACCACAAATCGTAATTTTCTGAATAGATCTAACTCAAACTCAAACTCAAAGCATTTATTTCAATTAGACCTTTCACAGGCACTTTTGAATTGTCAAACAAAAATCGAAGTTGAAGCTAGGTGCCCATTCCAAAAACGTAGATCTCTCTGGAGAAGAACGGGCAAGAAACTCCAAGGACACTCTTTTAAATCGTGGGTATTACAAAATTTGTGTGTGTGGGAACATTATTCTTGGTGCTTCTATATGTGAGAACAATGTAAAAAAATTTAATAAAAAAAAAAAAAAAAAAATAAGATTCAAAATAAGCCATGGCAGATAAGAGATGACCAGTCTCAACCGACGGCGCCCGTTCACGAACTTGACGCATGGATCAGCACCATCCAGCTCAACCATTTTCTAGGGAACCGAATGATCCAACACACACGCCACCATCAGTGAGACATTTAAGTGAGCATGACATACTCTCAACTACCACGTTTTTTCAAGTCGACGTACATTAAAACAACATATTATAAGGATGCATGGTACTCACATTTACAAAAATTTGACAAAATGCTTCTAAATTATACAAAACTATAATTTCAATCCTATTTGAGAAATTCATAAAATTTGACTTCCAAAAAGAAAGAAAAATATATAATAAGTATCTATTGAAATTTTAATAAATAATACTTGGTTCAGTAAAATCAAAAACAAAATCGTAATGTCACAAAATTAATAAAAATAGGAACAGAAATGTTCGCAATGTCAGAAAAATAATAATAATAGGAACAGAAGTGTTCGTAATGTCAGAAAACATAAAAAAAAAGGGGAAGCATCTCTTCCAAATATTAAAATGTTAATTAGTAAGCCCAGGTGGCTGTGGAGCAGGACCAGCATTAAGCCAGGCATTTTTATCTAAGATATAATCATCTAACTTATAATATGCTTGTCTACATAGTGTGCGTTTAATGCATGACTTAAATTTATTTTCACTTAGTTCAAGAATATCGACTGGTAGTTTATTATAACATTTTACACAGTACCCCATAAAAGAAGTATGTACTTTAGACAATCTGAAACGTGGTTGATCTAATTTGTTCCTATTTCTAGTGTTAAAATTATGCCTGTCACTTATCTTACTAAAAAGATGTTGGTTTTTCCGAACATACATAATGTTCTCATAAATATATTGAGAAGGTACCGTCATGATGTTAATTGTTTTGAACAGTTCCCTTAGAGATTCGCGTCTGCGGAGGTTGTAAATGGCTCTGACAGCCCTCTTTTGCAGAATAAAGATCGACTCAACATCCGCAGCCCGTCCCCATAGCAAAATACCGTAAGACATGATGCTATGAAAGTAACTAAAATAAACAAGTCGCGCGGTATCCACGTCTGTTAATTGGCGGATCTTCCAAACAGCGTAAGCGGCAGAACTTAGCCGCCCTGCAAGTGATGTTAAGTGAGGACCCCACTGTAGCTTTGAGTCAAGCGTGATCCCCAGGAAAACCGTTTGTTCGACGAATTCTATTATCTCCTTATTCAATACAACGTGACATTCACTACTTCTGACATTCGGCAACGTGAATCTTATGCATTTAGTTTTCTTTCCATTTAATACCAAATTATTTACAGTAAACCAATTATGGACCTTAACTATAGCGCTATTTACCTCGTCAAGCTCCTGTGCGTGTCTCTTAACTTTAAAAATCAGTGATGTGTCATCAGCAAATAACACCATTTGTGGTTGGTTTTTTAGTAAATGAGGTAAATCATTTATATATACTAAAAAGAGGAACGGACCCAATATTGAACCTTGCGGTACTCCCATTTTGACTTTTAAGCCCAAGGAATTCACACCGTTTATTTGAACTTGCTGCAGTCTATCATTCAAGTACGATTTTACCAAGCTAAGCGCAAGTTCACCCAGTCCGTAATGCTCAAGTTTCAAGAGAAGTGTTTCGTGATTCACGCAATCAAACGCCTTGGATAGGTCGCAAAAGATACCTATTGCATCTTGCGCCTCTTCCCATGCTGTAAAGATGTGTTTTAATAAGGTGACACCGGCGTCAGTTGTGCAACGTCCTCTTGTGAAACCATACTGTTGATCGTGTAGGATGTTATTACGATTAAAATGATTGAGCATTTGATTTAACATAACTTTTTCAAACACCTTGCTGAAAACTGGCAAAACCGATACGGGTCTATAATTATTCATATCTTTGCTGTCGCCAGATTTGAAGAGTGGAATAACTTTACTGTACTTCATTAAATCTGGGAACACCCCTTGATCTACACACAAATTAAATATTAACGCCAAATAGGGTGCAACTGTCTCAATAATGGATTGACATACTTTAGTAGACATGCCCCACAGATCTTCCGTAATTTTGATCTTAAGTTGCTTATATGTCTTTACAACGACCACAGGGTTTATATGTTTAAATTTAAATTCCACAGGACAGGTTGAAACATTCGCTCTTAATAAATCAATAGCAAGTGCGGGCGAAGAATTTAAAGTTTCTGTAGTTTTAATAGGAATATTGGTAAAGAAAGTTGCAAATTCCTGAGCAACATCGATGTTATCGCTAATGAGACCGCGGGAAGTGTCCAGTGTATAATCGGTATTAAGCCTTTTGCTTCTGTTCGTTTCATTGTTTATAATTTTCCAAACTGCCTTAATTTTATTATCTGCTGATTTGACCTTGTGGCTAATGAATGAAGCTTTAGCTACTTTGCAGATATTTTTAAAAGTTTTAGAGTAAGTTGTTATCTATGTTAATTAGTTGATCACCAAAGAACTTCACTAGCCCTATTATTTAAAAAAGCCCTGTAAACGTCGGCGTCGTGATAGTATTGTTGGTAATGGAGTGACACAGACACCTTGTGTCGTGCCCGCAGAGCGCTCGTGGTGCGACGGGGGGCGGCGCCACGTGTGCGGGTTCCTGCGCCACAGCTCGCTGACGGACGACTACGGCAACTTCGTGGTGCGCTCGTACGACTGCGACTGCCCCGCGGAGCCCGAGCCCGCGCCCGCCACGCCGCCCACGCCCGTCACGCCGCTCACGCCGACCACGCCGGGCTACGCCGCGCTGCCCTACTGGCACTCCGAGATTTTATAACATCCGAGCTCACGCACGCACACTCACTGACCGTCTGACCCCCGGTCCCACGCGTTTGGTTGACCTTTCATATCACTGTTTATTTCCATGTCAATTGTTTTCCTCACTATATTTCTAGATTCTAAAACGTCCAGTCTTGACGTTGCGTTCGAGTATACTTCATTGAACTTGACGTAGTTTAAGAGCAAATATTAAAGTAAGCGAAGTTAGGGGTTATGGATTGTACGCAAAAGTTTTGATCAAGTTTGAAAGATATGTTAAATACTAATATCTTAATTAATCATTGTAATCCTTGTATAAAATTACTTGTTCTCAAAACTTGGTCAGAATACATTTTGCTTGTTTGGATTGACGAGTTAGCTAGAAGTAAATAGCTAGGGAATAGGACATGTGTTCGAATGAAGCTTGCCATTTTTGACACGTTTTGATGTTTATATACTTGACTGTGGTAATGGACGGAGGTGGGAAGAGGGCGAAATATTCAAAAGGAAAACGAAGGTAAGCAATGTCAGGTTTAGTTAGTAGTATGGAAGTCATCCAGATACTTCCCAACGGTTTTACACTTTTTGTACTACCACAAGTTTATACAAACTAATCTTAACGCCTAATCAGCCAAAAACACTCAACGACTCCAAGTCTCGAAACCAGCAACATCAGTAACATAAAAAAAAAATCAGAAAAAATTGCCCCTAAGTCTCCGCTGTTGCCACGTCGAAAAATTTAATATATACCCTAAATAAACACGTAAATAATATACGTAAGTATATTGAAAGTTTTATACCAGAAACTGATTACAGAGAATATTATCAGATCACCAACATATCTGTCGCATTACGATTATATAGAGTAGACGTAGTTACCTTAGGCGAGGAACTTTGTTGTATTGTTATGTAAGCATTGTTTAGCGTTACGTGACGGATTCCATGGACCATGGTGCATGCGTTAAGGTGGGCTTGATGTACAACAGGAACATTGAATATGCTACTTTCTTTCTTTTCATTTGAACCATTTGGATTCTGAATCGATTGAATCGGATTTACTCTGTTCGATACAAATAAGTGTCACGTTGAGCACATCAGTGGCCCTAGTGTGAGTTTTATTTAACCATCTCGATCAAACGCATCGAGCGCGTTCGGCGCTCCGATTGGTTCGTCACCAATTCAGGGCAAATCGGAGCGCCAAACGCGCTCGGTGCGTTTGATCGAGATGGTAAAATGAAACTCACACTAAGGCCTCTGATTATTTCGATTCAAACTCAGTCCGGTAAATGTCAGCCCCAGGCGTCACCAACCGTTATTATTATAATATAGAAAAATAAAGCAAAATTTCGAGGCTAATTTCAGTCGATATCGGTAGGATAAGCAGCAGCATATAATTTACTCTACAGGCCGCTGCTAATTCTTCTGTGATGCTACTGCCTGAACCATTTCTTTATTTATAGTTTAAAACCTTAAAATATTTATAGCTTCATTAGATACTAGCTAGGTCGCCATGTATTTCAAATGAATAATCAAACTTCACTTATTTACAAAAGTTAAGTAATGATTAGCGACTGCTCGTCTGCTTAACCATACATGTTTTGACGCATAAACGTCTCGTTACTTAAAGCAATGTTTATAAAAAAGGGGAATAACCTGGTAACCTAAGTTTCACGGCACCTATATATTCCCGAAGGTAGCATATTTAATACAAACGAACGATGTAATAAAAATATGACAGTATTGGAGCCAGAGTGGTGACGAACAGATCTCAGAATGACCAGTATAATATATTATTATAACTAAAAATATATAATATTATTATAGTGTGCTAATATTTTATAATTTTAACTGTGCATAATGATATATTAGTTACGTTTAGTTATAACATAAAAAATAAATATGAGTTAGTCTGTACGAATTTATAATTTAAATATAAAGTATGTAACTATTAATGTATTTAATATGAAGTCACACTTATATACGTAAATATTGCTTTTTAGGAAATCGTATATCGGCCTATTGATAATACTTATGTTATAGTGCATGCTGGGGCACTCTTTGTTGTAAAACTACTTGAGAGATCGATATCGCTTCTGGTAACTTGTATGTAAAAGGTTGCCAGTTGTCATATTTTATCTTATGAGAGTTGACATTAAAGTACACAATTTAATATATAAATTAATATATATTTGTAAGTCGGGTTACTTAATAATTATATTAAGAAATAACGTTATGAATTGTTAAGAAATGTTATAAATAGTTTTATAACAAAAGGTACCCAACCGTACGCGCTGTTAGGTTCTGCTTGCCTAAATTTTAACGATAATGTCTAGTTTTATGTTTAAGGTGCAAATACGTATTTTTGTGCCATAATAGCGTGGGTTGAAGGATGGCATTGAACACTTAGAATTATAATAAAAAAAGAAAATAAAAACTGTCCCATATCTTATTGAAAAATGTGTTCAAAAAAGTTTTTTAGAAGTTGTACCTACATACACGAGTAACATTAGTATGTGTATATAGTAGTAATTATTTTAATATTAACTGAAACACGGATGTTATGTATTGTAACATTTTTACCCGTTTATATTGATAGTGCGAGATCCACGAATTTTTATATGAAGTGCTCACATATTTGTAGATTTTTAGTGAGTTGTTCATTTATATTGAAGCTTTTGTATATGGTAAATATGTGAGCATTATGTATCTGTGTGAGTCAATAATGTGGCGGGCCGCAATCATAGTAGTCGAAGCGACGAACTAGTCCACTCCGTTACGAGTTTTATTTAATGTGCTGATGTCGACGGAGGCCTTATTTTGCTTAAAAAATATATATATATATATTAGAAAAGTTTCTTCCCATGCATATAATTCACTTGGTTGTTGTTTTCTTATCTGCAATAAACTATGATTGTGGTCGCACCGAGTATGATTCATTGTCATTGTGGTCAATGTTAAACCTTTAGATGATACATTCTGTTAGATTCCTTTACAAAAAACATTGTGTAACATTGGTTAAACATTCCTTTGCCTTCACTGTGTATTTATAAATAGAATGTTATAATTTTCTTGTGTATTTTTGCTAAACAATATTATACGATTACTATGTTAATCAGTGGTTTCGTATCTTGCATTATATTTATTTAGATATGTATTTTAGTTCATTTTTTTTATTTTTTAAGCTTAGGAGCTAGTAGCTAGACTGGCAGTATTTCAGACATGACTGTCAATGGAATCATTTTTATGTACTTTATTATTTTATCATAAAATAGCATTGTACGTTTAGTAGACAGTGTTGAGACTAATAAAAATGAACAAATGGGTCTACTCCAGGACACAATATATAAAACATCTGGTTAATCGCTTTTCGGCAACTTTCTATACAGGAAAAGTTTTTATCCAGTGCGCAAACTATAACCATAAATTCAGCATATCATTCTAGATCCCCTTCCGCACAAATTTTTCGCCGGTTATTAAAAAAAAAATCAGCTGATTCATAGAAAAGTGCAATACCTACGCGATCAAAATGTATGGAACAGCTGAACCGGCGAAAAATTTCTGCGGTAGGTCTAGAATGATATGCTGAATTTATGGTTATAGTTTGTGCGCACTGGACAAAAACTTACCCTGTATTTGTCGTTTATAGTAGTCACAGACAGTCCTAATGTTTTGTTATCTATCCGAATAATTCCCTAAACGCTTGTAAAACAATCTGTGTGGAATTAACCAGTATGTAATGTGTCCCGGAGTAGAAGAATAATGCATGTTAATTTAGAAAGTGTCCTTTTGTTATATTGTTTATGGATTTGAATTCAGTAGAATACATTGTTTTACAGTACAATAAGTAAGTAAATGTTAGTTGTATGTTGTATTTCAGTCCTACAATGAGAACTATCTCGTTTGTTAGAGGCCTTATAATATCGCGCAGGAGTACATTTTGAACAATTTACTGTTACATATTTAGGACACTTTCACTGTAACATTTGTAAAGTTTTATTTTTGAAATGCATAATTTGTAAAACCGACATAATCATAAAATTCAAAATAGGTGCATAGATGTATTTGCCATTAGTTGCCATCTTATATTGTTTGATAGTATTTATTGTTTTCTGTGATAAAAAAAGAAAAACCTTTTATTTTTTGAGGATGACAAAATGATGTACTTTGTATTTTTATTTTATTTAATATAGATCCTTCAAATGTGTCTTCGCAAATAGTAAGTATATGTATAAAGGTTAAAATACAGATAGTTGATTTGCAAATGTTGTATGTACGTAAGTGTAAGTTAAACGATACATTTGAAGCAACTATTGTAATTATACTTTTTATATTGATTAACAACATTAATTGAAAAATAACTTAGAGCTGGTGCAAGATTGACAAACATTGTTTACAAACATGATAACGACTGATTTTGAAGGCATAAATATGTGTTAAAAACCCCGTATTCATGGTGGAACGAAAGTTGCGCAATATTGTTGCCAGCAATTTTTGATGTTGCGGGCAACAATATGTCAACTTAGTTCCCAACAATGCAACTAATACCAAGAAATAAGCGGTTTTATAAGAAACGAAACAATCATTTGTTTCTATGACATAAATTGCGAGCAGCTCCGTAGTTTTGATATCAGATTGAATGTCAATAGACGTATGATAATTGATCAGTGTCAGGACTGCACCCGCTCACAATGAAGTATTTTGTTATTTCGGTTACTCACTCCGCCTATAAATGATATTAAAGCGGCATAATATGGAAAATTAACTATTTTATTGTAATCACGTTAGCCGTTAATTTAAGAGTAGGATGTTCTACCTCTAAACAAATCATAGTTGATGTACAATATTATAAACCTTTAACAGAATTTGTTCCTTTTATTTGTTTACACCTGAATTTCCCTTATCGTGTTCAATTTGAGACACCGATTGCGTGAAATCCTACAAAAGCGTGGTTGCTTTTGTAGCATGATACATGCCAATGTGATAATAAGGAAGTATGGAATTTACCACTACATAACAGGCGAAATGTGGGTGCATAATAGGTACACACAAGGCGTTATGTTATGTGTTATGGAATTGAAACAACAATAGAAATATCAACAACTTTAATGATTGAATATATACAAGAACAATATACATACACAAGTTTAACAATATTACCTGGAGCGGTGCCGGCTCTGGACGAGGAATCAACCAATACTCGTCACAGCTATTGTTGTATACGTGAGCAGTAAATATGGTAGTGAAGAGATTATATTAATAACAAAAAAATATAGCAATATTTTTAGACATCACACTTGTCGACAAACTACTTTTCGGTTTCGCTAGCTAAACAGTAAAAATCATTGTAAATATTGACATCTCAAACATCTAATAATTTTGAACTTCTCTACCACTTCGTAATTTCAATTAAAGAATCAATTCGTTGTGATTACACATTTTTAAATGATAATATCTTAATAATAAAAACTACAATTTAGTTAACACTAAAACTAGATACAAACACAATTTTATAAAACAGAAAAATGTACTTTTGAGGACTTAGGTAATAATATACAAGGAAATAAAACAAAAGCATCCAAATTGCACATGAGAAATAAAACGATAGATCTAAGCACCATACCTCAATAATGATACTTCGATTAAATATTGTATACCGTGTGTTATTGTCGTAGTAATGTTTGAAGCAAACGAAAGCTTTTTGTCAACTGTGAGACCTCGTAAGCCTTGCAGTGCACTGGTTCCAAAATGTATGATAACTTACTCAGAATACACCTATCTAATCTAATAAATATTGCTTTCATATTTCTGGAAGTTGAGGCAGTACAATCGTTATTAGGTATGGAAAGTCTGCAAGCAGCTACTCACTAATATCGTACTCAGAATAATCCTATATAAAAATATGAAAAAATAAAATAATAATTTAATCGTCTTTAAAATCTAAAGTGATTCGTCAACCGTGTCAACAGAGGAGCGAGTAAAATTTAAAATATACGTATTCACAGCCCTAACAACACCCAGTGGACATCCCTAATGAAGTCGAAGGTTATATTTACAATGTTCTACATTTTGTCTTGTTTACGTCAACCATTCATTATATCATACTGTTCCGTCCTTCAAGCTTTATTCTCTGGATATATTAGATATATTGAATAGGAAAAGACGTATAATTTCATCTTTCGCTAAGTTAACAATCGGAGTCGTAAACAAGACAGTTAAATTCACGACATTCTTGGCAACATATTTCAAATGTTTGACCAAACATTTGGGCTGTAAAATATTAGAATTCACAAGTTCAGCGGTGCGCTAAGTTAATGAAGTCATTATGTTATTGTTACTGTATCTACTACTTATAACATGTCACTAGGTTGAGTTTGATCAAACATTAGACACAGTATAAAATTTTAAATAGACCTTATATTTCAACAAATTTTCTTACTTAAGAGGGTGGCCAGGGAACAGGGTGATAGTCTGCTTGCCGTTTTTGCGGAATTAGGGACTACTCACACTTATCCAGCTCTGTCAAGCTTTTGTCCATAGAAAACAACGATGTGTAAGAGATGCGTACGCATCCGTTCAGCCGCGGAAAACTGAACGGACTCTATAGAAAATCGTTGTTTTCTATGGACAAAAGCTGAACAGAGCTGAAATAAGTGTGAGTAGTCACTTATTCGTTAGTCCGCAGTTTATCAGCACGTTCAGGATATTACTTCATCCGACTAGTGTACTGAGCATTTAAATTTGACGAATTGTACGATTGAGTACCTCATAGCGTGTACTAGAAGGATGTTACAAGAAAATGATCTCATGATTTTAGTTATTTATTGTCGTTGGCATTTCATCATCAACATTCTCTGGTCACACTCCTAAACATTAATGCACATACAAAACACTAGATAAAATTTACTTCGATAACACATTACAATAGTCAAACAAGTAATAATTTTAATATAATAACATGTACTGCATTTATGTTTCTGTTGTACATTATGTAAATAACTGTTACAATTGTGATAAGGCATACTTCGATACATTACGTTTGCGAGTACTCAGATCATCACCACGGAATTACAATGACCGTATGTAAATTTATAATATATATTTTTATAAATCCAACAATTTGATAGTGTAGCAATAATATAACTCTGTAGAATTTTATATTCGTTTATAAATCCGACAATTTGATAGTGTAGCAAGTAACATAACTCTGTAGAATTTTATATTCGTTACAAACTAGTTATTGCTTAATTTAACGCGAAGATAGTTTTTTTTTTTTTTTTTTTGTATAATTGATACTAATGGCTGAAAGTTAATAAAGCTATATGTAGAAAGTCCCGCGAATTTGAACATCATGAAAGTTTATTTGGGTGATTGTATTGAGGATTAAATCTTGCTTGTTTTATATGTAATCTTGACATAAATAAAAACTCAAGCGACAAAGTTGTAGATGCGCAAAATATCCTAAGTAAATAAAAAAAAGTTTTTTTCTCGTTGTTACATAAAATTCAATGATCCGTATATCAGATGAATAACATATTCTAATTTCGCTGTTACACGATACATCATTAGAACTTTAGTAGTTAAAGTTATAAATAATAAAAACACTAAACAAAAAATACTTCTAAACGAAATGACTAAACTTTTCACTATGAAAGTCCATACAAGCCTAATCCACGATGTATTCGTTAATTCATGTCCGGTTTAAATATCCCTTTGGGACATAGGTACTCTAGTGCCTAATCATGGGTTAACAGAAAGCTAATAATTTCTATTATGAAAATATATGTGGCTGCAAATATTTTTCTAGCTATAGCTCTATATTCATAAATGTTTGGATACAATGTAAGACACTAACCGATTGTACGAGGCAAACATTTTTACTTTGTTATTTCAGATTAAACCGTTTAAAATATGCGTTCTAACGGCGAATCGAGTTGTATATCGAACAGAGATATTTATTTTAAATACAATTTGTAAATAACTATTAAAATCTGTTAATACGACAGCTATAATTGGTGTTAAAGTAAGGCTCAATTGACGCAATAATATAATTTTGTTACCTAATACGTTACATTTGTGATTATTTTAATATTTAAAACTGTTCTAAAACAAGTTCTAATTGCTTGATGTTGGCTGACCAATAAAGTTAGTTGTTTAGTACTATAAATAACTGTAATATTGACCTATTCGGGCTAACAGACAATTTATTGAATGTCTATTGGCGATGACTCGAGGCAAGTTTTTGCGACTCGAACAAATAGGACCGACAGATCCTGTACTTATACAGTCGTGTTTTATCTAGTTATTCGACTGCTTCCGATCGAGATTTACTCGAAAGTGGCTCTAATACTGCGACCTAACCGAACTCTGTGTTCAGCTTTATTTGACACATCAAATAAATCCGATTGAACATAAAATGAAAATCAGCTAAATTCAACTTGAATGATTTAGATGACTAACGTTCTATTTATATTCGTAGCCAGAATGTAAAATTGTCTACACTAAGTAAACTTGGCAAATAACTTACTGAATGATTTCGTGGAGTTTTTATGCCCCCAGCAGTGCCCTGTGGAGTCTGTGGACCTAGTTGATACAATCTCCAAAAAATTCCGATCCACAGCTATCACCTTTTTATATCTAACTCGATACAGTAGACCAGCGACATTAAGTATCCCATTTTGGACGAAACATTTGTACCTCGGAGTCACCTGACATCTGAGATCGTTTTACAGTCCAAGTTTTTGCAACATCTTAACCGAACCACTGTATAAAGTACATCATACCAACCCTAGTTTACTTTCTATCCGCATTACTGCAATGCTACAAGGTTATTGTGGCACGTGGTCAAAATCGGTACTAACATCGCCATTTTGTTTTGTCAATACAATTTCGCAAATGATTGCCAACAACGCCCCCTTGTGAATTTTATTCAGGCGCCTATATATCCTTGTAGCATCCCTGCTGGCTACATATCCCACAGAGTGGTCCGTCGCGTCAGGCGCGGTAGGGCGGTGGAGTGGGCAGCACGTTTCAGAGCGAGTCGCGGTGCCACACCCACGTGCGCTTCGTGTGGTCGAACCGGTGAGCCAGCCATTGTGCCTGGAGCAGTTCCAAGCGGTCTTGGCTTAGGTAGAGGGGTTTGCCGCGTCTGTGGACGGAAGGTGTTTGTTAGATGACATAGAAGCATAAACAGTGATAAAAGTTTTTAATATAGAAGCTTTATTGAATGAATCTTTATTTAAAAGTTTTTCAATTTTGGTAAATAAACTAGAAAGTTAGACATCAAACACGGGATGGCTTTTTCAATATCACTATTTATTAAATTCTTATAATTATCTTTGAGGGCGGTACAGAATTGCAGTTTAAGAGAAAGGCTTGGAGTCGTGTAGCGCGTTTTTGAAAAAACGTTAGCAAGACTCCAAGCCTTTCTCTAATAATATTAATATTCGAGAAAAAATGCATTTTTACCACAACGGGTTCGCTTTTTACACATGAGACTTGGATCTCTAGATATCTGGCAAATTGTGGGTGTATCATAGTCACCCGTGCGCTGCCCACTTGCTATGCTGATGTCGTATATGACGTAGTGCACTCACTTGAGGTCGCGGTCCTCCTCGTCGTAGTCGTCCAGGTACAGCGAGCCCCACAGACAGGCACGCCGGCCGCGGATCACGATGATGTACGTGGACGTCACCACCAGGAAGATGCCCGTGCCGCCGCCGCACTCCATCGCGTGCTGCAGGGGATGTAGCTTGTTATGACAAAGCGCGCACTGCGATGCGTTTTTAATAACCGCGTGCTCATGCGAAATAAAATCGCAAACGCATATAATTTTTCAAGCAGGTTCTTGATTTTTACTGCAGTGTGCGCTCTCTAGTATATTGGTTTTGTTCACAGATTGGCGATTATTTATCGCAACGATTAAAATACGTAGTGCGCGCTTAGCCTATTGGCCCGGAATACTCGAAGCGAGTTCGAAATATTAGAAAACACTAGGTTCTCTTACTGACTTACTCAGGGATGTCACCTAAAAGTCCTTGCACAAGGTATTGGCCCTAATTAATCCAACTGAATATTTGTCAAAAACTACGTAATCGTCGCATTTTCACGTAAGTGCTGTTTAATAAAGCAGAAGATGTATGAAGGAAACTTGAAAATCTTCAGATTGTCGCCTGTTGGTTTCATTAAATAGGCCCCTACTACACGCACAACGGACCGAATGGGAGTCTACGTGCGGAAAAGGGAGTCCCATCATCATAGGCCCCTACTAGCCACTGAGGCCAGGTCTGATGATGATCATAATCAGGGTGTTTTCATAAGGTTTAAATCCCATAATACTCGGTGTTATCTCTGAAGGTCCTGAAGTCTGCAATTTGCTACAAAAATCTAGCTTTCCACAGCCATAAAATTCACTTTTACCATGGTGTGGTTAGCTACCATTAGCTTGACGTACGTGACGCACGGTCCTTGCGCGCAAAGTATGACGGGTGAAGGAAACTCTGTCCGCGCTGGCGTCGTCGCGGACGTTTGTGGTATAGTGAGTGCGATGTCCGTACCTGCACCGCCTCGGCCACCTGGTGCTGGCGGCAGCAGGGCTGCTTGAGACACACGAGCGTGCCGCACAGCAGGCACACGCTGGCCTCCTTGGGCACGGCGCCGCACTGCAGACACACGCGCTCGTGGTAGTACGTGAACAGACGGTCGTAGTCGCGCGGCAGCGCCAGCAGTGCCGGCTGGCACCACGCCACGGCCATGGAGCGCAGCAGGCGGCGCGTCTGTGGGCAGGCCACAATGCAGGGCGATGCTATAAAACCACTAAAGTCCTATCGGGAGGCGAATGGCAGTGTGAATGAGTCTTATTTTTGCATAAACTATTATTATGCATACGTCACTTACTGTGCATACACAGGTGAATTCTTGAAAATGCAAACCAACACTACGGCATCGACTATGATAGAATAAGAAGATTTGATCTTAGAAATTCAAGCAGTAGAAGCTTAGTATTTTCGCAATTTATTTGTAATTTTTATCAATAAAACAACTTCTGGCACAGTTAAATAAAATTGTTTATAATATACTATATAATAAGTTAATTGGACGAGTAACTTCTCTAAACATGATTATACAAGGGGTGGTCAAAAACAGATTGAACCGCTGGCTCTTGAACTAAGTAAAAGGACACTTGTACGTCAGGAGGCGAAGTTCCTCATAAACATTGATTATTTCAATTTAAACGCAATCAGGTTAAAGTAACTCAGTATTGCGAAAAGTATTTATGAGATGATCGTTAAAACATTTTCTATATTAGCAACCGATTAGTTAGCTTTGCTTTCTTTTTCTCTTTGTTTATTTGGTTGATAGACGAATGTACATCAGTTAAGAGCCCAGGATAAGATCATCGGGTGACTGGCGCCAAAATCTAGACTCAAAGCAACTAACGTCAAAGCTACTTAGCTTTGATATTATTTTTAGCCTCTTTCCTGAAGATTATTCAGAAAATTGCGATAACGTGTATAAGTTGAATTTCGTAATTGGGCGACGAGGCTGATTTTTCACAAGACAAATATACATTATTTTCTCTATAGGGCGGCCCAGTGAAAGAGATTTCTTCATTAAAACACTAGGAGCGACTAGAATCGCAACTTGGTGCAGTTATCTAGTCACAAATTACTTAGCAGAAAGTAAAACCGATGCTCGAGGAGCAAAGCTTAGGTACACGTTCACAGTGTACCGAGCCGCGTGGAAGAAAGTATAAAATCACTAATTTAGATGATCAAATCAAATAAACATTGCTGAAAATCAACTGTATAGTGAGCACACTCACAGCTAGCTGCCCCCTGGCGGCGGCCCCGCCCAGTTGCCTGGCCCAGGCGCGCGCGGCCAGGCCGGAGTCGGGCGGCAGGGCTCGGCCGGCCGACCACTCCGACCACTCCATGCCGTCCGTCACCAGCTCCAGGTAGTACGCCAGGCGCACGAACTCCTGGCGCGGCGTGGCTACCTCGGGCAGCTCCGCGCCGTACAGGTGGTGCCGCAGGAGGGCGGCTATGCGCAGGAATGGCAGCAGCAGCTCTTGTAACTGTGGAACAACAGGGTACACTGTACTTGTACTTACGACAGACTTACTTCAAAAGGGTTATTCTGAAAAGGGTGTGCAATTTCACAAAGTCTGTCAGTCAAAAAACTTCATCATAAACAAGTACTCGTACCTCTTTCTCCATATTAGCAAGATCCGGCACTTTATGTTCTCCTGGTGCGGGTGGGCCATCCTCAGTAAACAGGTCCGACCCGGCCAGCGCTCCTAACATCAGTTTTGCGGCCGCCCTGAGGCCCGCGGGCTCGCCAGGCCGGGCCGGCCCGGCTAGTGCGGCGCGGCCTTCAGCACTGCCACTCGCGATGAACTGGCAGACCACTTGGTAGTAGCTGAGGGAGTATAGGGCGCGGACTATGCAGGTGAATTCCTCTGTGGATACAAAATTATTAAGGGGGTTAGTTAACACGGCTCTTAATATGCAAGTGACACAACCTAATTGTGTAATTGTTACCACAATCCGAAGGATTTGAAATCCAAAGATTCAAGTTTGAAAGTTTCGAATGAATATTGTTGAAATTGTCCAAATACGAGTGCATAATGGTATTGGTATTGTGTGTTATGTAAGAATCTTTTCTTTACTTGCATCAAGCATCATCGGCAAGGCCTGATGCAAGTAAAGAAAAGATTCGTAATTTCGTAATTCGCAATTGTTTTAAGTGAAGAGACGTAAAATTATGCAAACTTATTGGTTGTTCAGACATCTTCTCTTTGTGTTGGTGCAAACTACACTCGCGAGCAAAAGTATGGAATCACCTACTCGTTACTTGTTCTGACTGATTTAAAAAAACTAAATAACTGATAATTATTATTGAAAATGCTACCATTTTAAAGACTATGCTGTAAACTTAAAATTTGTGCCACATGCATTTAAATTAAACCCACATTTCAAAAACTATCCCGGATTGAGTGAAGGAGTAAAGAAAAAATGAGGACATAAGGAAAATTAAGTGCCTTAAAATTAAGTGTCAATGTTTTGTATTGCCTCCCCAGCCCTAACTACAGCTCAAAGACGATTCATCATGGACCTAATTAGCTTTTTAATTGATTCTTGCGGGATACCTTCCCACTCCTCTATCAAAGCCGATGTCAACTCATCAAAACTTGAAGGAGCAGGATTTCTGGATCGAACCCTTTTCTTCAGTTCATCCCAGACGCTCAATGGGATTCAAGTCAGGGCTTCGACGAACTGTCCACTCGCTGACAGCTACCCCACGAACATGGTGCTTACTCTCGAATACAATTCCGATAGATCGACATTGGAATTGTCTAGACTCAGTCCCCCTTATTACAGAACAAGGTTTTTCTTTAGGTATGGTTTAAACCTTCGAGCCTGTTTTTTAAATCAGAACCTACCTGAAATCGAAATACAGCTCCTTTTACAAAACTGACAAGTTAGTCCAGTGCTAAATTGTCAGTTTTGTAAAAGGAGCTGTAATTCTATTTCAGTTCTAAGTTCTTATTTCAAAAACAGGCTCGACGGTTTAAACCATACCTAAAGAAAAACCTTGTTTTGTAATAAGGGGGACTGAGTCCAGTCAATCCCTGACGTTTAACTGATAATTCCAATGTCGATCTATCGGAATTATATTCCAGAGTAAGCACCATGTCTGAGCTCCTGCTGGACGTCGACACTAGTCAAATTACGATTTCAAAGAAGTTGACTCGATAAAACGGTCATCCCTCTCTGATGTGCAACGGCGCCGTCCAGATCTTGGTCTCGGGATAAAGCCTCCAGTCTCCCGGAAGCGTTTGTAAACTTTCGAAACACTGGACTGGCTTATGTAGGGCTGGCTGAGCCCTTCATGCAAGAGGGCGACGATTTGTGCTGCTTCTGTAGGTATGGCATCCATTATCGTTCAAGGTAGTTCAAGGTCGAAAGTAGCGGAGATGTGTACTGTTCAACATGTGACTGCCTACTGATAAAAAAAATCCGATACCATTTACTTTTATAAGGGAACAATATGGCGCAACTCGCGGCGTTTGGAGAAATTGAAACATGTTTTTTTTCTTGCTCCTCCACTTAAAGCAGGAAAGCTTTTGAAATATATGTCTAATTTGAATGCACGTGGCATGAATCCTAAGTTTACAGTAAAGCCTTTAAAATGGCAGTATTTTCATTAATTTTCAACAGTTATTTAATTTTAAAGGTCGCTCGGAACAAGTAACAAATAAGTGATTTTATAGTTTTGCTTGCGAGTGTAGTTGTAGAGGTATTTAGATAATTAGGATGTGTGAACTGTGTTGTTTAAAATAGTTTAGTAATAATATGACCCTCGAATTCATGTTCCTTATAATTTTAATACGAGCAATTTTTGTATTAATGTGTATATCTAATCTGAATTTCGGTAACAACGATTTTTATGAAATTTAGTATGTATGGGGTTTCGGGGGCGATACATCGATCTAGGTAGGTTTCATTTATAGAAAACGTCAAACAGACGTCCGTCATTCAGATATTATATTATTATGTATAAAACAGGTAATGTTTTTATCATAGCATGTATGTGATACGGAAGACCTTATAACCAGGTTCTAATAAAAATGTAATTTTATGAGAATATTGAATATTTTTTACAATAATAACAAAAAGTAACAAGTTTTCGATTGATGTTTCTTGATGTAGAAATAGAGTTCGCGAAGCATACTCACGCATGTCCAAGTAGGGCGGCGTGGGCGGCGCCAGCAGCAGGAACTGCATGAGCAGCGCCAGCGGGTCGCGCAGCAGCAGCGGCACCGGCCGCGCCGCCGCCGCCGCCGCCGGCACGGGCGTCGCGGCCGGCCCCGGGCCCGGCGCGGGTGTGGGCGGCGCCAGCGCGCGCCACGCCTCCAGGGCGCCGAAGCCTGCGCCCGCGCTGCTCAGCACGCGCGAGTGCGCGCCCGCCACCACCAGCAGGGGCACTGCGGACAAACATTCCTTTTACCGCACATACGAAACGAACTTCCTAGTCGAACTTCAACATTGCATGCACATGATATCCGCTCGAGACTTAATGCGACTATTATAGCACAAAATGCAAGGAAACTACACAACCATACTTGGGCCACGTTCCGAGATACCACAATATCGATTTGAAAGTTGATTTGATCTCATACCCGTTCCGATTTCTGATTAGGATGAATAAAAAAATCGTTTCTAACTAAGTTGTTTTATTTTAAATGACTACTGAAAAGCAAAATATATAACAAATTCTACTATTTTTTAGTAGTACATATCATGTTTTTAAACAATTTATTAAATTTAAAATATTATTTTTGCATGTAAATAAATTATTTTAAGATAATCCAATTTCATTCATTCTTACACCACCTCACTATCTTTTTTTTGTCATAATCTCCCCTTCAACTGACAAGTTACTAAATACGATTATGAGTCCAAGTATAAGTAGACATGCCACGAAAATTCGACTTCGTTTCGGTATTCAGTCTAATATTTAGCCTACCTATTCGGCCCATTACGAATACCAAATCATAAAAAATGTATCTAAAAATAACCACTCATTATAAACTATTGCCGGAAGACGATAGGTAAATAAATCTCATAGTAAATAAATAAAATACTATTTTACGTTTGCTGCCCACGTTTCGAATAAAACGTAATTTATTTAATAGAAAACAAACAGTTCATTTATCAAATATAAATTTCATTCTACAACATATCTCTTTTGGTAACTATACACATTTTACCGGACATTCGGCCGCCGGATATCCGGACGGAGAAGTACGAAGTATGAGATGGTTAAAGTTTTTATGGAGATATGTACAGATATATAAAAAAGAAAGATGGAATACAAAAAGCTAATATTTTTATATAATTACGCATGAAAAATACATTTAATTTCAAATGATTTTTGGTCGATGGTCGACCATTGCGCGACCACTAGTTATTCATTAATCAAACATACCTATACACTCATTCCTCAGCTTATACCGCGGCGCGACGCACGTCTGCAGCGTGCCGCCCCGCTGCACCAGCTCACACTCCAGGTTGGTCCTCACCAGTGACGCCACGAACGTGAAGATGGCGGCCGGAGAGGACCCGTAGCGCTGTTTGAGCTTGCCGCCCGCTGTGGCCGTCATGTCTTCCATTGCTTTACCCATTGCTTCCGAGAGTCGACTTGGTGCCTGAGAATGGATACAGGTATTTTTTTTTTCCATATTCGCAAGTCGATTACAAAGATCGCAATTACAAGAGGAACAATTTTAAAATATATTTTTTGTAACAAATGGCAATATCCAACTTTTGTTTTAGAATTCTAGCACTAGCGATCAAAATTAGGATACGGTGTGATCATCATTGACAACGCCAAAATCATATGAGTCTCCAGATTCGTATATGGGACGACGCACCGATACTCATTAATTGATTCGGAAAGCAATCAGTAAAAAAAAACAGTGGCATTCCGGGAGTGCCGACAGAATTGAAAACTAGAACAATTACGTGTGTATTTTTTAATCGTCAATACAGGATTTCACAATGGGTCTTGGGTCCTGATTTCTCTCGGTAAAAAATGATAAACGAGCGATCGACTTCAGCCATTAAAGGTAACAGCTTAGATTTTTCGATAAAAATACAAAGGGAAAGAAATGGATAAAAGAATTAGGATTTCCTAATAAAAGAAAGGGACTTTTCCAAAAGACATCAAGACGCGACCGTGTGCTCGTTCACCCATATATACACAGAATAAAGCTCATGGAAAGCATTCGATGACGATGACGCGAGTTCCATGATTTTTGTTCACCCAAAAAGTGCTTAACGCGCCTAAAGAAGTTTTCACTTTAAAAAAAGCAGTAGGCGCTTTTTATTTTACAATACAAATTTGAAAGCTAGAAGACTATTATAATTAATAATTAACTATTCTATTAACGACTACTTAAACGATAAGAATAGTTGGTCGCTGTGATTAACTCAGGACAATGTTTGTGTTCTTTCATCAGAATTAGCTTACCTACTGACAGGTTGTATGAATTACATTCATATACTTAATTGTTTATTTTATTAGACTCTTTAAATCATTTCATTTTTTACTATTGTATTGTACAGAATCAAGTTCTTCTAACTTAACAGACAGCTGTGCTGCTGGGGAGTTTGTTGCGCCACTTCTTCTTCCCAGCTAAAGCACTAGGAAGTGTCGAAGGGTGGGCGTTTTTGGGGGACTGTCTTATGTATTTTGACGTTCGAAAAGTGCTGATTCTCAGCCTAATTTGAATAAATAACTCTTGATTTTGATTTTGAATTACTTAGTGTTGACATAATCTACTCATTGTTTTTTATTTTTAACAATGAATTAAATTGCAAGATGTAGCTAGCTAGTGACCTCATAATTGGTCTATTATATCTAGAGCAATTTTAAATTTTTATATTTCGTATCCTACCATTGTATAAAATCAAGTTCTTCTAACATAACTTGAGAAGTGTAATTTGAAAAGTGCTGACTCTCAGCCTAGTTTGGATTAATGACTTTTGATTTTGTTCTTTCTTTTTTTTGTAAAATGTGTAATGCTCACGGGCGGCGGGTGGTCCTTCTCCAGCATGTCATGCACGAGCTGCGCGCTGGGGCGGTGCGCGCGCGGCACGGGCGGGTGCGGCGCCAGCGGCAGCACGCAGTTGGCCAGCTGGCGGCACACGGGGCACAGGAACTCGCCGCGCTCCACGTGCAGGTTGTGCGGCCGTTGCGGCGCCGCCAGCGCGCGCAGGTAGGCGTGCAGGCAGCGCAGGTGCAGGTGGTGCCCGCACGTGGCCACGTGCACGCCGCCCTCCCAGCCCACCGACACGCTCGTCAGCCACGACTCCTGCACACACACGCGTGTTGGATATTTACTCTTGACATGAAACTTATGTTTATGAGAACTGTTCCACACTATTATTATTTAACATATTCGCGGTCGTAACCCCAAAAACTAATAAAAACCTAAGAAAAAGCAAAATACCTACTTCAAATAGCCCGCAATCTTTAGTTTGTAAACCAACCCCGTCGTTTACAACAAACAAACAAACTAATTTAATATCCATATCAACATCAGTATATGACAACCCTTACAATAATAATATCCAAAGCTGTAGTGAAGCAGCATTCACAGCAATTAGTTTTTATTATCTCTTATTTTTGCCAAGCTCTCTACTCTTATTTTCGCTGCCACCACCTTGGTTTTTCATTTTGACCTCACTATCAGATTCAGCACCTTCGACAACATTGAAAACAAAATCCATGATGAAAAAGCCGCCATCTTGCATTTTCATTGAAACTCCAGTATCGACTTCAGCACTCTCAAAAACCGTGAAAACAACGCCCGTGACGAAAAATTTGAATACATTTCCGGCCCCTGCTTGAATTTTCATTTTGATACTATTAACGGCTTCAGCACCCTCGAATACCATAAAAATAACACACATGACAAAAAAAAACTGCCGCCGTCTTGGTTTTTAATTTAGACCTCACTATCGGCTTCAGCACCCTTGAAAATCTTGCAAACGACACCCATGATGAAAATGTTCGCAGCCACCATCTTGTATTCTCATTTTCACTTCACTATTGGCTTCCGCACCTTTCCGCACCCTCAATTACCATGAAATCTATCTCTATCTCTCGTTCTCTCTCTTTATGTATAATAAATAAGCATGTCGCATGACTCGCATGGAGAGCGAATAACGCTTTTTCCGTTGCGTTACGATTTCGACAATTTATTCCTTAAGAATTTCGTTCCAAAAAATTCTTAAACAGCCGGTATTGCGGATACAGTTTGTGTGTTAAGGTCTTTCGTTTTCTGCTTTCGAATATTTTAATAATTCTATATAATAATAATTCAATTTCGAATAATTCTAACAGCAGACAGAGGTTGATTTATTAAAATAATGCTGTAAGGTATTATTTGGGGAATGCTGATGCCGAAAATTAGATTGATCACTCTCATGGTTACCGAAGTCCATGTTGACGCACTCCCGCCCTACCTGGTCGAAGTGCTGGTGCAGCTCGTCGTGCGTGCGGTAGTGGTGCGCGGCGGCCGTGGTGTCGTGCTGCTGCTGCAGGCCCGCACGCTCGGCCTCCGACAGCGCCAGGCGCGCGTCGCCCTCGCCCGCGCGCCGCCGGTGGCCTAGCACCGACGTGGACTGCGGGAGGGGGAGCCTGCTCATATCATCGAATACTACCTACAACTCCGACATGCGTTTGCAACACTGCAGGATAATTTATTGGATGTATAATAACAATAGCGAATATACAAGTAATTCAAAACTTATTACTAGATAAACTGTATAAAAATCAAGAAACAAATTCTTTTAATTTAATTGCTGGAACGGAACGCTAACTAGAAACGCGTCGTCTTAGGTCATATCGAAAATTTCGTAAAAAGTCATGTGGATAAGAATTCTTAGCAAGTTTTGGTTCGAATCTCACTAAAATAAGTAAATACAAACATAATCCAACTACCAGTATAATACGGAAGTAAGTTTCTTTGTTACGTATTCACGCTATAACGACTGAATGGATTTGAATAAAGTTTGACAAACAGATAGACCATGACCTGGATAAGGAAATAGGCTACTTTTTAACCTGATTCACAGAGGAAGTTGTGGGTCACGGCTAGACTCTCTATTCTAGCAAAACCTTACTAATATTATAAATGCGAAAAGTATGTCTGTAACGTTTTCACGTTTAAACCGCTGAACCGATCGTCATTAAATTTGGGAGAGATATAGCCTGGGATATGGAGAAGGACATAGGCTACTTTTTTACGCTATAACCGATATCTATGGGAGCGGAGTCGCGGGCAAAACTTAGTAATATAATACCTGCAGTAAGACTACTAGTCCTATAGGGTCGGCAACTGTGGTGGGCGTGGTAGTGTTGCAGATGACGCAGTCGTAGTCCCTCTCAACGGCTTCCTCCTCCTCCCATTCCATAGCGCCCGCTTCTGCGCCGTCTAAGCTCTGCATGGCCGACATGAACTGTTGTTGTCGTCGAGCGAATTCGCGCATTAGTTGTTGTTGTCGTTCGCGTGCTCGACGCGAACGTTCTTCTTTTTCGCGGCGTTCTCTGTTAGGGGAATAAAAGACAAGATTGAAGATTCTTTTTTTTTTTTTTTTTACCATTATTGCAGTAATGGTATGTGGTTACGATGTTGAATTCAGAGCAGGAAAGTCCTTAAAAGGGCGTAGCAACCCAGATAAAACAAACTTGTAGTCGTGCGAACAGTATTTACTCCTAATTAACGAATTGGTGAATCATCGTTACATTATAATAACAGTACATAGTCAAATTATGAGTTGTATTATTACGAGTAGGTCGTGAGTTCGAACCCAGACAGGCGCTTTACTTTGTGTAAATTATTTCATCACCACTGCTCTCAAAACGGTGAAGGAAAACATCGTGAGGAAACCGGCATGTCCTAGAACCAAAAATTCGAAGACATGTGACATCTACCAAACCGCACTGGGCCCGCGTGGTGGATTACGGCCCAATCCCTGTCACCGAGAGGAGGCCTGAGTCCCAGCAGTGGGAACATTATAGGCTGATGATGATGATGAGTCAAATTATGAGTGTCGTTCGCGTATACTTTTACCATCATACAAAATATTTTTCTTTCATTTATCAGGGAGATTAAAAAAATTATAAATCAGTGGTCGAGCAAGCCCCAACCCAGGGAGAGTCATGGCTCCCATGACCCTGGGCCTGCCCTCAGTATCGAGTGCGATGCTCACCGCGCGCGCTGCTCGGCCTGGCGCTCGCGCTGGTGCGGCCACAGGCCGTGCCGCACGTGCGCGATGGAGGCCGCGCAGCGCGCGTCCAGCGCCGCCAGCTTGCGCAGCACGCGCCCGATGAAGTACGGCCCGTCGCCTGGGGGCACACGGAAACAACTATAGTACTTGTACATGCCAAGGGAAAATATTCGCGATACTCAAGAAATGCAAAATATACCCTATTTAAAAGAAGATGTTTTTTGTTTAAAAAAGAGATTTCTTGCGTCAAATGTACTCTACAACACTCTTAAAGAGGTAGGTAGTCTACTTAAATAATCCATAAAGAAACAAGTTATCATTTCTTCGTCTTGATGAAAATTAAATAATGCTGTGCATCTCCCACATAAAACGGTGTATTTAAGAATACTTACCAATAGGTTCTTGTGTGTCGGGAGCGGGCTCGTCCAATGAGAATGAGTCCAGTCTGCCAGATAGCTGCGAGTGCAGTTTCAGTAGTAATGATATTATCGACTCATTCACGGGGATCGAGTCCTCAGACTGCGTATGTAGTTGAACCTGAGAGCAAAATAAAAAAGTCAAAGATCATAACGTCGTAAGAAATCAGAAAGAAACAATGAACGTATACGGTGTTGCACACCGATGACGGGACTAGCTTGATGCGGCCAGCCCCGGGCCGCACCTCGCTGTCGCCCACTACTGCTATATAAGCCGAGCGATAACACGCACGTATCCCTATTAAATTGACTTTTGCAGTGAATGTTATGTATTAATGGCCATATTCATAAACGATGATTAAAGTTAAATGATGTTTAAACGTCAAAAAAGTATGGTTAAACAGACGCTACTCATTACTTAACTTTAACCAGCGTTTATGAATAAGGGGGTAAATGACTAATTAACTATACCTACAAATCCTACTAATATTATTAGTATGAAAGTTTGGACGAATTTGGATTAATCTGGATTAACACATAGACTTTTTATCCCGGTGGTAAGTTCTTATGGGATAATTACCAACCTCCGAGCGAAGCCGCTGGCAATAGTTAGTCTTTACATAATAATAAAATTGTAACGAAGATTTTTTTGACGTTTGTTTGCATGTTTTTTCGGACTGGCGGGCGCAAAAACGGCTAAACACATTTGGCTAAAATTTTGCACACAAATAATTTATATCCTTGATTAACACATAGGGCATTTTTAATCCCTGTAGTATGTTCCCATGGGATATTTTCTGACGTAAAAACCGTATAGTCAATCGTAAGTCACGGCGATTTCCTAGTTTTTTTTTTTTTTTTTTAATATTGAACTAACCTGATTGCTGGTGGAAGGTTCTGCGCGTGGCTCAGTAGGTCTCGGCGCGTCTTGTATAGCGGGCGGGTTGTGTGGCGCAGGTAACGCGGGCGTTGTGCCGCGTACACTGACACTCCATTCGTCGCCATCCATGTCTACAAAGGTATCATTTTATTAATATTTTAATATAATATGGGTTACTTTATTTTTTGCGGTGGAAAATCCTCATGAATGTTGTCCGAGCATCGCCACATGAAATGTATTAATAAATAATAAATTTTCAACGAGTACTCGTTTATATTCGTTCCTTGCGCCATCGGTACATTGAAGCGAGGGCTCCCGCCTCTAGGTCCCAGGGCGGGAATACAACCAGTGAATATGGGTTACCTTAGCTTAACATTGACACAGATTGACACTATAAGACGCACAAGTAGCGTCTATCTTATGTCTTCATAAGTCGGTCTGACTTGCGTACAGTGAAAATGCAGGTCTGTATGAACTAGCGTTCTGTGATACAAACTTTAAATTGTGTTTGTGGTGACCCATCCTTATCCTTACTATTATTATAAACGTGAAAGTTTGGTGTATGGATGCATACTATGGATGTTTGTTACTCTTTCACGCAAAAACGGCCAAATGGAATTCGATGAAATTTGTTATACAGATAGATTATATCAAATCAAATCAAAAGTCATTTATTCAAACTAGGCTGGTGTCAGCACTTTTTGAAATATTACATAAGACAGTACCCCAAAAACGCCCACCCTTCACCACTTCCTAGTGCTTTAGCTGGGATGAAACTCCCCAGCAGCGCAACAAACTCCCCAGCAGACATATAACCTAGATTAACACATAAGATACTTTTTATCCTGGTAGTACATTCCCGGGGGATAATTTCCGACTTCCACGCGGGCGAAGCTGCGGGTGGAAGCTAGTTTCTAATATTTAGAATGAACTTACCATATTCAATAGGTACGGGTGGTGTGTCCAGGTCTGATGAAGTCGCGATGGCTAGGCTCATCTCATCGTCAAAAGTCTGCAGTGCTAACGCTTGACTGTCGCTCGTTACATCCTGTATACAATAACAAGATTAATGTTTGCAATTAAATCTAATATTGTTAGAAAACGAGGTATCGCAAAAGGCGGAGAATGTTCAGCCTGACAAAGTCGCCTAAAATAGAACATAATATTACGACGTTGACGTTCAACGTTTCTATTCTATGATCGTGATTATTGATGTTTTGTTTTTTATTATTCTAGTTAACATTTATTTTTGTATACGTGTGTTTCTATGCCTAATAAACATATTTTTCTATCTTCCAACGCAGACTTCCTATAAAAACTGAGCCAATCTAGATAAAACTTAGTCAGCAACGAAAATTTATAGATCTTCTTTTTTTTTGGGTGGGAAAGCATCAAATAACTTCTCCCGCTCTGGGTGGAGCAGGAGGGCTTGGTCCTTACCGGACAGCGAGCTACCCATTACTCGCCGTCCGCAAGCCCATGCCTACGGTGGCCGGAAATCGGCCTGGGATTCCCGACGCCCAGGGCGTCTCCGTATCCTGCGGCGACTGGGGTCGCGAGGGCGCATATGCTGCCTCTCCCTCACGTGCGCCGCCTCCCTCTTCGCGAGCATCACTGCTTCGCTGAAGGAGGTGACGGCTCCCCATGCCCTCTCGCTCCGGACCATGGCCTGGACCAGGGCCGAACGCGAGAGATCGCCGCCGCCGATCGCCTCCACGAGGACGCGGCGGTGCAAAATTTACAGATCTCATGATGAAATCGTGCAACATTATCTAATAAACAACCATATTGTTATTACACACCTCTAAAGCTCGTATATGCGGCGCGTCCCCGCCGCCGTCTGATTGGTCGTCTGTCATAGAATCACCTCGCGACACCTGATGCATTACATTCAACTAATTTTAAACAAAAAAAAAAAAACATGTTGAAGGCCATCGCTTTTATTTGGATATCAATTTTATTACAACATCATAGGGTATTTGACACATTTGCTTTCAACATGCAGAATAAAATCAAAGCACAGTAAAATAAAAATAAAAAACATAAAACATCTCATGCGTATTTAAGTATTTTTTAGGGAGACACCACTGTTGCTATCTTATCACACAATAATAAGTTGATTGATGTATATTATCAATACCAGTCGGATAGGTTGTTTATAATATGAATTCCCTAGTAAGGATACAGTAAAAGAAAAAGCTATAAGTTACCTGTAAAGCTGTCGGTACTGCTAGTGCCGTGCTGGTGGCGGGTAGCGACGTGGAGGTCGTGAGCAGTGGTATTCGCGTCGTCTCGTTCTCTGAAGGCTCCCATTCTGTGTCACCTGTGACAGAAGTATCATTGTATTGAAAACACATTCGATTTTTAAATGGCTCGTCATCTTGGAATTTAATTTGGACCTACTTTTGATACCAGTCGCTTGAATTTCTAGACAAAGAAAAGATAAAAATGTGGGGTCGGGGGATTCCCGACAGGAACGAGGTACAAAACAAATATCCAAGATGTCGGCAGCAAACATTTTGATTGTTTTTATTATGGTTGTCGTTTTCTACCTTCAAGTTCCGGTCTATTATCCCGAACTCAATCCGGAAATATCGGAGGCATCCCTGCACTAAGTTTAAGGCCAACATTTTCTGGTATAATAGGATAACGAACTCCGCGCCGTGTACATATTTCACTCGCGTGGCCGCGTCGATCTTACTACGGGTTTGGTGAAACCACCTGCTGTGGGCAACGTCACACCAGGTTGAGCCAGGAGAGTACTGCGCTACTCCCAAGGGAGCTTACGAAAATCTTGTGACTATAACCTACCTACCCCCTTTCTTTCTTTTAATGTTGACGGTACGTGGTTTATTATTTATCTTTCACTACGTAACACTACATATATACTAAGTTTCATTCGTCACATAAAGAAACCTCGATGTTTTTATAAACCGAACCGTAGGATCGGATCGCCAGTTGTAGATATAATAAAAGGTGAATGCACTGACTGTCAGAGTGCTGGTGGTGCGTGTAGTGCGCCGGGTAGGCGTGCGCAGCCTGCGGCGCACGCCTTGCCGGCACGCTGGCCACGACGGTGCGCGCGTTGTCGCACACGGCGGCGCCGGCGAAGGCGCCCAGCAGCGGCACGCCGCACACGCTGGCGCGCGCCGCGCCCTCCGCAACCATCACGTCGCGCTGCGGGAATATACGTTAATCTTCGTTTCCGAATTAGCATGAAAGGCGCGTCACAATCACGTCCCAATAAAGCGACGGTTCTAAATTTTGTACTATTGCGGTTTCATAGAGCGTTTGTATGAAGTTTTCTCTCATTCTCTCAGATAAATAGTAGTAGAAGTTAACCTTAAAGCGAATAATTCTTATTCACAAAAAAGGCCTGATGAAATCTTCAATGAAATAAGTTGCACGAAGTTTTAATCATGTAAATATTCAAATATTTTTAAGTTGTTGTTCTATATCTAAACATATACCACCTTATAAACTTTGCTTAAAGTTAAGTAATGATTAGCGTCTGTTTAACCATAAGTACATTTTTGACGTTTAATCATCACTTAACTTTACGCAACGTTTATAATTAAGGGGGATAGTCTGTTTTAAAAGTATTTGATGAAAATGTAAACGAATTGATTGGAAAACGTACCTGTGGATGCCAATTTCTAGAGTCATTAGCATACATACATCCGAAATTCTAAATTTTAATCACCATAAAGACATTTTTTATTTAGAACATTGAAGTTAATTTTATATAAATTAAAAATTTAAAAAACCCCCGACCCAAAAAAAACTCAAAAAAGTAAAAAATAATATTTATAGGCCTTTTAATTTTAACGTAATATTTTGATCAGGGCATTGTCAAGTCGGGGGACGGCTAGGCCTCTATTTGGCGTTTTCGCACACACGCACACACGCGCACACGCGCACACGCACACACGCACACACGCGCACACACACAAACACACACACGCGCACACACACAAACACACACACAAACAAACACACACACACACACACACACACACACACACACACACACACACACACACACACACACACACACACACACACACACACACACACACACGTCAAACTTATAACACCCCGTCGTTTTTGCGTGGGGGGTTAAAAACCAAAACCACCAATCACATTCTCAAACTATCTGCAGTACCAATATTTTACTCTATTTTAATCTGATATCAAATTTCGTCGAGGGTTTATCAACTATGTTTTTTTATAATGTCATTCAAACAATAACAAAAGTTGAAATGTTCGAATTACAAATGAAGGTGTTTTTTTTTAGTGAGCGATGCGTACGAGTTTAACTTTGATAAGTTTTGTTTATTTTTTCATGAGATCCCTTTGGGAATAGACTGTAGGGAGTTTAATGTTTCGTGGGGGGGATGTATAGAAGGCTGGTTATTGTGTAGTGACATACGTGGTGCTGCTGCTGGCGCTCGGCGTGCAGGTCGGCGGCCACGTGCAGCAGGTAGGTGGCCAGCGCCAGCACGTGGTCGGGCGGCGCGTGCGGCGCGGGCGAGTCGGGCGTGCGGCGGTGCACGCCGCGGTGCAGCACGGCCAGCAGCGCGCCGTGCAGCACGCCGGACGCGCACAGCGCGCGCGGGTCGCCCGCGCCGCACGGGGGCGGCCGCGTGCCGCGCAGCGGGGGCCACAGCGCGCCGCACGACTTCTGCTTCTCGCGCACGCTGTAAGTGTGAAGAAAGGTTTAGGTTACACACGTGGACACGGGCGTAGCTATGCACGCGCTTAGCCATCCTATACGAGACATAACCGATAACAGATCTCATCATTTTGATTTTGACCTTGCATCTCCTGCGAACATGCGTTCAATGCGTTACATGACTAGGAAGTAAGCCTAGCCAAAAGTAAGGATAGATATGAATGGTAAAATGCATCATAGGCAGAGCATGCATAAAGATCAAATAACCTATTCCTTAAAATTTCACCGTGAAAACGATAGTGACCTATCATTCCACCCGCTACTAAGGACACTAGGATTGACATAGTGAAAGATCACTTCACCTAAGTCTTCACGGTGAATTTTGTACAAAATATAATAATATAAGCTATACCTACTAAATTCACACTTTGAATAGTAACTACAAAAGTTTGTACTCACTATGTTGTAAACCGCTCCATCGAAGCGTGGAAGTCCCTCCTATGCACAGCGCGTCGCAGCACATGCAGCGGGTCGTAATACTGCTCCCACACGATAGGCTTTGGCACAAACAGACCTTGCTCTAGATTCTCAGAGCCTTTGGGTGGCGGACGGTACGTTGATAGCTACCAAACAAAGAATACTAATATTATAAATGCGAAAGTAACTCTGTCTGTTACGCTTTTAAGCCTAAACCGCTGAACCCATCGTCATAAGATTTGGCACAGATATAGCCTGGGATATATAGACGGCCATAGGCTACTTTTTTACGCGATAACCGACACCCTCGCAGGCGAAGCCCCGGACAAAACCCAGTACATGGCATAGAACAGCTCGGCTTAATCTTTTTAAACTTTACAATAGATTTTAAAGCACTTTTCGCCGTGATTTCGAGAAACTCCAGAAGGTCTAAATGTATCACAGAAATCTCGATGTTTTAACATGTTTTTTTTTTTTTGAAGGTGGCTATTATTATTAGTGATGCAACGAATACGAATATTCGTATTCGCCGAATAGTAGACATTTACCGAATATTCGTATTCGACGAATACTAATACGAATATTTAAAAATTAATATGTTTGGACGCAAATCTAATTACTGGCAGTCTTGGAAAACGCGCGTCGTCGGCACATAAAAATACGACGTGTGCAAGGGCCTTAACCGCAACGACGACGCGACGGGGGCTCCCCGGCCATAGTTTATACAGTGCTGCGGCCCGGGAGTTCCCTATCATTATGAACCATGGATCGATTCATTCATTCATTCCTTTCATTTCATTTGGCAGTCGAAAGCACAAGTCAAGCTAGAGAGTTTTGTTTTATTTATTTTCTGAGGTTGCTGCGAAGTGAAAGAAGTTGAAGTTGAATAGAAAATGTCTTCTCGTAAACGTATATTCGTATTCGTATTCGCCGAGTAGTAGGTTTGATATTCGTATTCGTAAAAGTAGTATTCGTTGCATCACTAATTATTATTATTCAGATGTACTATCATCATATATCAAGTGAGTTATATACAGGGTGTCCCGTAAATAATGGATCAAACGTAACGGGTAGGTAGCTTACCTCATTTCCAACAACTAATTTGAACAGTAAAAAAAAAACCGATAAGGTAACCAAGATATTTTTTTTTCGATTTTTACTATTTTCTGTACCAGCATTCAGTGTTTTTAATGCTGTTGCTGCAAATGGTATCATATTTAGGTGTGATTTTTGTCAAACATTTCTGAATAGTTTACTAATGTTATAAGATACCACTGAATGCTGGTACAGAAAATAGTAAAAATCGAAAAAAAAAAAAAATATCTTGGTTACCTTATCGGTTTTTTTTTTTAGTGTTCAAATTAGTTGTTGGAAATGAGGTAAGCTACCTACCCGTTACGTTTGATCCATTATTTACGGGACACCCTGTATATTATATAAATATTTAATTCAGACAAAAGTGTGATGAAAAATTATGTGTTACCTCTTTCAGCACAGTTTCAAAGTTTCTGGTATGTGCGTTGCCAGATCTCTCAGGCATCAGCTCCAGTAACTGAGAGTGTGTCTTGTCGCCAGCAGCTAGCAGTGTGCTCACTTCCAGGCGCGATTGTGTTAGCTCGTCGTTACCTGTTTATGGTAAAATATTTATTGTATGACTGAGGTCTCGGAAGTTACTAAGAAAAGAGTGCACCTTGACAAAAATCGGCTTTTTAGTCGGGTTATTAAAAAAAAAAACATTGGTATGTCTGTGTTACACTGGATTGTGTATTCAGCTGCATCTATATTATTAAGTAAGCAAGCAACGTCTGCATGAGTTGTGAACCCTGCACGCTTACACAAAGGTGGCAGCGAATTAATGCAGGCACACAGTGTACACAACAGCAGTCCTTCAGCAATCTAGGACCAATCGGAGCGCTGAACGCGCTCGATGCTTTTGATCGAGATGGTTAACAGAAACTCACACGAGAGCCACAGTTCACAGAATTCACGAGCACTAATATGCATATCGTCAGCAACTTTTAAAGGTGATTATCTGTTACTGTTTTTATTGCAATTTTGTGTTGTTACTCGTACAAACACAGTATTATATCCTTAATATTATGAAATAGGTTTTATCACAAAGCTGCAATTGTTATTCTACGAGGAAATCGCTTTTGTTTTTTGCTAGGTGTATATGGTATAGTGATAAAGTAAAGTTCTTACCAAGGTTAGTTCTCGAAGATACCAGTATGGCGAGGAAGGTGAGCAGGCCCTCAACCATGGCGTCCTGTTCTGCAGCCTGGGCTGGTGACATCGGCATCATGCTAAGCCACTCGCGGCAACCAAACCTGTGGGAGAAAGTATGCAGTATTGTAGACATATCCCTCTTCTTTAGCTACTTCCTACCTGCCTGTTAATTTATGATTACCCAAGATTCAGCATTAGCGCTTCAAAAAGGTCGAACACATTAATACACAATTTGTTGTTAGGCCCTTATTTAATCCAATAACGGTCCAACCATAGCTTACATGGAGGTCTACCCGGCTTGGGCGGAGCTTGTGGAGGCGATCGGAGGCGGCGATCTCTCGCGTTCGGCCTTAAAGGCCATGGTACGGAGCAAGAGTGCATGGGTAGCCGTCACCTCATTCTGCGAAGCAGTAATGCTCACGAAGAGGGAGGCAGCACACGTGAGGGAGAGGCAGTATATGCGCCCTCACGGCCCTAGTCGCCGTAGGAGACGCCCTGGGCGTCGGGAATCCCAGGCTGAATCACGGCCACCGTAGGCGCGGACTTGGGGACGGCGGGTAATGGGTAGCTTGCTGTCCGGTAAATGCCGATGGCTGCCAGTGGCACGGGTTGTTCGAAAGAGATACCATGGCCGCTGGCACACAGGTAATTGAGGGAACACGGGTAGGTTTTAGTCAGTAAAAGACTGGCCCTCCTGCTCCACCCAGAGCGGGAGAAGTTATTTGATGATTTCCCACACTAGAAAAATATGTAATAACCATGGCTAACAGGCGATCGAATAATAATACATTCCGCAATATGCGTAAAAAATTGTGAAAATTACCACGGTACACCAAGATTATGATGGAATATCTTTCTTTAATTAAGTGTTTCCCGAAAAGTAAATACAATTAAATACATTCATTTATTCATTCATTGACAGACAAAGCACGGCCTAAACCGCTGGCTCTAGTAGCATGCATTTTGCACGAGCCCCTTACTTAACGAATATGAGCCCTACTGAAAGATTTTTGAAAATTCATCCCCTAAAGGAGATGCGAGATTAAGGAAAGACGAACGGAAAGGACGGACATATAGCGGAGGCTCACTAAAAGGCAGTGTTGCCATATGGAGGAGGCGTGAAATCAGTATTTTCCTTTTAAAAATCCGTATTGCCAGTAAAATCTCACCCTTTTTCATTATTTTTTGGCACAAAACCTGTAACAGATCTTTGGGACGTTGTAGGTACTGAATTTCGATGTTTAGTCGTGTTCGTGTACTTAAAAATATCCTTCTTACCTCCGCGTCCAATAGATCATTCACTCATTTTCTTTTTACAAAATGCAAACCTGCAAACCCTTCTTGCTACGTTTCAGCAAAACCTTGAAAGTAGATTCAGCCAGCTAGTCTAAGTTGAAACGCTAAATTATGCGTGATTTTTTGCATTTCCAGCCATTGTTTTCAAACTACATATTATTTTACAAGACACCTGCTAACAGCTGTCTTGTCCTTTTGAATCAAAGACAATAAGCTCTAAAGCTTTTGTCTTTGATACACGGTTTCGAACGCGATCTATGGCACGGGATTTCCCACATCTCATGTTTGGGTTACGGCTCTATTATTTTGTATTTCCATGAAATGAAAATAATAGTTCCGATAGAGGACTAAAATGTGATTTTTACTGAATACTACGAAAAAAGCATCGGAATATGCTCTATATCTGGCTGAGGTTGAGTCCATCTGTACGTAAATCCGTATATAAGTCCGTAAGCACGATTCATCCGTACTGGACTTCCAAAATCCGTACAAATATTTACAAATCCGTATATATGGCAACACTGCTAAAAGGGTGCCGTCGCGTCGGTACCCTTTGAGTACAGAACGTTAAAAATGGTAACTAAATTATCTTTATGCGAACATATTGATAACCTCTTCTAATAACAATAACAGTTCATATTATAATTAGGTACGGAGATCAGCATACGCTGACCTGTAACATCGGGGATATCCCTCTAGAAGACTTTGGCAGTGTTGCCATAAATATTATTTCCCAATAAAATTGTTTTCATTTCCTCCTTTTTTAGTTTTACGTTGTTTTATTTATCATATACATACCATTGGCTCGATAAGTACTGATACTACAACAAGAGTATTTTATAATCAAATTTTCGATTATATCAAACTGCTTGGTCAGCCAAGACCGAAGGCGACGTAACTGACTTCGTTGCTGAGTGTTACAAATTACAATAAGCTGGACAAAGAACAAAAAACTTACGAGCACACTGGTCGAACGTTAATAAAGTCTACTCAGAAAGCGAAGGTTCCCGTAAAAGTATGACTCTTAACTCACTCAATGAATAACTGGAACATATTTTTATGTTTATGAAATTAAGGCAACGATCAGGGTGAAGAACAAAGATCAATTGTAAAATAATACCGTTACTTTTTTTTTTTTTTTTTTACAATATCTTGTATTTTTTTTTTTGTAAGTTGTCATTAACATAAAGGAGATAACATGTGAGACGAGAACAGAAGGTCTTTTATTTGGATTAATTGTAACCGACAATTAAGTGAATTTAAACTTTTTACATTGTAAACTTATTTCACTATACTCTTTTTGCATGACTTTGGCATTTTTGACTGTAGCATAATCAGCCTATAATGTTCCCACTGGTGGGCTGGGACACGAGCCTCCTCTCCGTTAGAGGGAGTGGGCCATCATGCGGGTCCGGGTTGGTAAATGTCACATGTCTTAGATTTTTTGATTCTAGGACATTCCAATTTCCTCACGACATTTTCCTTCACCGTTTTGAGAGCAGTGGTAATTAAATATTTTACACAACGGCAACGTAAAGCGACTGTGTGGGTTCGAACCTATGACCTACATCTCATAAGTCGAGTACGTTACCACTGGGCCACTTACGTTACTTCGGCAATCAGGCAGCCTATAATTGGTTAAATGAATACGGCGTTTAGGCGAAGAGGCCAGTGTCTCGACTGCCAATATTCATGAAAAAATTATGGACATTAAGTAATGGAACAATTCTGGAAATAACAAATAGGGCAACACTACACAATATACGGCGTCTTAGGACCCTTGTACACTAGCGCTGACCAATGCGATTTCGTGTTGCGAAACACGATACTTTCTCATCATTTTGCGTTGTCATCTTTCGCAAGATGATGACAACATGTTTGCATCCTTAAAGTGTAAGGGGCTGCACGCACGGTCGACAGTGGGACATAGTGAATATTATGAGACCGTATTAGCGCTGATAGTAACAAGAGGCAGTCCTCTTATCACACACTTGCTTTTGTTCGCGTGATATTTTGGCCCTCAACCCGTTTTTTTCTTTTTGAAGGTGGGAAATCATCAAATAACTTCTCCCGCTCTGGGTGGAGCAGGAGGAAGTGTCAGGGTTTTATTGACTAAAACCCACCCGTGTTCCTTTAGTTCCCTGTGTGCCAGGGACCACGGTATCTCTTCCGAACAACCCGCACCTCTGGCTGGCATCGGTCCTAGTGGAACCCACCAGTTGGTGCTGACATCTCTTTGAGGCGCGAGTGGAACATAACTCGCCGTCGGCCCGGGCTTGGTCCTAAACGAACAGCGAGCTACCTATTACTCGCCATCCGCAACGCCCGGGGCATCTCCTGCGGCGACTAAGGCCGTGAGGGCGGATATACGCCCTCAACCCGTCGCGTCGTATCCCGTATCGCCCGCTCGAGCCAATACTTCGTTTACACTTAGCGTTCTTTCCGACTATTTCTTTTGCTCGGTACCTAACGGTCGTAGCATGATGTTACATATAGGGCTTCCATTACGTAATTACGTAATTACGCAATTACGTAATTACGGACAGATTTTAGAAATCTCACAAATACGTAACTGAAGAGCTGCAGTCCGTAATAACGTAACTATAGGATAATATTAATTAATTTAGGTACCCATTTATTTAGTTCTATAGTTTCTGCCTACTCCATGGGAAAAAGGCATGGGTTTATCTGTGTATTTACAATTTACCTTAATTTAGTTAACCTACGACTTACATTATGACAACACCAAAACCCTTTCTGTGGGTATCCCCCGAATTCCCGGGGTTTATTTTATAACTTCCAATTTGAGTCCGCAAGATTTAATTTCTTAGTCGTACAGAATAGAGTTCATTGTTGACCAATCGGGAAACGAAGGGAATCCCCGTTGGTTGTGGATAGTTCGGTACGTAACACAATCAAAGTTTATAAGTGTTTCGCAAGTATTTGATCTACCTCGTAGATAATAAAGTTTAATATTGTGGATTGAGCAAGCTAAGGGAACTCCCTACATTTTTCTTTACTTTCGTGAATTTAGAAACAATCTCAATACTCGGTACTCAGTCGCCTTACGTACACCTGCGAGATACTGTCCTGCCTGGTCTAAGCTTATTTTATTGACTTTTGTGATTTTGTGTATGTGCCGCAAAGTTTGACGCTTGGTTTTCAGAAGCTTTTCATTACAAGTTTCTAAGTAGATATCACCATACACGAGTAGAGATACTTCAACGAAAATGTAAGTACCTATTTTAACATTACTTTACTTGTCTACTTACTTTGTTTCTAGGGTATTGTGTGAGAGTTTATACATATAATTTAGTAGTTGATTTTATATTGTTGACGGCACGGTTGGCGCAGTAGTTGAGTGATTGGCTGCTGCGCTGCGGGTCACGGGTTCGATTCCCGTACGGAACAAATATTTGTATGACCTACAGATAGGTGTTCCGGGTCTGGGTGTCTTGTGTATGTTAGTTTACATGATTGTGAGTGCACCCACGATACAGCAGTAATTCCTAGTGTGGTGCGATGTTTAAAAATAAATAAAAAATATGTGCGATTTTATTTTATTGTTGCTTGTTAGATGTCTGTGCAAATAGACATTGATTATGAGTTCACGGTACGTATGTAAATGTATCCCGTTTTAAGTGTAGTGCCTAACTATAGATGCTATTTATATGTATTACCTAACTATTAAATTATGAAATATTTATATATTGTTTTAGGTCTGCAGTAAAGAAGACTATTTATAAGGAGTTTTTGAACAAACGCACACAATCAGCTATATGGGAACACTTTTTGAGGGCTGAAAATGGGCAAAGTGTCCAATGTAAACATTGTCAAAAAAATTTGAAGACTCCTGGTGGTGCTACTGGAGCACTACATACACATATGCGTGCTAAACATATTGGCGAGATGTCACAAGAGCAAGATGCGCAAAGGGCAAGTACTTCATCGTGCTTTCAAGCAAGAAAAAGTTTAGAACCTCCATCGAAGAAAACTAAACTAACGGATTACTTTTCCACTGAGTATTCCTTGGACGTTATAGTGACTAGAATGGCAGCATTGGATGGCATCCCATTAAGCAAATTTTGTACTTCTGAAGATCTAAGGTATGTTTTCAAAAAATCTGGCTATGATCTACCGAAATCTCCTTCAACTATTACCAAAATTGTCCTGGAACAGAGTTGTGCCATAAAAAAACAATTAATAAATCAGTTTAAAGATATGAAGTCCCAAAAAAAACGGTTTACTATAACGTTTGATGAATGGACCTCTACCCGGAACCGGAGGTATATGAATATAAATATTCATAATAAAGACCTAGAACCAGCTAAATATAAAAATTTAGGACTAGTAAGGATAAAGGGTTCAATGCCAGCTCACGTTGGAACTGTACTGTTAGAAAATCATCTAAATGACTTTTATTTGAAACTTGAAGATATAATTGCATTCACAACGGACGGAGCCAGTGTTATGGTTAAAATGGGCAAAAATTTTGATGGTCACCATCAGTTGTGTTTTGCTCACGGAATACAACTTGCAGTGCTGGACGTATTATATAAGACACGGAAAAGTACAACTACTGAACCAGAACTAGAAGATGAAGCTTCAGATACTGACACTGAAGAAATTGAAGAAAACGATGGCGGACTTTTCATAGAAGTACCTAGAGTTCTAGAACCAGAGTTTCTGTACAAAGATATTATAGTAAAAGTAAGAAAACTTGTTAAATCATTCAAAAAATCACCACTGAAGACCGATTTGTTGCAAACATATTCTTTACAAGAGCATGGTAAAAGCCTCGATCTTATACTAGACTGCAAAACGCGATGGAACAGCTTATCAGATATGGTTGGACGATTTCTGAAATTGAAATCAAGTTTATTTAAGGCTTTATTAGACTTAAAATCAAATATAAGTTTCACAGACACAGAAATACAAGATCTACATAACATTCATCATAGTTTAAATATAATAAAAACTACAGTGATGGCATTGTGTCGCCGTGACTCGAATTTGTTAGCAGCAGATGCTGCGCTTCAGTTTATGTTAAATAAGCTTGATGCTCAGTCCAATGGGCTCAGTGACAAGCTTGCTGTATCCCTTAGAAAAAGAATAAAAGAAAGGCGAACAAATGTGTCTGGTGTCTTGCAGTATTTGCATAATAATGAAGAATATTATAAAACCGAAGAAACAGAAACTTTTACAAAACCGACGTCGGATTATATTAGAACATATGTTGCAAACTTATTAGAAAGGCTCAAATTTACACCGCCTACAAGTACACAAATGAGTTTAGATTCCGAAGCAGATGACAATGATGCTAATGATGGTTGTGGCGACGAGTTGACTGTTGCACAGCAACTAGAAAAAGAAATACAGAAAACTATGTCTACAGTAAACAAATCTGGAGTAAACACAGATCTTGAATCCATCATCAGAGTTGAAATGTGTATCTACGATAGCACTGGCGGCGGTCGTGAAGTTTTCCTAACAGCAGCTTATAATTATTTACTATGTATAATGCCTACTAGTGTTGAAGCAGAACGGGCATTTTCTTCTGCCGGCTATCTTTGTTCTAAACTAAGAAGTTCCCTTGGTGACAGAACATTGCATTCGTTATAATTTATGAGATCATATTATCAAGAACAAAGATTGGAAAAATAACCATATTTTATATTGTTTCTTACTTTTAAACCATTTGTGCGTGGTACATGTTTTGTTTGAATTGTTGATTGAGTTTAGTCAAAATCAAAATCGTCAATCAAATCAAAATATTACATTTTGATTTGATTGACGATTTTGATTTTGAGTTTAATTTTAAAATTATCATTTTAATCTGTAATTTACTTTTAATTCCTTAATATTATAATTTTTTTCATTTGAAGTTGTTTGATTTTTTACTTCTAAAATACGTAATAAGCCCAGAATTTATCGTGCTTTAAAAAATCAAAACAGTTAAGTACGTAATTACGTAGTTACGTAATTGAAGCATCAAAATGCGTAACTAGTTACGTAATTAGCAAATCCGTAATTTTGGAAGCACTAGTTACATAGCCTATATAACCTTCCACAAGAATTGTTCTAATACCATAAAATGATCAATCATACTCACATGTCAATACACATGTCAAGGAACTGGTCGGCGGGTAGATGCGCCGCGCACACCTGTAGCCAGTAGATGTCCATATCGACCATGGAGTTGCAGAAGTTGGCCTGGATGTACGTCATGGCCTGGCCTTTTATCTGCAGGCCGTTGCGCACCCATACGCCTGCTAGGATCTCGTAGAACAGGCTCTGTGGAAGAGAACGACGATTGTAGTTTTGTTTAAGTCTATGTGTATGCATACCAGGGACCGGCCGGATACTCGTTGAAAGGGTTTTTGAAGGGGTTTTTTTAAGCGCTTAAAAAATAAACCCTTTGATACATGTTACACCGTCGAATGGGTGCAATGTAACCCCTTCCGAACAAGTTAACCTTTCAATACCCTGTAACACTGTAACAGGGTAACCCATTCCATTCCAACACATTGTAATATCCACTCTTTGTAATCGACATAAGTTTGAAAATTGTGTAACCACGACCGCACGTGACATCTTTCTGCCCGGCGGCGCCATGGTTGCATGTACCGAGCGTCTTGTAAACATGGAATACTTATTATTGCCAATATGATTTTACAGTTCAATTTTGTTTGTCGCACATGCTAAACATTGTAATATTTCTTTTTCGTGTCTATACTTGTTTACATTCTCATCATTCGTCATTTAATTCGAAACTCGGACGGAACTACTGAAGATATTAAAAGCAATTTAGCTATGTTTTTGTTTAAGTGTGTGTGGTATTACTGCCTATTATATTTCTTATTACTTACGGGTATATATGTATATTTAGTTACTGTTTCTGTGAAAATGCACAGCCGAGGCGAGATGCTGGACACCGTTATTATAGCCCGGTCAAATTAGCCCGAAAAATAGGCGTACCTACTCTTGCGTAAATTCCCAAGAAGCATAAAATTGTTGCATATACCATTATAATGAAATTGAGAAAAGTCGTCCCCATCGTTCCCCTGTGTGCAATTTTTTTTATACAAGGTCATAGTTCGCAAAGATGTTTTTTTTTTTTGCGAAACGGTTAGTTTTATGATAAAATTTGCTCACTCACAAAAAATGTAGATCATGCAATTTATCACATAAATAAACAAGTACATACATAAATTGTCCTTACACTTTATACCCTAAGATTCAACATTTCTGAGAAAAAGCGATTCTAAAATATACTCTCTGTCCGTCAGAGCACCCCCTACAGAAACCAAACCGGTTCCGATCAGATCAGATCCGGCCCCTCTCTTGCCATGTTCTGAATGAGAAGGTTTGCAATAATTCTCTCGAAGAGTTTTTCCACCTCATCCAGCAACACAATGGGTCGGTAAGCGGATGGAGAGCCCGCAGGATGCCCTTCTTTTTTTTAGCAGGACCAGCGTTCCAGTCTTTCACTAGCGTGGAAACTGGCCCCTCTCCAAACATGCACTCAAGAGTCCTACTAAGCGGGGCCAGAGAGACCTCATGGCCAGAACCCATGCACGGCCATGAATGCTGTCTGGTCCTGGAGTGTTTTTGGCCTTAAGCCTTTGTACTGCTGCTCTCAGTTCTACTTGGGTCACTTCAGGCGCGTCGTCATCCTCGTTTTCCGCATTGGGCACTATAGTAGGCGGAACCATATCAGGTGGTGTGTGCTCCCCTTGAGAGGGGAATAAAACGCTCACCACTCTTTCTAGCAGCGTTGGAGGCTATGGGACAATGGGGGCGCCCACGAGCGAAGTTTGCCCCTAACCAAACGGTAAGGTCGCCCCCACGTATCCCGTCCTAGAATTGCCAGCAATTTATCATGAGCTTCGGTCCGTGCCCGCTTAATTTCCAGGTGAAGAGCCTTCTTAAGATAAAACATTTTTTTATTTGTCCAAAACATGAGTATAGCACACACACAGCATGCAAGATGTTACGGCAAATTATGATTAAGACAGTCATGTTTTGCCTGAACGGCGTACAAATATAAGATGTCAGACGCTACACAGCATCAATTGATTCTAAATTAGTCCATTAGACACAGCAAATAATATATCAATTAACAATCCAATTTACCACCACTCCGCCACCGCCACTTTGTACACCTCACACCGTTCCGTCTCTCTTACTAGCGCTTCTGATGTTCGTCGGCCGATTCGTCGGTGCCTAGTGTACGGACGCCACGCCGCTACGCATGCGATGTGCAACTGCGCAATATCTTGTGACGTCCAATACACCTGGTGCCTGGCAGATGGAGACTGAACACGGAGCAACACAGCATCACAAATTTGGGTTATGGCCTCCCGGAACCATTCTGCTTCGTCCTTAATATCGATAGACCTGACTGGTGAGTCTAACCAGGCATGCACCATTGAGGCCACCAGATGAGCTTCCTGGTTCAGTCACTTGACCACCCATCGCCAGTCATCCTCAACCCGGGCCGGGGCCGCTTGGACCGGGCCACTCGAAGTCTGGGCGGAAACGTCAAACTGGATGTATCTGTAATCCGACAAC
This sequence comes from Polymixis flavicincta, assembly GCA_949987655.1. Classification (NCBI taxonomy): domain Eukaryota; kingdom Metazoa; phylum Arthropoda; class Insecta; order Lepidoptera; family Noctuidae; genus Polymixis; species Polymixis flavicincta. Next base: position 2,450,897 of record OX465183.1, on the reverse strand, counting down.
GTCTCCACCTCCTATAATACACGCCAGTCCTGAACAGAGCGTGCCACAGCAGGACTAGCAAACGATAAGTCCACTATAGACCCACCCCACTGCCGCACACATGTCTGAATCTGAATCAGATCCCCGGTTTAGGAGCAGTAGGCCTGACTCCATCGCCCACTCTTGTAATAACACACCCCGTGCATCCGTTGCTGGGGAACCCCAAGTTGTGAACTCGGCGTTGAAGTACCCCATGAAAAGGACGGGGTGGGAGACGGCTTCGACTGACGACTGGGTTCAATTCCGAAATAAAGTCTCAAAATCAGCGAGAGGTCGGTTGGGTTAGAAATAAATCTCCACGTCCATAATATTTTCGACTAAGGCCGCTACAAAAGCCCCGTCCCGACTGAAGGTCTCTAGGGACAGAGTGCCAGCGGCCAGCCTCAAGATAAGTGTCACCAAGCCATCAATGTCACCCATCCTGTCATCCTTGGGAGGACCAAAGTATGTTTCGGCGGCGATGGCAACGTTGATCAACCACTTGGCCGTGCCTGGAGCAAAAGGTCCTGAGCCCTGGCGCAACGATTGATATTGGCTTGGAGAAGACGAAGGTCTGGGGCCGGGTCTTTCTTTCTATTACTGGGTAACTATCACCTCCTCGTTAGCCCTTTCCTGGGCGTTATTGTCGGCGGGCGGTGAGCGAGCTGACTTCGAGGGCACAATGTTACAATTTGAGTCAGCTTTTTTATCTCTCATGCATGCCTTGCTGCTCGTCTGGTGGTCAGCCGGACTGATCAACAGCGCTTAAAAAAAACGAGTCAAGTAACACTACCTCGTAGGTGGCGGTGGCGTGGAAATGTGTGCACATTATGGCGAATACCTACAACTTAAGTAAATTTTAGAATCGCTTTTTCTCAGAAATGGTGAATCTTAGGAGATAAAGTGTTCCGGCTAGTCCCGGGATACCGTCCGAACTCCGGTGAGGCAGCGAGCCTCTTTGCCAGATTGCCACCATGAGATCTGGAGACAAAAAGTCCATGTGTGGGAGCGGCGCGAGGAGGCAAAACGCCGGGGCGTAACTCCGCCGCCGCAAGAAATTACGGCACAACGGACAGCTCCGGTGGGATCTCATGACGTCATGGAAAGTGTCGCAACCCAGTGCTGGGCACGGAGGGAAAGAGGGGTCTCGGCGTCTTCACCTTCCGACTTACGCTGGTTCTCACCGGACACGGCTGCTTCGGGAGGTTCTTATTCTGGATAAGGCCAAAGGAAACACCCGGGTGTCACCATTGTGTGGATCGCCAGGAGGGCACGATGGAGGTCTGCCCTGCTTGGGCGGAGCACCGCCGTGTCCTCGTGGAGGCGATCGGCGGCGGCGATCTCTCCCGTCCGGCTCTGGTCCAGGTCATGGTGCGGACGAAAGTGCATGGGATGCCGTCACCTCCTTTAGCGAAGCAGTAATGCTCGCGAAGAAGGAGGCGGAGAGCGTGAGGGAGAGGCAATCCGTGTGCTCTCGCGCCCTTAGCCGCCACAGGAGACGGATTGGGCATCGGGACTCTGTAGCGGACTCCCGGCCACCGTAGATGCGGGCTTGCGCAGTGCGAGCAATGGATCGTTCACCGTCTGGTAACGACCAGGCCCGGGTCGACGGCGTGTTGTGTTCCACGCGCACGTCAAAGAGATGTCAGCAATAATGAAAGGGGTCCGCTAGGGCCAATGCCTGCCAGGGTCGCGGATTTGATCGAAAGAGTTACCATGGCCCTGGCACAGGCAACTGAAGGAACACGGGTGGATTTTAGTCGGTAAAACTCTGACACGCCTTCTCACTCCGTCAAGAGTGGGAGAAGTCATTGATGATTTTCCATCCCAAAAAAAAGGGGAATAAAGTGTAAGGTAAATTTTTGTAGAGACATAATTGCATGATCTACAATTTTTATCTGACCTATTTTTATCATAAAACTAACCGTTTCGCAAAAAAAACCAAAAAACTCATTTTAGCAAACTTTGACCCTGAATGAAAACAAATTGCACACATGGGATCGATGGAGACTTTTCATTATAATAGTATCCCTAACGTTTATGTAAAAATTCAGCTTCTTAGGAATTTATGCAAGGGTGAATGTCTGACCGGACTATCGCATATCTATCGTCACTTTGTTGTCAAATTCGCAATTTTTTTTTTTTTTTCTCCATTGTTTATCCTGCTCATCACAGCAATCTGTCATGGACATTTAGCTGCTCCTTTGTTCGAATTTCTTCTGAATTTGGTTTTTGTAGCAGTGAGGAATTGTCCATTGACCATTCTCACTCATTCTGCTGGAAATCTTTTAATTAAACTTGGAACACTGTTCCTCTTAAGTCTTGTGTATATAATACTTCCGGACCCCGATAAATCAGCAGCCAGTGAGTTGATGTGTTTGGAGAGTTTTTTCTGGTAGTTTGTGCTACGGGTAGCGATCTCTTGCTTTACAGTTTTGAGCTTCAGATCTTGCAGGATGTATTTATTGTCAAATTCGCAATAACTAAATAAAAATAGTAAGACAAAGAGGCGCCACACCGCCGCGCCGCGTCGCCGCTAGGGTACAAGTATAAACATGCAGCTCAAGTTGATTAGGTAATTCAGGGTAACACGAATAAAAGCTTTTCGTGAAGGTAACCCCTTCAAAGGCTTAAGACGTTGAAGGGGTTAACCCCTTCACGTGGTTACCATAGTAAAGGTGTTAACCATTTCGCTGGGTTTCGCGCATGAAACTCGAACAAAAGGTAACACTGCGATATGAATTACCCCATGTACGGGTTACCCTGTCAAAAGGCTTAACTCTTAAGCGGGGTTGTCCGGTCCCTGATGCATACTAATTGTAAAACATTAAAAAAAACTTTTATTCAAATTAGCCTGAAAATCAGCACTTTTTAAACCTCGAAATTACATAGGGAACTGTCCCAAAACGGCCGCCCTCAACCACTTCCTTGTGCTTTAATTGGGCAGAAGTGGCGCAACACACTTACACCCATGTTGTGCCTGACTGGTCCAATGAGAACGAACTATACATAGCATGAGAGCAGTCGTGCTCCAGTGGTGAATTGTAGGTCATGGGTTTGAACCCATACAGGCGTTTTCCTTTGCGTAAATATATCATTCATCACCGCTGCTCTCAAAACGGTGAAGGAAATCGTTTGAGGAAACCGGCATGTCCAAGAACTAAAAATGTGAAGATATGTGAAATGTACCAACCCGCACTGGGCCCGCGTGGAAGATGTCATGACAGAAATATTAGCCAGAAACAAAGAGCACTATGGTCAGTACCCCCATACCGACCATGGTGTTAAAACTGAGGAAATTGTTTCTTAAGAATTATTCTGGTTCGATTTTTTTAAATTAAATAATTTATTTGAAAAAAGAAATAGAGAAATCGCAAGTGTACAAGCAAACTGACAATAAGATAGAAAGGCTACACAGGTCATGGAACGAAGCGATAGTGGTTCATTCCCATTAAAGAGTAGTCCTTATAATTTTTATCAGTCCACCTTACAGGAGTCAAGATGACTCGACGTATCAAAATTATCTTATTGTTTGCTGTCGCATTGGCAGCAAAAAATGGCGTCTATGGATTCCTGGACCTGGATGTATGGACAACAGAAGCCCCCATTACTCTTTCAGAATATCACGAGCTCTATATGAAGAATACGGAGGATAATCTGGAGGGACTGATCAAGAAGAATCCTGCTTTGGATAAATTAATGGGGCAAGGTGAGTTAAAACTATATTTTTTATAAAGTACTTGGAGGATTTTTCGTGTATTGCTAATAGACTCATATTGTGCAGAATAAATAGTCATTTTCTTTATGTGTCGATATGAAACCTCTGTTGAACTATCCTCAATTCCTCAAACCAACAATGGCAGAATTACTAGTGAGCTGGGATTCTCTTGAACAAATAGTCCAGTGGGTATCATCAAATGAAATTAGGTACCTGGCACAAGGTTGTTCTGTTTATAGGAAGTAAGACTTTAACCCGGTTTTGAAGTAGTTGTTGATGATTTTGTGGATTTTGCGGACTACATTGAAGAAATATTTTTTAGTAAGAATAATTAGAAAGAGTGATCTCTAAATCTCCAAATACGACTTGATATCTACCGCTATGTTGCAAAATATACTTGGATATCCCAAGCTTTATTTAAAAAAAAAAATGTTTTCCAGCCAAAGGCCTGCTCCAAATGAGGTTACTACAATGGGCGGACGTTATCGGCCAGATGGCTGAGATCGACCAGCAGCTACGCCAGTACCTGAGGAACGCCGAAGCTTCGCTGCTGCTACCAGACTACGCGCAATGGATAGTGTCCCATGACCACACAGCGGTCATGGGACTGATGGAAGAAATGAGGAAGCTCGTCAGGCCGTTGTTTAGAAGCCAAGGGGTGCTGCAACTGGCTTTAAAGTTTATGGTATGTTTTTTAAAGGATAATATTTTTGTGTTCACCAAAAGTCTAAAGGTACATCTATGTATGCATTTCTAAAATATTGATCTTAAACCCGTTTAATTGTTTTACTATAATTAAACTACTCGGCCAGCAAAATATGTTACATCAAACAAATTCCAAATTAACACCAAGATACGAGTATAACACTTTTTTATTGTAGTGCGCTGCAAATATTCTATTGTTACAATAACTATTTTATTCTTCCCCGAAAAATACTGATCGTGCACCAAATATTCCTGAACGTTACATGTGCTAAATTGCTGTTAGGTGTATTTTGTCCATGGTATTTTATTATGTTAGTGACAGAAACAAATCGCTGCAAAACCGACTCCACGTAGTCTCGTCTGCCCTACCCCTAGAGTGTAATTTAAATCCGCGTAGGCGCGGAGGGGCGAGGCGGGCGAGCTGAGGAGCAGGTGGATGTAACGCTCGCCGCCGCAGCTGAGGCTGGCCGGCGATCGCCGGCCAGCAAGCCGAAGCTGCGGTGGTGAGCGTTAAGCCATCTGCGACGATAAGCTCGCGTGGGACCGCCGGAGCCTCGCAGCGCCGGAGCCGTGACAGAAACCATGCCTCTCGCTTGAATTTAAACGTTTAGATGTGGCGTGTTTTTTCAAAAAGATAATTATATTTATCATCAGCAGTCATGTGGCTCGCGCGGAAACGCGTCCTCCGACACCTCGCCCGTGCGCCTAGCGTATATAGCCACTTTAATACTTACAATTTATCTTTGTTCTATGTAATTTGTAGCCATCAAAATCTACCTAAGCGAACCAAGTTTTCGTAGAATCGTCCTAACTTTGCTTCCTGGTGACGCATTTTGACATTGTTTTTTGCTACGTTATTAATAATTAGGCTCCCTGAGACCATCCGAGTCGAAATATGGACGAAAACGCGAAAAAAATTTTTTTTTATTAATAAAGCTACATTGGACATTAATTGGTGTTTGATTCAAATACATTTTGCAGTGCATTATCTGAAGTAAAACTAAAAAAATAAATGCTTGTTTTTAAAATTAGGTGTATTACTATTTTTACAAATTTGCAACAGTTGTTAAATAGATGCTCGTTATGACATATTTTAATGAACATATTTTGGTGCACATTCAGTATATTTGTTGGAACACAGGCAAAATTAGGTAAATGAAATGGGAATAAATTGAAGTACTTTTAAATACCATCCTTTTTTAAATGATTCACTTGTATTTGACCGCCGCGCCGCGTCGTACACGTGAAGGTCGGAAATTATTCTACGGGAACGTAACACCAAAGTAATAATACTCCTACTATGTTCTGGTTGTCCTAGCAAACAATTTCTTGATTAATCAGGTAGACCATGACCTAGGGTCGACTTGAATAGTATGGATTAATCAAGATAGTGTTTGCCTTCAAGGAGTTACAAGCGCTTTAACGCTGTTACACATGCGTTGCATCTGGTGTCTAGGGTTGGGCAACATGATGGTGTTGGACATGGTGTTGGATAAACTCAAAAACATGTTGAACATGTTTTTGAGTTTATCCAACACACATTTAGCAGCCAGGAAGTTTAGATTTCTGCTCGATTGCAGGCAATAGGCGTAATAAACCGATCAAGAGCAAGTCGGGCTCGCACAATTACGGTTCCGTACCAGTTCAAGTTCTAGTTAAATACTCGCAAATAAATAGGTAGGTACTTTGTCAATTTGATATTTGCTGTTCATACAGCCACTGTACAAAAGTGACCAACAGTTTTAAGCGTGTCCGCACAAGGTCATGTTTTCATAGCCAACGTAGGCGGGTAGTTAGCTGGTAATGATAGCGCACGCGCCGGCTATTTTGCAGGACGTTATGATCTAGCCATCACTTACACCTAGACTGACAGAGATAGACTGTGGGCGTCTAAAAACAGTTAAAAAGTGGCCACTGTTTCTCAATAATGTAATAGTAAAAAAAGGAAAAAAAAATTGGTAGGTGCAAAATAGGAGTTCTAAATAAAATATGCATAGAAGCTCACTATGCTTTTCTGTTGACGGCATTCAAATATCAGTAGGTATCTAAACTCAAACTTAATTAACAGAATTACATGACAAAACTAAGTTAGTCGGTAGCCAAAAATGTATGAGAAACAGGAGTAAATATGAATAAAACTTAAACATTGCGGCTTTGAAACATAAGTGGAGAACTCGAGTAGGATCGGTTTTAATAAACATATTCAATAACAGTTTCGTGTTACCCGGTAACTGGGTTGTGTTAAATAGGCAGTCGCTCCGTGCAAAATAATGGTATTCAGCTGCATCCGGTTCTAAACTGGAAGTCGAATCAAACATAGGTAGGAAAAGGCTAGGCAGATGATGAAATAAAATTGATTAAGATTGAATTATTCCTTTTCTATATCAAACTCTCAGAATATAATACAAAGTTCCGCGCGATCTATCTGCCTATGTTTTATAATCTAAACCAAAAAAAAAAACTAATACTAGAGGATTAACAACTGTAGTTTGATCTCAGACTCACAAAAAGGCCAAAAAAACCAAATACTCAAGCGTCGTATTGTATGTTACATAAAATGCGACGCTTTAGTATTTGGTTTTTTGGCCTCACTCTTGGTGTTCCGCGCGGTCTATCTGCCTTTGTTTTATAATCTGAGATCAAACTATAGTTAATCATCTTTAACTACATAAACAGATAACTTTGTCTCGCAGTGGACGTCTTTCGGCTGAAATGATCATTATGATAGTAGTAGTGGCAAAGATAAAAAAAACCCGTACATTTTACAGCATGAGGGTGTAAACATAGCATTCTTCACCGTGCACGGATGTAAACACCGACAAAGTATGCTGCTCCGCACATTATGTTTGTCTTTCGAAAAATGCCTTGAAGACAATCAGTTTCAAAAACACATAATAGAACACAATAATGACTCTTTTAGATAAGAAGATAGGAATATTTAAAGGAACTATTTTATTTGCCTGAATTAAAAGTATTCTAACTGCGTCGTTGGTCTAGCAGTCGCAAACGCATGTGGCCATGAGGTCCGGTGCACCCTGGAAAAGATACCCAGGTTGATACGCTTTGGAATGGGCATCTAGCTTCATCTTTCTAACTCACCGACCTTGACAATTCAAAAGTGCCTGTAATTGGTTTATTTGAAATAAATGGTTTGAGTTTGAGTTGGGCAGTGTTATTGGGTTTTTCCACCAGGAATTTCTCAGAGGCAACCCGGGGTCTAGGTTTGTGCCCCGTTGATGGCAATAGATTCGCCCCTGGAGCTCCTATTACATGGGACTTACAACATAACGGGCGAAATGTGGGTGTACTATACCCCCTTCAGGTATATCATGTTATCATCATCATTTCAGCCGAAAGACGTCCACTGCTGGACATAGGCCATCATCGGTCCATCTTGTGGGAGGCCTTCCAACTTTACGTCTTCCGGTACGCGGTCAGCGGTCACCACTCCAGAGCCTTCTAGCTCCATCGGTCATCTGTTCTACGAGCAATGTGCCCTGCCCACTGCCACTTAAGTTTGGCAATTCTTCGGGCTATATCGGCTACATCATGTCATGTTTAAAAGTATTCTATAATGTTAATCCAGGATATGGTCTATGTTTGTGCCACATAATTCATCTGAATCTGTTCAGCGTGGTTGAGCAATAAACTAAATTCAGATACTTTCACATAATTCATACTAATAAGATAAATGCGAAAGTAACTCTGTCTGTATGTCTGTCTGTTACGCTTTCAAGCCTTAACCGCTGAACCAATCGTCATGAAATTTGGCAGAGATATTGCCGTGGATATGGAGAAGGATATAGGCTACTTTTTTACGTGACAACCGGCATCCACGCGGGCGGAGCCGCGGCCAAAAGCTAATGTATAATAATAAAAGAGTAAGGATTTAACAAGATTGCTAAACATTTTTACTTTAGTAGCACCTCACGACCTCCAGATAAGTACTACCGGTTCAGCTTTTCTGTGTCATTTTTCAAAAGAACTGACCCATTTATTTGGTAGACAATGCGCCTATTATGAGTCACAACACAATGAACAGGCCATATAGCTTCACGTTACATTTTCTAATGACGAGGCCGAAATACAAGTTCTGATGAGCAGTTGAATATGACACGATGTTCGCACTTCTTGTTATGACTGTTGTGTTCATATTATTTTTTCGTTGGCTTGTTATTTGTTCGTTGTCTAGATATTTTTTGAACCTATGATTACGATTAGATTTAATTATGTTCCGTGTGGTGTCTCGTAAAACAATAGCACCATCCCATTTCTTCCCGTGGGTGTGGTAGAAGGCGAATAAGGGACTTACTAGAGAATGGGCAGCACCGCAGCAGCGTTCTCTATGAATTTTGAATTTTACCATCGTACTGCGATCGCCAACCCGACACCCGAGGCACCAAGCGTGCGATTATGGCAAAACCCCCCTCTTGGGGGGAGGCGCATGTCCAGCAGTGGACGCCTGTCGGCTGAATGATGATAATGATTACAAGATCTACCATAAGTAGGTTACCAATAAATGTTGTTACCTTCGTGTTACACGTACTATTCAAAATTCATTTATAGTTACGAAAAAAAAAAAAGCATTTTGAAATGCTTTTTTTTTTGTTACAATATCAATACGTTTTTAAAAGTCAAAGTATCCCCTCAAACCGTACCTGCTAAAATGGAACCCGCATAAGTTCTCATTAACATAGGTATCCTTTCCAAAATATGTGGGTACTAATAAAAATTCCGACGCATAAACGTCTGTCCTTTATCATTCAAGCGTTTGAAAGAAAAAATGGGTCTGTTCTAACATCGAAATGGAAAGTGTTCCAAAAATGTTTTGTTGACTTTAAAGGGGAAGGCGGCAACTGTTTACTTGATAACCGTACGGTGTTGCTAGCTTTACGAACCATTTACCATATTAGGGGACTTCCTTTTTTAATAGCATGGTATCTTATCTGTATGAGAAAATATTTTGAATCCTACTAATATTACAAATTTGAAAGTTTGTGAACATGTTTGGATGTTTGTTACTCAATCACGTAAAAACGGCTGAACGAATTTGGATGAAATATGGCACACAGATAGTTTATAACCTGGATTAACACATATGAATCATTTATCCTGGTAGTACGTTCCTGTGGGATAATTTTCAACCACCACCATCCGGGCGAAGCCGCTGGCAAAAGCTAGTTTGTCATGAACATTGAAATGAGCGCTAATTATATTTTTTTATTGACAAACTATTTCTAATATGTTTTTGGTTTGATGAGTGACACAGTCAAAACATGCAAGCACAAGTACTTAAGATAAGAATAAGTTTAGTAATCTGATGTATAGTTTAAAAATAACTTTCACTAACACTTAGCGAAACAAGATCCCACCAATGAGAGCGCGCGAAGTTAAAGCAACGGTAAAAAAAACACGAAACTTGCTCCGTCAGTTCTAAGGTATCACACGTCTGAGTCAGTGCATAAGCGCGTTATTGAATTAACGCGTTACTCGCATAGGGGCCAATAAAACCGTAAAAAATTACTGTTTTAGAGAAAACAAGTCTCAAAAATAGTGAATATAGGTTTATTGTGTTTTCGGTAATTTTGTGCTGTGCCTTGGCAACCCCACGACCTCGAGCGCGCTACATCAGTGGGTGCGCGTCAGCCGCCATGTCCGTCCGACGCTTGCGCACCTTTCGTGCGCTTCTTGTTCTACTCGTATTCGCGAACACTACGCGTGCGCTCGTCGACGAGGTCATCGACGTTATCAAACTAGGCAAGGAAGTAGGTGAAGAGGTGCTGAACTCCTGGGATGTGTTCGGGAAGCCGTTCAATGCGACGGGCGGCGTTGACCTCCCCGTGGTCCGGCGAAGAGAGCGGGAAATTTTGGCGCGACTCGCGTTGGTTTCGCGATCGATCGAAAAACTTGAACTCGGTGTGCAGAAAGTTGGTGATATTGCGCTGGTTTTAGCTAGGAAGGGAAACAAGCCGACTAGGTTAGAGCTGCGGTTGCATGAGATGTCGGACCTGTTGAATCGGGTCGCATGGTCGAATAGGCAGATGCGCGAGTACGTAGGTCTGCAGGAGGAGCTTGAGCGAAGTACGTTGCAGGACTTCGCGGAGTGGTGTGTGTCCCACGATCCTGGCGCGTTGCCAGGCCTACTGGAGAGGGTGCACGCACTTGTTGTGCCTCCCCACAAGAACTTGTTGGGACGAGGTTTATTGCAGCTGCTTATGGACGACTTACAGGTTTGTATGCACAGTAAACTCAACTTACAAATTAGAACTGTCCCATACAGTGTTTTTTATAGAACGTCGGTATTGTTGCGTCCGGCTCTAAACAGCCATGAATTGTCGATTCGTATTATTAGCTCTAACATCAGTCATGCGGGTATTACACATAATAGATGTTACACAAATTAAAGAGAGGCTTCGTTTTCAATGTCAATTGTTGCGTGACTCAGACGCAACGTCCATATCATACTGTACTAAGATACGGAACATTTTATTACGAACAAACTATAAGACAAGTGTTATTATTATTAGGCAGGGCATTCGAATCTTGTAGTGGTGGAATGGTTGCAGCCAAGGTCTTAAGTACTTTCACTTAAGGCAAACGGTCTATTGAGTTTAATATCCTGTTGAATCAATTAGAATAGTTAACGCTTTAACTAAACTGAAACTGAATAACAGTTCTCAATAATTTTGCTTTAAAAATTGGCATATTTCGGTGAAGCATAAAGCTTGTGACGGTTTTCAAGCAAAATTGTAGGCATTGTTGAATTGGTGTAATGTCTTAAGCAAGACACAAGAACCGGTCGGTTGGTTTTTTGTATAGCCTACTTATCTGATTTACATAACATAATAAATTAACAGTAGGTAGTCAATTTAAACGAGTACATTACTGATCGAGTCCCATAATTTATAGGAAGTGGTCTTTAGGTTGACGCTAATGATTGCTGATTTTTGTATCGAAACACCTGCAAATTACGTCACCGGTTTTCGAATATTCAACAACATTTGGTACCTATACCATATTAATCGAGCATCTGTCCCATAAGAGATGATTTGCTAACAGTAAAGGATGACTCATATAAGGGTCAAACAACTCTGTCTGGGCCGTAGAGCTCCACTTCGCTGGTCCCAATAACTGTATCCTTTATAAACAATTGACGCCCGATTTATTTGTCACCAGTCGTAACCAGTGTAATTTGGACTCCGCAGTCACATTTATTTGAACTTTATACCCCCTTTAAAGGATGTGGGAATCAAATCTGATGGAGATATGGATTTTGTTGTTTATTGTTTGGTTTTGATACATTTTATTTTTACAATAACTTAACTTTATCATTATGGTTGTGCCTTGTTTTCAATAAGATTTGTTGTGTTAGATCTTTATATGCGCAAGCGCAGGTTGGCTGCTGGGCTGTTTAGTTCAGTCTGCCAAAGTGTTTTATTTGTAAAATAAAGGTTAAAACAGGTGTTGTGTATAAAATATGTACACCATGTTTTGCCGTTGACGGCGTACAAATATCATTTAAATACTAATAGTAATCTACATTTTATAATACACTTAGGCTAAATGTACTTAAAATAAAATAACTGCCAGTACAAATAACGAAAAAAATATAATTATTATTGCACATATTTATCCTTATTTATATTACATTGCATTGTCAGCATTGATTATTAAAAACCATTGCACGTTCCAATCATGCGCAAGTACCTACTAGTACCTATTCTGTTTGGTATGAATAATATAGCTAGGTATATCTGTTTAGTATGGTTAATGATTCTTCTAATGGCAATATAGAAAACTAATAAACACATGAAACCAAAACTAGTTTTTGTCTGTCATCCACATAAAAATTATTTCTTAAAATATGGTATGGTTAATTTAAAGTACTGATAAAGTATAACATCCGTGGGGCAGAAACCCAAATGCATTATAATATTAGGTCTTTACCTATGAAATTGCCGTTCTGCAGTACTGGCCATTTCAAATCAAAATAATTTTTGTTTGGCTAAGAATTCTAATTTCAAATTAATTTTATTTTAAAACATGGATTTTTTTTTCTAAAAGTAGTCATTTCTTTATTGATTAGTGTTACATTTTCATCGCATTTCAATCTTTTTCGTCATCATGGATACGTTAAAAATTCGAGTAATTATGGAATATGAGTACCGTCGTGGCAGCAACGCGGCACAAGCGGCACGCAACATCAACGACGTTTACGGAGCTAACACTACAAACCAACGCACCACCTGTTATTGGTTTGCTCGCTTCCGTTCTGGAAATTTCGACCTGAAAAATGAACCTCGCGGTCGTCCGAAGACTTTGGTCGACAATGACGAATTAAAGGCGATTGTGGAAGCTGATGATACACAATCTACGGCTGAATTAGCAGCAGCTTTCGACGTTAGCGTCAAAACAATATTGGTCCATTTGCGTCAAATTGGCAAGGTAAAAAAGCTTGACAAATGGGTGCCCCACGAACTCAATGATCGCCAGCGCGAAGTACGCGTCGAGACGTGCCTTGCACTGCTCAACAGACACACAAATGAAGGAATTTTGAACCGCATTGTTACCTGCGATGAAAAATGGATTCTGTTTGATAACCGTAAGCGCTCAGCAAGTTGGTTGGATCCTGGTTCAGCACCTAAACAATGCCCTAAACGAAAACTTACCCCTAGAAAAGTGATGGTCACTGTTTGGTGGTCTAGCGCCGGTGTGATTCATCACAGCTTCTTACCAAACGGGGTGAGCATTACTGCAGATGTGTACTGTGAAGAACTGAACACAATGATGGAGAAGCTGGCGCATCTCCAACCAGCATTGGTCAATCGCTCGTCTCCGCTGCTCCTGCACGACAACGCGCGACCTCATACTGCACAGCAGACGGTCTCCAAGTTGCAAGAACTGGGGTTGGAAGCTCTCCGTCATCCGCCCTACTCACCAGACCTTGCGCCTACAGACTACTACTTTTTCCAGAATTTGGATAACTTCTTGGCGAGAAAAAAATTTAATACCCGAGAGGCAGTACAAAATGCCTTTGAAGAATTTGTTGCCTCCCGTCCAGCTGATTTCTTTAAGAAGGGCATCAATAAACTGCCACTGCGATGGCAAAGATGCATTGATTGCATGGGTGATTACTTCGATTAATACAAATAAAAAATTCATGAAAAAAATTCGTTTAAATTTTTTCATACAAAACGGCAATTTCATAGGTAAAGACCTATTATGATAGACCAATAATAATTATGCAGCATATCATCATTGTTAATAGGTAGTAATAGAAGCTAATGAGAATATGTCACTCACAAGTTAATAAAATAATATTAGTAGTAATGAGTTTTCTGTGTTACAAATTGAAACTCTATTTTACCGTGAGAAATGTATTGAACAATAAGTTATATAACTTGTGAGAATACTGTCTTGGGGAATGAAAAAGTAAGGTAGGTATCTGTCAGTCGATTTCATCCTGTATGTATGTTAGCTGCGGTGGGAAATTGTTAACATCACAATATAGGCAAAAAGTTACTAACCTAATCCTTCATTTCTAATTGGTACCGTTACATAGTTCCATCGAAGAATAGGTACCGGGTAATTTATGTACAATTCTTCGAAATCATATGAGTTAATTTATAATAATGTGTATAATTTAGTACAATAGATATTTGCACACCTATTTAGGTAGGATATGGTCATCAGAACTTTTATTATTGTATATATCGCCTCATGTAACTACCCATTTCCAAGCAAATAAATGATTTGGTTTGATTTTTGACGGATATCAAGAATTCGGAAGGACTGTACCTGAGTATAGTTGTCCAACCTCGCCCAATAGAATCTTAGGAAATCTTCTAAATTGGACTAGGCGTTATTTTGTTAAAAAAAAAAATCGTTTCTAATGTAGTTAAGGCCTCGCCTAACATGCAATACACTAGATTGTAGGTTCAAATCTAGACAAGTCCTAATGTGACTTTTCAATTCTTAGGTATGTACTTTTTGATCATATCGTGGACATTTCTGACATCGGTGAAGGCAGACATCATGAGGAAATCAGGTCTTATCACTACAAAACACTACATATTATTAAAAAAGTCCTGAGGAAGCTTCAGGTGTATAATTATTAGTGTAAATTGGTCAACGCGGGCCAAGCCGCTGGCCAAAACTAGTAATTAATATAAGTCTGAAATTACCAACCCATCTTGCGCAAGAGTGGAGATGAATGCTCGTACCTTCTTTGTATAAGAAGAGACCAATGTCTTGCAGTGGGACAGTAATAGGTAGGTATAAAAAACTGGACAAAGTAAATCAACGTCACCATTGATTTAGAAATAAACAATGGAGCTTGGAAGTTCGTGATATGGAGTGTTAGAGGATGTGATAAAGGTCGTATCGTATCCTACGGTAGGTACTTCCTTTAGCAGGACTGGCATTGACCTGGCGTATGGCAAACAAAGACAAAACAAAGTGCCATACAATGACGTTTGAAGTGGAAGGCTGTGAAGAAGGCCATGTAGACGACGGTGTAAATTGGTATACTACTAATATTAGTAATAAAGATCATCGAAAATCAGCCGTTGTCACAAAACAGCACAAGGATTAGGTTACCTATTACAACGCATAAACTAGAAAATGAATTATTTTTCGAATAAAAACAAAACACTTTGTATTTAAAATGTCCCGTTGGCTGTTTTTAAATGGAATTAAAGTTATTCGGTGATTCAGCAAAATTTATTTGAAAGAAGTACAGTATGTTATTTTTCCTTAAAACTAGTTTCGTCAGGTTTATGAGTTATGAGTCTTATGACACATGAAACAAGGTGAATGTTCGATTTTAGTAATATTCATATAAAACTCCGGGTGCCGACAGAAGTGACAACTTGAACAATTACGTGTGTATTTTTTGAATCGTCAGGAAATATTTTTTGAATCGTCAGATTAAACAACGTTTAACGTACGTTCAATTTTGTTCGTTCATACGTTCGTGTTCTCAATGGTGTCGGTAACAGTGACGCGTGTTCAATTGTTTTTTCCCATCCCAAAAAATGCTCAAGGCGCCTAAAGAAGCGAAAATAATCTGCTGTATTTTTGGGATGTAATGGAGTATTTTTCTAATGAAAAACGTAGGTATACAGGGTTTCGGGGACATCGATTCTATTTTCTTTTTTTATGACTTCATCTAGGCGAAGCGGGAGCATGTCAGACTTTTATTGCCTAAAACACACCGGTGTGCCTTCAGTTGCCTGTGCCAGGGCCACGGTAACTCTTTAGAACAAATCCGCGACCCTGGCAAGATTCTAGACATCCTAGCGGATACATTTTTCGTCAGTTATCAAATGCTTTTATTTATTTTTAGTCTTTTATAGTAAACTAGCTCTTACCAGCGGGTTTGTGTATTATAAATATAAACCTTCCTCTTTAATCACTCTGTCTATTGATGAAAACCGCATTAAAATCCGTTGCGTAGTTTAAAAGATCTTCTTAGCGTACAAACACGAAAAGCAACTTTGTTTTAGACTATGTAAAAATGATTTAACATAATTCATAAATACTGCTATTATCCCCTGGAATACTCAATCAAAATCAAAATATTTTTAATTCATAATATAAACCTGCATGGGCACTTATGAAACGTCAGAAGCTAGGTGCACGGTTCCAAGTTGTCGCTTCCTATGGAGAAGAGCCGGCAAGAAACTCCACGCTGCATTTGTATTTAAAGTAATTCTGTTTATTACGTTATTTGAAGATGTGACTTACCTATGTTTAAGTAGCTTAAAGCTAGAATAAATTAAAATACGCAGTGAGGAAAACGCTAGAATACATCATAGTGCTAAGATAACGCGATTTTACATTGACTGTTAGACACGTTCGTGCAATAAGCAGGTACGCATTAGCAGAAATCTAATGTGATACGTACAATTGCTTTTTTATGGTATCAATGTTACCTACTTTGAAAATGGAGCAAAAAATGTTACTACATTTTTACTGAATTGGCTTATTTTTGGTAATTCCATTAATAGCACTCGAATTAATCGTTCACAGCATAGCGGGTATGTAATTAGCTAATTAATTAGGCTACGATTTTAACCGACCTTCGATAGGCAGCGAATGTTGCACTGCATAAGAGTTTAAACCAAGGTATTGAGTTTCACATTAAATGTATGAAAAGATTTGTTCCTAATTGAAAACAAAAAAGGTTTAAATTAGTAAAAAAAAAATGTAGCCGTCCTTAGCACTATGTATTAACATACAACTAATTCTAAATGTAAGATGTTTGTTACATAATCATGAAAAAATGGCCAAACGTACCTATTTGAATGAAATTTGGCGCACAGAGTTTATAACCTGGATTAACACATAGGACACTTTTTTATCCCGGTAGTACGTGTCCGTGGGATAATTCCTGACCTCCACGCTGGCAAAACCTAGTAGGGGAAAAATTCGCAATTTTATCAGCCTACGGTAATGGGTTCGCTTCATCTTCCAAAAGATAAACAACAGCTGTGCAAAGATCGTATGCAGTCTATTCTGACGTCATCATTATATATGCAACGCCCCACGGTAGCTCAGACACCAGTCCCAGCCCAGCCCGCCGACCGGTAACACACGGTAATTGGCGCTTCCTCATAACGCACAACACTACACCGGTGTCGTATCAATGAAAATATTGTTTTATGGCACGGGCCGTAGGGATGGGCCGTTCTGAATTGATTCAATCGATTTTTTTTTATGGTTTAATGGAAGAATTTCTTGCAACGTTTGGTACTGATGAAGATGGCTTTATCAACATAAATTAGTAGATTATTATTTATGTTGACGTTTTAGGATGTTTTATTTGTTTAATTAGAAACTTTTATTAGTACTTAAGTAATAAAAAGCTAAATAATAATGTTGTTGATAGGTTATCGCAATACTTGTGGCTAAATAACAATAGCTCCACGGGTCGATCGACCAGGTTAAGCTGCGCTTGCCGCGGTTGGTCCGTGGATGAGTGACCATCTTTACATACCAAG